>WOXC01007087.1:0-1200000 GCA_011680675.1 Gymnobelideus leadbeateri
TATGCTTTCACTGGGTACAAAAATACATTTTCTGAAAGAAATTTTGCCATACAACCCTGGTATATGGGATTACATCCAGCCCATGCTGCAATAAAAAAAAAAGTAGGTGAGAAAAGGAGCAGGTAAGGAATCAGAGAGGGAGAAGTATCTATAAGCTTCCTGGAGGCATTTAACATTTTCATAGGTCCCAACAAAAAGGAATTGGATTCAGGGATACACAGTAACCCTCTCCCTCAGTAAACCACACACACAAATGGTGACATCATGGGGTATCCAAATTGACATGCTTCTCTTAAGGTCACAGCTTGATAGGGTAAGAAATGGACAGAGCTATCACTCATCAACATGCAAAATTGTGCTACATTCAAAATCCTGAACTCTAAAATTACCTCTTCTGAACATAATTTCTTATCCTTCTACCCTACCCTCTGCCTTTAAAATCTATTATTTGTCTTCATTGCAACCTCTTATAGGGAACAAGGAAATGAGACATTCTGGTCTGTCCTTCTCTTCTATTTTCCTCCTAGTCCTGACTCTTCTTTTTTTTTTTTTTTTTGCTTTTTTTTAGAGGGGGTAAGTTAGGGCAGTTAGGTTAAGTGACTTGCACAAGGTCACCCAACTAGTTTTGTATTAAGTTTCTGAGGCCAGATTTGAACACAGGTCCTCCTGACTCCAGGGCTGGTACTCAATTCACTATACCACCTAGCCACCCCTGAACTGACTCTTTTAAGAATTGAAGAGTGTCTTGTGTGTACTTTAACCATTTAGGGCAATGGACCTTTTTGGAACTCAGTAATCCTTCTTGCTATGCCCATGTCACTGCCATTTCATCAGTAAGTGGGTCTGACATCCAAGATTGGTCAAGGATCAAGAAGGAAGCTGTCCTTTGAATTCTTCTATGCTCAACCAAGATCTCCCTAGCTACAAAATTTTACATTTTGAAATAAAACCAATGTAGACAAGATTAGAAGGAAATCAGAAAACTGGAGAGTTATATCTAGTTTCTCAGATAAAAGATTCATATCTCAAATATATAGAGAACTGAGTCAAATTCATAAGAATACAAGTCATTCCCCAATTAATAATGGCCAAGGGATATGAACAAGAAGTTTTCAGAAGAAATGAAAGCTATCTGTAGTAATGTAAAAATGCTCTAAATCAGGGGCAGAGCCAAGATGGTGGAGTAAAAACAGAACTTTTGTGGGGCTCCCACTCCCACCTCTTCCAATACATGTAAAAATTTTTACTCTAAACAGACTTTAGAGCTTCCAAACACACAAAGTGAAAGAGAGAAAGAAGTCTCCCACTAAAGGAAGGGGGCAGGCAAGCACACTCCTGACTGAGACACAATTTTAGCCCTAGGGTGGCCCCAAACAGTGGTGGCTGGAGCAGACTTCACAAGAGTAAATCACAAACAGCTGTAGCAGTGTCCAGACTTCTCAATCCACAAATACCAAAGACAAAGTAAAATGGTAACTTTGTTGGAATAGCAGGATTGCTGTCTGGCTGCTAACCAAAGGATGAGAAGGGGAGGAGGTATCATGGCTGCTGCTAGTGATCCTGGTCTTCTAATAGTAGGGGGAACAAGCAAGCATTCAGACAGTAATCACTCTTGCTTGGACCTGCTTGGATCCAAATCAAGGTCTTGGGTATCGTTCCTGGTGTGTGTATGACCAGTAAGTCAGAGCTTGTGGGGGCTGTAGAGGGGGCACCCATCTAATAGCTCCGGCAGCTGCAAAAAACCCAGGGATTTAGGACATATTTCTCTCCATTCTGGAAACAGAAGTGTACTGTGGCAAAGAGGTCAAAAGTCCAGTAATTTGTTGCTAATATCACCAAGCAATGGAAGCACAAAAAGACCATAGACTCCTTTTTAGGGAGCAAAAAGATAAAGGCATAGAGCTGAAGGAAGACAGCAAAGTTAGAACACCTGAATCAAAAGCCTCCAAGAAAAATATGAATTGATTACAGGCTGAGGAGGAGCTCAAGAAGGATTTGAAAAATCAATTAAGATAAGTGGAGGAAAAATTGGGAGGAGAAATGAGAATGATAGAAGAAAATTATGAAAAGCCAGTCAACAGCCTGCTAACAGAGAACCAAAATTACAGTGAAGAAAATAACACCTTGGGGTGGCTAGGTGGTACAGTTAATAGAGCACTGGCCCTGGTGTCAGGACAGGAGGACATGTGTTCAAATTTGGCCATAAAAACTTAACAAAACAAAACAAAAAAAAAAAAAAACAAAAACTAGCCATGTGACCTTGGGCAAGTCACTTGATCCCAATTGCCCTGCCTTCCCTCCAAAAAAAAAGCAAAACAAAATAATACCTTAAAAACAGACTAACTCAAATAGCAAAAGAAGCCCAAAAAGCTAATGAGGAGAAGAATCTTTAAAAAGCCAAATTTACCAGATGGAAAAGGAATTTCAAAAACTTAATGAAGAGAATGACTCCTTCAGAATTAGACTGGAGCAACTGGAAGCTAATGACTTTATGAGAAATCAAAAAAATCCAAAAGCAATAGATATAAAGAGAAATCTCATTTACAGTTACTGTAGACATTATAAGACATTTGGGAATTTGCCTGCCAAAACAAACCCAGGATGTATACAAATACAACTACAAAACACTTTTCACATGAATAAAGTCAGATCTAACTAATTGGAAAAACATGAATTGCTCATCTCTGTGTCAAGCTAATATAATAAAAATGACGATTTTACCTAAATTACATTATATATTTAGTGTCATGACAATCAATCTACCAAGAAAGTACTTTACAGAGCTAGAAAAAGTAGTAACAAAATTCATTTGAAAGAACAAAAGGTCCAGAATATCAAGGGAATTAATGAAAAGACCAGCTAGGGAAGGTGACCTAGCCCTACCAAATTTTAATCTGTATTATAAAGCAGCAGTCATCAAAACTCCTTGGTTCTGGTTGAGGAATAGTGTGATATCAGTGGAATAGATTAAATACAGGAGGCACAGCAGTCAATGATAATAGTAATAGTAAAATAGCAAAATTTGATAAACCCAAAGTCCCCAACTTTGGGGATAATATCTCAGTGTTTGAGAAAAATCTGCTGTGAAAACTGAAATATAGTAAGGTAGAAACTGGGCATAGACCAATATCTAAAACCATATACCCAAATCAAGTCTAAATTGGTTCACAATATAGGTATAAAGGCTGATATTTTACACAAGCTGAGAAATCAAGAAATAGTTTACCTGTCAGATATATGGAGAAGATAAGATTTTATGACCAAACAAGTGTTAGAGAGCATTATGAAATGCAAAATGAATAATTTTGATTCCATTAAATTGAAAAGTTTCTGTACAAAGAAAGCCAATGCAACCAAGATTAAGAGGGAAGTGGAAAATTGGGAAAGAATTTTTACAACCAGCATCTCTGATAAAGGGATCATTTCTAAAATATACAGAGAATTGAGACAAATCTATAAGAATGCAAGTAATTCCCCAATTGATAAATGGACAAAGAATATGAATAGACAATTTTCAGAGGAAAAATTTAAAGCTATCTATAAGCATATGAAATAAATTCTCTAAATCCATATTGATTAGAGAAATGCAAATCAAAACAACTCTGAGGTACAACATCTCACAATTGGCTAAAATTACAAAACAGGAAAATGATAAATGCTGGAGACGATGTGGAAAAAGTGGAACACTAATGCATTGTTGATGGAGTTGTGAACTGATGCAACCATTCTGGAGAGCAATCTGGAACTATGCCCAAAGCATTAAAATAAGTGCATACCCTTTGACCCAGCAATACCACTTCTAGGGCTGTAAACCAAAGAGATCATAGAAGTGGGAAAAGTATCTAGATGTACAAAACTATTTATAGCAGCTCTTTTTGTGGTGGCAAGGAACTGGAAATCAAAGGAATGCCCATCAATTTGGGAATGTCTAAACAAATTGTGGTATATGAATATCATGGAATACTATTGTGCTACAAGAAATGAGGAGCAGATGAGCTTCATAATAACCTAGAGAGACTTATATAAACTGATGTTGAATGAGAAGAGCAAAGCCCTGAGAAATTTGTACACAATTATGGAAACATCATATGTGTGATGATTGACTTTAATAGGCTGGTCTCCTCTAAGCAATGAGAGGCTATAAGACATCTCCAAAAGACTTGTGAAGGAAAAAAGATGTCCATATCCAGAAAAAGAACTACAGAGTCTGAATGCAGATTGAAACAAATTACTTGCTCTCTTTTTTTGTTTATTTTATTTCTTCTTACTCACTGTTCACTCTATTGGTTATAATCTTTCTTTAGTAATGACTAATGTTTAATGTGAAGGTATTTGGAGATACTGTATTTGATTGTATGCCTTCATAGGGGTAAGAGGGAAGGATTTGAAACTCAAAGGGTTGTGGAACTGAATGTGATTAACTAAAAGTAAATAAATAAATTTACATTTAAAAGAGAGAAAATTTGATCCTTAAAGATTAAATTATTTGTGTTAAAACACTGTGATTTTAGGAGTCTCATGTTATGAAATTCTAATAGCAATATAATAAACTATTTTCAACAATCATTCCTTGATTTTGCTGATATCAACAGTCATGTGATTATTCTTGTTCAGCCATTTTTCAATCTCATCTGACTTTGTGGCCCAATTCAGAGTTAGCCTGGAAGAGATTACTGGAGTCGTTTGCATTTTCTTCACCAGCTCATTTTACAGATGATGAAATGAGGTAAATAGTGAAGTGACTTGACCAGGGTAACATAGCTAGTAAATGTCTGAAGTCAAATTTGAACTCAAGGCCAAAAGCCTACCTGATTCCAAGCCCAGTACATCACCCACAGCACCACCAAACTGCCCATTAACAATAACGGTGGGGAGCCAAGGAACTCAGGATATTAAATAAGTCAGGACTCAGATATGAAATCCTAATAGTGGACTTTAAAACAAGAGCTCCTTGAGATGCAACTTTTCTGTTAAGTTAGTTCCAGAGTTCTTTGTTATGGGTTAGACTTATAATGATGTTACTTGAGCTCTGAGATCAATGTACTCTACCCCAAGGTCTTATTTATTGAGAGCCAAAATATTTAATTCAGCACTCAGGTATCTTTGGGTGGTCAGCTCTAAACATGATGTCTTTTGATGATTTCATCTTTGGCTTTGAAGTTTGCTCTCAATTGTATCCATTTATGACTGTGGCTGTATTAAGAGGTACCTGAGGCCTAGATCAAAGGTCTTACCCAAAAACTTTAGTCTCCTAGATAACAAATCCTTACCAAATTACTTATTCTGTGCTACTTCCAGGATATAACAGACTAAGGTAATGATAAGAAAACTTGAGTCCCCTTCCTTTGTTTCTTTTGCTCCATAAAAATCTTGTACTAAGAATCAATAAATGGAGTTTATCATTCTTCCTTGAAGTACCCACATGACCTGGCTATTTCTTATTCACATCTTCAACCATATTTAGTGCTAGTCACTCAGCAGCCCCCAGAAAACAACAACTGTTTTGTTTTGGTTTAAAATATATAAGACAGGGGGCGGAGCCAAGATGGCGGAGTAGAAACAGCTCGTCCAAGCCCCTCTGCCCCCAGATTCTCCACAAACTATGTAAAAAAGGACTCTGAAAAACTTCTGGAGCCCCAGCACCCACAGAACGACACAGAGAAGCTAACCTCCCGCTGAGGACAGACCAGCACCCTGCAGGAAGGACCAGCGCAGTGGTCTGGGAGCCGGCAGCGCGCAGAGCGCAGGAGCCGAGCCGAGCGCAGGAGCCGAGCCGAGCCCAGGTCCGAGTGAGCCGAGGTTTTAGCCCCAGGGCAGCAGGGCCAGCAGCCGGCTGGAGGAACCCTAGAACACCAGGAACTGTGGAGATTCCAGAATTATCAACATAGACTTGCCTAGGACAAAGTAAGAGGTTAGTGTCCTATGGACTTTGGGACCTGTATTTGGGAATGCGTCAGCTCCCTCCCCTGGGGGCTAGAAGCTGCTGAGGAGACACGCCACTGTGTAGTTTTCAGAGGCATTTCCGGCTCCCAGCCTACAAATCGTGGGGAGATCCAGCGATCAGTCTTGGGGGGCAATCGCTCTTGCTTTAACCTCCCTGGATCTGGATTGTGATCTAGGGTGGAAGTTGTGAGTGGGTTTACAGCTTGCCAGAAACGGAAGTTGCCCCCCACACGTTCGGGACGAAAATTCCTCTAGCTGGCCTTAAAGCCATAGTGTGGCAACAAGCCCAAAAGTCAAGCAATTAAGTGGCAACATGCCAAGGCAAAGGAAACAGAAAAATGCAACCCTAGACTCCTATTTTGGGGGCATAGAGCGGGAAAAGGACTGTGAGGTCAGAAGTCCTGCTCCAAAAGCCCCAGGGGAAAACATGAGCAGGTTGCAGGCCATAGAGGACCTTAAGAAGGACTTTAAAAATCAAATAAGAGAAGTGGAGGAAAAATTAGAAAGAGAAATGAGAAAGATGCAGGAAAAGTATGAAATGAGGGTCAACAGCCTGACTGAGGAAAACAACACCTTAAAAAATAGACTTGCTCAAATGGCAAAGGAGGCCCAAAAGGGCAATGAGGAGAAGAATGCCTTAAAGTCGAATTTGCCAGATGGAAAAAGAATCTCAAAAGTTCACTGAGGAGATTCATTCCTTCAGAGTTAGACTGGAGCAAATGGAAGCTAATGACTTTATGAGAAATCAAGATGCTGTTAAGCAGATCCAAACAAACGAAAGATTAGAAGGCAAGGTGAAATATCTCATGGGAAAAACCACTGACCTGGAAAATAGATCCAGGAGAGACAATTTAAAAATTATTGGACTACCTGAAAGCCATGATCAAAGAAAGAACCTAGAAATCACCCTTCAAGAGATTCTCAAGGAAAACTGCCCTGATGTTTTAGATCCAGAGGGCAAAATAGAGGTTGAAAGAATCCACAGATCACCTCCTGAAAAAGATCCCAAAAAGAAAACTCCCAGGAATATTATAGCCAGGTTCCAGAATCCCCAGATCAAGGAGAAAATACTACAAGCGGCCAGGAAGAAACAATTTCAATATTGTGGAAACACAATCAGAATAGCCCAGGACCTGGCAGCTTCTACACTGAGGGATCAAGGGCATGGAATATGATATTCCAGAGGGCAAAAGAACTGGGAATGAACCCAAGGGTCACCTACCCAGCAAAACTGAGTATTTTGTTTCAGGGGAAAATATGGTCATTCAGTGGAATAGAGGACTTTCAAGCATTCTTGAGGAAAAAACCAGAGTTGAATAGAAAATTTGACATCCAGACACAAGAAAGAGATGCCTGAGAAGGTAATCAGGAAAAGAAATCAAAAGGAACTTATCAAAGTTGAACTATTTACATTCCTATATGGAAAAGCAATAACTGTGACTGATGATATCTTTCTCACTATGAAAATAATGGAAGAAGGGGGTGTGGTCATATGAATACATATGTGAATGTGTGTGTATATGGTTACAGTTATATATGGATAGAGGGCATAGGTTGAATTTGTTGGGAAGGGAGATACTCAAGGGATGAAATTATGAGGTGAGAGAGGAAAGTGGCAAGAGGAGATGGGGAGAGACAGGGTAGGGTAAACTATCTCATGTAGAAGGAAGTGGTGCAAGGAGGGGAGAATAAGGAAGGCAAAAGGCAAAACACATTCACATTGAATTTGGTTCAGGGAGAATGACATACATACTAAATGGGATATCTCAACCTGCAGCAGGATAGGGAAGGGGGATGAGAGGAGGGATGATGGATGGGAGGGCATCCTTGGGGTGAGGGGAGGTTGGAAGTACCCACTATAGAAGAGGGACAGGATCATGTAGGGAATGGACCAGGTGGGGGTGGGATGAGTGGGAGGGAATTATAAGCAGCCTTGTACAATATATCTACCATGATAATGTTTTGCATAGCTAGACATGTACAACATATACTGAATTACTTATATCCCAAGAAGGAATGGGTGACAAGGGAGGAAGGAAATGGATCTGAAATTCAAGGTCGTAACATTAAATGTTTCAAATATATATATATATATATATATAAAAGAAATCTGACTAAAACTAAATGAAAGAAAACTAGCTAGTGCAGTGAATAAAATGGTGGGCCTGGAATCCTCTTCCTGATTTTAAATCTGGCCTCAGACACTTAGTAATTATGTGACTGTAGCTGAGTCATTTATTCCTATTTGCCTCAGTTTCTTCATTTGTAAAATGATATTGAGAAGGAAATAGCAAACCACACCTATATCTTTGCCAACAAAACCCCAAACAGAATCATGGAGAGCTGGACATAACTGAAAAGTGACTGAACAACAACAAAACTAAATGAAATCGGGTCTAATGAAAATTAGTAGGGCTAAGTACTAGTAATGTTCCCCTTTTTTAATAGTAAAAATAGAGTTTCATTTTTACATGAAAAAAAAATATATATATAAGACAATGGCTAATAAGTTTTGATATTGGAGAACTGAAAGGCTACTATCTGTAGCCTTTGTGTTTATGTTCAGGAATGAGAGACCTGTGGAAAGATGATACTGATTCAGAGACCACAAGCTTCTAAGAGGCAGTTTTAGGGACTGGCCATTTGGGGATGTGAGAGTAACAAAATACAAAAGAGGAATGAAGAAAAGTAAGAAAAATTGCAAGGAAAAATAAATATACTTTTAAAAATTACAAAAATGTGCTCTAATATGGTGAATATAGGTAGTGTAAATAAGTGATGTACAAATTTCAGCCTAAAAAGTAGACTTTTCAAACTAATTAAGATTGTCAATTAATACTAACTAGATTTTCCATAATAATAACCAAAGCTTTATCTTAAAACAATATGGCTCTGACCTTTTCATTGTATCTTGAGAAATTTTATCTCATTTTTATTTCAACAATATTCCCATGAGACAAGAAGAAAATCTTTCCATCTAACTTTTAATATGAAGGATTCCTGATCCAAAAATGCTCATCAATAATACTACCATATTATTTCGTTTCCATTCAGCCCTTGCAATTAGAGAGTTATATGGGGGCCAAAGTTTATAAAGAAAATATTTCATAAGTTCATAATTTTATTAAAGAGAGTTATTCAGATATCCTTTAAAATGAGAGTAAAATCTACATGAAATAAAGAGAGATGGACATGCTCCCATTTTTTTCGCATGAGACAAAAGGAACCTAAACTTAACAATTTGTCACTCAAAAGCTGAAGTAAGATTCTTCTTGTTATGGGAAGTTGTTCCTTTTAACTAAAATTTTTCTGCATATAGTTGTGACAAAAAATGAAGTATTTTTTAAAATGTAAACAATTTCCTTTTATGTCTGCCTTTTTAAAAAGTAAAACCAATATAAATATTTCTATGATTTTCTTGTCTCTTATTTATGTTTCATCAATTCTACCCAGCTCTGGTTTTGAAATACTGTGGAAAAGAATTACATTTAATAAGTGCTTACTATGCACCAAGCACTGCACTAAGCCTTAGAGATACAAATCAAAAATCAAGGCTGTCCCTTCTTTCAAGAAGCTTTCTTTCTAATTGCTAGAGATAGAAAAGAAATGGATTTATATTAAAGTGCAGTTCTTTGAAGATAGAAAGGACACGTTCTAACAGGGAAATCATTCAGGCAGATGGCCAGTACTGGAGAAGAGAGGTAAGGGTATAAGCATTTATATAGCACTTATTATGTGGCAGTCACTCTGCTGTTTTTACAGATACTGTATTATTTCATCGTCTCAAAAGCCTTGAGATATATATATATATATATATATATATATATATATATATATATATATATATGTATGTATATATATATATATATATATATATTACTATAATGTATCTAGAGGTATATACTACTTATTATCATTTTCATAGTTGAGGAAACTGTGGCAAACAGTGGATAAGTAACTTGTCCAGGGTCAGCCTCCTAGTAAGTAACTGAGGCTGGATTTGAAGTCAGGTCTTCCAGATTGCAAGCCCAGGGCTCTATCCACTGAGATGATGGGGTGCTCGGGGTGTCCTATGTTTGTAACATCAGTTCATAAAATCAATTTGTAAAACCAGTTTGTAAAAATCACATTTACTCCCCGCCCCACTTCAGAGCACTAACTCTGCCCCTTCACCCTGCCAGCACTCTGCCTAGCAACAATTCATGAACTGTTAATCTTCCTTTAGTATTATGGCCAGCTGCACTTATGAATCCTTCAATGCACTATCTGTAAGTTAACTCCATAGCCAATTATACTGAGTCCCTGTTAGCCTTGTTTCCCAATGTACATCTTGTCAAACATCACACTGATGGGTGGCAGACTAGGCACTTCTCAGTCAGCCTTGACCACTAGCTGACTTAGTGATGGTTCAAGCCTAAAACCACACCTCCAGGTAGCCCCCTCCTTGGCCTATTTCCCAGCAAATTATGGGCAATACACCTGTGCAGTTGTTATTAAAAGTGCATATTCCTTTAAGCACCAACCACTCCTTAACTCCTCCCTAATCCCACCCTTACTCACCTAATTAACATAATTGACATCTGATTTACTACTATAACACTTTATAAATTATACCTATGACTTCTTTAAGTTTGCAGGTTCCCTAAGACCTCCTGCCCGCTGTAAATAAAAATAAACTTTTACAATCCTGACTTAAAAGATTGCTTGGGCCTTGTGGATTCCTTCCAGACTGCCCAGCAGGGATTCTGGTCATTGACTGGAGCCCTTGTAACACCTATCACCCCTTCATCAGAGTGATGAGTTGCCTCTCACAAGATTCCAAAGACTTTAAGGAACAAGGGTGGAATAGATGTCCCCAAACAATAGGATATAAGTTCCTAGAGTTAGAGTGTAATGGAGCATAGGATATTTGCAGAGGAAGTTAGTATATGAGATCACAATGTAACTGAGAGTGATTGCCCTGTGTTTGTTAGAAACTGGTCAATGGGGCAGTAAGGGCAGAGTTGGGAAATGGAAAAGATCAGAGTTCCCATCACTAGTGTTAGATAACCTTACTTTCTTTTCTCCTAGATGCTTATAGTGCTTTTTATTTGAAGCAGTGATATGAAATATTATAATATGAAAATAATATGAATATGATATATTCATATATATTCTATTACATGTACTCAAATTATATGAAATATGAAATTTAAAAATCTGGGGATGCTTAATTTGGAATTTCTTTTAGGAAATAACCTGTGAATACTTTCTGTTTTTATTTTGGTACCTGGAAACAATTTGAACAAACATCTTACAATAGAGTATACAGGGTTAGGTTTTATTTATTTATTTTAATCATAAATTTACATAATACAATGTTTCTTGCACTATCTGTCTTTTTTCCACCTTAATGTTTTATTTTTTGTTTTTCTTTTAATTAGAAGGTACTTAATATGTTCTTCTAAAGTTTCCGAATTTTGTCTCAGTTAAAATGTTTCTTGTTGCTTTACTGAATGACAGTATTATTATGTTTTCTCTATTTTTCCCAACCCTTCTGTTTTGGGCTATATATTTTCTTTCCAAGTTTTCTAATATCATTCTTTATATCTTGTCTCAGCTCTTTAATTCACTCTATTCTTTTTCTAGGAGTTCTATTCACCATTAGGGTACTATCATTTTCATCTTCTAGGATTTTAGTTTAAAATTATCTTCATCTATAAAATGTTGCTTTTGTATGGTTTTCATCTATTTACTCATGACATCAGTTTCAGTTTCTGGATTGAGATGAAAGTACTATTCGATTGGGTGAATAGGTCAAGTCTTCTTCTCCACTACTAGTAGGGCAAATTAGCACTGCATCATCTTTATTCAAAGTTCCTCCTTCTTATTCCTTTGATAACCTGCTCCAGGATCCAGTAATTAAAGGTACCTTTTAGTTCAGCGGCATCAACTCTGATGAGGTTGAACTGTTTCTTCTCTATATTTTACAAAGTTAGAACAGCTTTCATGAGAATACTTCATAAATTAGCTCTTCAAAGGTTGAAACACAAAGTTCTCTTTCTAAGAACAGTTAATCACATTTCCTTTAACCATTCTCTATGGATTTAATTTTTCTTGAGCTTATAATTATTTATTTTATTTTATTTTATTTTTTCCCAAATGCTTTATTTAATTATGGTTTAGATCATTCATTTCTTTTTTTAAACAAATGATTTATTAATTTCTGATTTACATCATTCATTTCCGCCAGATTTTGAGTTACAATTTTTCCCCTACCCAATACTCTAGAATAGCAATCCCACAAGATTTCCCCTCATCCAATCTGCTCTCTCCCATATCTTCTCCTATACCCCCTTTGACTTTACCATTAGAGTGAGGTGAATCTCTGTGCCCCAATACCTGAACATCTTATCTCCCAATTACATGCAAAATAGTATTAATAATAGTATTTATATATGTTTGAAACATTTAATTTTAAAACTTCAAAATTCAGATCCATTCCCTTCCTCCCTTGTCACCCATTCCCTCTGGGAAGATAAGCAATTCAGTATGTGTTTTACATGTATAGCTATGCAGAACATAACCATAGTAGATATATTGTAAAAGGCTGCTTATATTTCCCTCCCACCCATCCCACCCACCACCTGGTCCATTGCCTATTTTGATCCTGTCCCTCTTCAAAAGTGGGTACTTCCAACCTCCCCTCCCCCCAGAATGCCCTCTCCTCCATCATCCCCTCTTTCATCTCCCTTCCTCCTACTCTCCAGCAGAGTGAGATATCCCATTTAGTACATATGTCATTCTTTCCCTGAGCCAAATTCAATGAGAATGTGGTTTTGCCTTTTTGCCTTCCTGTTCTTCCCCTCCCCTGCAACCACTTCCCCTTGCCTCTTCTACATGAGATAGTTTACTCTACCCTGTCTCTCCCCATCTCCTCTTGCCACTTTCCTCTCTCACCTCATAATTTCACCCCTTGAGTATCCTCCCTTCCCAACAAATTCAACCTGTTCCCTCTATCCATGTATATCTGTAAACATATATACACACATTCACATATGTATTCATATGCCCATATACCCTTCTTCCATTATTTTCATACTGAGAAAGGTTTCATCAGTCACAGTTATTGTTTTTCCATGTAAGTATGTAAATAGTCAACTTTGATAAGTTCCTTTTGATTTCTTTTCTGTGATTACCTTTTCAGGCATCTCTTGCTTCTTGTGTCTGAATGTCAAATTGTCTATTCAACTCTGTTTTTTTTTTCCTCAAGAATGCTTGAAAGTCCTCTATTCCACTGAATGACCATATATTCCCCTGAAACAAAATACTCAGTTTTGCTGGGTAGGTGACCCTTGGCTTCAATCCCAGCTCTTTTGCCCTCTGGAATATCATATTCCATGCCCTTCAATCCCTCAGTGTAGAAGTTGCCAGGTCCTGTGCTATTCTGGTTGTGTTTCCACAATATTGAAATTGTTTCTTCCTGGCTGCTTGGAGTATTTTCACCTTGATCTGGGAATTCTGGAACCTGGTTTTCTGTTTGGGATATTTTTCAGGAGGTGATCTGTGGATTCTTTCAACATTTATTTTTCCCTCTGGGTCTAAATCATCAGGGCAGTTTTCCTTGAGAATTTCTTGAAGCATGATTTCTAGGTTCTTTCTTTGATCATGGCTTTCAGGTAGTCCAATAATTTTTAAATTCTCTCCTGGATCTATTTTCCAGGTCAGTGATTTTTCCCATGAGATATTTGACATTGCCTTCTATTCTTTCATTTGTTTGGATCTGTTTAACAGCATCTTGATTTCTCATAAAGGCATTGGCTTCCATTTGCTCCAGTCTAACTCTGAAGGAATGAATCTCCTCAGTGAACTTTTGAGATTCTTTTTCTATCTGGCAAATTCGGCTTTTTAAGGCATTCTTCTCCTCATTGCCCTTTTGGGCCTCCTTTGCCATTTGAGTTAGTCTATTTTTAATGTGTTGTTTTCCTCAGGCTGTGGACTCTCATTTCATAATTTTCCTGCATCCTTTTCATTTCTCTTCCCAATTTTTCCTCCACTTCTCTTACTCAATTTTAAAAATACTTCTTAAGGTCCTCTATGGCCTGTAACCCACTCATATTTTCCTTTGGGGCTTTTGGAGCAGGATTTCTGACCTTCTCCTGTTCCATGGTTCGATCATCTTTGCCCCCAAAATAGAAGTCTAATGTTGCATTTTCCTGTTTATTTTGTTTCCTTTGCCTAGGCATGTTGCCACTTAATTACTTGACTTTTCGGCTTGTTGACACAGTAGAACTCTGACACTGGACAGGGGAGCTTCTGTCCCAAAAGTTGGGATCTTCATAACTTCTTGTTCTGGCAAGTCGTATACCCACCCCAGATCTCCCCCCCAGATCACAATCCAGATCCAACAAGGTTAAAGCAAGAGTGATTAACCCCCACAACTGATCGCTGGATCTCCCTACAGTTTGCAGGCCAGGAGCTGATGCTGCCAAAGAAGCTGCAAAATGGCTAGTGTGCCGTGTCTCCTCAGCAGCTTCTAGCTGCCAGGGGTGGAAGCCAACACATTCCCCAAATACTGTTCCCAAAGTCCAGAGGGCACTAATTTCTCACTTTATCCTAGGCATGTCTGTGTTGATAATTCTGGAATCGCCACAGCTGCTGGTGTTCTGGGGTTCCTCCAACTGGCTGCTGGCCGGACACCCTGGGGCTGAAACTGCCGCTCAGGAGGACCTGGCTTTGGCTCTCCACATGCTGCGCCATTGGCTCCCAAAGTGATGTGCTGGCCGCTACCTGCAGGGCTGCTGGGCTGTCCTCAGTGGGATGTTAGTTTCTCTGTGTCATTCTGTGGGTTCTAGAGCTCCAGAAGTTGTTCAGACTCCCCTTTTACATAATTTTGAAGTGGTATGGGGGGAGAGTACCTTGGCAGTGCTGTTTCTAATCCACCATCTTGGCCTACATCATTCATTTTTGCCAGATTTTGAATTACAATTTTTCCCCATTTTTCCCTACACGCTACCCCAGAATAGCAGTCCCAAAGGATATCCCCTCATCAAATCTACTCTCTCCCATATCTTCTCCCATAGCCCTGGAAGATAAGCAATTCAGAATATATTGTGCATGTGTAGCTATGCAAAACATTACCATAGTAGATATATTGTAAAAGACTGAATATATTTCCTTCCCTCCTATGCCACCTCCCACTTGGTCTATTCCATACTTTGATCCTGTCCCTTTTCACAAGTGGGTGCTTCCAACTTCCCTCCACCCCTTCCCTGCTGCCCTCTCTTCCATCATCCCCCCACTCATCACATTCCCCTATACTCTGCTGTAAGGTGAGATACCCTATTTAGTATGTATGTCATTCTCTCCCTGATCCCAATTCAATGAGAATATGGTTTTGCCTTTTTGCCTTCCTGTTCTTCCCCTCTCTTGTAACCATTTTCCCTTGCCTCTTCTCTGTGAGAGAGTTTACCCCATTCTATCTCTCCCCATCTCCTCTCGTTATATTCCTCTCTCACCTCTTAATTTCACCTTTTAAGTATCATCCCTTCCTATTAAATTTGACCTATGTCCTCTATCTATGTATACCTGTAAACATATATACACACACGCACATATGTATTTTCATAGTGAGAAAAGTTTCATCAGTTACAGTTATTGTTTTTCTATGGTGTAATGTATATAGTACAACTTTGATAAGTTCATAATTATTTCTTTTCCCTGCTTACCTTCTCAAGTATATCTTGCTTCTTGTATCTGAATGTCAAATTTTCTATTCAATTCTGTTTTTTTTAATCAAGAATGCTTGAAGGTCCTCTATTCTACTGAATGACCAAATTTTCCCATGAAACATGATACTCATTTTTGCTGGGTAGGTGATTCTTTTTTTTTAAAGAAAATTCACATTTTATTTAGAATGAAATAAACTATACAAAAATTACTTTTCTTCACCAAAAATAACAGTAATATTTTCCTCATTATTCACTCCTAGATAAACCACAAAATCCTAATTTGCAAGTTCTCCAGGCTAGGTTTACAAATGAAGATGAGGCATGGAAAAAGGCAGAATAAACACAAACAAGATCAGGGTTGTTGTTTTTTTTTTATGTTTGAGAGTCTGGCTTCCAGTTCATAGAACAGAATGTTTGATGTATACCTGTGAAAAGTTCATGAAACAGTTACTATGAAACCCCAACAGAAGAATGTAAACCACAACAATCACTCATTTATGAGGAACAACATTGGCTCTATCACTTAAATTTTAAGTGAACTCATTCATTTACATTAACTTGATGAAGGCAGAATTGACATGAAAATGTATATGAGGTCATGGTTTGGGATAAACTCTTCTCCAATATATTTTTTTTGCTACCAATAGTACAATAAAAAAATATAGGAGCCAGTGGTCAGTAGTAAGCTTCATTTTAACTAAAATTTTTTCCCACTTCTCCCAATACTTTTTTTTTACACAAAACTAAGAAACCCAAGACCTGATAGTTGGATCCCTGGTAATCACAAATTATATGTCCAGAATGAAGTTAACTCATATCTCCAGAGCAGTAGCTACCAACAGAAATCACAAAGAAATGAAATGTATTTCTACATTTTGGAAAGTCAATTTTCAAATAATTTCAGTTTATAGAATAGCAGTTTAACATACAGATTAACAGTGGCTAACATATTCAAATGGAGACCTACAGGCAAACTTACCTTCAATGATTTAGGTGGCCTATCAATATCTCAGGACTTCTCTCCCAACCCCAATATGTAAATTTAGGGAGAAAATCTATTTTGGTCAATTTCCTTATGTATTTTCAGTTATCTCTGAATTACTTGTGGGAAGAACTTCTTCTTGGAGGTCCAATTTACTTGTGTAGAGTTTTATGTAAATGTCCACCATTAAATCTAAGTCGTGTTTTATATCAAAGTTAATGTTAAGCAAAGCCAAGTGACTTGACCAGTGAGTTGTCAAGGTATCCCTCAGATATGCCTTAAGACGTTTTTGACCATTTTCATATCTCTCATTCTCAACTTTCATCACTGGGAGTATGCAGAGGACTTTAAGCAATGCATAAACATTAGGAAAAATTTGATGTCTGGTAGATGCAGGGCTTCATAATTTGTTGCTGGAAGCTCAATATCGTTTCCTCTGTGTTTCCATTTGATTCTCCAACAATGGGGTTCTGCAGAAAGAGTGTCTGGATTAGGAAGATCACTTTTGTACATATCAGCATGGTGCTCCTCTGAAGTATTAAATTTCAGCTGTCCCATGACAGAGGGCACTAAAGACAAACATTTCAGTGCTTTGAGGTGCTGTTCAGAGAAGATATCTTTCAGTTCTTGAATGATGTGCTCCACAGTTGGGAGACTAAGTTCCTCTTTGTAGTAGCTTTCAGAAGTCACTTCAGGTTCTAGGTTAGCTTGCTGAGACCTGCGAAATTTTCCAGGAAGTTTAATTTCTCTATCTAGCTTAGTTGCCAAATTTGTGGCTTCCTCAAACCAAAATTCATGATAAACTTCAATATTTTCCATAATTTCATTTAAAGAATGTAACACTGCTGTCAAACTGCTGGCTTCAAATTAGACATCAGAGGTCTGACCCTGGAGATTCTTCCCAAAGGCTCTTGTAAAAGAAAGTATGTTTTTTAGAACCACCACAGTAAAAATGAAATCAAAATCTACTAATGCACTACCAAGTACAAATGCTTGGCCAGCAATAAAGTTATCCCATCTAACAGTTGTGTCACTGTTTATATTATCTAAACATAAAACAAGTGCTTGTAAAAGGTCCACTAAAATCTCAAAGGCATCATGCCTGTCTGTCCATTGAGAATGGCAAATCTCCTTTAGCTCATTACCCTTCTCCTCGCTATTTTGAAAGAGAACAGAGATAACACTATCAAGTTCCACCAGCAATTGTGGTGACAGATGAAAGAAAGAACAAACTTCTTCAATTTTTCCCAAAGCAACAGGCACTACCCACCACAGGAATACATTTTGCCAACCATGTGTTTAAGGCACAGGAGGAGCAGAGGGTGTAGATAGCTTGGGGGTATTTCTCCAAAAGTCTCACGGCCACAACTTTCATCTTTGAAGAAAACCCACTGGAGACAATCTAGGCCTGGCCCCAACAGTACTCCAGATTCAAGCCCCATCTTTCAGTAATAGTGGTGTGAAACTTAACAGCCAAAATTTCAGGATCAGCTTCATAAGGAAGAAAACCTATGAATTCTTCTCTCAAGTTATGAGAGTCATCCACAAACCTGACTAACACTGGTAAGTGCTCCTCTCCAGCTATGTCCACTACGTCATCTGTCACAATGGAGAAGAAGTGAGAGTCCCGGACTTCCCTGAGCATCTCTTCTCAGATGCAGCTCTCACAGATCTCCAGCACCTGTTTTTGCTGTGTTTTAGAGCAGAACAACATATTGACTGCTGTTGTCTCAAAGCGTTTCCGCGAAACCTCATCACCAGCATTAATTCTACACTCAAGCAGGGCTTGGAAGTTATCTGGCATAAATATGCCTTCTGTAATTTCATCAGTTTCATGGCCATCTAGGGGTATATTTTGTTTACCCATGAGGGTCAAAATTTCAAACAAAGATTTAAGGTAATCTTTGTTTTCCTTCTCTTCTAGTGTTAAAGGTAAGACTTCTTCATCCTGTTCTTCTCCTCCTTCTGCAACTGCATTTTGAGTACTATTACTGTTATTTGTTTCTTGATTGGTTTGTTCTTGTTCAGAAGTTTCATCAATTTTTCACTCCTTCAGAGACTTGATTTCATCTTCACTCAACTCCTTTATTCGTTTTCTATGCCTGCTATGTGGATTGTTCAGATGACTTGTAAGATTAAATATTGTTGGTACAGCATTATCTTGGAGAACTGTTCTATAAGGGCTACTTTTACAGATCATAGATGTCTCAAAGTGTTTGGCAAAAAGTCTATAATGCTTATTGAGTTGATCAGGCATTTTATCTTCTAAGTCAGCTCTTCTACAATTCTCCACCCACTTTTGGAATCGGGCCGGGTCCTGCAGGAAACTGAAGAAGGCCAGGTCCGACTGCGTGCTCTTCCATGTGCAGTTCGGGGCTGCGCAGAAGTTCAGGCATCGTTGCCCGTCCAGCGGGCCAGGCCTCCTCTCCCTGCCCCCCGCCAGCGGCCTCCTGGCTCCCGGGGAGACCGGCCCGGCTGGGCTCTGGGCAGGTGATTCTTGGTTTTAATCCCAGGTCCTTTGCCCTGCAGAAAGTCATATTCCAAGCCCTTCAATCCCTCAGTGTAGAAGCTGCCAGATCATGTGCTATGCTGATTGCATTTCCACAATATTCAAATTGTTTCTTCCCCTGGATCTGAAATTCGAGGTCTTAACATTAAATGTTTCAAATATATATATATATATATATAAATACTATTATTAATACTCTTTTGCCTATAATTGGGAGATAAGATGTGCAGGCATTGGGACACAAAGATTCATCTTCCTCTAATGGAAAAGTCGATGGGGGTCTGGGAGAAGGTATGGGAGAGAGCAGATTGGAGGAATCGATATCTTGTGGGACTGCTATTCTGGGAGGTTGGGTAGGGGAATAATGGGGGGAAAATGATTGTAACTCAAAATCTGGCGGAAATGAATGATGTAAAACAGAAGTTAATAAAGTATTTGTTTAAAAAAAAATTGTTTCTTCCTGGCTGCTTGTAATATTTTCTCCTTGATCTGGGAATTCTGGAACCTGGCTATAACATTCCAAGGAGTTTTCTTTTTGGGATCTTTTTCAGGAGGTGATTGGTGAATTCTTTCAAATTCTATCTTGCCCTCTGATTCTAAAACATCAGGGCAATTTTCCTGGAGAATTACTTGAAGGATGACTTCTAGGTTCTTTCTTTAATCATGGTTTTCAGGTAGTCCAATAATTATTAAATTATTTCTCCTGGATCTATTTTTCAGGTCAGTGGTTTTTCCCATGAGATATTTCACATTGCCTTCTATTCTTTCATTTGTTTGGATCTATTTAACAGCATCTTGATTTCTCACAAAGTCATTAGCTTCCTTTTGGTCCATTTTAAATGCAAAGGAGAGATTCTCTTCAGTGAGCCTTTGAGATCTTTTTCCATCTGGCAAATTCGGCTTTTTAACGCATTCCTGTCCTCATTGCCTTTTCCAGCTTCTTTTGCCATTTGTGTTACTCTATTTTTGGGGTGTTATTTTCCTCAGTAAGGCTGTTGACTCTCCTTTCATAATTTTCTTGCATCATTTTCATTTCTCTTTCCAATTTTTCCCCTACTTCTCTTATTTGATTTTCAAAATCCTTTTTAAGCTCCTCCATGGCCTATAACCAGCTCACATTTTCATTTGAAGCTTTTGGTACAGGAGTTCTGACCTTCAAGTCCTCCTCCTGTTCCATGCTTCAATCCTCTTTGCCCCCAAAATAGGACTCTAATGTTGCATTTTTCTGTTTATTTTGTTCCCTTTACCTAGGCATGTTGCCACTCAGTTACTTGACTTTTGGGTTTGTTGCCACAGTAAGGCCTCTGCCACCAGACAGGGGGGCTTCCATCCAAACTCTGGGGATTTTCTCAGCTGCTGGAGGTATTAGTTGTGTGCCCTTTCTGAAGCCCACACATGCTCTGGCAAGCTGGTCACACACTCCACGACCTCTACCCCAGATCACAGTCCACATCCAAAAAGGTTTTATCATGAATGATTCCCCCCAAGACTGATGGCCTGGTCCACCTACAGTCAGCAGGCCAGGAATTGAAGCTGCAATGTTTGTCCTTGGCTGTGCTGAAGCTTCTCTGAGGCTTCTTGCCCCCAGGGAAAGAGGCCAAGTGCTCTCCCAAGTAATGAGTTCCAAATTCCATACCACCCTAACCTCTCACTTTGTCCTAGGCATCTATTTGTTGATAATTCTAGAAACACCACAGCTGCTGGTGTTCTGGGGTCCCTCCAGATGGCTGCTGGTCTGGCCACCCTGGGGCTAAAACCTCTGACTCACTTGCACCTGGGCTCCACTCCCAGAGAGTTGTGCTGGCTGCTCCCTCCCGGGCTGCTGGGCTATCCTCAGAGGGAGGCTAGTTTCTTTGTCGCATTTTGTGGGTTCTGGAGCTCCAGAGATTGTTTAGAATCCCCTCTTACATGAATTTGGAAATTGTGGGAACAGGAGCTGCATAGAAGATCTGTTTCTACTCTGCCATCTTGACTCTGCCCCTTTATTTTGTTTTCTTAAAGGTAGGTTAATATCTTGCCTTCAATGCAAGTCATTCATATATATATGAATATATGAATATATATGAATATATATGAATATATGAACTTGTATATATATATATACAAGTTCTTCGTACCAGTCAAATATAAGAGTGTATTTCATTTTTTAAAATTTCCATACTTTTACAGTGATTCAATCTAAGAAGCTTAGAGTGTTTTACAAATAAGTGGTCACTGACCTTTAAACTATATCTTTGAGGTAAGGAAGTACATATCAATGCTATTTTGGAGATAGCCAAGAAGACTCTCTAATTATCACAAGCCATATGAAAATCTTCCTTTTCTTTCGAGATATATGCAGGTGCTACTTTGTGCAAGAAAGCCTCAGTGATTCTCTCCTTTTCTTCCTTCTCAGCTATAGGATTTTGCCTGATTATCTTTCCACGTCCAATTTTATTTTATATTGTATTTCACAGAATCTAGGAGCTTCACATGCTCCATTCTTGAATAAGAATCAAACAAAAATTAAGGGCCCACTATTACACCTAACTAAACTGTGGAAATACAAAAAGAGGCAAAAGACAATCCCTTCAAGGACTTCAAAGACTTTACAGCCTAATGGGGTAGGTAATGTGCCAACAAATCTATACAAAGAAAGCTATAAACAGCATAAATAAGAAATAATTAACAGATGGAAGGCATTAGAATTATGAGGGATTGGGGAAGGCTTCCTGTAAAAGGTGGGATATTAGTTCAAAATTAAAGGAAGCCAGGGAGGTCAGTAACCCCAGAGAAGGAGGGAGAGCATTGCTGATAATGGAGGGATAATATCTTTAATTAGAAGTCATACTCAAAAATATTAAATAAGGAGAAATCTGTTACATCCAGACACAACCCATTCCACTTTTAGATAAATTTGGAATTTTAGAAAAATCTTCCTCATATCATACCTAAATATGTCTCTACAAATTCCACTATTGTTCTTAATTTGGCCTGCTGGAATCCATCAGAATAAGTTTTAGGTCTCTCTTCCAGGTCATAACTGTTTTATCAAACACTGGAAGTACAAGTGCCTCTTAAACAAGTGCCTCTTAAAGTCTTTTTTATTACCCTCCAGGCTAAACATGTCAATTTTTCCAACTGACATTCTCCATTTCTCTCTCTAGGTCAAGGTTTCATCTGGGTGGTAAAGCTACTCCAAGAAACTAAATACTACATAATCTTTTCGTGAAAAAACTAAAAGATTTTATGGCAGTGATTGGGGCTTGTGGTCAGCTCCTACTGATCCTGAAGCTACAGATCTCACATAACATCATCTCCATTTCTCACGCAATGCTGACCATCTACTTCTATACATATCTCAATTTGCCATTGTTTTCCTAACCAACTTTGTGCCAGAAAAAAAGCACTTTACAGAAAAATCACCTGCTAGAGTAATTTTTGTTTAATTGGACTTTGCCCATCCTACACATTGAAAGTCGCTTTTATTTTATTTTTTAACTGAAGTCTAGAACTTACATTTATCTGTATCAAATAATATCTTGTTAGAACCTATTATTCTCGGTTACTGGCCATTTTGGATATATAAACCAACATTTTTCTGTGTGTTTCTTAGCTTTTTGTCATTTGATAATTTGACAAGCATGCCCCTTATATCTTCATCTAAATTATTTATAAAATGTCAAACAGCACAAGGCCAAGTATAGATCCGTAGAGTGTGCATTAAAGATATCCCTTCCATGCTGACATTGAGCCATTAATGAATTCATTTGGGATTATATCATTTATCCAGTTCCTAAATATAACTAATGGCACATAGCCCACATCTTTCTGTTTTCACCACAATAATGCCATTAATGGTCTTCTGGGATTCTATGCTGAAACCTAAGCATACTATGTCTACAACATTCCCAAAATTAACTAGTTTAATTATCTTGTCAAAAAAAGGAGATGGGATGTGTTAATCATCATAGGATCCTTTATTTTTTTCATATATTTTCTTATGATTTACCACATGACACCCCCCAAAACCCTTCACAATTATAGTAAATTTCCATCAATACACAAATACTTGAAAACAAATAAATAAATTAACATGAAATGTTATGTACATACAACCAGAAATTGTAGGTGTTAAGTATTTGTTGTAAAGTGGAAGGATGTGTATTTTTACATTAATGGGTCAGTGCCAATATTGCCCATGTTTATTAATCTGAATTATGACATTTATAGTTTCCATGTGGTGTGTAGTTTTAATCATTGTGTGTATTGTTCTTACAATTCTTCTTTTTCCATGCAGCATAACTTTTTATATCTCTTTGAATACATTTCATTCATCTTCTCTTTTGATGTAATAAACACTATTTCATTCCAATAGCATAATAAAATTTGTTCATTCTCCAATAATTGATGATATATTTTGTATCTACGTTTTGACATACCAAACAATAATGTTATGGATATTTTTTTTAAAAGATAGATGTTTTCTTCCTCTCCATAATCTCTTAGGTTTATTAACCTAAATAGTATCTATAACTATTTTTTCATCATTTCAAGTTGTTTTCCACAAATGGAAAAAAAAATCATGGATATGCCCCTTTGTCTCCTCTAACAGTGTCATCTTGTGCAGGCACTCCATCTTCTAATGCCTGGAAAATTACAGTACAGTAGAGGCTGGTCTTAGTATCACAAGCATCTCTATAGGCTCCTATAACTATATCACAAATCCAATGAGTCTGTGAAAATCGGTTGGGGTAAAGTTGTGAAGGGATTCAGAAGCTAATGAGGGAAATGTATACTTTATCCTAGAGGCAATAAGAAACTCTCCAAGTTGACTGAGTAGGGCAGAAATATAGTTAGATCTATGCATAAGGAAAGTAATTTTGGTAGCATTGTATATAAGATAGACTAGAATGGGTAGAGACTTGAAGCATTGAGAGGAATTAGGAATCTTGTGCAGGTAGAAAGAATGGTCTGGCCACAAGATATGCAATAGAAATAGAAACAAGAAGATCTGGCAAATATTTATATATGTAAGATAAGGAAGAGTCAGGAATTGAAGAGAATGATGAGGTTATAAATCAGGGAGACTGGAAGAAGTGGGAAGAGCCCTCTATGGTAATAATCCAATTGTAAATATCCAATAGGCAAATGATAAGGCAGGAATGCAGCTAGGAGAAGAAAATGGTTCTATATACATAGATCTATGAGCTGTTTCCATAGAGTTAATAATTAAATACTTTATTACTAATCAAAATCTAGTATGGCCCTCTTAATATCAGGAATTTGTCCCATATGGGGCTTATACTTCAAAGATTGTTTCTTCACTGCTAATGGATTTTAAATGAAAAAGTATATAATATTAATGGCAATATATAATTTCAAGTGTCTTTCTCACCAACCCTCATGATTTGTTTGAAGATAAATGGACAGTAGGCTGTGAGTTCCTAATTAAGCCCAGGCACCCAGGTGTTCTTTACTTAAACAGGTGTAATATATTCTTTTGCTTGTTTTCCTATGTCTAACCAGCTCTAGTCAATGTCCAGTAAGCTTAAATTTCCCATCTTGAATTCAGAGTCTAGGGTGTCATAAAACCACCAAAAAAAGAACCCTTGGAATTTCTCAGACTTCTTAGATTTGTTAAAGAACATAAAGATCATCTAGTATAGTCCCACTTACTTTTCAAAAAAATCAAGGTCAAATGAGGTAAGTAGATTTCCTAAGGACACAGAACTTGTTGCCCAAGGCAATTAAAAAATAATTTCAATAAGCATTTATCAAGCAGAGACTAGAGGTAATTCTGACTGGTCCCTTCCTTGAGGGATATTATACTCTGTCATTTTGCATTCTTTTAAAAAGATGAGATCAACTAATGTTACAGTAAGGTGATTCTTATTGAATAAGTATGGCTGGGTATGAATTAATACAATCTATGAATCCTGTGAAGTGGTCCATATATTTTAATTTGCATATTTTCATTGGACTGAAATTAATTATCATATTTACATAATTATAAATTGAATAATGCACATTTGGATACATGGAACCACTTCATGGGACTCATTATTCTCACTAATCAGGACCTATCTGTGTTCATTCAAAAATATTTACTGAGTATACCAACTGCTACTCAAAGACATCATTTTATTTTTACAAAGCAATTCCAAGTTATAAAGTCTTTAAGTGACTTTCTGAAAGATCATGAAATTAGAAAGATGTGTATTAAGTTTCCTAATTGATTTTTTAATACTGTAAGTTATACATGAATGGCTGATCTGTAGCTGTTAGGAGGTTTTCTATTTGAGGAATTCCCCTCAGGAAGAAATCACAGGTCCAAAGGAATGATTTAATGGCAGAGCTGGAAACAAAATCCAAGTCACCTGATTTTTAATCTTGTGCTGCTCCCATCACATGTTGTCTTCCTTGCACCACGTTATGTTTTTTTTTTTACCTTTCTGCAATAATATGCAAACTTTTTAGACTCTTTTTCAAGGATGGTTAAGATTACTCAAAAACTGGCACCAACCTGCCTTTCCACCTGCCTCCCATTATAATCTGTTCACTGTGGCCAAACTGATCTGTTCACTGACTCAAATATACACTTTGAAATTTTCAACTAAATGAGTGTTAGAATTTCTCCAAAGTTAAATTCTACCTTTTCTTCAAGTCTGAAGAAGAATCTAGCCATCTTCTCTGTGGAGTCTTTCCTAACATTGTCAGCCAGCAATAAACTGACCTTATAAACTCTTTTAGGGCTTAACAGTTTTCTTTTTACATGTATGTCTTCTATCTATATATAAGGGTAGAAACTTCCTCATTCTAAGCATTATTTTTAAGCAAAGTGCCTCACAGACACTCTTTTGAGCACTAAACATGCTTTTTTTCCATTGTCTACTTTCAATCTCTTCCTTTTTATCTTTCTAGTAATTCAACCTCAATGTGTCCAAATTATCTTTCCTCATTATCTTTCCTCTAAAATCTGTGCTCCTTTTTCTTCTTCCCAATTTCTATAAATTTTACTGTTGTTGTAGTTTGTCCTTCTTCATTCTCAAAGAAGATTATGACATCAGGGAGGTGATGCCATGACATGCAAGTGAATTGGATTTAAGTGAGGAAGGGCTGTGCAAAGTCACCAGCCTTACTTTGTCTTCCAATCATCTGGAGCCAGTGGTGCCATATAGATCAGGACAACCAGAGATGGGCCCAGATGTAGTAGGAGACCTTGGCCTTTTTATGCTAAGATGTTTAATAACTTTAGGCTGTGCCCATTCAGTGATTAAGGCTATATAAGAAATGAGGCAGAGAATAGTCTAATTTTTTTGACTAGGTAAAGACAAATGTTATTACTACTTGAATGTCATAACCATGTTTTATAAACAGCTCAAAAACAGTGGCTTAATGTTTGTGAAAGGATTTCCTTACAACTCTATAAGGAAGTTAGTACAAATATCAACACCTCCATTTTCCATATAAGGGAGGAAAAAGGGATTTGTCCATGGTCACACAGCTGGTGAGCATGTGAGATTAAATTGAATCTAGGTATCCTTACTGCAACCAGAGTTATTTTTACAATCTCTCAGATGGCCAAATAATCTGATTCTCCCTTATCTCACATGAGAACAGTTGCCAAGACTCATGTTATGTTGTCTTTCCATAATATCTCTCATATTCAACACCTTTTTATTCCCATAACTATTACCACAATAGTAACTCCATCAAAAGTTTTCTAACAGATCTCCACTTCTGTATTAGCAAGCAGCCTACCACACCCAAGTTGGCCTGCTAGTACAGGTTCTTTGATCTCCTTTTCTAAGGGAAAGACAGCTTAAAGAGTTATGATCTCACTTTAATTAAACAGACAAATAAGTAGAAAGATGTGAGTATCAAAAAAAGAATCTAATAGACAGGGCTCCAATAATCTAAATAGAATAATAAAAGCATCTACATACACCACTGAAGAGGGAGGGCACAAACTTCTGAGTAGTTGGGGTTCTCTTAACAAATGACTACTTAGAGTCCAATCCAGGGAATCTAAAGATCCTTCTCATAAGTAGTAATGTTAATATATTATTAACAGAATAGGAAGATCTTTTTTTTTTCTGACCCAATAATCTAATTATCGAAACACCACAAAATCTAAAGATAGAAACAACAACAGGTCTTACATAAACCAAAACATTCATAGCAGTTCTATAGCTTTAACAAAGTGGGGGCTCATCAATTAGAGATGGGCTGAAAACACGTGGCATGTGAATGTAACAGAACATTACTATACAGTAAGGAATAACATAAAAATGATTCAGAAAAACATATGAAAATTTTTATGAACAGATGGGGAATGAAACAAGCAGGCCCAAGTGAACAGGAGAGTGTCTGAAGCAAGCCAAGGCCAGAGTGACTGAGCAGATAACAAGGGGCTGGCAAAAGAGGAGGGGGGAGATGCCAGGATAGAACACCCCTCTGTCCCAAAGGAAGGGTCACTTCAGAAGAAGGATGGGAAATGACAGCGATGTCAAAACAAGAAGCAACATAAAATGCGTTTTAAAAGGATCCTGCACCAGCGCTGTGACAGTGAGAGGAAGAAGCTTGTGAGTGAGGTGGGGAGGCACAGGACAGGGCCGGGCTGGGCTACTGGGGGCCCTGGCCATGCTGGCCACAGAGTCTCTCACCATTGAAGGGGTTGTTGTTGGTCTGCATTCGATGAGCAATGGCCTGCTCCAGATCTCGATTCTTCACACACTGAATCCCCAGGTTCTGGAAGCTGTGGATGCAGTGATCAGGACAGAGTTCAGCCTCGTAGAAGCCGTCCCTGCAGTCCTTCCCCACCAACTCATGAGGGTGGGGCCGGTGAGGGGGCTCCTTGGTCACCAGGGAGATTCGGACAGTACCGGGCCCTGTGTAGCCAACGATCTTGATGGTGGGGTGCGTCTTGGTGGTGTCCGTGCCGCGCTCCCCGGGGATGCTGCCCGCAGAGCGGCCCTCGCACTTGTAGCGGAAGCGCATCCCCCGCTGCTTGGGCTGCTCGATGATCTCCACGAAGGGGCCCCGGGCCGGGGGCGAATCCGAGGCGAAGATCATGGGTAACAAGTCTGAAAAGAGGAGGGGTCGCGGGGAAAGGGAGTCCAGGAAGATCTTTCTTGCCCATTAATAGGTCTTTGTGACCTGATTTGTGACCTTTTGAGCCTGAGTCACATGGAAGCTGTCACATGGATCTTGTGGTGGAAGGAGCTTGACAAACAGGTGGAGCAGGAAGTGGGGCGTGAAGTGGAGCTGAGAGAGGAGGCAGATCAAGGCTGGGCAGCTAGTGTGGGTGAGAGAGGGGCATTTTGCCTAAGGGAGATTATTTATTGGGAGCCCTGACAGAGGGAAGGCTTGGGCATAGCAGTGCTCCCTGCATTGGTAATGTGCACGAACTTCTTTATTACCATGGTGAATTAGGCTTTCTGGTATATGAATAAATATCTTGGTTTTGTTTTTGAAGAAGAGAGTCTGTTCTATCTTGTGACTTATTCAAACCTGGAAATACACCTGCATATTCATAGCAGATACTGTGGGTATAGCGTTGGCAATATATAAGTGAAGTCCCAAAGTAAAATACCAACCTCCCAGTATATATAGTTTTCAACTAGAAGGCTCAGAGCCAGAAAGCATCACAACCCAGTGACTCAGTGCCTAATTAGTTTAGTACCAAAAGGTACAAAAGACTTCCTACAAGCAAGGCTCCCCCTAAGCAAGCTCCAACTTAGGCAAGTTCCTCCCCCAATGGGCTCTATGTGACTCAAGATGTACACAACTGTGAAAGCAGTAAGACATACATGACTGAATATATGTGGTTCCATAGGCCTAAGTGGATGGGGAAGGTCTTCATATTCCATTAAAATTAAAAATTCTAATCTCAGAATCAGAATACAGAGGAAGAAAGATCTCAAATTATGTTACAAAGTCCAAATAATTTGGTAATGGATAAGAAATAGAGTGGTTGATCAATGGAATATTTTAGATACACAATACACAAAAGCAAATTAACAAACAAGCCTAGAATGTGATAAACACAAATAAACCAGCTATTGGAAAAAAAAAGCACTAGTTAATAAAAACTTCTAGGAAAACTGGAAAATACTGTCAGAAAATAGGCAAAATAATATATCTTACATTATATACAGAATAAGCTCAAAATGGGAGCAAGATTTAGACACAAAGGCTGATATCAAGACAAATTATGGGAACATGAAGAGAATTACCTGTCAGATCTATGGAGGTGGGAAGAGTTTATGAGCAAAGGAGAGATAGGGAGAATGATGGAATATAAAAATCATAATTTTGACTAAATTAAATTTTAAAAGATTTAAATAAACACAACCAACACATCTAAAATTAGAAGAAACATGGGAAACTGGAAGAAAAAAATGGAGCAAGCTCTTCTGACAATGGCTCAATTCTCAACATATAGAGAACTAAAGTAAATTTATGAAAAGAAATAGGTGCCATTCCCCAATTGATAAATGATCAAAGGATATGAACAGGCATTATTAAAGAAAGAAGTCAAATTGTCAATACTCATGTGAAAAAATGCTCTAAATAACTAAAATTTAAAGAAATGCAAACCAAAACAACTCTGAGAAACCACCTCATAACCATTAAATTGAATAAGATGACCAAAAAGAAAAATAACAAATGTTAATGGCAATGTGGATAAATAAGTATACTAATACACTAATGTTGGAGGTGTGAACTGGTCCAACCATTTTATTTATTATATTTTTTAAATTATTTTATTCATTTTCAGTCTTTAACATTCACTTCCATAAGATTTTGAGTTCCAAATTTTCTCCCCATCTCTCTCCTCCTCCTCCCAAGATGGCATGCATTCTGATTATCCTTTCCCCTAATCTGTTCTACCTTCTATCTCATCCTGTCCCCTTTCCCTTATTCCCTTATTTTTCTATTTTCCTGTAGGATAAGATAGCTTTATATACCCCATTTCCTGTTTATCTTATTTCCCAGTTTCACCTAAAAACAATTTTTAGCATTCATTTTTAAAACTTCGGTTCTAAATTCTCCCACTACCCAACCACTCTCATTGAGAAGGCAAGCAATTCAATATAGGTTATACATGTGTAGTCATGTAAAACATTTCGATAATAGTCATGTAAAAGACTAACTATATTTCTCTCCATCCTATCCTGCCCCCCATTTATTCTATTCTTGCCTTTTACCCTGTTCTTCCTCAAAAGTGTTTGTTTCTGTTTAATCCCTCCCCCAATCTGCCCTCCCTTCTATCACCCCACCCTCTTTTATCCCCTTATCCCCCCCTACTTTTCTATAGGGTAAGATAGATTTCCATACCCAAATGAGTGTGTATATTATTCCCTCCTTAAACCAAATCTGATGACAGTAAGGTTCACCCCTTCCCTCTCACCACCCCCATCTTCCACTCAGCTGTAAAAGCTTTTTATTGCCTCTTTAATGTGAGACAATTTACCACATTCTACTTCTCCCTTTCTCCTTCTACTACTAAATTCCTCTCTAACCCACTAATTTTATTTTTTAGATACCATCCCTATTCAACTCACCCTATGCTCTCTCTCTCTCTCTCTCTCTCTCTCTCTCTCTCTCTCTCTCTCTCTCCCTCTCTCCATATATATATACATATATATACATATATATGTATATATATATATACGTATATATACATACATATATATGTGTATATATATATATATATATATATATATATATATATATATATATATATATATATATATATTCCTGACAACTACCCTAATAATAAGAAAGACCTCATGAGTTACAAATATTATCTTTCCATTTAGGAATGTAGACAGTTCAGTTGTAATAAGTCCCTTATGATTTATCTTTCCTGCTTCTTTTTTCATGCTTCTCTAGAAACTAGTATTTGAAAGTTAATTTTTCTATTTAGTTCTGGTTTCTCAAGAAGGCTTTAAATTCCTCTAAATCATTGAATATCAATTTCCCCCCTAATTAATTATACTCAGTCTTGCTGCGTAGGTGATTCTTGGTTTTAATCCTAGCTCCTTTGACCTCCAGAATATAATATTCCAAGCCCTCTGATTGTTTAATGTAGAAGCTGCTAAATCTTTTGTTATCCTGGTTTTGGCTCCACAATACTTGAATTGTTTCTTTATGGCTGCTTGCAATATTTTCTCCTTGACCTGGTAATTCTGGAGTTTGGATATATTATAATTATAATATAATAATGGAAATTTTCCACTTGGTATCTCTTTCAGGAGGAAATTGGTGAATTCTTTCAATTTCTATTTTACCCTTTGATTCTAGAGTACCAGAGTAGTTTTCCTTGATAATTTCTTGAAAGATGATGTGTAGGCTATTTTTATGATCATGACTTTCAGGTAGTGCAGTAATTTTAAAATTATCTTTACTGAATCTATTTTCCATACCTTTTCTGATGAGATATTTCACATTTTCTTCTATTTTTTTCATTTTCTTGGTTTTGTTTTATAATTTATTGGTTTCTCATAGAGTCACTCATTTCCATTTCCTCAATTCTGTTTTTTAGGGAATTATTTTCTTGAGTAAGCTTTTGCAACTCCTTTTTCAGAGATACTTCTAAGGACCTGTGAGTTTTCAGTTCTTCCAAGGCAGCATGATCTAAGAAGAGGAGTTAACTCCTTTCCTGTCCTGTGCTTTGGTTTGTGAGTGACCACAAGCACTCTTTTCTGTCCTGGTACTGAAAGCAAAGTGCCCTCTCCATAGTGCCACAAGATCTGCTATGCCAATACTCCCTGTTCCCCCAGGTCTGTCACCAAGGACTCTGAGCCAGGTTCAAGTATGGGCAAAGCAACAGAATCCTGCCTCATTGCCAGTAAAGAGACCCCTGTAGTCTCTTTCTGATCCGATATTCGATCCCTTTACCTATTGTAGGCTGAGAGCTCTGGAAACAGCTGCTGCTGCTGCTACTGCTGCCACTGCCCTGTGGCTTTGCATCTTATGCACTCCTCTGTCACCTAGGTCTGACAGACCTTTTCCACTGATATTCTAAGTTGTCTTAATATTTGTGGATTGAGAAGGCTGGAAGTCATCGTAGCTGCCTGTGACTGTCACCTAAAGCCTGCACACTTTCACTGGGCTGTGCTCCTCTCCTATCCCAGTGCAACAGACCTTTCCTTTTGACCTTCCAGGTTGTATTGCACTAGAAATTTGTTTCATTATGTCTTTTGTTGGTTCTGCTGCTCTAGAATTTGTTTAGAGTCATTTTAAATGAATTTTAAGGGTTTTGGGGGACAGCTCAAGTGAGTCCCTGCTTTCACTCTGCCATCTTGTTTCTATCATCTGTTAAAACCATTTTAGAGAACAATCTGGAACTATGCCCAAAGTCCTATAATACTGTACCTAGTATTTGACTCTTCAATATTGCTACTAGGTATCTATCACAAATAAAAAGGAAAAGGACTCATATGTATAAAAATGTTATTATATATCTTTTTATTTTGGCAAAAAATGGGAACTGAGAGGATATCCATAAATTGGGGAGTTGTTGAAGTAATGGTATACAAATCTGATGAAATGCTATTGTATTCTAAGAAATGATGAAGGCCCAGACTTTTGTGAGTTTAGCCAAGATGATAGAGTAGAGAACCACTCAGCTAAGTTCTCCCAACATTTCCCTCTAAACAACTTTAAAATAATATCTCAAATAAAAATTTTAAGTGACAGAGCCAACAAAAGCTCAGAGTGAGATATCATTCCAACCCAAGAAAAGACAGACAGTTGGAAAGCAAGATATGTGAAAGTGGGAGGAGACTAAGCTGGAGCCCAGGTGGTTGAAATACCAGTGGTGGAACAAGGTAGTGGTGACAGAAGCAGCAGCAACTTCAAGAGGGTTTCTTTCTTGTGGCAATTGATAGTTTTGATTTCTTCTTGGGGCCAGAAGTGCTATTGCTGCTCATGGTTTCCATTCCCTCTTGATCCAATGTGTTCCTCTCTGCCCTTGAAGTATAACTTAGAAGTAGGAATAAACAATGGAGTTTTCAAAATGTTTTCCCTCAGGGATGCCATTCCCTCTTGATTTAAAAAAGTTCCTCCCTATGCTTGGCTAAAACCCAAAAGTGGATAAAATTGATAAAAGTCAAATGATATTAACAGGCAGTTTTCAGATAAATAAATCAAAGTTATTTATAGTATATGATAAAATGCTCTAAATCACTATTGATTTGCAAGGTTGAGGAACCTGCAGCCCCAAGGGTTCATGAGACCTTCTAGGTCCTCACCCTTTTGACTGAGCTTTAAAGAACAAATCCTTTTATTAAGGAGCTTTTTTCTGTGAAGTTGGGATTTAGTCAGAGAGCCACACCTACAACCCTAGAGGTTACAGGTTCCCCCCCTTGGTAGAGAAGTGCAAATTAAAACAACTCTAAGGTACCTCCACACCTATCAGATTGGCTAACACGACAGAAAATAAAATGTCAAACTCTAGAGAGGATATGAAAAAATAGGACACTAAAGTGATGTTGGTAGAGTTGTGAATTAATTCAACCATTTTGGAGAACAATTTGAAACTTCGTCCAAAGGACTACACAACTATGCAAAGAGATCAAAGAAAAATGGGGAAGGACCTATGTGTACAAAAAATATTTACAGCAGCTCTTTTTATGGTGGCAAAGAATTAGAAAATGAGGGATGCTCGTCGATTGGGGAATGGCTGAACACATTATGACATACTTTGATTGTGATGGAGAATTATCATACTATAAGAAATGATGAACAGGATGCAAAGTAAAGTGAGCAGAACCAAGAGTTCATTATACATAGTAACAGCAATACTGTATGAGGATCAACTGTGAATGACAGCTACTCTCAGTAATAAAATGACGTAAAATAATTTCAAAGATCTAATGATTAAAAAATGTTATCTACTTCCAGAGAAAGAACTGATGAACTCTGAAGACAGACTGAAACATAATTTTTTTAACTTTCTTTTTCTTGTCTGCTTTTTTTTGTAACATTACTGATACAGAAATGTGATTTGCATGACTACACAGGTTACAAACTTTATCAAATTGATTGCCTTCTCAAAGGAGGAGAAGTGTATAGAGCTAGAGAATTTAGAATCCATTTTAATTAAATGTCTAAATTTGTTTTTTACATGTAACTGGATTATTTTTATAGAGAAATGATGATTTCAGATAAAACATGGCAAGAGCTATATGAACTAATGCAAAGTGAAGAACTGGGATATCACTGTGCACAGTAACAGTATTACTGTAATAATGATCAACTTGGAAAGATTGGCTACTCTGATCAATACAAGAATCTAAGACAATTCCAAAGGATTTATCATGAAAAATGCTATCTATCCCCCAGAGAGACAGAGCTGACCAACTCTGAGTACAAAATGAAATATCATCATCTCACTTTATTTGACTTGTTTTATTTATTTAAATATGGGTAATATAAAAATATGTTCCATATGTATAATTACCTACTTGGTGGATATAAGAGAGAATGAAGAAAATTTAATTTAGCAAGAAAATAAAGATAAAGAATAATTTTTTTAATTTTAAAAGAAATAGGCAATTAATAGCTTGGTTAAAAGAGGTGCAAAAATTACTGAAAAAACCAACAATTAAAAAAAAGAATTAGTCAAATGGAAAAACAAAGTACAAAAATTCATCAATGAAAATAACTCCTTAGAATTGGACAAATGGAAAAAAAAATGCAAAAGTTATGAAAGAAATAATTCCTTATAAAGATTTGTAAATCTAGGGGATGCCCATCAATTTGGGAATGGTGGAATAAGTTGTGGTATATGATTGTGCTTGAATATTATTGTGCTAAAATATATGATGAATAGGATGATTTCAGAAAAACCTGGGGATACTTACATGAACTCAAGTAAAAATGATTTCAGAAAAACCTGGGGATACTTACAAAAACTCAAGTAAAAAGTGAGCAGAATGAGAAGAATACTTTACATAGTAATAGCAATGTTGTTAAAGGTGATGAATTGTAAAAGACACATATAGAGTAAAAGTAAGAAACAATTTCAATATTGCAGAAAAACAATCAGAGTAGCACAGGACCTGGCAGCTTCTACACTGAGGGATCAAAGGGCATGGAATATGATATACCAGAGGGCAAAAGAGATGGGATTGAAGCCAAGGGTCACCTACCCAGCAAAACTGAGTATCTTGTTTCAGGGGAAAATATGGTCATTCAGTGGAATAGAAGACTTTCAAGCATTCTTGATGAAAAAAAAAAAAACACAGAGTTGAATAGAAAATTTGACATCCAGACACAAGAAACAAGAGATGTGTGAGAAGGTAATCAGGGAAAAGAAACCAAAAGGAAATAACCAAAGTTGACCTATTTACATTCCTACATGGAAAACCAATACCTGTGACTGATGAAAACTTTCTCAGTATGAAAATAATGGAAGAAGGGTATATGGTCATATGAATACATATGTGAATGTGTGTATATATGTTTACAGTTATACATGAATAGAGGGCATAGGTTTAATTTGTTGGGAAGGGATGATACTTAAGGGGTGAAATTATGAGGTGAGAGAGGAAAGTGGCAAGAGGAGATGGCAAGAGACAGGGTAGGGTAAACTATCTCATGTAGAAGAAGCAAGGGGAAGTGGCTACAGGGGAGGGAAATAACAGGAAGGCAAAAAGGCAAAATCATATTCTCATTTAATTTGGCTCAGGGAGAGAATGACATACATACTAAATGGGATATCTCACCCTGCAGCAGAGTAGGGGGAAGGGGGATGAGAGGGGGGATGATGGAGGGGAGGGCATTCTGGGGGGAGGGGAGGTTGGAAGTACCCACTATTGAAGAGGGACAGGATCAAAGTAGGGAATGGACCAGGTGGTGGGTGGGATGGGTGGGAGGGAATTATAAGCAGACTTTTACAATATATCTACTATGGTAATGTTTTACATTGCTATACATTTTCAACACATACTGAATTACTTATCTTCCCAGAGGGAATGGGTGACAAGGAAGGAAGGGAATGGATCTGAAATTTGAGTTTTTAAAATTAAATGTTTCAAATATAAAAAAAGAAAATTATTTTACATGTAATTGGAAAAATAAAATTCTATTAAGTGGGAAAAAATAAAATTAAATAAAATAAGCATTATCCATCTAAAATCATCAGCAAGTATTATTTGTAATAAGGATAAGATCGAAGCCTCCCCAATAAGAAGCAAAGATGTCCATTATCACCATTAGTATCTAATTTAGTACTAATAATGTTTGCTATAGTAATAAAAGAAGAAATTTAAAGGAATTAGAATACACAACGAGGAAACAGAAATATCATTCTTTGAGGATGGCATGATGGCATACATAGAATATATTAGTGAATCAACAAATAAAGTATTTGATATAATTAACAACTTTACCATAACTGGAGGATGTGAGATAAACCCACACAAGTCATCAGTATTTCTTTATATGACCAACAAAGCCCAGCAACAAGAGGTAGAAAGAGAAATTTAAAATAATTGTAGACAAAATAAAATACTTGTGAGTCTACATGTCAAGACAAACCCAAGAACTTTACAAACACAATCATAAAACACTTTTCACACAAAGTCAGATATAAATAATTGGAAAAAATATCAATTTGTCATGGGTAGGCTGAGACAATATATTAAATTTGACAATTCTAATTTACATATTCAGAGCCATATCAATCAAATAGCAAAAAAAAAAAGCTATTTTATAGAGCTAGAAAAAAATACAATAAAATTCATCTGGAAGAAAAATGATCAAGAATATCATGGGAATTAATGGAAAGAATTTCAAAGTAACGTGGCCTAGAAATACCAGGTCTCAAACTGTACTATAATGCAGCAATCATCAAAACTCTCTGGTACTCACCAAGAAAGAGAATGGTGGATCAGTGGAATAGAATAGGTACACAAGAACAGTCACCTAGTGTTTGATAGACCCTAGCTGTGTGATAAGAACTTATTATCTTGGGGCAGCTAGGTGGTACAGTGAATAGAGCACTGGCTCTGGAGTCAGAAGAACATGGGTTCAGATCCAGCCTCAGACGCAAAACTTAACACACATACACATGCACACATGCACACACACACACACACACACACACAAACTTAGCTGTGTGACCTTGGGCAAGTCACTTAGCCCCAATTGCCCTCCAAAAAGCAAAAAGAAGAAGAAGAAGAAGAGGAAGAAGAAGAAGAGGAAGAAGAAGAAGAAGAGGAGGAGGAAGAAGAAGAAGAAGAAGAAGAAGAAGAAGAAGAAGAAGAAGAAGAAGGAGGAGGAGGAGAAGGAGGAGGAGGAGGAGGAGGAGGAGGAGAAGGAGAAGGAGAAGGAGAAGAAGAAGAAGAAGAAGAAGAAGAAGAAGAAGAAGAAGAAGAACTTACTATCTGAAAAAAACTTGCTGAGAAAACTACAAAACAATAGGACACAAACTAGGCATAAATCAACAAGTCAAAACACATACCAAGATGTCAAAAATGAGGTCAGGATTTAGACACAAAGGGTGACACCATAAACAAATGAAAGGAGCAAGAAATAATTTACTTATCTGATCTATGGGGGAGAATTGATTACCAGAAAAGAGAGAACATTACAAAATGCAAAATACACCATTTTGATTATATTAAATAACTCTTCTACAAACGAAAAATGCAACCAAGATAACAAGGAAAGCAGAAAGCTGGGAAACCTTCTTTACAGCAAGTTTCTCTGACAAAGGCCTCATTTCTCAAACATATAGAGAACTGAGTCAAATTTAAAAGAAAAAGTTATTTCCCAATTGGTAAATGGTTGAAGAATATGAACAGGCAGTTTTGAGATGTAGAAATCAAAATTATCTAAAGTCATAAGAAGAAAATCCTGTAAATCACCACTGATTAGAGAGATGCAAATCAAAACAACTCTGAGGCACCACATCACACCTCTCAGATAGGCTAATATGACAAAAAAAAGGAAAATAATAAATGTTGAAGAGGATGTGGTAAAACAGGGACACTAATGCACTGTTGGTGTTCTCAACTGATTTAAACATTCTGGACAGCAATTTTGAACTATCCCCAAAGGGCAAACAAAATGTGCATACCCTTTGATCCAGGAATAAAACTACTGGGTCTGTATCCCTAAGGCATCATAAAAAAGGGGAAAGGACATATATGTAGAAAAATATCTTATAGCAGTCCTTTTTGTGCTAGCAAAACATTGGAAACTGATTAATGGTTAATGGCTGAAAAGTTGTGGTATATGAATTCAATGGGATACTATTGCCCAATGAGAAATGATGAATAGGCAGATTTCAGGGGGAAAAAGCTGGAAAGACTTGATGCAAAGTGAAATGAGCAGAACCAGAAAAACAATGTACACACTATCAAAAATATTGTGTAATACCACTGTGAATGAGTCAGTTCTTTTCAGCAATACAATGATCCAAGACAAGTACAAAAGGACACGGGAAGGAAAATACCATTCATATCCATATAAAGAACTGATGGAATCTGAAAGCAGATTAAAGTATATTTTTTTCACTTGCTTTATTCTTTTCCATGGGTTTTTCCCCTTCTGATCGCTTTTCTCTTTCACAACTGTGACCAATACAGAAGTATGTTTAACATGATAGCTCATGTGTAACCTTTATCAAATTGCCTATAATTTTTGGGAGAGAGGAAGGAATGGAGAGAGGGAGAAAAATACAAAATCTGGTAAAATAATTGCTAAAAATTGTTCTAACAGGCAGCTGGGGAAAAATACCATTAAGGAAATAATAGCAAATAACACTCTCTTTCTTATTACAAGATAATTTTTAATAGTTGACTTTTTTATTAACATATTTACATTTACTTGTCTTCTGGCTTGTTGAAGCAGTAGGTTAGACAACACTCGCCACAATAATGTATGTCAAAATGACTAGCCATAAAGACTCCAGCACCACATTCATTAGAAGGGCACTCTTGTCCAAGGCAGTTAATCTTTCCATTCTCATCAACCTTATAGTACTTTAGAATGGCAAGCTTAACCTTCTTTCTCTTATGCTTGTTCTTTTTGGGAGTGGTGTAAGACTTCTTCTTTCTCTCCTTGGCACCACCACGATGTTTCAGAAGAAGATGAAGGGTAGATTCCTTCTGAATGTTGTAGTCAGACAAAGTATGTCCATCTTCCAATTGCTTGCCCACAAAAATCAATCTTTGTTGTTCAGGTGGAATACCTTCTGTTTCTTGTATCTTGGCCTTGACATTTTCAATAGTATTGGACAGGTCAAACTCAAGAGTGATGGTCTTCCCCGTCAAAGTCTTCATGAAAATTTGCACTGTGGCACTGGGTCCACCCATTGATGGTAGATCCAAAAGGGAGAATGCCCCTTCAACTCCATTACACGATAAGTTTAAATCCATTGTTAGGCATTGGCACTGTTAGAAGATGTTAAGATTCCTCATTTAGCATGAGCATTTTAAATAACTCATATTTAAAGTGTGATAGGGCACAGGGCAATCACCCCCAGAAGACAACATTTTTTAAAGAATTTTGTCATAATTTTATTCTTGAAAGCTTTTTTAAAAAAATGCTTTATTAACTTCTGTTTTACATCATTCATTTCCGCCAGATTTTGAGTTACAATCATTTTCCCCCCGTTATTCCCCTACCCAACCTCCCAGAATAGCTGTCCCACAAGATATCACTTCCTCCAATCTGCTCTCTCCCATAATTTCTCATATACCCCCATCGATTTTTCCATTAGAGGAAGGTGAATCTCTGTGTCCCAATGCATGCACATCTTATCTTCCAATGATAAGCAAAAGAGTATTAATAATAGTATTTATATATATTTGAAACATTTAATGTTAAGACCTCGATTATCAGATCCATTTCCTTCCTCCCTTGTCACCCATTCCCTCTGGGGAGAAAAGTAATTCAGTATATGTTGTACATGTCTTGCTATGCAAAACATTATCATAGTAGATATATTGTACAAGGCTGCTTATAATTCCCTCCCACTCATCCCACCACCCACCTGGTCCATTCCCTACATGATCCTGTCCTTCTTCTATAGTGGGTACTTCCAACCTCCCCTCCCCCCAAGGATACCCTCCCATCCATCATCCCTCCTCTCATCCTCCTTCCCCCTATTCTGCTGCAGGTTGAGATATCCCATTTAGTATGTATGTCATTCTCTCCCTGAACCAAATTCAATGAGAATGTGGTTTTGCCTTTTTTGCCTTCCTATTCTCCTCCTCCCTTGCAACCACCTCCCCCTGCTACTTCTACATGAGATAGTTTACCCTATCCTGTCTCTCCCCATCTCCTCTTGCCACTTTCCTCTCTCACCTCATAATTTCATCCCTTGAGTATTCTCCCTTCCCAACAAATTAAACCTATGCCCTCTATCCATATATAACTGTAACCATATACACACATATTCACATATGTATTCATATGACCACACACCCTTCTTCCATTATTTTCATAGTGAGAAAGATATCATCAGACACAGTTATTTCTTTTCCATATGGGAATGTAAATAGTTCAACTTTGATAAGTTCCTTTTGATTTCCTTTCCCTGACTACCTTCTCAGGCATCTCTTCCTTCTTGTGTCTGGATGTCAAATTTTCTATTCAATTCTGTTTTTTTCCTCAAGAATGCTTGAAAGTCCTCTATTCCACTGAATGACCATATTTTCCCCTGAAACAAAATACTCAGTTTTTCTGGGTAGGTGACCCTTGGGTTCATTCCCAGTTCTTTTGCCTTCTGGAACATCATATTCTATGCCCTTCATTCCGTCAGTGTAGAAGCTGCCAGGTCTTGGGCTATTCTGATTGTGATTTCTAGGTTCTTTCTTTGATCATGGCTTTCAGGTAGTCCAATAATTTTTAAATTGTCTCTCCTGGATCTATTCTCCAGGTCAGTGGTTTTTCCCATGAGATATTTCACATTGCCTTCTAATCTTTCATTTGTTTGCATCTGCTTAACAGCATCTTGATTTCTCATAAAGTCACTAGCTTCCATTTGCTCCAGTCTAACTCTGAAGAAATGAATCTCCTCAGTGAACTTTTGAGATTCTTTTTCCATCTGGCAAATTCGACTTTTTAAGGCATTCTTCTCCTCATTGCCCTTTTGGGCCTCCTTTGCCATTTGAGTCAGTCTATTTGTTAAGGTGTTGTTTTCCTCAGTCAGGCTGTTGACCCTCATTTCATACTTTTCCTGTATCCTTCTCATTTCTCTTTCCAATTTTTCCTCCACTTCTCTTATTTGATTTTTAAAGTCCTTTTTAAGGTCCTCTATGGCCTGCAACCCACTCATGTTTTTCCCTGGGGCTTTTGGGGCAGGACTTCTGACCTCCAGTCCTTTTCCCGCTCTATGCCCCCAAAATAGGAGTCTAGGGTTGCATTTTTCTGTTTCCTTTGCCTTGGCATGATGCCACTTAATTACTTGACTTTTGGGCTTGTTGTCACACTATGGCTTTAAGGTCAGATAGAGGAATTTTCATCCCAAACGTGTGGGGGGCAACTACCGTTTCTGGCAAGCTGTAAACCCACCCACAACTTCCACCCTAGATCACAATCCAGATCCAGGGAGGTTAAAGCAAGAGCGATTACCCCCCAAGACTGATCACTGGATCTCCCTACAGTTCGCAGGCCAGGAACTGGAGCTGCCTCTGAAAACTACAAAATGGTGTGTCTCCTCAGTGGCTTCTAGCCCACAGGGGAGGGAGCTATGCACTCCCCAAATACTGGTCCCAAAGTCCATAGGACACTAACCTCTTACTTTGTCCTAGGCATGTCTATGTTGATAATTCTGGAATTGCCACAGCTGCTGGTGTTCTGGGGTTCCTCCAGCCGGCTGCTGGCCCTGCCACCCTGGGGCTAAAACCTCGGCTCACTGGGACCTGGGCTCCTCTCTGCTCGGCTCCCCACACTCTGCGTGCTGCCGGCTCCCAGACTGCTGTGCTGGTCCTTCCTGCAGGGCTGCTGGGCTGTCCTCAGCGGGAGGTTAGCTTCTCTGTGTCGTTCTGTGGGTACTTGGGCTCCAGAAGTTGTTCAGAGTCCCCTTTTACATAGTTTGGGGGGAATCTGGGGTCAGAGTGGCTTGGATGAGCTGTTTCTACTCTGCCATCTTGGCTCCACCCCTCTCTTGAAAGCTTTTTAAATGCAAGACAACATTTTTTAACATTTTGTACATCTTTCCATTTCTAGAGTTACACTTATCTTTCTTGCCATTCTGCCTAAAATAAGATTGACTCAACATCTTTGAAAAAATTTTATGGTATCTACACCCAATCTATCTCTTCTGAGTGTGCTTCTCTTAATTTCCCCTTCAATTTGTATCCCCTCCTTTTTGTACGTATTCTGCCTATATTTCTTTGTGTATACGTCTCAGTCTCTCCTTCAAATTGTCCTTTTCAGTACATTGCCTAGGTCTTAATTATCTTCCTCACTCCTTGCCTTTATCATATCACCTAGTTCTTCAGTCCTGGCCAGTGCTTTAAGCCCTCTATTTTTGGGTATTTCTAATGACAGTGTATAGAAAGCGCTTTATCTTGTAGGAATAAAAAAAGAAAGTGGAAATTAATAGAAAAAAAATCCCTTTATCTGTGTAACAAACTGAAAATACTTTTCTCCAATCTTCCACTTCTTCCTTTATCTGTGTTGTCCTATATATGTTTTTTTTTTTTGCTTTCTTCACTTTTATTAAAGAAGTGGTTAGATTTTGATTAAATTTGAGTGTTATGGAATACCATGCACTTTTGTATTAGTACATGGTATCATATATAACTCATATGCTTCACCAACTGTTCACCCATTAGTAGACAAAATTCAACCCCATGGTATATTTTATGAAAAATGTATTCTGCACAAAAGTAATAATACTAAAGGTACAGCTATATCCTGCAGCAGTGCTCCTGGTATTTTTCAAAACACAATATACTTAAAAATTTTAAATGACTCTTCTTTTCCAGACTATCTGCTAACTTTGAAGTAATATTGAACAAATATCTGTAGGATTCTACTATTAAGAATTATAGGTTTGCTTTCCTAGTTAAATAATGAGAATGAGAATGAAGCTTTGAGAATTAAAGGAGGTGGATAAATTAGAGAGCCTGTTATGGAGAATAGATTGAGAAGCCACCTATTTGCCTTAGTGGGTCAGAGAAAAGTGTTCATTTAATTTCAAACACAACACTGGCTTCATTGGGTTACTCTCTATGCAGTTTCTCCTTTTTGCAGCTTAAGAATTTGTTAATCCATTCATTTAGTAATGCCTAATGAAGCCCTACACTTCATTGACTTTTACCCATGCATTTAATAGTTTTTAACATAATCAGAACTGATGAAAACACTAGGACATGGCATACTGGATTCTATCATATGGTCATCTACTATAGCATACATTTTGAAAAAAATGTACTTTTTGTAAAAGCAAGGATTACCTGCTCAAGAAACAGCCTAGTAAGGTGAAAACAGCCTAGGTCTTGAAGTTTTGGGTTCAAATCTGGGGTCTTCTACTTACTAGCTAGATAACCTTGCTAAATCCCTATATCTATCTACACATTAGTTTCTCCAACTGTAAAATGAAAATTGTGGTTCTAATCTATCTACATGAAGTTGGTGTGAAGATCAAGTAATATATACATGCCAATTTCTATTAATGTTTGTCATAGCTATAAATATACAACTTCATAACTGCATATATTTATGGGTCTCCGTATGTATATATAGATATACACATGAGTCGAGGTCTCCTACTCTATCCAGTGTGTCACCTAACTTCCCTACATGTGTCATACAGATATTTTAGGCTACGTGTGCCAACCCACATGGCCCAAAATTTATGCATACCTATAGAAATATTGTGTTCATTTTGGGGAGCCACATTTTAAGGACATTGGATCCAGAAAAGAGCAATTAAGATAGTAAAGAACCTTGAATTCATAAGGACCTATTGGATTAAATGGGTATGTTTCATCAGAAGACTAAAAGAATTATACAGAATAGCATAGTTTTGTTTAAATGTTTGAAAAGCTATAATCAGAACTATAGCCAGGCCATGGCATATATGGCCTCAGGCACCACTGAACACAGTTCAAATCAAATGTCAACTGCCTCCATTGCTTTTACCTACACACAGTCAGGTGATGGTGAAAAAGTATAAAATTGCCAACAAGTCTAGCTCCATTAAGCCAAAATCACTCTTCCATTAGCATCTGGGGAAGTCAAATGCAGGAAGTTATTTTTCATATAGGACCACTGAAGCCAAAGTCACATAGGAAGTTTGGGAGACATCTAAGTCTTTAAACCTCTGTACCCTGGGGAATCATTCTGTGAACTAAAGAACAGGGATGAAGGAAAGTGTGAAATTGCCCCACCATTAAATGATAATTCAATATCAGCACCTCATCCATCCATCTCTTAGCCTGATCTGTCTCAAATCATCCTTGGATATTCCCCTATTCTAGAAGGAAGACTAAGGCATGGGAGAAGTGGAGGATTACAAGGAAGGAAGGAAACATGCCAGTTAGGTTCCAGAGTTATGCCTTGTAAGTTTGCAAAGCACTGCCAAGTGTCACAAAGCATTGGAGATAACCTACATCTGTCTTTGTGCACACAAGTGCTGCTCCCCACCCCATACCTGTAATGAGCTTCTTTACCATTTCCAAATTTTAGACTTCAAAAATTTCTTCAAGACACAGCTTTAGTGCCAATGGTACGTAAACCCTATTTTGAGCTCCCTGATTGTAATAAATCTTTTGCTGTCTTCTGCAGTTTGTTCACTTTAAAAATAATAATGATAATGATGATAAATATCATATAACCTGGATTACAACCAAGCCTGGGGCATTTTGCATAAGGGTGGTATTCAGAAAGAGACATGACTTCCTATTGTTGGAGAAAAGGCTGAAGAAATTCTAGATACTTGTGTAAGGGCTATGTAGTATTAGGGTCAGAGCTTTTACACACACACACACACACACACATACACACACACTCATAAACACACACACAATCACTCATGCAGGCATGCACACTTCCAAAGACTCTTGAGGAGAGAAGCATATAAACAGAGGACACTATAGTAATGGAAGAGGAAAAGACATTGGAAGCTGAAGATCTTAGGGGAAATCATTTTTTAATAAGTCTTTTTAGTATGTCTTCCAGCTTGCCTCTTAGAGACTCTAAAGAAATTCTCTTATTTTCTTTTAAATTTACTAATTTTTAGTTTACAACATTCAGTTCCACAACGTTTTGAGGTCCAAATTTTCTCCCCCTCCCTCTGCGTACCTCCTATGGTGGCATGAAATCTGATACATGTTCCATATATACCCTCATATTAAAAATAATCAAGTTATAAAGAAGAATTATAACCAATGGAATGAACAATGAGAAAGAAGAAATAAAACAAAACAAAAGAGAGCGAGAACATGTAGTTTGCTTCAATCTGCATTCACACTCTGTAATGCTTTCTCTGGATTTGGATAGCCTTTTCCATCATGAGTCTTTTGGAGTTGTCTTATAAGCTTGCATTACTGAAAATAGCCCAGTTTTTCAGTTAATCATCACAGATACAATGTGTCTATAATTGTGTGCAATGTTCTCCTGGTTCTGCTTTCCTCACTCAGCATCAGTTTATATAAGTCTCTCCAGGTCATTATGAAGTCTGTCTGCTCCTCATTTCTTATAGCAAAATGGTCTTCCCTTCCATTCATATAACACAACTTGTTTGGCCATTCCCCAGTTGATGGGCATCCCCTTGATTTCCAATTCTTTGCAACCATAAAAAAAACTGCTATAAATATTTTCATACATATTGGTACTTTTCCCACTTGTATGATCTCTTTGGGATACATCCCTAGAAGTGGTATTGCTGGGTCAAAGAGTATGCACATTTTAAAGAGTTGTTTACGTTTAATTAATTTTTTATTTACTTTTCATTTACAACATTCAGTTCCACAAGCTTTTGATTTCCAAATTTTCACTCTCTCCCTCTCCTCCCCCCATCTCACCTATGAAGGCATGCAATATGATATAGATTCTACAAATATCTTCACATTAAACATTAGTCAAGTTGTAAAGGAGAATTATAACCAATGGAGTGAACAAGAAAGCAAGAACAACACAAAATAAGAGAGAGAGAGAAAGAGAGAGAGAGAGAGAGAGAGAGAGAGAGAGAGCAAGTAGTTTGCTTCAATCTGCATTCAGACTCCATAATTCTTTCTCTGTATGTGGATAGCCTTTTCCATCATGAGTACTTTGGAGCTGTTTTATAGCCTTGCATTGCCGAGCGAAGCCCAGTTTATCAAAGTCAGTCATCACATATATGATGCGTCTGTAATTGTGTACAATATTCTCCTGGTTCTGCTCACTTCACTCAGCATCAGTAAATAGAAGTCTTTCCTGTTTTTGTTTTTTGTTTTTTTTTTTTTTAATTTGCCTGATCATCACTTCTTATAGCAAAATAGTATTTATTACATTCATATACTCCAACTTATTCAGCCACTCCCCATTTGCTGTGCATCCCCTCAGTATACAGTTCTTGGCCATGATAAAAAGAGCTGCTGTAAATATTTTTGCACATGTGGATCCTTTTCCCATTTTTATGATATCTTTGAGATACAGCCCTAGAAGTGATATTGTTGGATCAAAACAGGCACATTTTAATAACAGACATACTTCCAAATTGCTCTACATAATGGTTGACTCAGATCACAACTCCACCAACAATGCATTAGTGTTCCAATTTCCCCACATCTTCTCCAGCATTTATCATCTTCCTGTTTTGTCATATTAGCCAATCTGACCATTGAGATGTGGTACCTCAGAGTTGTTTTGATTTGTACTTCTCTAATCAATAGTGATTTCAAATATTTTTTCATATGACTATAGTTAGCTTAATTTTTTGCCTCTGGTAACAACCTGTTCATATGTTTTGAACATTTATCAATCGGGAAATGATTTGTATTGTTATAAATTTAACTCAGTTCTCTGTATATTTTAGAAATGAATCCTTTATCAGTGACATAGGTTGTAATAATTCTTTCCCAGTTTTCTGCTTCCCTCAATCTTGGTTGTATTGCCTTTGTTTGCATAAAAACTTTTCAAATTAATGTAATCAAAATTATCCATTTTGCATTTCATAATGCTTTCTATCTCTTGTTTGATCATAAATTCTTCATTTCTCCATAAATCTGACAGGTAAACCATTCCTTGCTCTACCAGATTTCATACTCTATCAACCTTTATGTCTAAATTGTGAACCCCTTTGACTTTATTTTGGTATATGGTATAAGATATTGATACATGCCCAGTTTCTATCATACTACTTACAAAAGCAATTTTTGTCAGATAGTGAGTTCTTATCCTGGAAACAAGAGTCTGTGGGTATATCAACAGTAAATTACTATAGTTATTGACTACTGTATCTTGTGTATTTAAAGTACACACAAAAAAGGTTTTTTGTACTTCTGTTCATACAGTTTCTGGGTTTGTTTTAGCAAGTAGACTCCCGAATATTTTATAATGTCCACAGTAACTTTAAATGGAATATATCTATTTCTTGCTGTTGGGATTTGTTAGAAATATACAGGAATGCTGAGAATTTTTGTCACTTTACTTTATATCCTGCAAAGTGCTTATTATTTCAAAAGTAGTTTTTTACTTGATTAAGAGAGAAATTCTTGGGTGAGATCAGACTCTCTATCTTGGTTTGAGTTGTGATTTTATCTAACTCTCAGTTAAAGAAATACTCCTTTGTGTATTTTATCATATGTTCTAATCTGAATAGTTTCATAATTTTTTATTTTGTTGTTTTCTGGGATAAATGGCTATTTGCAATGATCTTTTCTCTAACCTATATGTGGGGAGGGGAGTGGCTAAACTAGCACTCCCTTGAAAGAATAAATAGAGAAGTATATTTTTTAACCTATCATAAGCCCCAGTTACCAATGTTTGGGAGATACACATATAGATGTAGTTCCTGCCCTATTATACACACACCCAGGATAGAGAAAAGTGGGTTCAACCTCATGGCAATCCTATTGCCTGTCTGCCTCTTCCTCCCCCAACCACCAACTTGCTGGCAATAAAGGTATGGTCTCTGGCTCTCTTCTTCTCCATAGAGATGGAGAAGACTCGAGAGACATATAATCAAGCTTCCAATAAGACTCATTTAGACTAAACATTTAGGATACCTATGCAGACATACATCTAGGTCCCAATTAATGTGAACAATGAATCCCATGAAATGGGCACATTTTCACATTGGCACTGTATATTTCCTTTAGTCAGGAACCAATTTTACATGTAATTATAATTCCAAATATGCAAATTCATATAATGTGACCACTTCATGGGATATGTTGTTCATACAAATCTGGATAGAGCTATATATAACTTATACAAGTGGATGTATGGGTTTATACACACATAAACATATATGTTGTCTTTTTTTGTCAGTCAGATCCAACTCTTTGTGATCCCACATGGAATTTTCTTGGCAAAGATCCTTAAGTGGCTTGCCATTTTCTTCTCCAGCTCATTTTACAGATGAGGAAATTGAGGCAAATGGATTAAATGCCTTGCCCAATGTTACACAGCTAGTAAGTGTCTGAGACCAGATCTGAGCTCAGGAAGATGAGTCTTCCTGACTCCAGGCCTGATTCTATCCACTGCTCCACTTAGCTGCCTACACATATATACACATACACATATACACACACATACCCTTATGTATAAATGCATACATACATATGTATATATAGATATATACACATGCACACATATGCACATACACATACACATATATGTGTGTGTGTAAATATATGATCTCACATTTGGGGTTATGTGATAAGTTAAGTATTCCACAGATGAGGTTGTACCCAGATTCTGCCTCACCCCATGTGTGGTTGGTCAAGGGAGGTTTTTTCAGTATCCTCCCTTCATTAAAATTATTCTTCCCAAGTTTTTATTTGCTTCAAGGGCTTACCTATGGCAATTCAAGGGGCATACAAACCATGGCTTATGTTTATATACTTTATTCTTTCTGGGGGAAAATTGGGATTCCCTAAGAGAGATGAACTCTCTTGATTGTAGGAAATCCTAACAAGTTAGGTATCTACCCCTTCCACTATAACTAAGTCAGTACTAAAGGGATAATACTTCCCATCTCTTATAAGAGGATCAAAACCTATTCTCAGAATTCTAGCTAAGGTGCTTTAAATAACTACTAGGCATATAAACACATACAATAATACAGAGTAAACCCAAACTAGAGATAAGCAATAGAAATAAGCACCATCCCCTTTTGTTCTAGAGAGCAACCATGAAGGTATGACCTCCCGCCCCCCACTTTCTCTTTGACTAAACAGGGAGTAGGATGGGGGTGTGTTGCAAGCATCACACAGCTCTGAGTGCCACTTTGTTGAATCTTCTCCTACCAGAAGCTCAGAGGAACATAGGGCTGAGGAACTGGAATCCAGAGATCAGACAAACCTGTACATGCGCACATGTGCCTGCCTCCCTTCTTCCTGCTGGACACCCAAAGATGGAAAATCTTCTAACTTTCCCTTCCCACAAGTCCCAGGGCCCAAATTGAAAAGAAGTCAGCAAACTAGTGAACTCTGGAACAGGGTCTATTCATTCATTTCCACTGTCTAGCACCTCTATGACAACACTTTTCAGGCAACAGTCCTGGAACTGAGATGGTTACAATTATTTCTATACATGTTATATTCCCACCCCCAGCAGAACATAAGCTCCTTGAGGATAGAATGTGCTTTGTTGTTCAATTTCCATCACTCAGCACATCTTCCATATGCTAGTCACTAATAAATGTTTCTTGAACTGAACTGAAAGGCAAGTTATAATTAACATTTCCAAACAGAAGGTGGTAATGGTAAAGGAAGTACTTCAAATACAGCCTCTGAATCAAGGTAGATGGATACCCCAATCTCCATAGAAGACTTGATTATTTTTCCATTAACAAAGCACAAGTAAAGGAAGCCCTCTCTGAAATCTTGGCTCAGGGCAGCCTCCAATAGTTAAATCTGTGCCACTGATAGAAGCCATACTGTTTCCCAGATTTAAGTAGGAAGCTGTACAGCTAAGCTACTTATCTTTTATTTCTGGTCAAGCAGTTCATTTTCCTGAGAGAATCCTAAAGTCAAATTCTATCTAAAAGATCTTAGCTTACAGCTCGCTTCCCAGAAATGAGTTCTCAAGCAATTTAAGACAGGGTGCAGGCTCCTGCCAGCAGATTGCTGCCCTTGCTGAACGGAGGTTGTCACCTATTCAGACGGTGTGTTACCCACTAGGTTAAAAAAGATGCCCTAGGTCCTCTTGGGGCAAGGCACACATTTCACTGTGTCTCTTAATATTGGATATTTGCTTTTCAACACTTCAGACCATGAAATGAAATTTCTGAAGTTCTTTGGAAACAGTTCCTTCCTTTGCCACTCTAAGTTCAATCATTTCCACCCTTTGCTAGCTAGGGTACTGGTCTGTTATCCCACATTTGTCTCAGAGAGAGGATCACTCCCTTCCCCAAAGGGTGAATGAGAGTATTCCTTGCAAAAATAGAATCATTCCATTCAGCTGGCATTGCCTGCACACCATCCTCTTGCCTCCCGGGCACTTGTAAAATTCACATTATCTCCCACCCCCCCCCCCACACAGACACATACATTTGTTTCTTCAACTTAACTTCCAAATGTTAAAATGAATCCATCCCAGAAACTTCAGATAGCATGATGGTGCAAAAGAGAATTAAAATTCAAATGGTAGCTTGGATCATATCAACAAATTCAACTTTCCTGTCATTTTTGGCTTAGTAAACTGTGTGAACAAATGTCTAGTTTGATTCTAGAAGCAGAGACATTTTTATAACTCAGTCTTAGAATAAAGTGGCCATTCTAGCTTTCCTTCTTATGTTGAATTTTAAAACATGTTTGTAATCAATTATACTTCAATATGGAAATTGCTGACTCTCTCAAATACATCTGATAATAAAAAAGAAGGTGGTTAACATATTTAGGACAGAGAAGGCATAATATTCTCCTATCTGTGCAACTTTGAAAAAGTTCCTTCATTTTTCTTGTTCATATTTCTTACATATATAAAATTGAAAGATTAAATCAGACGATACTAAAGATCCTTTCCAGCCCTAAGATGCTATTATTCTAAGTAGCATGTCCGTAAGAAGTGACCTAGTGTAGAGTGAATAATATGGATGGATGGGCAGACAGATGAATCATATTTATTAAGTACTCACAACATGTCAAGCACTGTATTAAACATTGTGAGCATAAATACATAAGCAAAAACAGCCCTTGCCAACAGAGAACTTTTATTCAAATTAGAGAAAATAACTTAATTAGAAGAGTGATAGCCAGAAAGAAGTTATATAGGTGGTGAGTCTGACTGTAATAAGATTGACATACCTAGAGGAAGAAAAGGAAGAATAGATTTTATTATGGCTCCAGAAATTATCTTAGTTTCTTTAAGAACTGAGTGAAAATTCTCCCTCATACATTTACTAGCAGTTTAACTCTAGACAAGCCAATTAATTTCTCAGAATATGTTTCTTCATCTATAAACACTGTAAGGAAACTGTAAACATCCATAAATAGTCCCTACCTAGCAGGGTTGCCAGGAGAGTGAAAGGAGTTTAATGTATGTAAAGTAATTTGTAAACCTCAAATCCCATAAAATGTGAGCTAATGTTATTATTCCCTAACTCCTTCCTTCCCAGTCTTAAAGAGTATTTTAGTTTCAATGGGTCATAATAGCCCTGCATCTAGTCATAACCCCTATCAACAGAGAAAGTTAAAGAATGCCCGCTTTGTGGATGTTTCCTGCATCAGTGGCTCAGAAAGAGCAGGATAAAAAAAGCTAATGGAATGTTCAAAGTTCTTTACTAGACTCTCTAACCTTAATATTATTTTTCTTTATCTTTAAAGCACATATATAAAATAGGATTTTTAAAAAAGATAATGTAGGTAAAGAGTTTTGCAAAAATATGTTATATAAATTGCAACTACTGGGGGAGGGGAGGGGACTGAAGGACAGATGCTATTATTTCTTCATCACTGGCACTCCCTCCACTGATGTACATCAGCAAGCCCTCTATAACTTACAGTTCTAAAGAGTCTACTGGGGCAAGTGGGAGGTTAAGCAACTTACCAGTCAGTATATATCAGGGATAACATATGAACACCAGGCCTTGCTGACTGAAACTGGTCCTCTATACACTATGCAGAAATGTCAAAGTGGCTAGCTACCTTGTAGACTGATTAGCTTGGGAGACAAGTGTGTTAAACTGAATTTTCTTTTTCTACCTGCTTTAAAAGGAAGGCTTAAGGCACAAGGCATGAGTGATATTTAGTGTGTTTCTTTTGGATGCAGACCCAGAATCTATCACATTAACATCTTGGTTGAGTTAGGATCCTTGATATATTGAATAACTAAGGTCACTGTGCTTACTGCCCTACAGGCTCAGATTTTTTCCCCTTATCTTTCAAAGAAATTGAGTAGTACTAGATGCCCCTTTGGAGATTTATTGCATTCAAGTTGCGGGGAGGAAAGGATTTTTGTTGTTGTTGCTGTTAAAGACTGGTAAACCTCAGTCTTCATGGATTAATTGGTACAATGCTGAGATGAAGTTTTTACAGCTGCCAGAAAAGCACTAATACTTAACAAATTCAGTCAAAATGTCTATTTTACGGAGACTGTGACTCTTGAACTGACTAGCATATTTGAAAGGGGTAAATCCCTAAGAAACTTTATGGGGAGATTCGATACCAAGCAGAGATATTTAAATGTTAATGTATGTGCTCTTCCTTGGGAAATGTATGTTTGTGTGTATATACATATGTGAATATGTATATATGTGTGTGTGTGTGCACACACCTAACCACATTATAGAACTGAGTAAGCCATACGAATATGAATTAGAATGCTCAAGATACTAAAATAATTGGGGAGGGGGAGAAATTATCCAGAAGATCCTTGATCAGGGATGGAGAATCTGCATCCTTAGCCAGATGAACAAATAAAGTTTGACTTCTATCAATGGGTCACCCTTGAGATCCTAGAAGACTACATGTGGCCTTGAGGCCACAGGTTCTCCACCCCTGTGTAGATCAATTAATTCCTCATATTCACACCTTCCTTCCCTAGACTAACTAATGAAATTGGGAAAAAGACAAGTAACAAGCAATAAGCAGTTCAAATTTTAAAGGAAGTACAAGGAGTGTTCACCCCCCCTCCACACACACACACACTGGTATAGGAGAAGCTGCAGATATCACCATGGATAGGAGAAGCTGCAGATATCACACACACATAGACTCACAAGCTGGTACAGGGAGAGGCTGCAGATGCTGCCATGGAAGAACACACACAAAGAGGAGGGTTTAAATCCACATACACAATTCAGGTGGATCTTGGTCCTGGTTCAGGCAGGATAGAAGAATAGAAGCCAGAGCGGGGGGAAGAGGGAGGATATTTATCCAGAAGGATAAATCATTTCTGGATGGAAAAAAAAATAAACAACACTCTCACTTCCCCTCCTTATTTCCACTGCCTTTGTTATTTTTTAAGTTTGATTGAGACTCCATCCTCCTTCCCTGAAAGACTCTAGGAAAGTTACTCCCTTCCATGGGTCTCCTTTCTTCTGTTAAATGGAAAAGTAGATCTTTTAATAAAGTCCGTAAAGTGGTATTTTAATAAATTTGAAATGATTAAATTTCAAATGAGTTTTTTTTAAAGCTTTGAATTTGAAGGTGGCCATGCTCCTAGCCTACTAGACCAACGGTACTAGGGCTAAGTTGGAAGAATATTTGAGTATTATTTCTGTATAGACACAAGTACAAATGGCTAAAATTAATGACTGAAAACATCAATCATACATAATTTTATATGTATTATATTTAGTATACTTAATGAAGTTTTTTGTTTCCTTCTTCAAACAAACACTAGGACTCAAGTGAAAGACTGGAGAAAATAGGCAAGGAGAAGCACTATTGAGTCCTAAAGGATATGATTCACAATGTCAAGTACCATTTTTAAAAATTTATTTTATTTTTATTTTTTTTCCTTTTAGAGGGGGAAAGGTAGGCAATTGGGGTTAAGTGACTTGTCCAAGGTCACACAGCTAGTTTTGTGTTACATATCTGAGGTCAGATTTGAACTCAGGTCCTCCTGACTCCAAGGCCGGTGCTCTATTCATTGCATCACCTAGCCTCCCCCAAGTGCCCTTTTTATAACTAGCTCTTCTAGAGAAGAGCTGAGTTCACATCCCAGCTCTGATGCTTACTAATAATATGACCTAAAGAAAATTACTTTAGGTGTTCGGATTTTATGCATCTGAAATGATGAACATTTTCTGATGTAGTAATTTTGAAATATAATAATACCCTGTACCATAATGCACTTACTAGTCATTTTGTTTGTTTGTTTGTTTAAATAGTGTGATATCAAGATCTTTTCAGGAATTACTAGGATCTATAGAAAGTAAGATTTTTCAGGGCAGGAACTTTTTTTTTTTTATTTATATTCCAACTTCCTAAGAGAGTATAGACCCTTAATAAATACTTGTAGATTGGGTAGTTTGATTGGTCAATTTAGCATCTAGTTGTTGAATTATAATGACAGTAAACCTTTAGTGTTTGTACACAAAGTTGATGTACAGTTTGTGTTTGTCATACACATAGCTCAGTCTAAGAATTTAGATTTGCTATACTGTAATTGCAGTCCAGGGGAAGTTGTCTGCTGTCCTGGATACTTTCATTGGTGGTAGCTGGCAGAAGACATTGGGGAGTTGTGTCCTATATCTAAGGGAATGTCTCTATGAGATTTCACCCAAAATGACTAGAAATGAACACATTGGTAAATGAATTGCATTCATTAACTGATTATTTTTCTTTTTATATATTTTTTGTTTTGTAAAGGCTGAATAGTCTTGTATTGATCTTTATTTGTTAAACAGGATTTCAAGATATAAAATATTAACAGAAATAAATCAAAGCACCCTTCACAATGGCATTTGCTTATATAATTATATATAGGTTTTCAAAGGATTGGGAGTTAAATTTCAAGACATGTTCTGAATAGCAACTGCCATAGTTAAGGGTACACAATATATGTTGGATGAATAGCATGAGAAGATTCTAACTAACTGTGATGTGTGGGCATCCTGAGGTTCCTATTCATTAAGCTTACTCTGACAAGTGAAGGAATAAATGAAGACCACTTCTGAAAGCTAACATTTTCTTTTTTCCCCTCAAGTATGAAGCTGTGCTAAAGAATCAACCTTTAATAGGGAACATGCTCATCAATTTTTAGCGTTATAAAACTCACTGTGAAATCTCTCAGAAGCAAGGACTTTCTTGATTGGGCCAGAACCAGATAACTTCTGTTATGTACCCAGATAAAAGGCTTTTTAGCCCCTGTGCCACCAGTAGCTTCAGGGTCAGAATGACCAAGACTAAAAACCTTTGTCTTTCTAGGACTAGGCTATAAAGTAGAAGGCCTCTTTCTAGTCTACTGCACCAGGGGTTTTGTGAAGGAAAATTTAATAAGCCCTTTTCTATAGAGCCCTTGAGCTGCTAAGAGAAGGGCATTATGTAAATATGATTTACTATAAGAAAAATCCTTAATACTGCTCATAATTATTTTTATGCATCAATGTGAACAATTATTTGATGTTCATAATGTACCTAAATTGTTAGTGAAAATGTGAAATGTAACTGAAAATGTTTATTTTTAGCATTTCTCTGTAAGCCCAATAAGCTCCAGTTTTTTTTTTATTCTGTCAAACAATCCACAAATATGAACCCATATGGTTCTTTTCTTGCCATGTCTCCTCATAGAATTAAAAAGGACGATCTAATCACCCCTAGAGCAAATGCATTTTATTTTTATCTACTCTACAATTTTAAAATTCTTTCATATTTTCCCCCTGCAAGGGAAGTTTAATGAGGCATATTTGCTTGTTTCCATGGTATTTCAAAGAAGGATTACTAGCTGAAGGCAAGAAAATATATAAGAAAAAAGCAAGGGATAAATGATGGTGCTTACAAAGAAAAGACAAACTTTAGTTTCCAAATGAATTCCAATGGATAGGGGTTATTCATTTGTAAGTTGTAAAACAATGTCAATCACTTTGAGTGTTGCTTAAGGACCAATGTTTCTTAGGAAAATGAATGGTAGACACTAAGTTCTTCATTTGTCATTACAAAAAATGCAAAGAATATATATGTTCAGCTTTAATAGAAATAAATTTACTTCTAAATGGAAATATTTCAAGAGACAGAGATGAGGGGACAAAATGCAATTTGCATTATACTTGTTTTCAAAGAATCACAGGATGTCCGAGCTGAAAAGGACATCAGAGACCATTTAATAAAACTTGGACCTGCACTGGAACCCCCTTTATAAAATATATTTAAGGAATGGTCATTCACACAACCAGTAAGCCAAATAACTTGAAATTATTAAGTACCTGCTCTGTGTATAACTAACACTGTGCAAGCTCTAGGAACAAAAAAGAAAGGTATAACATATTCCCTGCTCTCAAGGATCCATGTTTTAATGGGGGAGACAACATGAAAAAACTAAGTAGAAACACAATATATACAGGATAAATGAAAGGTAATCTTAGGAGGAAGGCACAAGTATTAAGGAGGGACTAATAAAGGCTTTTTGAAGGAGGAAATCGAACTGCTGTCTGAAAGAAATCAGGGAAGCTTAGAAGCAGAGACGAGGAGGAATAGAGTTCCAGGCATGGGAGATAGTAAGTGAAAATGATCAGAGTTGGGAGGAGTGTCTTGTTTAAGCAACAACAAGCAGGCTAGTATCACTGAATCCAGTATATAAAGGGGAGTGATGTCTAAGAAGGTGAAAAGATGATGGGGACCAGGTTATGAAGGGTTTTGAAAGAGAGGGTTTTATATTTAATCCTGGAGGTGATAGGGAGCCTAGAGTGGGGGGAGGGAGGAATTAATATGCTCAGACTTACCCTTCAGTTTGATCAATATGACAGCTGAATGGAAGATGAATTAGTGTATAGAGAGACTTCAGGCAGGGAAAGCAACCAGTAGGCTATTGCAGTAGTCCAGGCAGAAATTATAAGGCCTTGAGCCATGGTGATTGCAATGTCAGAGAAGATAAGGAAGAAAAAGGAAGGATGTTGTAAAGGTAGAAATGACAAGATTTCATCACTTATTGGATATGGAGAGGTGAGAGTCTGGATGACATCTAGGTTGTGAACCTACATAACTAGAAATATTAATATTAACTAGCAAACATAAATAGTAATTTTAGTATTTAAAGTTAGCTTCACAAAACAATCCTGGAGTGAGAAATATGAAACATGCTTTCAAATTTAATTTATACAACAAACTAAGTTGTTAGGAGAAGTGGAGAAGGGAGATAAGTGAGACCCAGTGGAAATGGTTGCTTTCTATTTTAAGTAACTTTTCTTGCTAAATTTTGCATGAATTTCAGTTGTTTATATGCTCCTGAAGGAGTCAGCATATTTTAAATTTCTGTGCCTTGGGACAAGACTCCAGTCCCCGAAACTAGTTTGACTCTAGCAGTCCATATCATAATCCCTATTCCTCAAAACAGTCTCTCAGATGCTTGAAGGAATGTCATTTCCCCACTGTTATATTCTTGTTTTTTGTTTGTTTTTTTTTCCTCAAAGCTGAACTCAATGTCCTTCATCAACTTATCTACATTCCTCTGAATGCTTTCCAACTTTTCAATATTTTCGATAAAATGTTGTGATCAAGACAGACCTATCTATTACATCACTATTCTATGCACTCTACCACTCAATGAAGCAAAGTTAATTAGCTTGTTTGGCTATAATGTCATATTATCAACTCCTTGAACTTTTAGTCCACTAAAACCCTGTGATCATTTTCAGATTTCAAATCTCAGACTTTTGTGGATGTTTAATTTGTGATACAATATGTTAGCTGTCCTTCCCAGTTTTTGTCATCTGTAAATTTGATAATTTTGCCAGTTATAACTTTAAAAAATTCATTTTTAAATTAGAACAGAGGAGAGCTAAGATAGATTTTTGGAATAGTCCACTAGTGATCATTGCTAAGAACTAATACGACAACCTTTTTTTTTCCTTTATAGAATACATCAGTCCACCATTCTGTCAGCTTTGTAAATCTAGAAACCTGTAAATCCTGCTTAAAGTCAAAAGGAATACTTATGCTACATCTTTTTTCCAGCAAAAAGTATAGTGAGTATATGCTCTTATTCCTATTACATGACCTATTTTTGCCTCTGAATATGCAGGCAATACATATTTATCAGACATTGAAATTCTGTCCCACATATTGTTATTGCATGCAAACATATACCTGTTAAACTACTGATCCTAGAATTTCAATTAAAAATATATGCCTTGATATTATTGTGAAAACTACCACATGTAGGGGAGGCTAGGTGGCGCAGTGAGTAGAGTGCCGGCCCTGGAGTCAGAAGGACCTGAGTTCGGATCCGGCCTCAGACACTTAACCCACACAAACAAAAACCTAGCCGTGTGATCTTGGGCAAGTTACTTAACCCCAATTGCCCTAAAAGGGGCGGCTAGGTGGCTCAGTGAGTAAGAGCGTCGGCCTCGGAGTTGGGATGACCCGGGATCAAATCCGGCCTCAGAAAATGAGCACCCACACATAAATAATGACTAGTCGTGTAACCTTGAGCAAGTTACTTAACCCCAATTGCTTAAAAAAAAAAAAAAACTACCACATGTAAAAATAGCTTATTATAGTGATGATTTATTTTTATTGATAATTACATCTATGCATGATATTTAATTTTGTGAATGTTGATCAATTTAGATAATCCTAACACATTTGAATACCTTCCATACTTTCATCGTAGATCAATTCTTGGGACAATGACTTCTACAAATTTACTAGCCATTATGTCACTGTGATCTATGCTGTTTTACACTCAAAATGAAAAAAAAAAAATAGAAGCAGAGATCAGTTTCCATTTTATAGCAAAATACCCTTATAACTCAATAGAATGCATTAAAACATTGTTCTCTAGCACATAACATGATTCTTGGAAATGTTATTATCTGAACTTCACGCCTTCCTTTGCTAATGCCCTAGTAGCTTGGTTATGCCATTATCTGGACCCAGGTAAATCCCTTTGCAGTTTCCAATAAGGCTTCCTCTTTCCACAGGTTTTTATCTGGTTCTTTTACTTCTAGAGCCTTAGGATAGCCTCCAGCCTTTAGTCTTCTCAAAATAAAAATGTATACTTGGCTGCTCAGACTACATTTCCTAGAGTTGTCTTTCAAGAGACATTTTCTCCAGCAGTTACTTTGCCATGTATGGTCAAAACACTTACTTATTTGCGGTTCAAATACTAGATTAGGACTCAGTCCTAGCCCATTCCTCTAGCCCTGATCACTTAAGTTAAGAACTACTCATTAGTTAACCCATAGATGGCAACTGTTTGCATTACAAATGTGATCCAGGCAAATGACCCTTAACTTATTTTCAACTGGCTATAATAGGAAGATTAAGTCTCTGAGAAAGGAAGAAGGAAAAAATGGAAGGGAGGAAGGAAGGAAGGAAGGAAGGAAGGAAGGAAGGAAGGAAGGAAGGAAGGAAGGAAAGAAAGAAGGAAGAAAAGGAGGGAGGGAAAAAAGGAGGAAGGGGAGAAGGTGAGGGAAGAACGGAAGGAAGGAAAAGTAATGGGGAAGGTGAAAAGAAAGAAAAGGGATTTCTGTCCATATTATACTAAGTTTAGAATAATGGAAAAATGAAGATGAAGTTATAATGAAGAAATGTTAAGTTAAATGTGTGTTTGTCTATCCACATTCATGCACACAAATTATGTATTTTGTGGGGTTCCTTTTTTTTCCATTTGCTTTCTGGAATATGAAATAGAAGACATGCTAAGGGTAGATAAAGATGTTAAAGATTCAAATAAACTCCCTCACTCAGAATTCAGATCCCAGAAGTCCTGTGCATAAAAGATCACCAAGCAATATGAGCAATTTGAATATTTTACATATTTTATTGAAATGATTAAGATTTCCTTATGTATTTTTATTTCCTTATGTATTTGGGGGAAACATATGAAAGGACTATTCAACTAAAGTGTTAAATATTCTCCAATATCTAGAGCAAGCAACTTCTCGGCATGGGTTGAGCTGAATTTCAAAACCATTGTCATTCTGGAGACAACCTGTAGTTTTAAATGACTAGGCTGTCAGCTCTTTAGTTCTCTGCATTTGCCTTTTCTGCTTTACTGAATAGTAACAATTACATTGCAAACAGCATGTTATTTCCAACTGTTTTTTGACAGAAATCTTTGTGTTACAAATATTGCAAACTTCAGTTAGTTTGCATGATTAATTTTTTATGTATATTTTAAGGGGTGGAGGATTTTCTTTAAGCTGTTGCAATGCATTTTGGACTTTGCAGCAATATTGACTTCTATCTTGAAAAACTCTTTTAAGTAGGGAGTCTGTAAAGGGTGACAGAAGTTTGGAAACACATTCACGTAATACTCAGGTTAGTGTTGTAGAGCTTTGGGTAGCTAGAGTTCATTTGTCACTCTTGAAGAGAAAGAGGTAATCTCTGAGCAGGGAAGTTAGAGATTAATTTAGTTTTCAAGTAAACTAAAAACATTTATTAAACACCTACTGTGTTCAATACAGTGTGCTAAGCACTGGAAATACAAAAAGCAGTGCAACAGTTTTTACCCTTAAAGGACTTAAATCTACCTGGACAATACAACATGGATATATACAAGTAAAGACAATGTGTTTATAGAGGAATTGCCAAAGAAAATTTAGGGAAATGTTTCACATTGATAATGTATGGTTAGTCTGACCCAAGTATAAGTGAATCAAAAAATTCTTCCATTTTCCTTTCTTTGAAAAAAGGAGTCATATAAGCTTGTTACATGGAACAGATTGGGCCTGGAACTAGCTCCTGAGATCACATAGCTTCACCTTCAATCTGCTATGAGATTTGAGTGACTGTTGAGCCATCACAAACCTTGGAAAAACTCAGTAGGACTGAAAACTGTTAAAAGGATTTACTTTTGTTATCACTTCAGTGCCTAAAATTTATAGTTATATTCTTATTCTCTATTCATATGATCCATTATTTATTCATCTCTTTAGGTTCCTGATCTCTAAAATGAGAAGGGTAGATATAAAGTGATGAAAGTGGTAGCAGTGGTGATAATACTGATAATAATTTATATGTTATCTATCATCTCTACGATCCCTTCTAGTTCTCATAGCCTATGGCTCTGTGAAATCTTTCTTGAGCAAGGCATTTCACTAGGCGCTGTATGGGATACAAAGGCATGTTAAACATGGCAATCTTGACCAAATCACTTCCCTAGGCCCCAGTTTCCTCCTCTGTAAAATAAGAAAATGAAGGGGTTGAACTAGATGGGCTTTCTGATCACTTTTTTATCTGATCAAAGATCTGATCACTAATCTCTGAATCTATGACCTGTGATTCAATCATCTATAGTTATATAGGAAATATAAGGCATGTACACAAATATAGTAAAAGACACTATAAGTAATATCTAAATTTAGTACTGACACAGATGGTCAGAAAAATTTTAAGTCACTTTTTTATTATATTTATAAATATATATGTGTGTATGTGTGCAAATATGTATATGTATATGTATTTATACACATATATAGTCTTAGGTGAACAGAGAAGTAGTAAATTACTATCACAATTCCAAATATCTGTGGGCTTGTACTGGGGATTTTGCAAGGTTGTATAAATGCATATATATTACGCAAACATTTAGCTTTACAATTTTCAAAACACTGATATCTGAATGTGTGTAGTACTTCTGTATAAAGTTCACATACAAATTTTTCTGTATACATTTTTGTCCCAAAGAAATTCATTCCACTGGGGGAAAAAAACTGTCATTTTATGTGTAATTCAGTTTTAAAGACTTGTCCAGGAGAAATAATTGAGTTAAGTGAGTTGTCTAGAATCACTTGGGTAGTTTGTAGCAGAGGCTGGACTTGAATTCAGGGATTCTTGACAACAAATATGACTACAATGCCTCTTTAGTATGCAGAACAATATATGAGTATATATATATATATATATACATATATATATATATGTATATATATATATACTTTATCCATGCATTTATTAATTTATAAGTTCTTTGAAATCAGGTTCTCTTCTGATACTTTTGTATTTCTTGTAGTGTCTTGAAGAATACTAATCCAGTAGTGCCATTATAATATTCTTTAGTAACCATTTAGGAGGAATGAGAATTTGAGGTCTGCCCTAAATACAGTGTCCACTGAATAATATTTGTTTCATTGAAAGACAGCACCTAGGGGTGGCTAGGTGGCGCAGTGAGTAGAGCGCCGGCCCTGGAGTCAGAAGGACCTGAGTTCGGATCCAGCCTCAGACACTTAACCCACACAAACAAAAACCTAGCCGTGTGACCCTGGGCAAGTTACTTAACTCCAGTTGCCCTAAAAGGGGCGGCTAGGTGGCGCAGTGAGTAAGAGCATAGGCCTCGGATTTGGGATGACCCGAGATCAAATCCGGCCTCAGAAAATGAGCACTCACACATAAATAATTACTAGCCCTGTAACCTTGACCAAGTTACTTAACCCCAATTGCTTAAAAAAAAAAGGGGGGGGGGCGGAGTAGAAACAGCATTTCCAGTGTGCTCTTCCCCACACAAATTTCAAACAATGTGAAAGGGAGCTCCGAACAACTTCTGGAGCCACAGCACCCACAGAACTGCACAGAGAAGCTAACCTCCTGCTGAGGACAGCCTAGCAGCCCTGCAGGGAGCAGCCAGCGCAGTGCTCTGAGAGCAGGCAGCACAGCTCACTGGGAACTGACAGCGCAGCCCGCAGAGCTGAGCCCAGGTCCGTGGTTTTAGCCCCAGGGTGGCCGGGCCTTCAGCAGGCTGGTGGAACCCCAGAACACCAGCAATTGTCATGATTCCAGAATTATCAGCACAGATATGCCTAGGACAAAGTGAGAGGTTAGTGCCCTATGGACTTTGGGACCAGTATTTGGGGAACACGTGGCTTCCTCCTCTGGGGGCAAAAAGCTGCTGAAGAAACAGCTGCACAGAAGCCATTTTGCAGCGTCAGCAGTGGCTCTAGCTCCTGGTCTGCGAACTGTAGGAAGATCCAGCAATCAGTCTGGGGGTTAATCGCTCTTGCTTTAAACTGCCTGGATCTGGATGGTGGTCTGGGGGGGAAATTTGGGGTGGGTATCCAACTTGCCAGAGTGGGTGGAGGCTTTACAGAGGCCACCCAAATGGCGGAAGTTGTGAAGACCCCACGTTTGGGCGGAAGCTCCCCTGTCTGGTGGCAGAGTCCTACTATGGCAACAGCCCCAAAATCAAGTAATTAAGTGGCAATATGCCTAGGCAAACAAAACAAAATGAACAGAAAAGTTCAACATTGGACTCCTATTTTAGGGGCAAAGAGGCTCAAAGCATGGAGGAGGACTGTGAGGTCAGAACTCCTGCACCAAAAGCCCCAAATGAAAATACAAGCTGGCTACAGGCCATAGAGGACCTTAAGAAGCAGATAAGAGAAGTGGGGGAAAATTTGGGAAGAGAAATGAAAAAGATGCAAGAAAAGTATGAAATGACAGTCAACAGCTTGACTGAGGAAAATAACACCTTAAAAAATAGACTAACTCAAATGGCAAAAGAGGCTCAGAAAGGCAATGAGGAGAAGAATGCCTTAAAAAGTCGAATTTGCCAGATGGAAAAAGAATCTCAAAAGCTCACTGAGGAGATTCATTCCTTCACAGTTAGACTGGAGCAAATGGAAGCTAGTGACTTTATGAGAAATCAAGATACTATTAAACAGATCCAAACATATGAAAGAATAGAAGGCAATGTGAAATATCTCATGGGAAATACCACTGACCTGGAAAATAGATCCAGGAGAGACAATTTAAAAATTATTGGACTACCTGAAAGCCATGATCAAAGAAAGAACCTAGAAATCACCCTTCAAGAAATTCTCAAGGAAAATTGCCCTGATGTTTTAGATCCAGAGGGCAAAATAGAGGTTGAAAGAATCCACAGATCACCTCCTGAAAAAGATCCCAAAAAGAAAACTCCCAGGAATATTATAGCCAGGTTCCAGAATCCCCAGATCAAGGAGAAAATACTACAAGCAGCCAGGAAGAAACAATTTCAATATTGTGGAAACACAATCAGAATAGCACAGGACCTGGCAGCTTCTACATTGAGGGATAGAAGGGCATGGAATATGATATTCCAGAGGGCAAAAGAGCTGGGAATGGACCCAAGGGTCACCTACCCAGCAAAACTGAGTATCTTGTTTCAGGGGAAAATATGGTCATTCAGTGGAATAGAGGACTTTCAAGCATTCTTGATGAAAAAATCAGAGTTGAATAGAAAATTTGACATTCAGACAGGAGAAGCAAGAGATGCTTGAGAAGGTAATCAAGGAAAAGAGATCAAAAGGAACTTACCAAAGTTGGACTATTTATAGTCCTACATGGAAAAACAATAACTGTGTTTGATGAAACCTTTCTCATTATGAAAATAATTGAAGAGTACATGGCATATGTTCACAGGTATACATGGATAGAGGGCACAGGTTGAATTTGATGGGAAGGGATGATTATTTTTTTTTTTTGGAGGGCAATTGGGGTTAGGTGACTTGCCCGTGTTCACGTGGCTGGGTTTTTGTTTGTGTGTTGGGTGTCTGGGGCCAGATCCGAGCACGGGTCCTTCTGGCTCCAGGGCTGGCTCTCTGCTCACTGCGCCACCTACCCACCCCAAGGAAGGGACAATTCTTAAGGGGTGAAGTCAATCGGTGAGAGAGGAAAGTGGCAAGAGGAGATGGAGAGAGACAGGGTAGGGCAAACTATCTCATCTAGAAGAGGCAAAGGGAAGCAGTTGCAGGGGAGGGGGAGAACAGGAAGGCAAAAAGGCAAAAGCATATTCTCATTGAAGTTGGCTCAAGGAGAGAATCACATACATACTAAATGGAATATCTTACCCTCACTCCCTCTCCTGAGTAGGGGAAAGGGGGTTGAGAGGGGAGATGATGGAGGGGAGGGCATTCTGGGGAGAGGGGAGGTTAGAAGTACCCACTGTCAAAGAGGGACAGGATCAAAGTAGGGAATGGACCAGGTGGGAGGTGAGACAGGTGGGAGGGAAATATAAGCAGTCTTTTACAATATATCTACTATGGTAATGTTTTGCATAGATATACACGTACAACACATACTGGATTGCTTATCTTCTCAGAGGGAGTAGGTGACAAGGGAGAAAGGGAATGGATCTGAAAATCGAAGTTTTAAAATTAAATGTTTCATAAGATGTCCAGGCAGTGGGGCTCAGAGATTCACCTTGCCCTAATGGCAAAGTTGAAGGGGGTATGGGAGAAGATATGGGAGAGAGCAGATTGGATGAGGGGATATCTAGTGCGACTGCTATTCTGGGGTGGAGGGTAGGGAAAAAATGGGGGAAAAATATAACTCATAATCCGGTGGAAATGAATGATGTAAACCAGAAGTTAATAAAGCATTTGTTTAATTAAAAATAAATAAAAAAAAAGAAAGACAACACCTAGAATTCTAGTTTCCAAATGCTGAGGCATTTTGCAAACTGCTTTTCAGTTCACTATTCCTCATTGGTGGAGAAGATGCTGACTCTATGCTACTGGCCTATGTGAGGTACAGAATAGGTGTTGCAGACTAAACTATTTGGAAATAGAAAGAAAGGATCAGATGTATCTTCTCTGAAACTCTCATTCCAACTCTATGCCTCACACAGAACCCCAATATTTGAGGCAGCATCTTTTGCACCAACAAAAACAATCCCCTCTAAATAGCAGCTCTCAAATTACCTCAGGATTTTGAAACCCAGGCTACAATACACATTTGAAGCAGGGCATGCTAATCACTCTCTATATAACCTCTAACTTCCTGCTAAGATGTAAAATGTGATATTTGGGAGAGAGGGTTGTTTACTTGTTTCAACCCAATTATTTCCTTCTACAAGAAAGTCTATCATTTATACTGTAAAGATTTCCTCCAACATTGAAAGCATCAAAAGTAATATATGTGTGTATGTATATATGTATAAAATATATAAATTACAGACATATATACATTGATTATATTGATAATAATCTATATGTTATCTATCATCTCTAAGATCCCTTCTAGCTAGGGTTTCAACTATCAATTTAATTGTACTCTAATTGAACTATAAAAATCTATTGTGCCCAAATTAATTATTGATAAGATTACATATCTCTATTATATACATTTATATATGTATTATATATATACCTATATATGTATGTATATATATACCTATATATGTATGTACATATGTGTGCATATATATATATATATATATATACATATATATATATATATATATATATATAGCCCATCTAGTTCAACCCCTTCTTCATTTTTTCTCATTTTACAGAGGAAGAACTGAGGCCTACGATAGTGATTTTGTCAAGGGTACCATGTTTAACATGCCTTTACATTCCATACAGTGTCTAGTGAAATGCTTTGCTCAAGAAATATTTCACAGAGCCATAGGTTATGAGAAATAGAAGGGGTTGTTCCACAAAAACATGTCACCATACAAAAGCAGACAATAAAAACCAGAGAGATAATGAGGAAAATTGGGTTAGGGACACAGTGCTCAAAAACTCCATCAGTAATACATAAAAAATATAGGAACCTAATTAAAGTGACAGAACAGTTTTGTATGGATTAAATGGTTAAGAGATACACAAAAGTACGCAGTCTACAGCTTTGAGCTGCAGGAGGAAATTTGGGAGGCCACAGCTCTCAAGCCATGGAGAGCTGGGGGTTGGGCGGTGGGTAAGAAAGCTAGTCCTTCTCCACCTAAAGCTCTTACTGCACTAGAAGATACAAATTTCTTGACAAAGACCTGAAGTTTGTTTTCAAAAGTAGGTTGTGGAAAGAATTGTAACATTAGTTATTGTGAAGTAGTACCGTGTTTTTGAGTTCTCACTTTCTTCTAAAAAGAAAACTCAAAATTCCCCTAGAATAGCAATTATGTTGGAATAAGGTTGTATTTTTGAAATGCTTAATTTGCTCTCTCTCTTCCATTCATTCATCTATCAATCTATCTATCTATCCATCTATCTATCTATCTATCTATCTATCTATCTATCTATCTATCATGTACTACAATGCCTGACTTTTCTTTTCTACAAGCTAAAAAGGTATTAACTGATCTTGTATGTCATGATCTATGTGCTGCTCACCATCTCTTGCCTTTAGGATTCATAACAGCTTGTCAATATCATTCTTTACTTGCTGTGTGGACCTTTCTTGGCAAGTCACTTAAATTCTTTCTGCCTCAGATTCCTCATTTATGAAATGGGAATAATAATAGTACCTACCTCCCAAACATGTTATAAGAATAAATTGAAATAAAATGTTTAAAATACTGTAGAAACTGTCAAGTGTTACATACATATTGTTATTACTATTGTTGTTATCATTTTCTCTTCCCTATAACATGAAGCCTTGGGGCAGCTAGGTGGTGTAGTGAATATAGCACTGGACCTGGAGTCAGGAGGAGCTGAGTTCAAATCCACCCTCAGGCATTTAACACAAAAACTAGACGTGTAACCTTGGGGAAGTCACTTAACCCCAACTGCCCTCCAAAAGAAAAAAAAGCAAAACAAAAACAAAAACAAACCAAACCAAGAAGCCTTGAATGGACCACAATAACACAAATGGGTCTGACCAGTGCAGAGCATAAGGGAAACCATTATCCCCTTTTTTTGTAATACTGTATTTTTTTAAGTCTTGCCTAAGAGTCTTTTAAATTTATTTTAATGTTGAATCATACTTTTGAGTCACCTTGAAGCCTACCAAAAACTCCCAAAAATATTTAAGTAGGGTGGCACAAGATTTTGGTGGTCTTTGAATGTTAGGAAAAAGACAGTAGTAATAATAGTAATAGTACTAGTTGTTGTTCTTATAGTAACACCACTACTACAAATAATAATAATACTAGCTTATGTTCATATTGTACTTTGACCTCTACAAAGCACTTTCCTCCTAACTCTCAAGTAGGTAATATTAGCATTTATGATCCCATTTTATAGACATGCAAACAGAAACTTGGTAATCACATAATTAAGAAATGTCAGAGCCACATCTGCCTTTCTACAAATCCAGCAAACTAAGAACTACACCACACTGTCTTTGTTAAAGATTTTTGAGTAGATGGTAAAGACAATTCTTCTTATTTGGTCCAAATTTGCCAAACTTGGCATTAAAACACCCAAGCTTGTCATTTTGGATCACTTTCTCTACTTGTGTCAATTCTTAATATAAACAAAAGCTTTAGATCTCCAGAGCTAGATCTACATATAAAGAAACGATGTAGAGATTAGAAGTCATATGGTTGACAGATGTTTAAATTTTGCATTCTCATCCATGATTCTGAATAATTAAAGAGAAAATGTTTGGGAATGAATTAGTTGGATAATTACCTCCTCTGTATTTTACTTTATATGCATACAATCTGATTGCCTTTAGCTTCTTCCTCATTTTCAGGCTAGAGTTTTCCAGAAGACTTGGCTGGTACTTTAAGATCCATATCTACATATGTACACTCACCCAATTATCATGTACTAAAATAAACTTTGTCAAAAGACAAATATGAAATCTTTCTCCCTCTTCCACCAAAACCCTCCCCCACAGAATAGTGTCTGGGTTGGAACAGACTAGTGTGATTAATCAGCCTTAAACGTGTGTGTGTGTGTGTGTGTGTGTGTGTGTGTGTGTGTGTTGATAGATGTATTTCTAGTACATTCTTATACATTTCTTTTTCAAAATTTTCATCCACCAAGCTGGTTAGGAAAACAGATGCTGTTTATCATTGTCTGTGCTTTCTCCAAGCTGCTGTTAATTTTAGAAGTCAATGAGAAACATTAACTGTAAAAGCTAAAAACCTTTGTCAAATTAAATGTGGCAAAGAAGACATCAGAATATTACAGCAGTATATTGAAAATGTATCTGCTCATTGGTTCCTGTATAGTCTTCTTCCTGTGGAGATCTATATTTATGCATGTTCCTGGTTTGCTTCCTTGGAAATCTATAAATTATATCTATATCTGTCAGTCTGACAAATGTATTAGCCTATACACCAAAGGAGAATTTTATCAGAAGAATTTTAATGGCTGACAGCTATTGAACATAGGCAGTGACAAACCATTTCTTCTAATATTGACCACACTTTTAAAACAACATAGTAGAGTACCCAACAAAAGCTACAATTGGTACATTAAATTACAATTAGGAATTGTTAGCAGGGAAAAATGCAGACATCATCAACTTCTATGTTTTACTTGAAATTACAATTACATGATAGAGGTGACATTAATGCTTTGGTTTAACTTAAGGGAGAAGAATGAATGAGATGACCTCTTATCATCTCTTCTAGCCCAACAATTTTTGTCATCTTTTCACGATGCCTAATTAAACATATTTTTATATTTGAAAGGAACACTTAATTCTAACTCTTATTCAACCAAGGACTTTCCTTATTCTGGATTTTCTGGCCTTTGATTACCCATTGATAATCAGTGCTCTTGTGCAGATAGGAAACAACAGAGCTGAGATTCAAACCAGGTTTCTGTCATTTCAAAACCAGTGCTCACTCCAACCCATCAGAGAAAGGAGATAGCAATATAAGTCATAAGAGGTAAGCTTTTTGGTGGAATCAAAGCATCAACTGGGGTTTGTATGTAATGGGAGAAAAGAAGGCTTTCTAGATGGAGTAAATTACCTAAGAAAAGCCTCAGATACAACAAATACCTTGATATTCAGAAGACATTGAGGATATTAGCCTTTAGGGGGTTTATGTGGCGCAGTGAGTAAGAGCGCTGGCCCCGGAGTCGGGAAGACCCAGAATTGGTTCTGGCCTCAGTTACTTAGCACCCACACACAAAATAACTAGCTGTGTAACCTTGAGCAAGTTCTTTTAACTCAAATTGTTTTAAAATAAAACAAGACTTAGAACTCTGTAGATATCCTCAACTCCATCTCTGTCCTATCCCCTAATCCTGCCCTCCACCCTCAATCCCCATTTAATAAGATTTCAATAATTCAGTAGGGATATTAAGTGTTAACTTACTGGTGACAATTAATGAACAAAATAAGGAATGAATGAGTGGAATATAGATGGATGAAAATTACATTTATTAAGTCCTTACTATGGAAAAAAGACTATTCTAAAGACTAATAATTTAAATACAAAAGTAAAATAGTATCTGCTCTTAAGGACCAGAAGAAACAACATATATGGTCAAGTCTGATTCTTTAATATCATTTCCACTGATAAAATCAGCAGTTTTCTCATGGTGAGCCATTTGACTAAACCAAGGACTTTGGTATTAAGAACTTTCTTTCTTAGGTTATCCATAGATATGTATGCAGTACCTCCATGAACAATTAACAGGCTGTATCTTCACAGGGATTATTTCCCAAAATGATGACTATGGGCACTATGATGGAAGCATTATTGTTCCCAGGGCTCTTGGGTTTAAGGTTCTGTACTGGCTACAAAGGCACCTGAAAGGAGGTGATGGGCAAGGTGGTGGGGGGGGGGGTGGTGATTTGTCTGTCACATGCTGCCTCCTTTTTCCCTCAGGGTGTCCTGCCTCTTCACTTAGGCTTCCTGCCCCATGGGTCAGTTGATTGGCAGTTTAGGGGATGTATACCCCCTTCTTCATAGATATTACTTCCTGGGATGTTGGCTATAAGGACTGGAACCAGGAATGATGGTCTGGAGGATACTGCCACACCCGGTACCTAGTAAGAAGTTGTGTGTGTGTGTGTGTGTGTGTGTGTGTGTGTGTGTGTGTGTGTGTGTAGAAATACAGTTTGATAGCCCTGATACAAATTTATTCATTAAGACCATAGATAATACAAGACAAACATTGAATACACAATCTTTAGGGGGGTATGTGGGGTAAAGACCACATATTTATACTTTTTTGGCATGGCATAATGAAATGGGGTTTTTTTAAGGTTTTATGGGAGTTCCATGATTAGAAAGTTTATATGAGTGTCTTACAATGCTTAAATGAAATGCTACCTTGATAGGATATTAGGAGTAGACATCTAGTTCCCAGCCCATAGTAGACACTTAGTAATTATTTATTGATTAATTGGAAATTTATACAGTAGATGGATTCCTGACAGAGACAGGGGACATTAAATATATTTTACAATAATTTTGATTTCATGAAATTGAAAAGATTATGTACAAACAAGGCCAATGTAAACAAGAATAAGATGGGAGTGGAAAATTGGGAAAGAATTTTTCCCACCAGTATCTGTGATAAAGGTCTCATTTCTAAAATATACAGATAATTGAGTCAAGTCTATAAGAATACAAGTCATTCCCCAATTTATAAAAAGCCAAAGTATATGAAAATGCAGTTTTCAGAAGAAGAATTTAAAGTTATATATAAGCATATGAAAAAATGCTTTAAATCACTATTGATTAGAGAAATGCAAATCAAAACAACTCTGAAGTACCACATCTCACCAGGCAAATTGGCTAAGATGACAAAACAGGAAAATGACAAATGCTGGAGATGATGTAGAAAAATTAGAACACTGATGCAATGTTGGTGGAGTTGTGAACTGATTCAACCATTCTGGAGAGCAATCTGGAACTATTCTCAAAGGGCTATAAGTAATTTAATACCCTTTGACCCAGCAATACCACTTCTAGGGTTGTGTGCCAAAGAGATCATAAAAATAAAAAAAAGACACATATGTACAAAAAATATTTATAACAGTTCTTTTTTGTGGTGGCAAAGAATTGGAAATAATGGGATGCCCATCAATTGGGGAATGGCTAAACAAGTTGTGGTATATTAATATAATGGAATAGTATTTAGCTACAAGAAACAAGGAGCTGACGGACTTCATATTTACCTGGAGAGGCTTATATGAACTGATGCTGAGTAGAACTGAGTAGAGCAGAACCAAAACAAATGTTTATACAATTACACACACAAAGTATGTGTGATAACCTCTTTTGATAGACTGGACTCTTCTCAGCAATGCAGTGTTATCAGTCAACTCCAAAAGACTCATGATGGAGAGAGTGTCTACATTCAGAGAAAGAATTAGAAAGAACAGAGTTTGAATACAGATTGAAGCAAACTACCTGCTCTCTGTCTTTTTTTGTGTGTTTGGTTTTGTTTCCTCTTTCCCATTTTTCATTCCATCCTATACAATCCTTCTTTGTAACCTGACTGGTATCTAATATGAAACTATTTGCAGACCCTATACTTGATTATATGCTGCCATGTGGGGGTGGGAAGGGATGGCAGGGGAGAAAATTTGAAACTCAAGGAATTATGGAATTGAATCTTGTAAACTAAAAGTAAGCAAATTAATGAAGAACAAAAAACATGTTAAAAAAAGAATCCTTTCTTTAATAGCTTTCTATGTTGGAAGTAATGGTTGTGATAAATGTCAGATGATTTGTCAAAAATGCACTAAAAAGAAACATTATTCATTTTGAACCAAACACCAAAAACTTGTACTTTAATTTTATTGAGAACTATTATATTAGGAACAAAGGAAATTGATGACAAAATATCCAAAAATAAAACTACGATTTTGAAAAAAATTATATATATATATATATATATATATTCTTATATTCTCTAAGCCACTTTCCCTTATTTATAATTTTCCTTTTTTCCTCAAATATTTCCTGAAAATTATTCCTTCCTTCCCTCTATTATGATTCTGGCTTTTTCTCTCATCAAGATCAGTCCTCCAGAAAGTCATCATTTTAGAGTTTTATATGAGCATCTGCAAGTACTAACTACCTTGATGAAGAGACCAAAGCTCTCTTTATCAATTAAAAGGCTTATCTAAAATCACATAGTGTATGAGATCATTCTACATTGTACCATAGTGAAGAAAACCCTGTTTCAGTAGTCAGAAGACATGACTCCAAATCATATCCCTTCCAAAATTCTGCTTTTGGGAACTCAAGCAAGTCACTTAAACTTTCCCACCCTTTGTTTCCAGATCTGTAGGATGGACAAGAAGATCTCTAAACTCTTTATCATGTGAATTTGACTCTGAGGTCAGTAGTAATCCCACTACATATCACCAACATCCTCATTGTTACAAATAAATAAATTGAAGCAGGGAAAGATTTAGTTATTTGGCAAAAGTCCCTCTACTTTTAAGTGTCAGAATAACATCTAAAAGATCCTTAAAATTAAAAACTGCATTTTTCTTTTGTTGTTGTTGTTGTTGTTGTTTTTAAACAGTGGAGCCAAAGTTTATTTTCTGCATAAACTCCTATAAATTACAAAGACAAAAATGCTAGACTATAGTTTATAACTTTTCAATATTTAACCAGGATACTTATAATAAATACACATAATAAAACAAAGTAAAAATACTAAAATTATCAGGAAACCTATAAAATATCTCAAGTTTTAGATTCTGTAGTATTTGTGTATTGGGATTTTGTGTGTGTGTGTGTGTGTGTGTGTGTGTGTGGTGTCTGTGTGTGTGTGTGTGTTTTCTTAAATACTGACCCCTGAAAAACAGTCCTTTCACGTTTCTTTGGAGTGTTTTCAAAATTGTCAAATTATAGTTATTTAAACAATTTAAATAACACCTGTTATCGGACAGGAAGTTTTAAAGCCATCTTACTTTGCCATTGTTTAGAGAGCATATACTGTAGGCAGCACTAAATCCAATAAGCCTTGAGCCACTGTCCACTCAGTCAAAGCAGACACAGATTTCTGGGTGGAACACCTTAGAGATTTTTATATTTTTTTTAATATTTGTATGCCTCTGTAAGAACAAAGCCATAAGTGAAGCTACAAGGAAATTACACAAAATTTAACTTCTAAGTATAGCATGGGAATAGAAAAGTATTTCTTGCATAGGTCTTTGCTATGCATTATGAGGGCTGGACCACATCAGTGTTTTATCAATTTTAAGATCCTTAAAATTAAGAACTATATTTCACTTTTTATTTATCCTAGTCCTTTCATAGTGTCTTGAAACAAAGTAGGTGTTTATTAAATGCTTGTTGACTGATTGACTCTACTCTGCTAAACAAAACTAAAAAAAAACAAAAAACAAAAAACAAAAAACCTTCAGTGATTCAGTGACTGAGTAACCACACCTATCCTCCAGCACAATATGTGTAGCTGTGATGTTTGATAAATACAGGATTTTGTTTTTACATGAATGTATTCAAGCCAAGAGTCTACCTTTCATTGAATTTTTGCATAAAGTAATTGCTTTGTCTTGATAAAGAAAGAGAAGAGACTCCATTGTACTTCAGGAATCTTTTGTATGTCAGATATCAATTGATCAATAAAACAGCATTTATTAAGTACCCACTATGGGTCAACCAAAAGGCAGCTAGGTGGGTCAATGACAGAGTATCATACCTGGAATCAGGACGATCTAAGTTCAACTCCAGCCTAAAATGCTTACTAGTTATGTGACCCTGGGCAAATCATTTATCCTTCATTTGCTTTAATCCATGGGAAATGAAATGGCAAACCTCTCCAGGAACTTTGCCAAGAAAATTACATGGATAGCTTTGGCATGCTATGGTCCGCAAAAGAGTCAGACACAGCAAAAGAACTGAACAACAGGGGCGGGTAGGTGGCATAATGAATAGAGCAACAGCCCTGGAGTCAGAAGAACCTGAGTTCAAATCCAGCCTCAGTCACTTAAACATTTACTAGCCTTGTGACCTTGGGCAAGTCACTGAAACCCAATTGCCCTGCCTTCCCCCTCCAAAAAGCCAAAAAAGAACTAAACAACATCATGTGCTAGTCACTATACTGGGGGCTGAGAATACAAACACAAAAATTAAACAATCCTTTTCCTAACAGATTATAATCTATAGGAGAAGACAGCCCATATATACATGAGACTATGTGGAATATATTAAAAATAGCTTAAGGTCCATTTCTGGACTTTTTCTCTTAAGTTGGGAAATCATTAGTAAGCTCAGCTAATATAATTCAGAAAAGCAGAGCTAGGCTGGAGATGACTATAGTTTCTATCATGTGCTTCACCAATTCTGGCTGCACCCTCCACCTTCTGCACTCTGGAGCAGAACAAATAAATAACCATACATATCCCCTATATCATAATGATTTATAAGGGAAAGAGATACCAGAGACATTACCCTCCCCAATCTTAGTTCCTTCTGTCTAAAATTTCTATATACATGTGTGTATGTATATGTGTGTATATAATATTATGTGTGCATAAATATATACATATATGCATGCATATATGTATTTATACTGCATATCTGATATATGTACATATATTATACGTGAGTATATATAAATATACTGATGTTCTGTCTGCAAGTGCATTATATATACATATTATATGTATATATGTATATTATAGATACAGATATCTTATAGAAACATATTTTTCATTCCTTTATATTCTCAGCATTTTGGGCAAGTGATTGGAACATAGTAAATGCCTCTTGATTTGACTCGACTCGATCAGACTAAACATTGCAGGTACCTTGGTTTCATAAATAACTCCCAGCCTCAACCAGCTTTTGCTCTGAACTCAGTCATTAAAAGCTTGCCATTATTGCACATCTTTAAATATCCTTGTAATCAGGCATAACTCTCTTTAGTAGCTTCTCACAATTGGAATGGTGTTCAGAGTGTCCCAGGGGGCTGGACAATGCAAAGTTATATGTTCCCACATATATATAGATAGATAGATGGAGAGAGAGAGAGAGAGAGAGAGAGAGAGAGAGAGAGAGAGAGAGAGAAAGACAGTTATATATTCCCTTCTGCCCTCAGAAATTTGTGTCCTCTTCTCCCTAATACATTCACGATGTCAATGGGTGAATCATAGTTCCTAAGCTGTAGCACCAATGCAATATTTACAGCACCCACAATCACGACAAAGACCATGACTATAAGTATCACATGAAGTTCGATCACAAAATATGCCAAACTCTCCAGATAGAGGACAGAACTGAAACATTTATGTAGACACCAGAAAACTGAATCCCAAAACCAGTGAGCTGATTCCATCACAGTATCAAAGATATTCCGAAGCCATAATAATGCTAAGAGCCACAGCACTCACAAAACTATATATTTCCTTGCCTGAGATCCTCTGTCCCCCTAGTTTGGCTAGTTCTGAATGAGTTTCCTATGGGCTCTGCTTCCCTTCATCAAAACTCCCCCACCACAGGCTCCATGTGACTACATTCCAATTATTAGGAGTTTACTTTCAAAGCAAGGGAGGTCTTGAAACTTTCCCCTAGATCTATTAAGGGACAGGGAAGATCTTCAAATTCTCATTCCAACTATACTAAGCTAGAATTTATGTGGCCCCTGGGTGGATTCATGGAATCCTGGCTATGGAGAAAGGCAGATTTGATTTCAAATCCTGCCTCAGACACTTACTAGCTGTGTAACCTTGGGCAAGTCACTTAATTTTCATTCGACTTGTTTTCCTCATCTATGCAATGGGGATAATAATAGCACCTGTTTCCTAGGGTTGTCATGAAGATAAAATGAGATAATATTTGTGAAATATATTGAAAATATTAAAGTGATATATATAAGTGCTACTTATCATAGAGCTATGCAATGTAATTGTCTTGGCGCTCAAGGCCCTCTCATCCTAGTGGGGAGTGGGAAGAATATGTACATTTTGGAATATACAAAATATATACAAAGTACATACAAGTTAATTTCATTATGGCAGGGGGAGGGCCCTAGTACCTGGAAAGATTAAGAAAGGCTTCATGTAGAGGGTGGCACTTAAATTGAGGTTTGTCAAATGCTCAGAATTCTAAAAGATAAAGAAGAGTCCCTCTAAACAAAAGGTTCTGTTTGAGAACAGTATGGAGACAACTTAGACTGGCTGAGACACAGAATGTTGTAGAGTCTAACTTTCCTTTTACATGACATCCTATAAAATGCCATAGAGTGGAAAAATCACTGAATTTGGTGTCCAATGACCCAGATTCAAATATTATCCTATCTCCATCACCATGTTACCTTGGTCAAGTCACCTAACCTCTAGAAACATCTAGGTGGAATAGTGTATAAACCACTGGGCCTGGAATTAGGAAATCCTGAATACAGATTTAGCCTCAGGCCCGTATTACTTATGACATTAATTAGCTATGTATCCTCAATCAAGTTAGTCTCTGTTTGCCTCAATTTCCTCAACTGTAAAATGAGGACAATAACAGCACTTCTCCTGTAGGGTTGTTGTGGAGATCAAGAGATAATCTGGCACAATATCTGGTGTATGAGGCCCTGAATGCTCAGCCTCCGCTCTGGGCTTCAGTTTCCTCATCTATAATATCAGAGAGCTAAATTAAATGGCTTCTAAGGTTCTTTCTAGTTCTATTTCTATTGTTTTATGTTCTTGTTTTTTCTTGTCTCCTCTCAGTTTTTTCTTCTATAGAATAAATATCCCCAATTAATCCAATGTATACCATGAGATGGTTTCCTGTCATGACATTAACCTGGTTTCTTTTAGCTTAATCCACTCTAGACTTTCAATATCTTTCCTAAAATATTGTCTCTAGAACTAAATAAAATTCTCCAGAAGTTGTCAGACCAAAGCAGAGTGCACTGACAACTATCACCTCTTAATTCTGGACACTATACCTTGATTACATTCTCCACTGTGCTCCATATATTCCCATGCCATCTTTGGCCACCACCCCTATTTTGTTCATTCATGAACATGGAGATCACTGGTTAATGTTGGAGTGCTGTACTGTCTACTATCATATGAAGATGGAAATCTGTACAATCAGTGTCAGTCCAATGATTTGAGCATTCTTAGGGGATTCATCAAAGTGTTAAAACTGACAGGAGAAACAACAACAAAACAAAAGTAAAAAAAAAAACCTGCCTATGCCATCTGAGTGCTTTAAACATCTAGCTTTCCCCCAGGAAAAATTAGGAAAAGGATTTTGCTTCAGACTATTTTAATGCAAGCACTTTCCCCTTAAAGATGCTGCATTGATTTTGTAATGTCTAATTTGAAAGGGCGGTCAGCATGCTACATAATTTTGTATAAAAGAAAGACAGGGTTATTTATGTTACCAAGCTCCAGATGCAATGTAAAAGTTCTCATCTACTAACAAGTACATAATTCATGCCAAATGCCATTAAAGACGTCTGTACAAACCTCAGAAAGGTCCCCAAGGGCTGTGGCAGGGATCTGTAAGTATTTGCCCCAAGGTTCAGCAAGGCACATTGCATAGCAACCAATTAAAAAGTCTGTTATGATGCTGGCTCTCTTTTAGGCACTGAGGATACAAATACAAAAAGGAAATAATGAATCTATGGCATCCTTCATATGAATCTTCCAATAATAGAGATCCAAAGCCATTCATACTTTTATTTTATATGATATCTGTCCACATTCTCTTTTAGAATCTCCATAGACACTCCAAGCAATGTGCTAGAAACTTTTCTGTTGGTGTTTTAGGTGTTTTAACTTTATCTGAGGACTACTACAACAGATAGGCTATGTCTCATTCCTCATTGTTAATTAGAGTCTGATCCACTCCTGTTGTGCATATATACCTCCCTGGCCACTTTTGGTCTTGTAACCATGATGTTCTTATGCTATCCAAAATAGACCTCCCGCCCAAGGGGCCTACATTCTCCTAATTGGTGAGAGGCTACTTTTTCTAGTCAGTCCCAGACCTAACCATACCTCTTTAACCTGGTCATCTTCCCTATGTAGCCCTACCCTCTCCAACATCCAGCCCTTACTTCGGGACTTAAAATAAAGTCAACACTAGCATTGTTCTGGAGAGGACACAACAGTTGTTTACCCTGCTGTTGTGACTTCATGCCCTGCTCTTCTTCCTCCAACAAGACCTCCCCCAGATCTTTCATACTCACTAATGTATAAATGATTAATAAAAATGTAAATATCACACATTTTGAACATGATTCAGTTTCTTAAAATGAATTGATTAATTTCATGTCCCAATTAGCAGACAGCAAGAAGAAGGCATATGAAAGGGGGAAATGATTCCTTCCTGGAACATCTGAAATCATACTATAATTTCATACTGTATTTATAGCTACTTCACTTCTACCTAAGACCATAGGGTAGGAAGTCACTAAGTAGAGATAAAAAACTGTTGATTATGCATGTACTCTTAGAATTATTCTGATCAGCTGACACACCTATTTTGTTTCACAGAGGCTGATAATCCAAGCCATATTTATGTATTCAATATTTTTAAGTTTACCACAGTTTAGCAACAGGGGTTTTAAAAATTATTTAACAAAATGAGGTAAGTCCTAATATCTATTTCATTGAAATTACCATGAAGCCAGAAAGAACTGGGTCATGTACCACATCTGACACATACTAGATCTATGACCTTGGAAAAGTCACTTAAACTTTCTATGCCTCAATTTCCTCCTCTGGAAAATGGAGATAATAATAGCACCTATTTCCTAGGATAATTGTGAAGGTAAAGTGAGATAACATTGGTAAAGAGCTTTGCAAAATTTATGGTGCTTATAAATGGTAATTATTATCATTATTGTATCCATTGATAATTATTACTTAATTTTCAGTGCTTGGGGTGGAGCCAAGATGGCAAAAAGGAAGCAGTAATTTCGCTAAGCTTCTCTGTGAATCCCATCACTAAACCTTAAAAAGTGAATCTGAATGGATTCTGGAGTGAGAAAATCCACTTGGAGACAGAGCGTGGCAGAATCTAGCCCAGGAAAGTGTCCAGTGCATCTGGACAGGGTGAGCCCAGAGCAAGTGGGGTCTGAACAGATCAGACCTAAGAGCAGACAAGCAGACTACTCCAGAGAGAGAAGAAACCCCAGCCTGCAGACTTACCAAGGATGAATCGAAGTCATCTCGCCATCATCTCACAAGGCGATAGGAGGAAGCATTGGAGCCAGGTAGGAGAGTCAGGCCCCCAGTGGAGACAGCAGTTTCTCCTGCAGCTATCAGCCCCCAGCCTGGAAGTTTAGAAATTGCCTAACTGTATAATGCAGGGTCTAGAATGGCAATATAAATTCTAGTTGCTCAGATTCTCCCATCCCTCTTTCATGTAGTAGAAAACCCAAAGTCTCCAGCCCAGATTAAAATCCCAAATTAGTGGAAATAGCTTCAGGCTTGGGAGTCTTCAAGAAGGGTGTAACTGAGACAGCCAGGAGTCTGAAGAGAAGAAAGGGAGGGGACCCAATGAGCCCCACCTCACCTGACCAACAAAAGCCTTCCTGAGGTATAGCACAGGGGTATAGAGGCAGAAATCTGAACTGGTAAAACCACCCCTCCCCCACAGACTACTCTGTGCACATCAATATACCTCTCTGAGATTCCTGCCTTAGCAACAAACTAGACACCCAGAGGCTACAGCATTCAAAGTCAAAGACCAGGCCCTTAGCTCAGAGCCTGAGAAATTAAGAAATAGGAAATCACAATGGGAAGGAAGGAAGCTAAAAAGGAGAAGGGGAAGGCAAGAAAATAAATCCAAGCTTACTGTGTAGGTCAAGAACACCCAAATACACAGGACAATTTGGACTCTTTACCCACACCTGAGACCACAGAAGGAAATATGAACTGGTCTCAAGCCCAAATAGCATTCTTAGAGGAGCTTAAGAAAGATTGTAAAGACCAAATCAGAAAGGCAGTGACCAACTTTGAAAAAAGTCTTGGTGAAGAAAACAAATACTTAAAAAGTAAAATTAGTAAAGTTATTGGAGAAAATACCTCCATAAAAAAAGGACTTTCAAAAACTAACTGAAGACTATAATTCGCTAAATATTAGAATCAATCAAATTGAAACTCAGAACTCTAAGATGCACCAAGAGTCAATCAAACAAAAGATAATGATTAAAAAATTGGAAGAAAATGTAAAATATCTCACTGGAAAAACAACTGACCTAGAGAACAGATCCAGGACAGATAACTTAAGAATTATTGGTCTATCAGAAAGCCATGATGAAAAAAGCAGCCTAGACAACATCCTCCAAGAGATTGTCAAAGAAAACTGTAATGAGGTCCTGGAATCAGAAGATAAGATAGTTATCAAAAGAATCCACAAGACTCCTCCTGAAAGAGATCCCAAATTGAAAACTCCAAGAAATACAGTAGCCAAATTCCAGAATTACAAGATTAAGGAAAAAAAGTTTTCAAGCAGCCAAAAAGAAACAATTCTAATGTCATGGAACTACAGTTAGGATCACACAGGACCTATCAGCTTCTACATTAAAAGAGTGGAGGAACAGGAATTTTATATTTCATAGGGCAAAACAACTAGAACTACAACCAAGGATTAACTGCCAGGCAAAACTGAGCATAATCTTGCAGGCAAAGAGATGGTCATTTAATGAAATAAGGGACTTCCAGACTTTCCTGATGAAAAAGCCAGAGCTCAATGAAAAATTTGATCTCTAATTACAAGACTCAAGAAAGACATAAAAAGGTAAACAAGGAAAACACAGACTCACACATACATATGTGCACACACCCACACTCATAAATACATGCTTATTACTTGGGATACACCAAGAGCAAAATGTTCACATCCCTATATGAGGAGCTGATAATTGTGAATATTGAAATTTTTATGATTATCATGACCTTCAAAAGGGTTAAACTTACATAGAGGCTGTGGGTATGAATGCACAAACCTGAAGACTTAAAAAAAACTATTAAGGGGATCAAAGGGACTGTAATGGGATAAAAGGAAAGGATGAGATAGGAAAAGGTAAAAGATGCCATTTGAAGAGGCATTAAAACACACTATAGTAGAGGGGAAAGAAAGAGGGAGAGGAACATTATTTAAACACTATTCTCATTGGTTCTGGTTCAAAGAGGGATCAACTTAATGAGTGAAGTTTAAGATACTAATGTGAATAGACACATAAATTCATTAAATAGAGGAAAAGGAGGGAGGGAGAGGAGCACTGTTTGAAATTTACTCTCAGTGGTTTGGAGTCAAACGGGGAGTAACTTACTCTGATAAGTATAAAAATTTATTGTGTCTTATGGTGGTGGGGGATAAGGGGGAACACTGGGGGAGGTGGAGGTCAAAAGGGAAAACTTCAAGGAGGGGAAGGGAGAAGGAAGAAACAAAAACATAAACAGGGGAGGAAATAGGATGGAGGGGAAGAGACAGATAGTCATCATTACTGTGAATGTGAATGGGATGAACTCTCCCATAAAACAGAGGCAGATAGCAGAATGGATTAAAAAACATAATCCTACAATATGCTATCTACAAGAAACACATTTGAAACAAAGGGATACCCACAGGGTAAAGGTAAAAGTTTGGAGTATAATTTATTATGCCTCAGCTAAAGTAAAAAAAAAAGCAGGGATAGCAATACTTATCTCAGATAAAGCAAAAGCAAAAATAGATCTAATTAAAAAAGATAAGGAAGGAAACTATATCCTGCTAAAAGACACCATCGAGAATGAAGCAATATCACTACTTAATATATATGCACCAAGTGTTATAGCATCCAAATTCCTAAAGGAGAAGGTAAATGAATTAGAGGAAGAAATAGATAGCAAAACTATACTTGTGGGGGATCTTAATATCCCCCTTTCTGAACTTGATAAATCTAAGCTCAAAATAAACAAGAAAGAAGTTAAGGAGGTGAATAGAATTTTAGAGAGGCTAGATATGATGGATCTCTGGAAAAAACTAAGCGGGGATAAAAAGAATTTACTTTCTTCTCAGCAGTGCATTGTACATACTCAAAAATAGACCATGTACTAGGGCATAAAAACCTCAAAATTCAGTGCAGAAAGGTAGAGATATTAAATACATCATTCTCAGATCATGATGCAAAAAAAAATTATATGCAGTAAATGGCCATGGAAAGATAAACTAAAAACTAATTGGAAATTAAACAATTTAATCCTAAAGAATGGATGGGTCAAACAAGAAATTATAGAAACAATCAATAATTTCATTCAAGAAAATGATAATAATGAGACAACATACCAAAATTTGTGGGATGCATTAAAGGCAGTTCTTAGGGGAAGTTTTATATCCCTGAGTTCATACCTAAATAAAGCAGAGAAAAGGGAGGTCAATTAATTGCACATACAATTGAAAAAGCTAGAAAAAGAACAAATTGAAAATTCCCAATTTAGTACTAAATTAGAAATATTGAAAACCAAAGGAGAGATTAACAAAATTGAAATTAAGAAAACTATTGAATTAATAAATAAAACTAAGAGCTGGTTTTATGAAAAAACCAATAAATTTGATAGAACCTTAGTCAATATGATAAAAAAGGAAGAAGAAAACCAAATTATGAATATCAAAATGAAAAGGGTGAATCTACATCCAATGAAGAGGAAATAAAAAAAATAATGAGAAATTATTTTTCCCAAATGTATGCACATAAATATGACAATCTTAGTGAAATGGATGAATATTTCCAAAATTGCAAGTTGCCCAGATTAACTGAAGAGGAAGTGAATTACCTAAATAACCCCATCTCAGAAAAAGAAATGAAACAAGGCATCAATGAATTCCCTAAGAAAAAATCTCCAGGGACAGATGGGTTTACTCATCAATTCTATCAAACATTTAAAGAAGAATTGATTCCAATATTCTACAAACTACTTGGGAAAATTAGTGGAGAAGGAGTCCTACCAAACTATTTCTATGACACAAATATGGTACTGATTCCTAAATCAGGAAGAGATAAAACAGAGACAGACAATTAAAGACCAATTTCCCTCATGAATTTAGATGCAAAAATTATAAATAAAATATTAGCCAAAAGACTCCAACAACTTATCACAAAAATAATACACTTTGATCAGGTAGGATTTATTCCAGGAATGCAAGAATGGTTTAATATTAGAAAAACCATCAGTATAATTGATCATATCAACAATAAAACTAGCAGAAACCACATGATTACCTCAATAGATGCAGAAAAGGCTTTTTGACAAAGTACAACATCCATTCCTATTAAAAACACTAGAAAGTATAGGAATAAATGGAGCCTTCCTTAAAATAGTTGATACCATCTATTTAAAACCACCAGCAAGTATTATATGCAATGGGGATAAACTAGAAACATTCCCAATAAGATCAGGAGTGAAACAAGGGTGTCCACTATCACCCCTCTTATTCAATCTGGTACTCGAAACCTTAGCAGTAGCAATTAGAGAAGAAAAAGAAATCAAAAGAATCAAATTAGGCAAAGAAGAGACCAAGATATCACTCTTTGCAGATGATATGATGATATAATTAGAGAATCCTAGAGAATCAAGCAAAAAACTACTTGAGACAATAAATAAATTTGGCAAAGTTGCAGGATATAAAATAAACCCATGTAAATCCTCAGCATTCCTGTATATCAATAATGAAATTCAACAGCTGATAGAAAGAGATAGAAAGAGAAATCCCATTTAAAGTCACTCTAGGTATTATAAAATGTTTGGGAATCTACCTGCCAAAAAAAAAAAAAACCAAGACCTATATCATCACAATTACAAAACACTTCTCACACAAATAAAATCACATCTAACTAATTGGAAAAATATCAATTGCTCATGGCTGGGTCGAGCTAGTATAATAAAAATGACAATTTTACCTGAAAATTATATATTTAGTGCCATACCAATCAATTTACCAAAAAACTACTTTTGAGAGCTAGATAAAATAGTAGCAAAATTTATTTGGAAAAAAATCGTCTAGAATATCAAGGGAATTAATGAAAAGAAGTGGTAGGGAAGTTGGACTTGCTATGCCAGATTTTAATCTGTATTATACAGTAGCAGTCATCAAAACTGCTTGGTACTGCCAGAGTAGTAGAGTAGTGGATCAATGGAATAGATTGGTTGCAGGAGACCCAGCAATTAATGAATATAGTAATGTATTTTTTTATAAACCCAAAGACCCCAGTTTTTGGGATAAGAATGCACTATTTGAAAAAAACTGCTGGGAAAACTAGAATACAGTATGGCAGAAACTGGGCATAGACCATTATCTAACACAATATACCAAAATCAAGTCTAAATGGGTGCATGACCTAGGTATAAAGGATGATACTGTAAGCAATCTCGGAAAGCAAGAAATAGTTTACCTGTCAGATCTGTGGAGAGGGGAAGACTTTAGGACCAAACAAGAAATAGAAAGCATTATAAAATGCAAAATGGATAATTTTGATTACATTAAATTGAAAAGCTTCTGTACAAACAAAGCCAATGTAACCAAGATCAAAGGGAGGTGGGAAATTGGGAATTTTTACAACTTATGTCTCTGATAAAGGACTCATTTCTAAAATATACAGAGAATTGAGTCAAATCTATAAAAATACAAGTCATTCCCCAATTGATAAATGGTCATAGGGTATGAACAGGCAGTTTTCAGAGAAAGAAATTAAGGGTATCTATAAGCATATGAAGAAATGCTCTAAATCACTATTGATTAGAGAAATGCAAACCAAAACAACTCTGAGATACCACATCTCTCCAGTCAGATTGGCTAAGATGACAAAACAAAGAAATGACAAATGCTGGAGAGGATGTGGGCAAATTGGAACACTAATGCATTGCTGGTGGAGTTGTGAACTTATCCAACCATTCTGGAGAGCAATCTGGAATTATTCCCAAAGGGCTATAAATAATTTCATACCCTTTGACTCAGCAATACCACTTCTAGGGTTATATCCCAAAGAGATCATAGAAGAGGGAGGAAGACCCATATATACAAAAAAAAAATATTTATAGCAGCTCTTTTCATGGTTGCAAAGAATTGGAAATTAAAGTGGTGCCCATCAATTGCGGAATGGCTAAACAAGTTGTGGTATATTAATTTAATGGAATATTATTGTGCTGTAAGAAACGAGGAGGAGAGGGTTTTCATATTTACCTGGAGAGGCTTATACAACCTGATGCTGAGTGAGAAGAGTAGAATCAGGAGAAATTTGTATACAATCACAGACACGACATATGTGTGATGACCAACTATGACAGACTGGACTCTTTTCAGCAATGCATTGATATAAGTCAATCCCGAAAGACTCGTGAAGGAGAGAAATGTGACATCCAGAGATATATCTAGAAAGACCTGAGCTTTAATCGTGATGGAAGCAAACAAATTGATCTTTTTCTTTTCGTTGCTTGGTTTTATTTCTTCTTTACCATTCTTCATCCCACCTAGTACAATACGCCTTTGTAATTGGACTAATGTCTAATATGAATGTATTTGCAGATCATATACTGGACTATATGCTGTCATGGGTGGTGGGAGGAGGGAGGGAAAGGAAATTTGAAAATCAAGGAACTATGGAATTGACTCTTGTTAACTAAAACTAAACTAATAAATTAATTTTAAAAATTTCGGTGCTCTAAGAAACTCTCAAAGATCATAAATCTGAAAGAGGGTACCAACCTGAAATGTTAAAAAGTTTTTTTTTACTTGGGAATTCTTTTTTACCAATGAAACCACAGGTGTAGTCCCTCTCTATCCCTACTTAGAGATAAGGCCACATTAACAAATTGCTTTATAATTTAAAAAAATAGTTTAATGCCTATTATGTTCCAGCCACTATGTTAAGAGCTGGGGATAAAAGCATGACACACCTTACCCTCAGTAGGGTTATGATCTAATGGGGGAAGTCAACACATAAATTGAAACTAAAAAGTAGGGAGGGATCAAGGAGAGGGAGGCAATGAAGGGTTATGATGTTCCACAGAGTCAAAATAAAGCATTTTCTTCATAGTAGTCCTAACAGGTAGATAATACAAGTATTATTAACCCCTTTTTGAGGATGAGAAAACAGATGCTCAGATATACTAAGTACATTGCCATTCCAATAGGGCTTGTAGCTACATAAATAAGCAGTATTGAATTCCAGGTCTTCTAGCTCCTGAGACTGATAATATTTGAACTATAGTGGAGGTGAAATATCTCAAATAGGATTGAATAAAAAAGCTAATGAATAAGCAAAAACAAACAATATACCCCCAGAAAATATTATGATTGAAGATATAAGTGTCATAAGCCACATCTACATGGTGAACAATAACCATTCAGGTGCCTATGGTCTTAAGTAACAGTGAGATATAGAACATTCCTATCTTTACTACATCCTCCATTTATTTGCACAACATCATTATCTTCCCTCATCTCATCTCCCTGTCCCATTCCTTCCTTTCTGTCAGCTAGGCAACATAGTGCATAGAAGGCCAAATCTGGAGTCAGGAAGACTTAAGTTCTGATCTACCATCAGACTCTTACTAGCATATTGGGCATATTACTTAATCTTTCTCCATTTCAGTTTCTTCAACTGTAATATAGGAATATTAATAGCACCTACCTTGATGTGTTATTTGCAGTGAGGATCAAATAAAACCATTTGTAAAATGCTTATCACAATGGCTGGCATATAATAGGTACTTAATAAATATTTGTTTCATTTTTCTCTTCCTTTCTACCCATCACCTTTACTCAACTTTAATTCCTTTACACCACCTAAGCAATAACTAAACACTCATTCCTAATTACATTAGCTTTTTTGCTAACTCAATCAAAGGGCTAATAAGGGAGGGAATCTCACTAACTTAGTAGGATCAATATGACTTTTTATTGATGGTGACAAGATATTTGTTTTCAAATATTTGAATAATTGTCTTTGGGAGTGGGAAAAGATTTTTTCCATGTAACTACAACATACAGAATAAAAATCAATAGTCAGAAGTTACCCAGAAACTGAATATCATGAAGTACATCTACACAGTCTCTTCTTGATATGTCCAGATAGTTTTAGACAACCACCTATATCTAGATATTTTGGAAATGTTAGGATTTCTGCATAGATTGGGGACTGGAGTAAAGAACCACTAAGATCTCTTTTAATTTTGAGATTTTCTATTGTTATCTCACAATATTTGTGCACATTGTTTGAAGTTGATACGCTGGGGAACGGGCTTTTACTCTGAAATGTAGGACTTAGAGGATTCTGATTATACAAAGATAGAGCTGAACTTAGCATGCCCCCTCTCTTATTCCTTCCCCCACCCACCTGGTTATGGTTATACTTTTTCATTCTTGCAAATGGCACTGTCATTTTCCAGGTCCCCAGACTCACAGTCTTGGCATTATCTTTGATTCCTCCTTTTCCTCACCCCATCCCTGTCAATTCAAATGTGTCATAAAGCTTTGCTTGTTCTTTTTACACTATGCTTCTGAGATTTGACTCTTCTTTTTAAAATTCTATAGCCATGCAAATGCCCCAAATACTCATTCACTGACCACTGGATTATTCCAATAGATTTTTAGTGGATCTCCCTATCTCTATTCTCCCTGTTTTACTTTATTTTATATACGAATAACAGATTCTTCTCTTTTGTTAGATATGCCTTATATGCTTTTATAGCCTAATTACTGTTATACTCAAAAATCTAAATGAAGTTTTATTCCCTGCTGGATCAAATTAAAATTTCTTAGTATGGTATTTTCTGCCCTCTATTGATGGACAATCCTTACTTAACCATTTTTGTCTCCCACCTTGTATTTCCAATTCTAGTTAGACCAAGTTTCCCCACCAATATCGTTGCTCATCATTTTCTGATTGAAACATCATTCATTTTTCTTTCTACAAAAAAGAAAGATCAAGATGAACTTCTTCATGAAACTTTTCTTTCTAACCCATATTTTAATAAAATTTTCATTGCTTTTAATTCTTCATATATATGTCCACTGTGCATCAAATCATCACATACTTGCTTACCAAATGCTTTAGGATTGTTTTCAGTTTCAGCCAACAAGTAATAACTACACATTTATTGTATCCTTAAGAAAACGCTTGGCTATGTTGTAATTAATTAATATGATTCAGTACTGTATTATCTGGACAGTGAACAGTAAACTCCTTAATGACAAGGGTTTGGGTTTTCTACTTCTGTGTTATCTGTGGTGTTTCAAACACTACTGGTCACATCTATATACTCCATAAATGTTTGAATAATGGAAACATCAATAAATGAATGAAATTACAACCCCTCCTCTCGTCTATCAGAGCCCAAACTAAATTTTCTGCCTTCAAAACATGGTCTCTATTTATTTTTTCAAAGAGGAAACTGGACCAGAGATAATAGTGAATTTACTAATGGGATGATTTAAGGTTGATATCCACACTATTGTAGTCCTGTTCCCTGAGTCTTTTAAACTTTGGACTCATTTTCTAAGTCAATATAATAAGTCAATATGACCAATAAAAGAAAGAAAGAAAGAAAGAGATTGGTTTATTGAGATCCTTATTTTCACACAAGTAACAATGCGCCTATTAAGGATATTTCTTTATAGTTTCATTGTAAAAAGAATAGCTGTTGTATTTCTTTCCACTAAAGTATGAAGCACAAATTGCCCCATAGACTCAAAAGCATTCCACCTGACTCTGGTAGGCAGAGGCCTTTTCAATTTACAAGAGGAATGATTTAGTGGCTCAGTCCCTGCTGCTTGAAATTTTGTATTCCCCGTTTAAAGTGTCAAAAAGTTATGTCTAATTATTCTCATCGCAATGATAATCATACCAATTATGGTTCTTAAAAGAACTGAGTAGACAAAAGTACAGATAAGGCTCACAAAGACAAGACAGATTAGGGGGAAAAAAAGAGTGATCTCAAAAGTTGAAAACCTGCATAGTCTTTTCTCTTTGGAAAAGAATAATAATTATGTTTTTATGAAAGGTCCAAATTATCCCTATTAAATCCCTTGAAGGTGGGTGAACCATTTTTGTCATCATCATAGCTCCATCTACACGTGAGGGCTACTGCCAGCTTCATGATGGCTTTCAAAACCTTGTCTTATTTCTATTGCAAAATATCACAAAAAATACACTAACACCTTCTCCAAAAATACAAATGTTTTTAAATGAAAGTTAAATCATTACCTTGAACACTTATATATCATGCTATAACTTTATCTCCAAGTAACTTTTCTGTCTACCCCCCCCACAAGACCCTCACAAGTAACTTTAGAAGTTACATAAAATAGATAATATGAGCTTGTACACCTCATATAACAGTTCAGAGTCTACACACTTGTATCCATACCTTTATATATGAATATATACCTACTTTCTTACCTTAAACCACAGAGACAACAGGTATCAAAGAGTCTCCTAGAAAATGAGGCAAAATAAACCATACATCTATTATTTTATACACTATGGAAAATGTATTTTCTTAAAATCTAACGCAGTGGCTCTCAAAGTATGGTTCAGTTACCCCTGGGTGTCCCTAAGACCTTTTCAAGGGATCATTGACATAAAACTATTTTTATAATAATTCTAAAATATTTAATTTATAATATGGTAGATATTAATATATAGGACCCACATCAACAAAAATTCTTTAGGTGGTAGACAATAATTTTAAAACTGTTAAGGTATCCTGAGTCCAAAAAGTTTTGAGAACTGCTCATCGAAACATTAGAGATGTTTAGAAATGTGTAAAAAACACATGTTTTCATGAAGTTGAAGAAAGCAAGTTTTCAATTTAGTATCAGGAGAGAAATACTTCCTATAAATTAAAGTTATCTAAAAATGAAATATGCTTCCTTGGGAGAGGAATTTCTCATTGCTTGAAGTTCTCAAACAAAGGAAAGATAATTACTGGACAAAAATATCTTAGAGGGTTTTCCTGCTCATTAGCGAGTAGAAAAAGATGGTCTTTGAAGTCCTTCTCAACAGATATTTTAGGATTCATCTGCTATTCATTAAATATTTTAGATAAAATTAGATTATAGACAAAGACCAAAAAATTTCTTTCATGTATAGGTTATAATGGTCCAAAATATAAATGTCATAAATCTAGATCAACAGTTTTCAAAATTTGGATCTTGAGTCGACTTTTTCCATCTTAAAAATTATTAAGGATTGGAGGTAAAGTCAACATGGCCTGTTTGCCTTCTTTCCTCCAAAATAGCATAGAAAGTTCATCAGAACAATTCTTGATTGACAAAACCAAGGAAATATCATATTAAGTCATTTTTCCCCAGTCCAAGGCTGTTTAGGAAGAGATATGGGGAGATATGCAGACACTGGAGGCAGGCCTGGCCAGGAATGTAATGCACAATCTTGGGTATCAGTGTGGAACATTCCAGCACCCAGGGATAGTAAGGGAACTCAATATATTGGCAGTAAAAGATCCAGGGGGCACTTGTACTAGCATTGGAAGCAACAAGAAGTGCCATCTGGCAGCTCCATCACCCAGTACCAGGTCATAATTTCAGGGTACAGTGGAGAGTGATCAAGAGGGACTAGAGGCCCTACCTGTGAAAGAGATTCACCTTTATCTTAAATCTGTAGTGAAATAACAAGGGTAGGAGATCTAAACTAAAGGAGAATCAGCAATTCAGTTGATTTGAAACTACAGAACCTTTTGCTGTGCAATATCAGTAGACTGAAACTCAACCAGACACAAGCTAACAGACTCAAAACAGGTCAGAAACTTGCATAGCATAGACCAGAAGGTTAGTAACAGGTCTTTTTCCCAAATCACACAACTTTGGAAGCACCAAAAACTTAACAGTCATTAAAAGGATATTTTTTTTAAAATGAACAGAACTATAAAAAGCTACTGTGATGACGACGAAACTGAGACACAAATACAGAACAAGACAATGCTTTGGAAATAGCTTCAAACAAAGTCCCAAAGAGAAATTCAGATTGGGAATAAGATTAACAAGAATTAAAGATGAAAAAAGAGAAAAAGTGATTTTAAAAATCAAATAAGAGTGATAGATGAAAAATTGAGGAAAGAAATGAAAATTATGCAAGGAAATTATGAGAAAAAAATCAATAACTTGGTAAAAAAGGTACAAAACAATATTGGAGAAAAAACTCCTTAAAAATTAGAAATGTGACAAAACATCACTGAAGAACATAGGTTTTAAAAATTAGAATTGTCCAAGTGGAAGCTAATGTTTTGCAAGACATCAAGAAACAATAAAGCAAAATCAAAAGACTGAAAAATAGAAGAAGATATAAAATCTTATAGTAAAAACAACTGACCTGGAAAATAGATAGATGAGAGATTGTTTAAGAATCATTGGACCACTGAAAAGCCAAAAACAACAACAACAAAAGAGCCTAGGTATCATATTTAAAGAAACTATAAAAGGAAATTGGCCAGAGATCTTAAAAACAGATAGCAAAGTAGAAATTGAAAGAAGTCACTGATCACCTCTTGGAAGAAATCCCAAAACAAAAATACCTAGAGATATTTTATCCAAAATCCAGAACTCCCAAGTAAATGGGAAAACGTTACAGGTAGCTAGAAGAAAATAATGCAAATACCAGTGAGCCACAGTCAAGATCACACAAGATTTAGAAACTATCACTACAGAGGATCTGAGGGCTTAGAATATAATATTCAAGAAAGCAAAGGAGGTAAGATTACAACCAAGAATAACTTACACAGCAAAACTGAATATCATACTTTACGGGGAAAATGGTCATTTAATGAAATGGAAGACTTTCAAGAATCCCTGATGAAAATTCTATAAATGAATAGAAAATTTTGCATCCGAACACAATACTTAATACAAATATAAAAAGGTAAATATGAGGGAAAAAATCATAAGGGACTAATAAAAGTTAAATTGTTTTCATTCTTACATGAGAATATGATCCCTAAAAACTTTTTAATCAACAGGGTAAAAGAATGGAGGTGCACATAAAGAAGTGCACAAGGAAGCGTTTATAGAAAGGGAGACTAAGAAATAAGGGAAAGATTACTGAGGACCCCAAAGAGCTTTTTGGGGGGTATTTTATAGCTATTAATATTCATGATATTGGAAATTAAAAGTGACAGATTTTAAAATATTTATTTATTAGCTCACTAGAAGTAACATACCTATTAAATGCTAACATAAATAACATCTCTGTAGGAAAAATAACTATTTTCCAAAATAAACTGCCTGGTTTAATAGGAGATAGATAAATTCCCATATCTGCTATTGCATTCAATCTGTCATAATATGTGGTTTTAGTTGAAGTATATGAAGAAAGTCTAGCCTCAGATGGATAAGTAGTTGGAAAAGAAAGGCATATTTTAGTAGGCAAACAACATCTTAGTGTTATTATAACTGGAATTATTTTTGATCTCATGGACTCCTGAAAGAGGGACAGAAAATACCTTGAGAACTACTGTTATAAAGGTATTTTCTGTGTTAGGTGTGAGTTGATCTAGATGATCTCTGACATCTTACAGTATGGTTCTCTAAAAGAAATGGACATATGTATTATTTCCAGCTGAGATAAGATATATTAACAGTAGTTTCAGGAGATTATAAAATGTGATTTTTTTGCATTAGAGAAGCAATTCCACCTCTCATGCTCTCATGCTCATCCTAAGTTTATATCTGAAGCTGACCCAACCAAATAATTCTGGTCCCTGAAATCCATGTACTCCACCCTCCTCTCTATCCCCAATACACGAATGTTATCTTATCCACACATTTTAGCATGAGGTTTGTGTTATGTGGTAGTGATAAAAGACCAGGGAGAATGAGAAGATGAATGAAGTAGAGAAGGTTTACTCATTCTTCATGGAACATTACCAGTGTAAACTCTCAGCTGCAAAGTCTGGAAATGGAGAATAAGAGACAACTTCCAATGGATAGTTTAAGGAACCCACATAGGGAGATAGAAGCCTAGTTCTTCTTATAACTTAGAGGAGATAGACATTTACATGACATTACCAAACCTATATGTTCAACTCTGTTAAATTTGAAAGCAATCTAGTGTTGATAATGAATGTATCCCTCTCCTGTGTGATCTAGACATCAGGGTATTTCAATAGCTGGTATATTCTAGCTTAATAATAGGAACACAGATTTTAGAATGGGAAGGGACATTAAGGGTCATCTAATCAAATTATCTCATGTAAAAGGTGAGAAAACTGAGACACAGAAATGTTAAGTGACTTGCTTAAAGTCACACTCATGGCTTCTATAGTATTCAGATTGAAGCTTCTGAGTGCTTTACACGATACCACATGGATTTTTAGAGGCAGCTAGGTGTTGCAGTTGATAGAGGCTGAGTTAGAAAAATCTGAGTTCAAATATGACCTCACGTTTATTGACATGGTGGATAAGTCCATTAATTTCCTCATCTATAAAGTGGGAATAATAATCACATCTTCCTCCTCTAGTTGTCATGAGGATAAAATGAGATAATATTTGTAAAGCACTTAGGACAGTGCCTGTCACATAGTAAGTACTTTAATAAATGCCTGTTTGCTTCCTTCCTGTTTTTAAAGCGACTGAGTCTCTCGTCTGCTACCTCTGGTACAGCTGCTTCTGATGGACTTCTCCTTTCATGACCCAGATGTTTTTTGCAAAATGAGGGTGAAAACTCTGGTGGTTAAAGGAGCTATTTTGCTACCTGACTAAAATACAGTACTTTCTGAGAGAGGTTGCCAAGATGGGTGCTGAGAGAAATCATCCCTGTGTAAAAATCTATTCAGTCGCTTCTTTCCTTCTGCCTCACTCCCCCACAAGCCCACCCCTCCTTCCACCCTTCGCTCAAATGGATTTTCTGTAGCTGTCAGGTTTCTTTTATAGAAATAAGTGAAATTATAATGAGGCAAGAGATAGACGTGCTGAAGATGAAAAGAATGAGACTAAGTAAAAAAAGTTTCTGTGCCATTTGAAAGCCTTTAAGAGGAGTGGGATTAGGTGGAGGGTGTTACCATACTCAGGGAGCTGTCTCATTGCACATTTGGCTTTAAGAGAAACGTCTCATCATTTCCCAGGAGACAGAGGACCCATATGGGCACTTGATTCATCTGGCTCCTGAAAAAAGTATTGCCCTACTGCCAGGATTAAATGAACTTTAAATGGGACATATCTTTCCTCATGGGCCACTTTCCAGCTCTCCTGGCAGGTTGTGGTCCATGGTCTCCAAATATTCTTAGAGACACTCCCCATGGTTATTTAGTGGTAGACAGGCCTGGGCTACAGCTCAGCCACATTCTACTAGACTTGGAGTCAAGAAGGCATGAGCTTCAGTCCTGCCCCAGACATTAACTTGTTGTGTGGCCCCAGGAAGGTAACGTAACTTTTATAGTCTTCAATTTCATCATGTGTAAAATACAAATAATTAACAACAACATAAAATTTTTGTTAGGATTAAATGAGATATTTGAAAAACACTTTGGCAACTTAAAAGTTCTATATAAATGTTAGGGACCATTAGTAATATCCTTAGCATATTCAGAAATTGTATTCTTTTTAAATCTTGCTAAAGAGAGAATTATATCCTGAAAGTTTCTAGAATTGTAGAAATGTTATGACTAGAACGGAACTTTAGAGATTAGAGTGTCTCCAAACGTCAGATGATTTAGATATCAGTTCTAGAATTGATATACAATGTACAGTGTACTGGGCTCTTTCCCTTTTCTTTACATGTGATCTTACTTGATGACTTCATCTGCTCCTATGGTTTCAAATAACCTTTCTCTGTTGATGATTTTCTTATCTACTTATCCAACTGTAGCCTTTCTCCTAACCTCCAGAATCACATCTCCAGCTGTCTAATACCTGTAACAAACTGCATATCTTATAGACATCTTATACCCAACATGATCTGAGTTCATTATCTTTCTCTCCAAAACCTGCCCCCCCTTTCCAAACTTTTCTATTACAGTTAAGGTTGTATCCCAATCACCCAAGCTCACAAGCAAGGTGTCACCTTCTATTCTTACTCCCTTTAATATCACTAAGCAAGAGGTTGCCAAGTCATGTTGATTTTACTTTTGTAGCATCTATCCTATGAACCTACTTCACTTCTTTGATACTGCCACCACCCTCATCCAGGCTTCTATCTCTTCATGTTTGGACTATTGTAATAGCCAACTGAGTCATCCTACCTCAACTTCCATCCACCATTCATGATAAATCTTCTTAAACAACATATCACATGTACTTCCTAAATGTGTCATATGGATCCCTCCCTCAATCCAATAAACTCCAGTAGTTTAATTTATAGATGAAGAAACTGAGGCCCATAGAAGAATTGAACAAATAGAAATTTAGGAAGATGATGTCCACTTTTTTTTTAAACAAATGCTTTATTAACTTCTGTTTTACATCATTCATTTCCGCCAGATTTTGAGTTACAATCATTTTCCCTCCATTATTCCCCTACCCAACCTCCCAGAATAGTAGTCCCACAAGATATCGCTTTCTCCAATCTGCTCTCTCCCATACCTTCTGCCATACCCCCATCGACTTTTCCATTAGAGGAAGGTGAATCTTTGTGTCCCAATGCCTGTACATCTTATCTCCCTATTACAAGCAAAAGAGTATTAATAATAGTATTTATATATATTTGAAACATTTAATGTTATGACCTCACATTTCAGATCCATTTCCGTCCTCCCTTGTCACCCATTCCTTCTTGGGAGATAAGTAATTCAGTATATGTTGTACATGTCTAGCTAAGCAAAACATTATCATAGTAGATATATTGTACAAGGCTGCTTATAATTCCCTCCCACTCACCCCACCCCCCCACCTGGTCCATTCCCTACATGATCCTGTCCCTCTTCTATAGTGGGTACTTCCAACCTCCCCTCACCCCAAGGATGCCCTCCCATCCATCATCCCTCCTCTCATCCCCCTTCCCCCTATCCTGCTGCAGGTTGAGATATCCCATTTAGTATGTATGTCATTTTCTCCCTGAACCAAATTCAATGTGAATGTGGTTTTGCCTTTTTAGCCTTCCTTATTCTCCCCCTCCTTTGCAACCACTTCCCCTTGCTTCTTCTACATGGGATAGTTTACCCTACCCTGTCTCTCCCCATCTCCTCTTGCCACTTTCCTCTCTCACCTCATAATTTCATCCCTTGAGTATTCTCCCTTCCCAACAAAATCAACTTATTCCCTCTATCCATATTTAACTGTAACCATATACACACACATTCACATATGTATCCATATGACCACACCCTCTTCTTCCATTATTTTCATAGTGAGAAAGATATCATCAGTCACAGATATTGCTTTTCCATATAGGAATGTAAATAGTTCAACTTTGATAAGTTCCTTTTGATTTCTTTTCCCTGGTTACCTTCTCAGGCATGTCTTGCTTCTTGTGTCTGGATGTCAAATTTTCTATTCAACTCTGGTTTTTTCCTCAAGAATGCTTGAAAGTCCTCTATTCCACTGAATGACCATATTTTCCCCTGAAACAAAATACTCAGTTTTGCTGGGTAGGTGACCCTTGGGTTCATTCCCAGTTCTTTTGCCCTCTGGAATATCATATTCCATGCCCTTCTATCCCGCAGTGTAGAAGCTGCCAGGTCCTGGGCTATTCTGATTGTGTTTCCACAATATTGAAATTGTTTCTTCCTGGCCGCTTGTAGTATTTTCTCCTTGATCTGGGGATTCTGGAACCTGGCTATAATATTTCTGGGAGTTTTCTTTTTGGGATCTTTTTCAGGAGGTGATCTGTGGATTCTTTCAACCTCTATTTTGCCCTCTGGATCTAAAATATCAGGGCAGTTTTCCTTGAGAATTTCTTGAAGGGTGATTTCTAGGTTCTTTCTTTGATCATGGCTTTCAGGTAGTCCAATAATTTTTAAATTGTCTCTCCTGGATCTATTTTCCAGGTCAGTGGTTTTTCCCATGAGATATTTCACATTGCCTTCTAATCTTTCATTTGTTTGGATCTGCTTAACAGCATCTTGATTTCTCATAAAGTCATTAGCTTCCATTTGCTCCAGTCTAACTCTGAAGGAATGAATCTCCTCAGTGAACTTTTGAGATTCTTTTTCCATCTGGCAAATTCGACTTTTTAAGGCATTCTTCTCCTCGTTGCCCTTTTGGGCCTCCTTAGCCATTTGAGTTAGTCTATTTTTTAAGGTGTTATTTTCTTCAGTCAGGCTATTGACCCTCATTTCATACTTTTCCTGCATCCTTCTCATTTCTCTTTCTAATTTTTCCTCCACTTCTCTTATTTGATTTTTAAAGTCCTTCTTAAAGTCCTTTATGGCCTGCAACCCGCTCATGTTTTCCCCTGGGGCTTTTGGAGCAGGACTTCTGACCTCACAGTCCTTTTCCTGTTCTATGCCCCCAAAATAGGAGTCTAGGGTTGCATTTTTCTGTTTCTTTTGCCTTGGCATGTTGCCACTTAATTGCTTGACTTTTGGGCTTGTTGCCACACTATGGCTTTAAGGCCAGATAGAGGAATTTTCGTCCCGGACGTGTGGGGGGCAACTTCCGTTTCTGGCAAGCTGTAAACCCACCCACAACTTCCACCCTAGATCACAATCCAGATCCAGGGAGGTTAAAGCAAGAGCGATTACCCCCCAAGACTGATCGCTGGATCTCCCCACGATTTGTAGGCTGGGAGCCCGATCTGCCTCTGAAAACTACAAAATGGCGTGTCTCCTCAGCAGCTTCTAGCCCCCAGGGGAGGAAGCTGACGCATTCCCCAAATACAGGTCCCAAAGTCCATAGGACACTAACCTCTTACTTTGTCCTAGGCATGTCTATGTTGATAATTCTGGAGTCCCCAGGGTTCCTGGTGTTCTGGGGTTCCTCCAGCCGGCTGCTGGCCCTGCCGCCCTGGGGCTAAAACCTCGGCTCATGGGGACCTGGGCTCGGCTCGGCTGGCCTCCTGTGCTCTGTGCGTTGCGCCCTGCAGGCTCCCCAGACCTCTGTGCTGGTCCTTCCTGCAGGGCTGCTGGGCTGTCCTCAGCGGGAGGTTAGCTTCTCTGCGTCGTTCTGTGGGTGCTGGGGCTTCAGAAGTTGTTCAGAGTCCCCTTTTACATAGTTTGAGGGGAATCTGGGGGCAGAGAGGCTTGGAAGAGCTGTTTCTACTCCACCATCTTGGCTCCGCCCCCGATGTCCACTTTTTAATGGCAAAAGCTGAAAACCAAAGCCCTGGTTCTGTTAACACCCAGGCTCTTTCCACCACGAGTACTCAAAAGATGAAGATAACTCTAAAACTCTCTCTCCCTCTGCTTCTCTGTCCCTGATTCTGTCTCTTTTTCCTTCTCTTGACAAAGATAAATGTATATAGGATGGACATAAAAGCTTAGCTTAGTTTTAAGTTTTAATAACTTCTTAAGTATAAGTGCTACAAAGTTACAAAAACATTACTTGAAAGTTTATTATATTATTTTACTATTTACTTTAGGAAATTTTTATTATATAAACACACATATTTTAATTTTTGGAGGACATGACACCCTGTCATTATGAATTGTTTGTCCATGGGTGACACTTTCTTGAATTGGTGGGTGGGTAGAGGAGGTGCTCCTATTTGGCAGCTTAGGCCACTTAATCTATCTCTATTAGACATTTTCTTGTGAGGTCATGTTCAAACTGTCAGGTATGTAACAAAACCTCATTATTTAGATTCTTTAGATTAAGACTAAAATTACAAGTGCAATTCTTTTGGTCACTTTTTGTTATGAATGATTTATAACAGCACAAGATGGTGATTCTGTTGAATTTTAATAAGAAACATATCAATATTTAAAAATTGTCAGGAACTGACCTTTCAAATGATTTTTTGTAAGTTTAGCACTTACACTTCTGAAATTATCAAAGGTTAAAATTGTACCAAGCCTTTGGACTATTCTACTAAGTTCACTCCTTAAACCTAAATCTAGGGCTTGATTCATTATGGTATTCTCCCTTAATTAGAGGTGTGAAATGAATTAGGATCCCAGATTACAGGACCTAGGTTATAGGTCCTATTCACAACTAAGACTTGCATCTACCCTAGAAAAAAAGGAAGGTATCCTGGGTTGGTGGGGGAAGGGAAAGTTGAAAGAGAAGTCCCCCAGCTGGGATCTTCCTAATAGCAAGGAAATAATTAAGTGCTACATAGGGTATGGTAGTGAAAGCAGTATTCCCAGTAATGTATGAGATGATAATGGTCTTCTTAAAAAACCCATATCTTGCCCAGGCCATGAAAGTGATTGGTCAATAGGAGAGAAAAATAAAATGCCAGGAGCATGCTAGACCCTCAAGGCCTGGACTTAGTGTTTTGCTCACTTCCCAACCAAATGCCAGGCATTAGACTGTGAACTCCTTGAGAACAAGGACTGTCTTTTGCTTTTTTTGTATCCCCTAACCCTAGTATAGTACTAAGCACATTGTAGGCACTAAGTAAATACTTGTTGACTAACTGATAGTGAGAACTCTTGAACCTCTATTGAAATAATAGACTATTGTAAGGGTGTTTGAAAATAGAACAAACACATCTGGGTTAAGATTTATTCTGAAAGCATTAGCATTGTTCTGCTTCTGGTCCATTAAACCACACTTATTATGGGGTATAGGAGCCCTGCTAAGTAAATCACCTTTATGGAACATACTGATTCATTCAGGCCTCCTGGAAATAGTTTTTGATATGCCCAGAGTGAGATTATAAAAGTAAATTTCAGGGTCTCCTACTGCCAGCTATAGGTGTAAAAAACACAAATTGTTGTTGTTGTTGTTGTTGTTGTTGTTGTTGTTGTTGTTGTTGTTTTTGTTTTCTTTTAAATATCTTGTCAGAATCAAATGAACTAATTATAGCCAAGTGGGAAAATCATTATAGGAACACTGGATAGTTTACAGAGTTTAGAAAAGTGTTGTAATCCCTACATTACTCACTCTAAAGGGTCAAAGAGAGTACTTTATACTTCAGGAAAATCTTCACAGTTCTTTGACTGTGTCCAGGCCTCATTGGTCTTATCTTGTTCAACTCAGCTGAAAAGCAATTCCTTGAGAGACATAATAGAAAAGCAACTTGGTGATGTGGTAGTTACATCTTGGGTCTAAAATAAAGAAGCCTACTTCAAATGCAGTCTCAGATACTTCCTAGTTGTATGTCCCTGGGAATGTCATTTAACCTCTGTCTGTCTGATTTTCCTCAACTATAAAAGTAGGTCATAATAGCACCTACCTCTCAGGGTTGTAGTAAGGACCAAATGAGGTAATATCTGTTAAAGAGATTAGCACAATGCCTGACAGATAGTAAGTAGTTAATAAAAGCTTATTTCCTATAACGAAAATAAGAATCAGAAGGACTAGGTCAGGGGTGGGGAAACTGAGGCCTTGAGGTCATTTGTGGGCTTGTGGATCCTTAGGTGCAGCCTTTGACCCGAGTCTAAGTTTTACAGAACAAATCCTTTTTATTAAGGAGATTTGTTCTGAGAAGTTTGGATTCATTCAAAGGGTCCCAACTGAAGACCTAGAGGCCCACATATGGCCTCAAGGCTGAAGATTTCCCTCTCATGAAGTAGGTAGTAGGTGTATCTCTGCTGTGAACTAGCCTCAAGCATTTTGGCAATTCAATCATCTTAAAACTTAGTTTGCTTATCTGTAAAATGAGGGTGGCTGGACTACATTAGGGTCTCCTAACTCTTTTTGCATCGTGAATCCCATTGGTGGTCTGGTGGAATTTATAGACCCTTTCTTGGAATAATGTTTTTAAATGCATCAAATAAAATATGTATGATAGCAAAGAAAATAAATTATTTCAGAAAACAATTATCAAAATATTGGGGAGGAAAAAATCTATCGACTTTAGACTTCTAGGAGCCAAGATGGCATAGTAAATAGTAAATGGCTATTACTCTCCCTTATAGATCTCTGATAAAACCAGAAAATAGCACCCTGGAAAAATGCGGGAACAGCAGAACCGGTGAAGAGATGGATAGGAACAGTCTTTTTGTCCAGGAAACATGTAAGATCAGCAAGATTCATTACACTAGGGTAAAACTGGAGGACAGGAAGCATCAGAGCAAGCCAGCAATAAGCCCTACCTCAGCAAACCAGTGGGAGATCCTGCACCAAAGAGTGGTGGAGACAATTAATGGCAGCACCAGAAGCCCTGGCATCCCCCAGCATAGCCAGGGGAACAAGCAAACTCTAGCTCAGAGAACATGCTTCAGAGAACAAGAACAAAACAAGAAAAAAAAAAAAAAACACTGACCAGCATCATTCAAGAAATTATCAAGGAAAACAGTACTAGGATCTTAAACTAGAGAGTAAAATAGTCAATGAAAGAATCCAGGGGGGTGGAGCCAAGATGGCAGAGTAGAAAAAGCTCATCCAAGCCACTCTGCCCACAGATTCCTCCCAAACGATGAAAAAGGGGACTCTGAACAACTTCTGGAGCCCCAGCACCCACAGAACGACACAGAGAAGCTAACCTCCCGCTGAGGGCAGCCCAGCAGCCCTGCAGGAAGGACCAGCACAGCACTCTGGGAGCCGGCAGAGCACAGAGCGCGGGGAGCCGAGCTGAGCTGAGCCAAGGGCCGAGGTTTTAGCCCCAGGGCGGCAGGGCCAGCAGCTGGCTGGAGGAACCCCAGAACACCAGTAGCTGTGGCGACTCCAGAATTATCAACATAGACATGCCTAGGACAAAGTGAGAGGTTAGTGTCCTATGGACTTTGGGACCAGTATTTGGGGAATGCATCAGCTTCCTCCCCTGGGGGCTAGAAGCTGCTGAGGAGACACACCATTTTGTAGTTTTCAGAGGCAGCTACAGCTCCCAGCCTGCAATTAATTGTAGGGAGATCCAGCGATCAGTCTTGGGGGCTAATCGCTCTTGCTTTAACCTCCCTGGATCTGGATTGTGATCTAGGGTGGAAGTCGTGGGTGGGTTTACAGCTTGCCAGAAATGGGCAATGAGGAGAAGAATGCCTTAAAAAGTCGATTTTGCCAGATGGAAAAAGAATCTCAAAAGTTCACTGAGGAGATTCATTCCTTCAGAGTTAGACTGGAGCAAATGGAAGCTAATGACTTTATGAGAAATCAAGATGCTGTTAAGCAGATCCAAACAAATGAAAGATTAGAAGGCAATGTGAAATATCTCACGGGACAAACCACTGACCTGGAAAATAGATCCAGGAGAGACAATTTAAAAATTATTGGACTACCTGAAAGCCATGATCAAAGAAAGAACCTAGAAATCACCCTTCAAGAAATTCTCAAGGAAAATTGCCCTGATGTTTTAGATCCAGAGGGAAAAATAGAGGTTGAAAGAATCCACAGATCACCTCCTGAAAAAGATCCCAAAAAGAAAATTCCCAGGAATATTATAGCCAGGTTCCAGAATCCCCAGATCAAGGAGAAAATACTCCAAGCAGCCAGGAAGAAACAATTTCAATATTGTGGAAACACAATCAGAATAGCACAGGACCTGGCAGCTTCTACACTGAGGGATCAAAGTGCATGGAATATGATATTCCAGAGGGCAAAAGAACTGGGAATGAACCCAAGGGTCACCTACCCAGCAAAACTGAGTATTTTGTTTCAGGGGAAAATATGGTCATTCAGTGGAATAGAGGACTTTTCAAGCATTCTTGAGGAAAAATCCAGAATTGAATATAAAATTTGCCATCCAGACACAAGAAGCAAGAGATGCTTGAGAAGGTAATCAGGGAAAAGATATCAAAAGGAACTTATCAAAGTTGAACTATTTACATTCCTATATGGAAAAACAATAACTATGACGGATGAAATCTTTCTCAGTATGAAAATAATGGAAGAAGGGTGTATGGTCATATGAATACATGTGTGAATGTGTGTATATATGTTTACATTTATATATGGATAGAGGCCATAGGTTGAATTTGTTGGGAAGGGAGAATACTCAAGGGATGAAATTATGAGGTGAGAGAGGAAAGTGGCAAGAGGAGATGGGGAGAGACAGGGTAGGGTAAACTATCTCATGTAGTAGAAGCAAGGGGAAGTGATTGCAAGGGAGGAGGAGAATAGGAAGGCAAAAAAGGCAAAACCACATTCTCATTGAATGTGGTTCAGGGAGATAATGACATGCATACTAAATGGGATATCTCAACCTGCAGCAGAATAGGGGGAAGGGGGATGAGAGGAGGGATGATGGATGGGAGGGCATTTGTGGGGGGAGGGGAGGTTGGAAGTACCCACTATAGAAGAGGGACAGGATCATGTAGGGAATGGACCAGGTGGGGGATGGAATGAGTGGGAGGGAATTATAAGCAGCCTTGTACAATATATCTACTATGATAATGTTTTGCATAGCTAGACATGTACAACATATACTGAATTACTTATCTCCCCAGAGGAAATGGGTGACAAGGGAGGAAGGAAATGGATCTGAAATTCGAGGTCTTAACATTAAATGTTTCAAATATATAAAAATATTATTATTAAAAAGAAAGAAAGACTCCACCATCACCTCTTGAAAGAGATCCCATAATGAAAACTGTAAAGAAAAATGTAGCCAAATTCTGGAATAATCAGGTCAAGGAAAAAATACTGCAAAGGGAAGGAAAGAAACAATTTAAATATCACATAAACAGTGTTATGCAGTACCTAAAGTTATTTTTTAATGCTTTATTAACTTCTGGTTTACAACATTCATTTCCACCAGATTTTGAATTACACTTTTTCCCTATACCCCACCCCAGAATAACAGTACCACAGGATATCCCCTCATCCCATCTGCTTTCTCAGATATCTTCTCCCATAGCCCCTTCAACTTTTTCAGTAGGGCAAGGTGAATCTCTGTGCCCCCATGCCTGTATATCTTATTTCCCAATTATATGTAATAAAGTATTAATAATAATATTTATATATTTTTAAACATTTGATTTGAAAACTTTGAATTCCAAATTCGACCTATGCCCTCTAGCTATGTATACCTGAAAACATATATACACACATTCACGTATGTATTCATATGCCCATATACTGTTCTTCAACTCTTTTCATACTGAGAAAAGTTTCATCGGTTACAGTTATCGTTTTTCCATGTAGGAATGTAAATAGTTCAACCCTGATAAGTTCACCATGATTTCCTTTCCCTGTTTACCTTCTCAAGCATCTCTTGCTTCTTGTATCTGAATGTCAAATTTTCCACTCAACTCTGTTTTTTTTTCCTCAAAAGTGCTTGAAAGTCCTCTATTCCACTGAATGACCATATTTTCCCCTGAAACATGATGCTCAGTTTTGTGGGGTAGGTGATTATTGGTTTTAATCACAGCTCCTTTGCCTGCCAGAATATCAAACACTGGGGTTTTCTCAGCTACTGGAGGTATTAGTTGGGTGCCCTCTCTGAACCTTCCACATGCCCTGGCAAGCTGGGCACACACCCCAAGAACTCCACCCCAGACAGCTATTCAGATCCAAGAAGATTAAAGCAAGAGTGATTACCCACGCCCCGAGACTCATCGCCGCATCCCCATACAATCTGCAGGCCAGGAGCTGAAGCTGCAACATGGCAGGCTGTGCCATGGATAATCAGTGGCTTCTCACCCCCAGGGAAAAAGGCCGATGTGCTCTCACAACCAGTCCCAAAATCCACAGGGCACTGACCTTTCACTGTGTCCTTGGCATGTATGTGTTGATAATCCTAGAAAGGCCACAGCTGCTGGTGTTCTGTAGTCACTCCTCTCTGCTGCTGCTCTAGCTGCCCTGGGGCTAAAACCTCCAACTCAGGTGGGCCTGGGCTAGGCTCCCAGAGTGCGGTACTGGCTGCTCCCTGCCAGGCTGCCAGGCTGTCCTCAGTGGGAGGATATTTTGGGGGTTCTGTAGCAGAGTTTGTTCACAGTCTCTTTTTACATAAATTTGGAAGTGGTGGGAGCTGGAGCTGTGTGAAAATGCTGTTACTATTCCGCCATCTTGACTCTACCCCAGTCTCAGAACCTAAACTTCTACATTAAATGATTGAAGGGCTTGTAATATGATGCTCCAGTAGGCAAAAAAGCTTGGATTATAATCAAGAATCAACTACAAAGAAAAATTAAGAATAATCTTTCAGGGGAAGAGATAGGCATTCAATGAAAAAGAGAACTTCCAAACTTTCCTGATAAAAAAAAAAACAGACAACAGAACAGAAAATTTGATCTTCAAACACAACTCTCAAGAGAAGCATAAAGTGATAAACATGAAAAAAAAACAAACATTATTAATCAATAAAGTTAAACTGTTTACATCCCTGCCCGGGAAGATAATACTTTTAACTCTGAAGAACTGTATTTCTTTTGTAACAGTTAGGAGGAGTATATTTACACAAAGGGTGTGGGTTATAAGTTGAATTTATGAGATGATAAAATTAATTATGGAATATAAAAAAAAAGGAATTTTACTGGGAGAAGAGGAAATGAGGAGGCGGGAAGAGGTAAATTACATCACATGAGTAGGCACAAAGAACTATTAAATAGAGGGAAAGAAGGGCGATAAACAAGCATTGTTTGGGGTGGGAGGCCAAGCTCTCCATGGAGGCCGGTGTCGGGGGCATTTCTCCTGCCGCCCCGTCACTGCTGGATCACTACTTCACCCACCGGTACAAGGCCGATGTGAAGGGAAAGCCATGTGAGGATCACTGTATATTGCAACACTCTAACAGAATATGTGTAATCACATTGGCAGAATCTCATCCACTTCTTCAAAATGGAAAAACAATTAAGAGTATTAATTACGAAATCAGTGCCAACTGTAGCAGACTTCAGAACAAGGTTTCTGGGAAGTTTAAACGGGGGGCACAATTTCTAACAGAACTTGCACCTCTTTGTAGAATATCCTGTTCAGATGGAGAAGAATATACTGTGTCAAGCTGTGTGAGAGGACGGTTGATGGAGGTGAATGAAAATATTCTCGATAAGCCATCCATTTTGCAGGAAAAGCCATCCACTGAGGGATATATTGCTGTTGTGCTTCCCAAATTTGAAGAAAGCAAGAGTGTTACTGAGGGATTATTGACACAAAAAGAATATGAAGAGGTCGTGGTGAAACGAATTAATAACAGATCAGAAACATCATGAAGACAAATGAAATCAAAAGAAACACAAATCTACATGTGTTAAAGGACCAACTGCTGTAGAGCACGACTGGACAAGAAAGTGGTGGTAGGAACAGTCCTCTCCAAATTGTGGGCTGGCTCTGCTTCAGTTCCTGGCCACTTCGGTATTGGTGATCTTTGCCAATCCATCTTGATTTATTAGGTTGTCTTTCCCTCCCTCTTAGATTGGCTCTGTACAAGTATGTCCCATACATAGTTCTTCTCACTTATTCAAATACAACATAAACAGCTGGGAAGCTGCAAATACTAAAAAAAAACAAACAAACAAAAAAAAAAAACAAGCATTGTTTGAACCTTACTCTCATTGGATTTGGCTCAATGATGGAACATAACATACACACTCAGGGGGGTATAAAAATCTCTCTCACCTTATAGGAAGTAGGAGGGCAAAGGGGGAGAAGGGAAGGAGGGGGAAGAGAAGGGAAGGCAGAAGGGAGAGAAATAGTAGTCAGGGGAAGAGGAAAGAAAATGGAGGGGGGGATGAGAAAATGGAGGAAAGCTTGAGGAGGGTAATGCTCAAAGGTAAAACACTAGGGAGGAAATAAAGGAGGAAAAGAAACAGAAAAGTATAAATGGGGGGTGAAATAGGGCCAAAAACGAAATGGGGCCAAACCTCAGGAGATTATAGAATAACCTTGTTTTTTCTTGATAACTTGTTTTTGCAAAGAATGCATGCTTTCCCAACCCTAACCACAATGTCATGTTGACCTATAAGATTCGGGAACTGAGTCAACTGCCTCCACCTGACACCTGTTTGCTCTCCCCCTCCCCTATAGCCCATAAAGTTGGCACCAAGCTACTGTCTCCAAGATTCAACTAAGTCTGCTAGCCAATCATTTCCCGCCAACTCCTTGTCTCTAAGACTTAGCTGAACTTACTAAGCCAATCAGTGAGCTCAGTACTTCCTGCTTTCCCCTCATAATTGTATAAAAAAACACCCGAGGAGACACTCGGGGTCCTCCATCTAAAATGTATGGTGGGACCCAGGTTCGAACTCGTAATAATTTTTTTTCTTTTTCTTGCCTCAGTGGTCTCGGTTTGTCTATTATTCCACCCCACGTTTCGGGGGGGGGAAGAGGATGGAGAGAAAGACAGTAATCATGAATGTGAATGGGATGAACTCTCCCATATAATTGAAGGGGATGGCAGAGTAGATTAAAAACCACAATCCTGTAACATGTTGTTTACAATATATATATTTGAAGCAGAGAGATACACACGGAGTAAAGGTAAAATGCTGGAGCAGAATACATTGCATGGAATATGATATTCCAGAGGGCAAAAGAGCTGGGATTGAATCCAAGGGTCACCTACCCAGCAAAACTGAGTATCTTGTTTCCGGGGAAAATATGGTCATTCAGTGGAATAGAGGACTTTCAAGCATTCTTGATGAAAAAACCAGAGTTGAATAGAAAATTTGACATTCAGACACGAGAAGCAAGAGATGCTTGAGAAGGTAATCAAGGAAAAGAAATCAAAAGGAACTTATCAAAGTTGGACTATTTACAGTCCTACATGGAAAACAATAACTGTGTTTGATGAAACCTTTCTCATTATGAAAATAATTGAAGAAGGGTACATAGCATATGTTCACAGGTATACATGGATAGAGGGCACAGGTTGAATTTGATGGGAAGGGATGATTCTTTTTTTTTTTTTTGGAGGGCAATTGGGGTTGGGTGATTTGCCCGGGGTCACACGGCTGGGTTTTTGTTTGTGTGTTGGGTGTCTGGGGCCGGATCCGAGCTCAGGTCCTTCTGGCTCTGGGGCCAGTGCTCTGCTCACTGTGCCTCCTAGCCGCCCCAAGGAAGGGATGATTCTTAAGGGGTGAAGTCAAGAGGTGAGAGAGGAAAGTGGCAAGAGGAGATGGAGAGAGACAGGGTAGGGTAAACTATCTCATGTAGTAGAGGCAAGGGGAAGTAGTTGCAGGGGAGGGGAAGAACAGGAAGGCAAAAAGGCAAAAGCATATTCTCATTGAAGTTGACTCAAGGAGAGAATCACATACATACTAAATGGAATATCTTACCCTCACTCACTCTCCTAAGTAGGGGAAAGGAGGATGAGAGGGGGGATGATGGAGGGGAGGACATTCTGGGGGGAGGGGAGGTTGGAAGTAACCACTATCAAAGAGGGACAGGATCAAAGTAGGGAATGGACCAAGTGGCAGGTGAGATGGGTGGGAGGTAAATATAAGCAGTCTTTTACAATATATCTACTATGGTAATGTTTTGCATAGCTATACATGTACAACACATACTGAATTGCTTGTCTTCTCAGAGGGAGTGGGTGACAAGGGAGGAAGGGAATGGATCTGAAAATTGAACTTTTAAAATTAAATGTTTCATAAGATATCCAGGCATTGGGGCTCAGAGATTCACCTTGCCCTAATGGCAAAGTAGAAGGGGATATGGGAGAAGATACGGGAGAGAGCAGATTGGATGAGGGGATATCTAGTGGGACTGCTATTCTGGGGTGGTGGGTAGGGACAAAATGGGGGGAAAATGTAACTCATAATCCAGTGGAAATGAATGATGTAAACCAGAAGTTAATAAAGCATTTGTTTAATTAAAAAAAAAAATCCAGAGAAAGAACCATGGAGTCTGAATATAGATGGAAGCTTACAATTATCTCTTTTTTTTCTCTCTTTCTTATGTTTTTTTCCCTTTTGTTCTGTTTCTTCTTGTGCAACATGGCTAACATGGAAATATATTTAATATGATTGCACATGTATAGCCTATATCTGATTGCATGACATCTTGGGAACGTGGCAAAGATGGGAGGGGGAAAATTTTTAAACTCAATATCTTATAAAAGTGAATGTTGAAAACTAAAAATCAATCAATTAATCAATTAATTAATCAATTGAAGTTTTAAAAAAGTTGACAGAGCCCAAACAACCACAGTATGTTATTATCTAAGATTCTTCCAGCTCTAACTTTTATATTCTAAATATTCTGTAGCTTCTCAATATCCTAGAAGTAGGCATATTATAAAGAAGGCCATGGAAACTAGTGTGCTTGATTAGTCAACAAATATTTATTAAGCATTAATTACGTACCAGTCACAGTTGTACTGAATAAAACACAGGGAGTTCAATCAGAAACTTTTTTCAGTAGTTTTTCAATTGTGTTCAATTCTTTGTGACCCCATTTAGGGTTTTCTTAGCAAAGCTACTGGAGTAGTTTTTCATTTCCTTCTCCAACTCACTTTACAGATGAGGAAACTGAGGCAAACAAGGTTAAGTGATTTGCTTAGGGTCACACAGAAGTGTCTGAGGCCAGATTTGAACTCATGAAGATTAGTCTTCCTGACTCCAGGACTGCTACTCTGTTATGCCACTTAGCTGTCCTCCAGTCAGGAATACCTGAGTTTGAATTCTACCTCAGATATTCACTAGTTAGGTGACACTGGGCAATCATTTAGCCTTCGTGAATCTTACTTGCCTCATCTATAAAATGGGAAAGCTGGATCTCTAAGACTATGATTCAAATTAAATTTTGGTTTTTCAATAGTCTCATTCCTAAATGTGGTTTCTTAAATCCCATAGTATCCTGAGATCTCTTGTAGGTTTTGACCTTTTTGATGCTATGATCCTTCCCTCTCTGTATGAATGGTAAGAAGAAACTCTCCCACACCCACACCTGCACCACTGGGACATTCCATTCTGGAGAACAGAGGTCTTTAGCTTAACTTCGGGTAACATTTTCCTATGTCCATTTGGGTACTAGAATACTCACCTGTATGCACATAGGGTTTCATGAAATTCCCATCTGATCACTGCCTTGGTTGAACCTTATATTAAGAAAAGTACTGTCCCAGGAAGAACTTCTTTCAGTGAGCCCCACAGATTGCATCTCTGCTTCTCATTTTCAGTCACTACCAGGTAAAATCTAGATGCCTCCTGAACACTCCTGCTCAGCTGTGGTTGGGTAGTTTCTCTGAGTTAGAGGGATAGGAGCTATGTGAACAGACACTACTTTGCTTTAAGGAGGCAGCTAAAGCCTGGCTGCCCACTTGCTAAGGAACAGAAAACCAAGCATCAGCCAAGAGAACACTCAAAGCCTGAGAGAACTGTTAGTCACACACAAGGCATGTGTGACCAGTTTGGAGTATATGTGCTCCAGCCAGAAGAGGGAATCTGAAGGAAAGACTGTTGTTTTTTTTCAACCAATTAGAAGCCTTTATCACATTCATCTGGCAGGCAAACCTACATGACTTGAGATTTCTAAGACCCAGTATGTCTCTCATATGCTACATATAATACTTTGCTCTTGTCCCAAGCTACAGATTTACACAGGGAAAAAAAAATCATAAGAATGTAGCCTCTGGGAATGTTACCTAGATGGAGTGAATCACTCAAAGACTGCAGCAGCCCTCTGAAATGACACCTTGTGAAGTGAGAGACCTGCATGCCTTCTCTCTCACCTCCCCATATTTCTAATTATTCTGTTTAATTTAGATAATAAGCCAGCTAGATAGGGTAACCTGCAAGGTAGGCCTCTTTCAATGGGCTGTCTTAAAATTATTTACTCTGGCAATTTGGCTAAATTACTGCTAATCCCTTTGAATACTAAAAATGCATTGTAGCAAGGCCCTGAGGTCCTAGAATTTTCTCCCCAGTCCCTCCTCCTGCTCCCTATTCCCAGCCTGAATAGTGCTGTTATTGTCATTGTGAAAGGGAAAACCTGCTATGAAGAGCAATGATAAACTAAGAAGACAAATAGACCTTGGCTCAAGTCAGTTTCCTTATCTATAAAAAGAGGGGTTGGATTCAGTGATTTCTAAAGCACTTTCTGGTTCAAAAAGGCTTCGAGATTCTCTCTCCCTCCATGAATAATAAAGCAGCTATTTGGCTTAACTAGGGCCATGAATAAGAGTCCTGGTTACTAGGGAAATTCCATGGCATCACTGCCAGCTTCTCAGGAGATCTGTGCTAACCCCAACAAGGTCACCTCTGTGTGAGTTCTACAGCTCTGAGATAAAACCATTACAACAAAGGCAGCCTTTAACATATGTTATTCTTGTACCATAACACATGCATTGCATCCATTCTCCAATGTATTGCTGAGCATAAGCTCTCCAGGGTAGCAGACATATGTTCTCCCAGATGAAGAGGTTAGAAGACTTTTTCCCACCCCATATATCTCTTCATTCATCAGACATCTATTAACTGTCTGTTATGTTCTAGATTATTAAAATAGGTTCCTAATTGTTCTCTTTACCTCAGCTGTCTCCAAACACCAGTATATCCTACACATTGCTGCCAAAATAATTTTCCTTAAGCAAAGATATAAACATGTGCTTCCCCTACTCAGTTAACCTCAATGGCTCCCTGTTACTTCCCAGATTAAATACAAATTCTTACTTTTTGCTTTTAAAGCCCTATATGACCTGGCTTTAACCTGTCTTTCCAGGATCATTGGGACATTACCTACTCCATTTTGTAATCCTGTCAAATTGGCATTCTCTCTTTCCTTAACACATTTCTTCTTCTAGCTCTGGGTCTTTGTACTGTCTGTGCCTCATGCTTGGAATGTATTTACCCTATAGTTCTGGCTCTTAGAGCTCTTTTCTTCCTTTAAGACATAACTCAAGCATTATCTTCCACATAATTTTTTTTTCCTTATCACCATTACTCCTAGTGTGCTTCCTCCCAAATTACCATATATCTAATGATTTTTCATATATCATATTGGTATTTATTCACTTTATACTTAGGCAATGTAGACTTATATAAGTACCCTCATTTGATTGTAAGTTCCTTGAAAGTAGGAATTGTTGGGTTGACTTCTCCCTAGCTCGGTACGTTTCCTGCCTTCCCGGCAGCCATGGTGATGTATTGGAGATAGGCTGGACTCAGCTATATCCAATATTCCCAGATTTGTGCAAAAGCGGTAAGAGATGTACTGAAGACTGAATTCAGAGCAAATGCTGAAAAAGTTTCTGGCAGCAGTGTAAAAATAGTGAAAGTTAAAAAGGAGTAATGTAACCTGACAAATGCTGTATTTTCAAGGTGAAGCTTTTCGGTTATATGTTGTGGCAGATTGGAAACTGTGTCATTTGTTTTGCTTTTGAGAGGAAAACACCTGTCTCTGTAGATGGACATGCCAATAAACTAAGCCCTCATTCAATATAAAAAAAAAGAAAGTAGGAATTGTTTAACTTTGTTACTTGTTGTATTCTAACATAGAACCTGCTGGTGCATAGTACACAATAAGTACTTCTTGATTGACCTACTTTTACATCAATACTTCAGTCCATTTATAATTTCATCAATATTTCTTTCCATTGATGAAGATAGCCACCCATTCACACCATGCCTTCATATGCAGTCTATTTCTTATTCATATTTTCCCATATTTACTCCATGGGGAATCAACCCAATAAACTATACACCTTATTCTAGTTTTTGATTTACCTACTTCATGGATTCTAGTACAGCACTCAGTTTATGGACCTGTTTATCCCTTTCATCACATCATTATCCCATATTTTTTGTATTCAAATATTTTCCCAGTATTTTCCCAAATATTTTCCCCTTTATATCATTGGGCATCATTGAAAACTTTCTAAAGCCTACCATGTTTTTTTTTTTCCATTGGTCTTCAAGATATCTGCAACTTTTATTCTTTGGGAATTGTGTTGTTCCAAGACTTACAGCTGCAAAACATCCATGAGAGAATGTATTTAAAAGGTGTTTTGTGGTAGCAGGAAATATGTTTGCATCTTTTAAAGCACTGTGAACTTTTCCAAATCCAATCTGGCAAATTCTCAGTTCTGTGGCCAACTCACTATTCATCTGTAACAACAGTATCAGGTATATGGGCTACGATGATTATGTAATAGACTGGCTTATATTTGAATATTAGGAAATTTTTATCCATTTAGTTTTCCTGAGTGGATTGTTGAGTCAGTTTCTTTTGAAAACAATAATAATAATCCACTACTGACATATATTGGCTCTACAACCCAAGGCAAGTTAATGATCTCTTCCTTACCTACTTCACAAACTTTTTTTCCGGGATCATATGATGAAAAAATTGAAAGTACTCCATTGTTTCAGCATTGCCTTTGTATTCTCAATGCTAAGCATAGTGCTTCACACATATTAAGTGTTCAATGAAAGTTTGTTAATAGACTATTTGGTTATTCTCTTCATCATATTTACTTTGACCAATATCCAGTAGAATATAAACTCCTTGAGAGCAGAGATTGCTTTTTGCTTTGTATTTATATTCTGAGTGCAGAGCACAGTGTCTTATACAGATTATAAACTTAATAAATATAACTTGCAGTGAATCAAATTTTTAAATAATATCATTATTATATTAATCCACAATAGCCATGTGGCATAGTGGACAAGTCATGTGTCAAACTGTTCTGACTGAAACAACAGGGAGGTTTCAAAAGGTCAAGGAAATAAGCTATAATAATAATAATAATAATAATAATAATAATAAATTAGATCTTCAAAGACTAACATAGCCCTCAAATAGTACTCCTTATGATTCTGGGTTTTTTTTTTCAGTACAACCATTTTGAGGCTTCTATCATCTTCCTAAAAAAATTAGACTAGTCCTACTAGCCCCAGAAAGCAATATTGCCAGCTAGCACTAGCCACATCTATCACAACAGTGATATGAAAAGGGTTTTATATGTAAGTAGCATCCTTTTCCATCATGGTTTCCTCCAACCTTTGCCAGAACTTTTTCCCCATAAAGCACAAAAAAAAAAAAAAAGAGTACGACCATTTTGATGCATTAAGGAAAATGTTACCCTCCAGACTTTCAACTTTTCTCCAATGTTTAGATGAAAGCGAAGGACTGAGGATTTTCTTTCTTTAGAATTGGATACACTCCATTCTCCAATTCTCTTGTTTTGCCATTGTTGTAGGCATGACTCTAAAGCCAGCTCCCTTTTAGGTCAGGTTCAATGTCTAGACTAAATTAGGCATTCATGAGTGCCTGAACATTTAACAAAGGAGCAGGTTGATTTTGTCCCAACAAAGCACAGAATTGCAACAAGTAGACAGTGAAATTTAGCTTCTCTGGACAACTTTTCCTTTACCTCTGTCTGGAAACCCACCCGGTCACACAGTCATCAGGGTATGGTGACTCCCACAGTCTTGGGTACCCACTAAGTTTAAAAGGTATAAAGTCCACATGGCTCAGCTTTTTGTTAACCCTAGGCCAGGAAGGTGCATCAGAGAAGCTGAGGCCAATCAGGTTTAATGGGGTAGAAGTTTTATCAGGGAAGCCACTAGGGAAACTGAGGGCAAAAGAAATTGTATGGGGATTATATTTGGAGAGGAAGTTGTGTCAGGGTGAGAGATGTTGCATCAAGAAAACTGCTCTCCCACTGTAACTAGTTTATAAACAGAGTAGAACTCAGAACAGGAAAATGACCCATGAAAATGTCATTCTAAACAGATTCCTTATGTTTTGCTAACTCCATTAAAAGGATGGGATGATGGGTTAGGAAGGAAGATCCATTCCTTTTGTTTCACTGGGAAATTTATGATACTTCATTCAAAAGCTGAGAAGCTTCCAAAAGCACCAGACTTACTACTTATCTTCTGCAGTTCTGGTGAGTGCTTTAACCAACTTGTTCTTATATCTGGAATCTTTTACAGTACAAAAGAAGCTCTAAAGGCTATATGGATATCCCAGTTATGCCCTAAACTGAACATGCCTGAGAACAAACTCATCTTCTTCTTCCTGACTGCCCAATTTCTGTTAATGATACCACCATTTTTTCCAGTCATCCAAGATTGATACAATGTGAGTCACATTCTCTAACCTTTATCTTCCCATTTGAATAATCTCCTAGTCCTAATAATATTTTCTTTGCCATGTCTTTCATGCCTCCCCTTCTTTGTCATTCTGACTACCACAAATTTCATCCAGGTCTTTTTTACCCTCATCAATACAATTGTTGTAGTATACTAATGCTATTCTTGACTTCCAAACCTTCTAATCAACCATCCATGGTGCTGTGAGATTAACCACCCACTCCTCTATTCAAATAATTTCATTATCACTGCCTATGAAATAAAATGTGAAATTCTTAGGTTGTCCTCTAAGGTATACTACCATAGTTTGGCTGCAAGTTGCCTTCAGAGCCCTATATTACATTACCTGTATGCCATACTCCACTCTAATTGAATAATTCTCTTATTCTCTCATAGAATTTCTGCTTTACCACTTCAAAGCTATTTCATATACCATTTTCTCTTCCAGGAAAACCCCACCCCTATCTCTTATCTACTGAGATTTGATAAGGTAAAACATGCTTTCCTTGTGGCATTGATGCAGAGATTTAGACTGAATAAAAATGAAGCTAGACATTCAGAATAGCTATATACAAAGAAAGGTAATTATTGGTCCGATGTGAACCTGTTAGGAAGTCTTCAGTGGAGTGTCACAGGGTGAGAATTGTCCTTGGTTTGGGGTTGTTTAACTTTTACTAAATCAGTGACTCAGACAAAAGCATAGATGGCATGCTCTTCAGATTTTCAGTTAACACAAGGCTGGAAGGAAGAGCTCAGAGACTAGATAGAAGAGTCAAGAGTCCAAAAGTTCTTTAAATGGTAGAGCATCGGGCTAAAACTAATTAGATGAAATTGAGGTGGAGGAAATTGCAAATTCTTGCACTTAAATAAGAAAATTCCATTTCAAAGTTACAAGATAAAAGATGTATTGTTAGACAGAAGTTTTTTTTTTTTTTTTCTGTAAAAGATCCATATGTTTTAGGGGACTTCAAGTTTAATAGCCAGTCAGCAATGAGATATGGCAACCAAAAAAAAAAAAAAGTAATGCGACCTTGAGCCTCATTAAGGTGTGGTCTATGCATATATGGAGGTGATAATCTGTCTGTATTCTTCCCTAGTAAAAAAGTGCATTTGCAATTTAATATTCAATTCTAATTAAAATATATGTAGAAATCCATTAATTAACTAGAGAAGATATAGTGGAGTGTTAGCAGGAGAGTGAAGGACCCTGAGTCTATATTATATGAAGTACAAATGAAACTAGGTTACTTTTTGATGTTTTTTGACATGGAGAAGACTAAATTTAAATGTGATACAGTAGCTAAGTTCAAGTAATCATAGGCTTGCCAAGTAAAGGGGAGATCTGATTTGTTTAAATTTATATCAGAGGGTCAAACCAGGAGCAATGGATGGAAGCTGCAACTTAAACTTGATATCAAGAGAACTTCCTTATTATCAGTACTTTCCAAAAAGCAAATTGGTTGCGTTGAGAAGTCATGGGATACCCTTCATTAGACACCTATATTCAAAAGATCCATGAGAGATTGTTAGTTATGTAACAATGAGGTTTCCTTTTAGCTATAAGTTAAGACCAAATTGCTACTGAGATAACCTCTAACTCATAAATTCTGTTTTTTATGATTCTGTGACATAATACTAAATATCAAGGTAACTATTTAGGAAGCAAGCACAGAAGCAGTTCACACATTGTTTCAGCTATTGAATTAACATCTTGTTTCAGTTCAAGTTTCTTTTGAACCTTGTATCAAGTCTTAAGAAACAGAATGTGTGAACCCCACAACTTGTGAACCCTAGAACTCATGAACTCCTGCACAAGGAAGGGGAGGAACTAATGTCCATATATAAGGAGAATTTCAAGGCTAGAGACAGCAAAACTGAGAAGAGAACTCTTGTAGTGGCAGAGTCAAGAAGCAGAAAATTTGTGATATCCCAACACTCTGTCTATTCTCCCTGTGTTGATGTTTGTTTGCAATCTTTGTAAAGAAGTCCTGGGACCTTACCGGAAGCCGTGAAAGATGATTTTCTAGTTGTATGTTTACAGAAGTCCTGGAGGAGGGGTTTGGAGGTCCTAGGGCTTTACTTATGATTTGTGGTGACCTCGTAGACCTTGTTTGTTGGTCTGCATTGATTTCTATGTTGATGATATTTGTTGAGTTCTCAGATCTTGTTGTTGGGTCTGAGTGGATTTCATAGGCAGATAGTGAATTGGTGATGGTGCCAGCAATATGCATGAATATTATTGTGGCTTTGTCAGGTTTTGTCTCCCCAGAAATAGGAATTGTGAAGGACTTGAAGTGGACTGGATACTGTGAACTTCAATTGGAATGGAAAATGGATGAGGAACTGGACAAGGAGCTCGACAAGGAACTGGGCAACTGCCTGCTTTTGAACTCAGGTGACAGTTGCAGCTGGGACCATGGAAGAGGGACCATGGAAGCTGAGAGCCAGCCTCAAGTCAAGCTGAAAGAAGACTTTACTTGGATACTGTGTGCTGACTGAGAAGATTATGTTTTACTGTGAGCAAGGGGTGGAGAACTTTGACTTTTGTACTTTGTGATTGAATTAAGGATTTTGTGATTGACTAAATGAGTGTACTTTGTTTAAAACTATGTGACTATTTTGGTGAAAATTATGGTGCCATTTTCACGATATGTTGTTGAGTTGTGACATTGTGAATGCTATATTTTCATTTTCTGTGATAAGCTGTAACATTGTGAATGCTGTATCTTGATTTTCTATGAATGTTTTGCTGTGATTTGTTATTGAATATATAGAAAGTTCGGTATACCCCACCCCCACCCCCTTAAAGTTCAGTATACTATGTAATCAGAACCTGGAAAGCTGTACATGCATGGCTTTACTTCTAGTGAAAGAAGCATTGGATATGGAGTCAGCAGTCCTAGTTATAAGCTATGTTTCTGCCAAATACCAGTCATGTTACAGGTCAATCTCTCTGAGATTGCATCTCCCCATTTGTACATTGGAATAATGATACTAACATTGCATACTCTGTGGTATTTTTACAAGGATCAAATTAAACTGAAGAATATATAGAAAGGAATAAACTATGTACATTCATTAAGCTTGATGCAATAGAGAATAGCTGTGATTTAGAAAGAATAGCTATAATCAAAGCAACTGCCATTGCCATTCGAAAGAGTGTCCAAATTTCTTTCTCTGTGGACCCATCCATCATCCCTGAAACTTTTCAAACCAAAGTACCCTAGCTCTGGAAACTACATCCTTATGGATACAACCCCTATTCTTCACCCCACACCCACCCCCTTAAAGATTCAGTAAGCTTCTTAACGGCAGAAATTTTGTTCACTTTTTTTTAATTTTTCATTTCTCCTAATTAACACAGTACAGTTGAGAAAACTAGAAGTTTATAGGAGACAAAATGCAAGAAAAGTCATTAATGAAACTTTCAAATCAATATAAATAAATGCCCAAATTTTTAGTAACAAGCAAAATGAACCAGATTGTGATGAAGGGAGGCAAATTTGATGAAATAGTTATGACTGAGAATTGATGGAATGAAGCTTATATCTGAAATATGACCCTGAATGGTTATAGTTTATTCAAAACAAAGAGAATGGTGTAGTGGATAATGTTGGCTTTGAATTAAGAAAGACCTAGGTTAACATTCAGCTTCACTTACTATCTATTTGACCCTAGGCAAATAAGTTAGCTTTTCAGGGTCTCAGTTATTTGTTATATAAATTGAAGGTGTTGGACCATATAGTTTCAGGTTCTCTCTAGCTCTAAATCTATTGTCCTCCAGTAAGTTAAAGTGAGTGAGGTGGAAAACATATATTCAGAAGGTATACACATACAAGGAATTCCTGAAGGAAGTTTAGTGGAAAGCAGTTGGATGAAACTAAAGGAAAGGAGAAACAGAAGAGAAACAGAAAGTAGAAACATGACTGGTCACATGACTAGAAACAGAAAGGAGAAACTGTCATCCGAAAAAAAAAAATACAGACCAGGTAAACCAACAGAAAGTCAGAGAGACAAAGATAGAGAGCCAGAGAGAGACAGCAAAGATAGAGAAAGAAAGAAAGAAAGAAAGAAAGAAAGAAAGAAAGAAAGAAAGAAAGAAAGAAAGAAAGAAAGAAAGAAAGAGATAGAGACAGAGAAAAGAGAAAGAGAGACAGGAAGACACTGAGAGAAGGAGTTTGAGAAACAGGTCACAAAAATGACAGAGGCATAATGTAATGAATAATGTGTCTTAAGTTATCCTATCTGCTATACTTTTCTTGTTCTCCCTTCAGTGAAAGCAGATCAACACATAACTTGTTTTTTTCTATTTATTTAAAAATATGACCTTCTAATCCTCCTCTGCCCAGCAACCCATCCCTTGTAATAAAGATTTTAAAATAAAGATAAAAATATATTTAACAAAGCAAACCAAAGGCATATATGACAACATCTGACAATGCATCTAATACTCTGTGACTAAGATATCCCATCTCTGCAGTAAACAGATTTGCTTTCTCAACACTTGTCAGCAATCAAAATTGATCTTTTTAATTAGAATGTTTAAATTCATTTTACTATTCTTCCTGTTTAAGTTGTTATTAACAATGTGAATGTTATTTTCTGGTTCTGCTTACTTTACTCTGCATCAGTTTATATGGCTTCTAATCATTCTTTGAACCAATTTCCATTCATGTTTCAAACCCTTACAGGATGGACATGTTCTTTTTTTTTCATGTATGTACATTTTATTTAGTAATTCACCAATCCATGAGCAAATATTTTGTTTCCAGTTCTTTGCTACTATAGAAAGGATTGCTATGATTACATTAGTATAAATTGGAAGTCTCTTTTTTTTTTGTCTTTGACTTTCTTGAGACAAAATTGCTTTACAAAATTTTTGTTAGTTTAAGTATCTACCAACAGTATATTAGTGTGCCTGTCTTTCCATAGCTCCTTAAAAATGTCTAGTCAACTTTATTGTGACCTTTGCTGATTTGTTGATTATGAAATGAAATCTCATACTTGCTTTGATTTGAATTTCCTTAATACGAATGATTCATTGGGAATAGTTCTTGATCTTATATATTTGTATTAGCTTCCTAAAGGTATTAGATATAGGATGTTTGTCAGAAATGGTTTATGCAGATGTTTCATTTCTTAAACAAGTTTCCTTTCTTGTCTGAGCTACATTGATTGTGTTTATATCAAAGATTTTTAATTTCATATAATCAAAATTTTTGTATTCCTCTGAGTTTTGCATTATTTTCTCTAGTTCCATAAATTAAACTCATTTCTTGGTAGTTAAATTGGTATAGCTCTGATTCCATAATTAATTTAGATGGCATAATCTTTTTCAATATATTGACATAGAATTATAAGCAATTATCATCCCTTAATTAAATCATTGCTTCATTTTTTTCTTTTTCTTTTTCTTTTTTTTTTTTTTTTTGCTCTCTGAAGGGGGAAGGCAGGGCAATTGTGGTTAAATGACTTGCCCAAAGTCACATGACTAGTAAGTGTTAAGTATCTAAGGCCTGATTTGAACTCAGATCCTCCTGACTCCAGGGCCAGTGTTCTATTCACTGCCTCACCAAGCCAACACAAAATCATTACTTCATTACTTCTTTTTTTTTTTTTTTTTTATTAAGCAATTGGGGTTAAGTAACTTGCTCAAGGTTACACGGCTACTCATTATTTATGTGTGGGTGCTCATTTTCTGAGGCCAAATTCGATTTCGGGTCATCCCAACTCCAAGGCCGGCGCTCTTACTCACTGCACCACCTAGCCACCCCTCAAAATCATTACTTCTTTAAAGAATATTTTATAATGGTACTTATATCCCTTGACAGATTGACTAAGATAATTTATTATTTTTGTAATTATTTTTAATGGTTCTTCCATTATGTGATTTTTTTTTTTTTTTGCTTTTTGGAGGGGAAAGGCAGGGCAATTAGGGTTAAGTGACTTGCCCAAAGTCACACAGCTAGTTTTGTGTTAAGTGTATGAGGCTGGATTTGAACTAAGATCCTCCTGACTCCAGGGTCAGTGCTCTATTCAAGGTGCCACCTAGCCACCTCAAACTATGTTATTTTTCTTTAATTGTATTATTGCTGTACAGAAAGGATGATTGCTTCTGTTGATTTTATTTAGTCCCTAACACTTTACTGAAGCTTTTTTTTTCCTGGTTCTTTGGACTTTCTAATTAAATTTTTATGTATTTATGTTTTCTAATAGAAAAGCTCATTATAGAAATAATGTTGCTCCCTTTTTGAAATGTAAATGTATATATGTATGTATATATGTTTCTTTCTTCTTCTCAATTACTGCTTTGGTGGGCATTTCTGGAACTACATAAATAAAAATAGTAGAAAGTGGCTTATTCTCTGTTTATTGGAAAATCTAATATGTCTTTGTTACTAATATATAATGTTAGCTTTGAATTCTAGATTAATACCATTAATTCTATTACAATGACCCTTCTATGTTTATGCTTTGCACAGTTTTAGTATATGTTGTATTTTAAATGCTTATGTTTAAATCAATCAGTATAATCATATGACTTTGTTTTTTCCTTAAAATGACTTTGTTCATCATTTTCCTAATTTAAAATTATTGTTGCACTACTTACATAAATTCAAATTGATCATAGTAAATATTTTTATGCATTGTTATAATTTGGGAGTAGCATTTTATTTAACATTGTGCTATCAATATTTATTATTTAATGCTTACAAAATTTTATTATCAAATAACTTTACACACAGATGCCATAGGTTTTGGGATACTTTGTATAAGATTGAGCTGCTTTGAATAGTCAAACCAACCACTCTTGGCATATTTTAGCCTTTTTGTTAATTTATTGGCACTTATTTTCACAATTAACTCATTTCTTGGACTTAGAATATTACTAGATACTAATTCATACAGACTTATTTTATGATGATAAAATTATGTGTTAAAGAGAATTAGCAACAGTTCAATCCCATGATTAAAATGTGATGGTTCATTCTATTGGTTATACTTTGATGGAAGTGTGTAGTGTTTGCATTTTTTTTTGAATTTTTAAGGGTTTATCTGGGAAGTAGGAGAATTACTGATAGACTCATAGACTGGTAAATGCAATGGATTTCCTGTCTTTGTGCAAGCTTCCATTGAAATTTCAGGATGTTTGGTGGTTTTAGGAGTCTAATAGATAGGATAAACTGAGGCTATTTGTGGAGAGAAATAACATGTGAAAAGTCCAGAACAATAATTTGGTCAGAAAGTAGAATTCAGATCATATATGTGAGCAGAGTAGATACCTATTAAAAATAGAACTGCGGGGAGAGGGGGAAAGGATAGAAAGGCACAGAAAGATCAGCAAGAGTATAATTTCATGAGGTATTTGGAATCCTGGAGAAAATGAAACTTAAAAGTATCAAAAGCTAGGGGAAAAGGATAATATTAGTTCATGGAGGAAGAAATTGGAGACAAGGGTGAAGATGTCAGTCCTTATCTAGATTATCATTTAAAATTTAACATCTAATCATTATGTAAGTCACAGGTTTGTAGTACATTTGGGAGAATCAGAGGAGAAGACCCCCATAATTTATCTCAGCACATACAATAATAGCTTTGTGTCTTTTATAAGAACTGTTCTTAATACCATTTTTAAAAGAAATTAAAAAGTCAATAGTACAATATCTAAAAGGTGTATATAACTTTTTAGCATAATACAGGAACTTAGTCATTATTATTAAGTTGATAATTGTGTCAGAAGGACACAATCTTTTTTAAATAAAGAGATTGAATTTTTAATGGAAAGAAATTTGTGATAAAAATTATTTTACAGAATTTTTTCTTAAATAGAAGTTATATCCACATCAGCAAATAGGAGTCGTGTGTAATGTCAGTGAGGAAAAGGAAAATCCTCTCATTATGTAGAACTGGTTGCTATCATACTAGTCTTCACAGAGCTGGTACTCAATCAATATTTGTTTATTTGTTAAATTTTTTGTTGAGTGAACAAATTCCTTTAAATGGAAAGAACTATTATCACTTAATTAAGAAGTGATTTGACTAGAAGTCAGAAAACCTGGGTTCTAACTCTGATGCAAGCTATTAGTTAGATCTTTGGTAAGACATTTAAACTCTGTGAATTCCAATTTATTTTTTATTAAATAATGGGATTGGAAAACATTCCACAGATAGAGAGATGAATAATTGGATGGGTGGATTATGGATGGATGAATGATATCAGTATCATGCTTTAAACTCACAAGTGAGTCTGCCATTATATCACAGGGATCTGCGGATTCATCAACATGCCAATTGTTTCCACCAAAATGTTCAAGTTAATAGATATACCTTAGGAAGTTGCCTGAGGTTTAGAGAAGTTAAATGGCATTTATTATAATAACAGAGCCTTTCAGTATCAGAGGTGGCCCTTGGGGGGGGGCGGAGCTTTGTTGACTCCAAAGGTATCATCCTAACTACTGTACCATCCTGCCTCAATCATCCCAGCTAATTAATGAAAATAAATGTAATTAATTATCAGCATTGCATAGTGGTTAGAGACCTATTATTAGATGCAAAGACACTCTGCACTATCACTGACACATATTGGCTGTGTGACTCTGGGAAAGTCACTTAAATTTTCAGTGCCTCTAAGCAACTCTCTAAGACTAAGTTGTTGAATAGTTGCCAATTTGAATTGATAGAATTTCCTTATAAAGATTTCACTATATTCATGAAATTGTAAATCCATATTATAATGATAATGAGAGTGAGAGTGTTAATGGTAGACATTGGTACAATGATTTAAAGTTAACAAAGAAAGAAGCATATTTTCTCACTTAAGCCTCAAAACAAGACTTTGAAGTAGATATTATGGTTACAAAGAACCCTGTTTTATAGACAGGGAAGCTGACATTTAACTAAAATGATAAGGTTTGGATAAACTTTGATGTTCCCACCATGCTAGGGAGTGTTATTTCCGTTGTAGAATTCCATTTGTTTCATGCATGAAGGAACTAAAGCACAAAAAAGTCAAATTAGTGCCCTGTTCTTCCCAGACAAGGGAGTTTTAAAGCCAGAAATAAAACATGGCTCACCTTTTTATTCTTTTGGAAAGAGAAACTAAACTCCCTCCTCAACCTTTAAGTTAGGTTTATTGTTATTACAATTATTAGCATAATGATCTTTACCATTAATAGTAGTGATTCAAAAATTAATTTCATTTCATCCCTTTCTATCCAATGTCCTCTTTAAAAATAACAGTAATGTTTGAATGAGATATCCCTCCAATGAATTATACATAGTTCCTATTGACTGTTTTACTCTTGTATTTTTCTTCTCAAACAAGGAAACATGTATGTCTCAAAAGTCCTAGAGTATTTTTAACCTTTAATAGCTCATCATGTAATTCTTCACTTCTCTATTAAGATTTTCTGTTAGTGATAGGTTGATAGCAGCATCTTTCTGTATGAAATGGGGACAGTTTACAGTTTTATTTGAATTGATGTATAATCATAGACCCATACATCACTTCCTTCTGCCTTTAATAACTGATCTGATGTTTTCCAAAAATTGCAATAGAGGCCACAAAGCCAAGGTAAGGGAACATGCACAGTCACCAAGAATGTATTTCTTCTACATACAAGGGTGGTCGTTATTTATAGTAACCTATTTCAGCAACATTTTAGTTGAAAAATTTGAAATATTTGCTTCTTCTTGTTGTTTTTGTTGTTGTTTTCCCTTTGGATTGATTCCCAGTGTGTTGCAGATGTTTAAAAACTCCTCTTAACAAGGATGTTTTGATTTTTTTTCACTACCTAGATTACTTTCCTTCACTACAGTACTATAAATAAATTCTAGCCTATTAAGATGAAGAGGCAGACTGTGGTAGACAATGTAATTAGGAAGGCAAAAATTTTGGTGGGAAAGGAAACATCATTTAGGAAGAAGGAAACATCCTTTAGCACTAAAGGATGCTGAATGACTCCTGAAAAACAAAGTTGTTGGGTTTTGTTGTGTTTTTGTTTGTTTGTTTGTTTTTTTCAGTAATCTTCTCCCTCAAGGCAAGGCCACTTTCTTTCAAGGTGGTAAGAGAATGAAAATGAACTCACCCTCATGCTGGCACTCTTACCAGGATAATGTTTTATTTCTAGGAATTTCTGAATATCAAATTCATTCCAGGGCTTGTAGATCCTGGTAACATGCTCTCCTTTTTCTTCATTACGTATCTTCAAACTCTGAAAGGAGATCCCACCACCCAAACTTTTCATCTCCCCAGGGCAGGAAATCTCCCTCTCTTATCCTCTCTCAATTTATAAGGTTTAAATCACATACACACACACACACACACACACACACACACATACACACCCACACCCACATGCACACGCACACACACGCACACACACATGCACACACGCACACACACTATAGACATATGACTTAGCATTTCTTCTGGTCAATAGAAATAAGTATATAGTAAATAAATAAACTCTAACCTGAAAGCAACAGAGAAAAAACAAATTAGCATGCTTGACTAAGTGGAAGAGGGGAATAAAGAGCTTTGCTAAGAAGTAGAAAAGTTTCCCAAATCAGTCAATTACCACCCACTATCCTTCACAGCCTTGGATGTGCCATTTGTGATCTCTCGCTATTATAGCTAAGTCAGGTCACATTTTCCAATAAGTTCTTTCATAGTCTTTCTCTCAGCAAGCTGTTTGCTCAGCTATTGAGTCCCGGCTTTTTCTCGCCTCAGTTCTTCAATCTTTACTTCCTTCATGGTAGCTAGTGAGCTCTATCTCATACAAGTCACTATCTGTCCTCAATGGAAGGTTACAACTAAGTTCTGATTGTCCCTTACAATTTTTCCTGGAGTCCACAACTTTGGTGATATTTTCTACCCTTAACTTTCAGCTATTTGTTCTTCTAATATCTTCTCCAGGACTGTTCTTTAGATTATCATGTCATTTTCTACCTCTTCCTTGATTTCTTCCATTAACACTTGTAGTTTTTGTCACATAATTTGTTGTATTGAAAATCTTAGTTATCCCTGCATTCTGGTGTGGCTCCTGTTTCTCTGAGGAGTGTACAGTTCAGACCTTTATCCCCCTATTCATAACTTCTGTTCTGACAGTCCAGGGCTAGGATCTGACTTCTGGTCTCAAATACTGAAATGTATTTTAGCTTGTAAACTTCCAGCATCCTGGTTCAGAGTGGCTGTTGGCTTTGTGCCAGTTTTCCAGAACTTACAATAGCTTACCTGTTATGATCCCTCACCAACTCTTTGGTGGCTTCCAGATATCCTTCTAGATATCCTAGATTAGATGAAGATTCTTGAGCATTGGTCATTTATCTTTGACTGATTTAATATATTTTCTGGATTTTGTAGGCGAAGTCTGGGTTTTTCCAAAAGGTTCTAAATCCTGGATCTTTGAACTTTTAAAAATTATTTGGAGAACTATTATTAAAATATAATTGTTCTCCAGTGCAATCTTATATGTTTTCCTAAAACAGCAGCCTGAGGAGGGGCCCATAGGCTTTACAACATTGCCAAAATTTTCCATGACACAGAAAAGGTTAAGAACCCCTAATCTACAAACTTCTTATGTGGTCATGTTAAAGATAACTTTCCATGTACTTTGTTCTAATGATGCCAGGGACAGAAGATCTTCTCTTCTGGAGATGAAAAGCCCAGTGTCAGCCAAGCCTCTGAGGGAACAAGAGAGGCTTTTCTGGTGCTCCTGGGACAAGGGTATTCTGCCTTTTTTAAGAGAGCTGGAGAAAGCTACTGCCTTTAAACTAAGAAAATCTGATAGAGATTTAATAGATGATTTTAGCTTAGCCAGAAACTGTAGTTGAAAGAGATTACAGTCAAGCAACATCCTGCATCAGTCCAAGACGACAGTATTGGAATATCCTACTGAGACTGTTACAACAGTAACAGAATATCCTACTGAGACTGTTACAACATCAGCAGAAATTATAAAGTGGGAGATGAACTGGCCTAGAGTATCAGATTAGTGTCAGCCATAGAAGTGTGATGACTCACTAGATTTCTGCAGTTGGAACATCAGAAGACCTTTCCCTCTATCCCTTTACAAATACACAATGGCCATACACATTCTGTATGTTTGTCTTGGCCATACATGATCCCTATGTGTGTTTCTTGCCACATACATTCTCAACATTTATCCCTTTCCTATTGGTGAATGTATGGTTTATGGGAGAGAAAAGTCAAGATTTGTAGGAATAAATGTCTTGTTTCTATTTCTGTTGTTGTGCCATTTTGTTAAATGCCTTTGCTTTGAATTGTGGCCTTAAGCTATTCATTGTAAAAATATCAGTAAGAGTTCATAAGTTACATTTTTAGAGGTTTAGATATGCACAGTACCTTAAACCTGCTATTAACATCTATTAGTAGATCAAACCTACAAGTTAGGCCATTGTGCCCAGGTCCCACATTGTAGGGGAATATTTATATCCACCATGGCTGACCTTATACTTCAGGGCTCTTTGGGGGAAGGGGGTCAACATAGCAATTTTCTGATATGTTTTATTTAAAGTTAGTCTATAAAAATGTGTTCAGATTCCACATAAAGAAAGGTAAAAGAAAGACCTGGTACTCAAGGAGTTCACAGTCCAGTGAAAGAAACAGCATACATTCCATGCAAACTAACTAACTAACTAACTAACTAACTAACTAACTAACTAACTAACTATATATATATATATATATATATATATATATATATATATATACATACACATACATACAGTATAAAAGAGAAATAACTCAGAGAATTCAATAGAAATAAAGTGGATTAAGAAAGGCTTCCTTAGAATGTGGAATTTTATCACTATTGATTAGAGAAATGCAAATCAAAACAACTCTGGGTTACCACATCACACTTATCAGTTTGGCTAACATGACAAAATAGGAAAATGATAAATTTTGGAGATGTGGGAAAACTGGAACACTAATGCTTTGTTGGTGTAGTTGTGAATTGATCCAACCATTCTGGAGAGCAATTTGGGATTACGCCCAAAAGAATATAAAATTGTGCATATACTTTGACTCAGCAAGATCTCTTCTAGGTCTATATCCCCAAGAGATCATAAAAATGGGAAAAGGACCAACATGTACAAAAACATTTATAGCAGCACATTTTACGGTGGCCAAGAATTGGAAATTGAAGGGGAATCCACTGGGGAATGGCTATACAAGTTGTGGTATATGAATGTAATGGAATACTATTTTTACATATGAAATGATGAGCAATTAGACTTCAGGAAAATCTGGAAAGACTTAGATGAAGTGGTTGAACTGATGCTGAGTGAAGTGAGCAGAACCAAGAGAACATTGTGTGCAGTAAGAGCAACATTATGTGATGACTACTTTTGATAGACTTACTTCTCAGCAATGCAATTATGTATGGCCAAGACACACTCTAAGACAACTCCAAAAGACTCATGATGGAAAATGCTATCCATATCCAGAAAAAGAACTACGGAATCTCAATGCAGATCAAGGCATACCATTTTCTCTCTTTTTTTTCTTCTTTTTTCTGATGGTTGTTCTCATTAATTCTAATTTTTCTTTACAACATGACTAATGTGAAAATATGTTTAATATGAATGTATATGTAGAGCCTATATCAGATAGCACGGTATCTTGGGGGAGGAACAAAGGGAAGGATGGAAAGAAAATTTAGAACTCAAAATTTTATGAAAGTGAATGTTGAAAACTAAAAATGAATTAATTTTTTTTTAAAGAAGAGTGTGGGATTTTAGCTGAGAATTAAAAGCATCCAAGATGTCATACTAGCTGCTTCAAGAAAATGCATTGCTGAATATTTACATACTGATAGCTCTTGTGTGATTATGACCACTATGAGTATAGAAACTGAAATGGGGAGCATAGACATTGCATTCCGATAATACTGGATCTCATGAATGTGCCTAAAACCAAATTGAATGCTGCCAGTTAAAGAAGTTCCCACATGACATAAGTAATAAGTATATTGAGTACATCATGTGATATAGATACTCTGAGAATATGTGAAGTATATCTTAAATCAGAAATAGAGGCTAGAACAACTCATAGAACCTGCTTCACTGATTCCTGTCCTTCTTGAAAGTGTCCACTTGTAACCCCTACTACTTGGGAATACTGAGACTGACAAGATTTGAGTTCTTCAGTTCCGATTTACTATAGGACTAATGCCAATCAAGTGTTCACACTAAATCTGACACTAATATGAAAAGATCAAAGAGCTACCAGGCTAAGTTAGGAGGGCTGAACTTTCCCAAGTTAGAAAATTGGAGTAAAATGAAGCTTCTATGTTGATCAGTATTGAGATTGGTACCATCATCCTTCCAGCTTGCACAGTATCAAGATAGGAAGAATTGTGTGTGTGCATATGTGTGTGTGTGTGTGTGTGTGTGTACATGTGAAGAGAGAAAAATACTCAATGATGGATGGAAGGACTCAGATACAGTGTTATCTAAAAGAGCTCTGATCAACAGTCTCATCAAGTATTCTATATGCATTGTATATAGATGTGGTATGGAAAAATACTGCGAAATTCTAGAAGCGTAAAGATTATCAAACTCTGAACAATAAAACTAAAGCAGATTGCTACATTATGTCGAGAGTTGAAGGAGGTGACCTGGACAATTTTCTAAACAGTGAGTGATTTTCAGTATTGGATTTGTAGGGCATATTAGCAGATTTTGATAGCAGAAAAAGACAAAGAGAAGACAAATTGAATCTGCTTAGTTGGGTTTTACTACTTTGAACATGTGTCTTGGGAGGACCTGTAACTTTTTTTTTTTTTTAAGCAATTGGGGTTAAGTAACTTGCTCAAGGTTACACGGCTAGTCATTATTTAGGTGTGGGTGCTCATTTTCTGAGGCCGGATTTGATCTCAGGTCACCCCAACACCGAGGCCGGTGCTCCTACTCACTGTGCCACCTATTCGCCCCTTTAGGGCAATTGGGGTTAAGTAACTTGCCCAAGGTCACATGGCTAGGACCTGTCAATTTCTAATAGCTTGTAGAGAGTATAACTGGGGTGATCATTAAACCTCTGACTGATTTACTAAAACATCTCCCATGGACTAATATATGCAGCATGGTTATTTCTGAAGGACCTGAGCCTTACTGGGAGGACAAAAGGAACTGTTGACTGTTACCTAGGTAATCATAGAGATTGCTCCTGACAAATAAGAACTGAGAGGAAGAAAAAGAAACTCTTATTGGAGGAGCATCTCTTCTCTGTGGTCCATAAGAGTGAACTATGGAAATAAATACATCCCTTTTTGGAGACCTTTCCCCCACACTTTATCTTTTTTTTTTTTTTTTAAAGCAATTGGGGTTAAGTAACTTGCTCAAGGTTACACGGCTAGTCATTATTTATGTGTGGGTGCTAATTTTCTGAGGCCGGATTTGACCTCGGGTCATCCCAACTCTGACGCCGGCGCTCTTACTCACTGCGCCACCTAGCCGCCCCTTTTAGGCCAATTGGGGTTAAGTGACTTGCCCAAGGTCACACGGCTAGGTTTTTGTTTGTGTGGGTTAAGTGTCTGAGGCTGGTTCCGAACTCAGGTCCTTCTGATTCCAGGGCCGGCGCTCTACTCACTGCGCCACATAGCCACCCCCCCACACACTTTATTATCTTGCAGCATCTGGACCAGAATTCACCAGTATGGGTGGAGGTGGGTGGAGAGTGGAAAGACCTGCTGGATTTCTCTATTCCCTTCTGCCAACAAAAATGACAACTTATAGCAAAAGCACAAATAAGTAAAAGTCATGTGATTGCCTAGAAGAGACTGAAACTGGGGTCTTTAGAACTTGTAGTCCAAGCTCCCTTATTTTGCCTTTCTATTTTCATTTTCATTGACTTTTAATCCTGAAAAAAAATAAATGTTTACAGCCTTGGGGGCTACCTCAAAAACCTTCTTGATTTTATGAGTGCCTTAATTTGAGAGTTGTGCATCAGCTGCCCAGAATAAGAAGATTTTAAGAATAGCACACTTTTAGAAAAAGAGGATTTTTGATGGATTTTTCCTTTCCTGGAGGGCTAAAACCATGCAAAGAGGGGAAAGCAGATATGCATCTTTCTAACTCTCCATTACAATTTCTATGAATTGCATAGGATGTAGTACAAGTCCACAGTGAATGTGAAATATCTGTTCACAACCCCCAAAATATTTTTTTCATATTATGTGACTTCAGTGCTTTATGTTTATTTTATTTGTTGCTTTTAAGTCCTTTGTGACTTAAGCATTTTCTAAGGTAGAGGAAATTTAAAGCTGTCTCATACCTACTATACAACCATTGTGGGAATGTAACCTGTTACTTTCATACATTCATACTTTAGACATTAACTATACCTTGGCTTCATCTGAGACATTTCTGAGGCTTGTAGCATGGAGTGGGAGCAAAGCTAGAGCCAGAACCTGATGCCTTTTGGAGTTAGGCATCCAGAATAATTTTTGATTTATATGAACTTAGGGAATTTTGTGGGGGGCACTTGGGCCACAGAGCAAACTTATATGCGTACATATTGTCTCCTCCAATAGCACATAAATTGATTAAGGACAAGATCAAATTTTTGTCTCTATATCACTAGCACCTAGCATTGTGCCTAGCACTTAGTGACCCTTAATAAATGCTAGTTGATTGACTTATATTGCCTTACTAGTTGAAGAAGTTAAGATTATAGGATCATAGATCTAGAAATAGAAATCACCTCAAAAGCCACTTCATTAAATTTCTTCATTTTATTTATGAGAAAAGAAATTCACAAAGTTTGAGTGATTTGAGCAAGGTCACACAAATAATAAGAGTCAGAGGCAAGATTTGAACTTAAGTCTTCTGACTACAAACTCAGTGCTATTCCCACTATGTCATTCTACCTCTTAAAATTCAGGACCATATTCTTAGGAAATGTCTGTTCTCCTGTAATAAAATAAATTAATGTGGAAGAATGCACTTGAATGTATGCCTCAATGGATAACCATCAGTAAAGACTATATTCTCCAAAAAAAAAAAAAACAATCTCTTACTTTTTTTCCCTAAATATCTATAACTACACCTCTGAGAGAGGTATACTATGTGTCAAAAAAAAACCCTAAGGAACTATGTTTACTTTCATAAGTTCATTTTTACCTTCTAAAATGTATTAAAATAATAACATGTCCTTACTGTTTCAGCATAACTGCTATTACATAGGAAGAACAAACATATTTGTCCTATTTATTAATAATACCCCCACATCTTTATGGTTCACTGATTGTTCACCCACCCTCCTTTCTCACATCCTGACACTCCATAGTATTTTAGTAGTATATTTTTAAGTTGTCATGATACTTTATAATTACATGTAGTGTTTTTATAAGGATGAAATATCAATTTCAGGTACATAAATACCTGTCAAATTATCATAACATTGTCACTGTCTCATCATATTACCATAATGAATTCACTTAAAGTCTGTAGGTCATGTCCATGTATATTTAGTAGAATCTAAAACAACTGCAAACCTCTAAAAGCCCCAGGAGTCTCATAACATTGTTCCAGTCACACCGTTCCAGTAGATAGCCCTCTGCCTAGGGCATCTTCAGACCAAAAACTCCTTTGGCCAACCTTGATGCCAACACCTAACAGTAGGAAGGACACTTCTTTGGGTAATATCCTTGAGATTGCAGGTCTGCCCTACACAATTATTTCACAGTTTTCTCTAATATAACACTGACATATTTGAAACATGATTACCAATTGAGAGAAACTCTATTATAGTGGTAGTAACCCCAAACAAGTAATCAGAAAGCCAGGTTCTAGGCCTAGATTTTCTAATAACTGAAGTGCTGATACAGACTTGAGTTTCTTTATCTAGAAAATGAAGGGACTGGCCAATAAAAACCCTGAATTTCTTTTTAGGAATAATATCTACTTCCCAGCTTCATGGAAACCAAAGCAAAAAGGTTGTATTATTTGAATCTGTGAAAAATAGTACATACAAGATTTAACTAATTTCTTATTTCTATGCAATGTAGAATCTACAGACCTCTGTATTTTCAGCTCTATTTATTCTATTCCATATTACAGTATTGAAGTAATCGTGATGTTTGCTAATGATTGAGAATGTTTCATTGGATCTCTTGGGAAACTTAAAAAACTTAAACATGAAAAGTCATGAGAACTGACACAAAGCAACTTTTGCCTTAAAGAGTTCCAGGCAGGAACAACAGTTCTAGACAGTAACAACTTGTCATGTTATATATACTCTCTATGTTAAAGGAAGCCAAGAGTTTTCAAGGATGTTTACAATTTTAATATGAGGGTGTTGTACAGGCCTGGGTGTGTGCTGGAATCCAAATTTTTAACTTTTTTTTTTTTAATTCTTCAAATTTCAGTTGTATTTAAGTAAACCCTATTTTCAACAGTGTCATTGTTGGAAAATGTCTCAAATAGCAAAAAAAAAAAAGTTCAATTATGTAAGTTATATTTTTACTGGATAGTGTTGGGGAGTTAAATGTCTGTTACCATTCTGACTTGGTCCATATTAACCAATATATTTAAGGATTAATTCAATTATTTAAAAAATTAAGACAACATTTGATTTGCAAATACAAAATTCAGATGTTGAATCATTCATGTTGTTCTGACAGTTTTCCAAATTGATTCAGTAGTAGCTATGTTAAAAGAAAATCTTGTGTTTGAAAATGGGTTTACAGTGCATTGTGTCAGATGAGGACATTTTAAGTTTAGGAAAATTTTAGGGGTAAACAGAAAGAACTCTTAATGCAGAAATGGTTAAAATACCAGTATTTAAGAGCTTTCCCAAAGCAAATTACCATGTTTTATGGCTTCAGAGTATTTGCCAGCAGTATTACAATTCATTTCTATCAAGAAGCCAAAAAAAGATAAGCCCATACAGCATATTTACATTTCATTAGAAGAATCCTTATTTACTTTTTTAGGCACCGATCATATCTAACCCTTTCAAGTTCTTAGTATCTTTGCTTTAAATTGTGATCTTGATCTCAGAGTGGCTGAAACAACCAGGTAGGTGGTGGTAATGCCCACTTCTTTGTTTATGTCTGTCATGAATTAAAGAAGCTTCAAGCACCACTACCCCACTCGACCCCACCTGACCCTTTTCTGCTCTAACAGGCAAGGGGGGTTGGGGGGTAGTGGAATGTACAGGTTGAAGTAGAATACAGTGTGGGATAAAACAACTACTTAAATACTTTTTTAAAGGAAGAACAGTTAACTACCTTATGTTCTAACTTTAAATTCATTGTAGTATAGAAAACTGGAAACTTAAAAAAAAAAATCCTTTCTAGTTATTGAGGAGTACGAAGTACACGGGTAGTAGCACTTCTATAAATTCTGTAAAAGAAAAAAAAACCTCATGATTAGAAATATTGGGAATAAAACCAACCTTGTCTGTAACCTACACAAATTCTAGGAGTCAGAATGTTAATAGAAGGCAATATGTTCAATATTTTTATTAAATATTTAGAACTTTAGATCCTCTTGGTCAACATGGTTCACTTACACTACAAATTGTATGTATTGAGGCACAGTAGTAGAAATTTTACCAAAATATCACTCAGCTATATCAAGTCATTAATCTTTCTGAGCACAGTAGGTAGGCTTCCAATCTTCATTTTTTTATAACTTTGTAGATTACTATCAAGCACCTGCCAAAAATTTGGTTGTGAATGGTTCCCTGCCATTTTGTTGTCCTTCCTGATGCATAAGTGGCTTCTTTTTTTTGGGGGGGGGGACTTGCTAGTTCTATGTCATACTGATATAACCGGTGCCATTAATATATTGGAAAGTCTTAATTATTAGGGGGAAATGCCCCTACTCAACTTTCACCAAGAAAAATAATCCTTGTGCATAAGTGAGTTTTGTTGTCCATAGTTGTTCACTGTGGATTAGTCCCAAAGAACAAATCAAATAGTTTACATTGAAAGCCATGGATTCTGAAGGAAGGCTTAATTGTTAAAAAAAAAAAAAAGAAAACCCAAGGGTCTTAATGAAAATGAGCGTATTGAACTGTTTAACACTTGCAATATACATATATATGTATATCTGTACACACATATATGCGTGTGTACATATATGTGTATATATACTGTGCTGGTTGAGGCCAAAGGTAAATGTTACTACAATATTAACTTTGAGGGAGTGGGGCAAAGGTAAGCAATCCCTTGATGTAACCACATAAACGTGTATTGTTAAAAGCCCTCATCAAATTTTCTATGTTTATAAGTTCATACACAAGAGGCATTTGGTACTGAATGAGAAAGCAAACCTTATGTACTCAAGTACAAGTTAAACTTCATACTCTAGGACATAATTTTATGTTAGGAATGAAGGAAAATTATCCCATTTTTGAGCCATTATTTTGTCACAATTCTACAAAATGCATATAACTTTATAAATATTTTTTAAAATATAGTTTTGTAAATATTTAATATTCCACTAATTTGATTTTGAATTGTATATGTCAAGTATTCTGTTATTGGGGGTTTTATGTTTTATTATACTTTGTTAAAAAGGAAAAATTGTAGATTTTTAGAATGTTTTTATGAGTAAATTTAATGTACTGGAAATAAAAATTAAAAACAGGCTTAGTGTGCCACTGGAAAAAAAAGAAATATCTACTTGTAACAACTACTTCTTTTTAAGCATAAGGCAATATAATGGCCCCTAAGATCAACCTGGTTTTCTTCTCTCTTTGACTTTAAAGAGTTTATTTTATTTTATTTTGTTTTGTTTTTAAATTTAAAAAGTGGATTTTATTACCATGGGACTGTTGGGGTGCATGGTCATCCAAATCAGACAGTGCTTTGGCACAGACATTGTTTTATAGAGGTTCCATAGCCAAGTTAGTATGCTGAAATTAAAGTGATGTAAGCTGAAAATGCAGTGATTGGTCAATGTAAATTTGAAACTACAATCAGTGATGGGTCAGTATACATTTGAATTTCCTGCCAGCATGAAACCCTAGGCTGGGACTCCAGCCCACAGATCAAACAAGGGAAAGGAAGGGGTGGGGGTCATGCTTGTTTACAGATCAATTAAGGGAGAGGAAGGTGGAGTTCTCTGCTTTACAAATGATTGAAGGAAAGGGAAGGGCAAAGTGGAGTTTACAATTCAGTGAAGGGAAGGGAAAGGTTGGCTTTTACCAATCAATGAAGGGAAGGGGAAAGTGGAATTGTGTCCAATATTCCCTACTCTTCCTTGTAGGTATGTCAAACCTTTGACATGGCTGGGGTCACATCTATATTACCCAATAATGTTCCTAAAGGATGGTATGGGGGCGGGTAAGGGTGGTCCCTGATAATTAACATAGAGTTAACAAGGGACTTGACAAATTGTAGAAAGCAATTAATGAGATAGGGTTTATTTTAAAACAGAGTTTATTTTAGATGAAATATTTTATACTTGGTAACTACTCTGAGCCCCCAATTAGAAAAATGTCAACATTTAGGCAGAGGTTGAACTGTCTGCCTCATTTTATTTTTTTTTTTATCTATCTCTAATAAACTCCTGGCCTCCTTGTTGTTCAATTAAATGAAAACATTTGGTAACAAAACAGTAGATTATAGTATAGAGTTTATGGATAGGAATACAAAGTAAAAATTGTGGAAAAAGTTGACCCTTTCTTGTGATTTTCCTCAACCTGGATCTTCCTCTCCACAGTGCCCATATTACTAGGACTGTCCTCATTATGTCCCCTCTCTATTGCAGCTCACTGCTAAATTTACCTCATGCTTTCTTTCTCCTGTTTTTTGAACTTAGACACTCAGAATCTCTTTTTCTTCAATTCTGAGATAACTTCTCCTTTTTATGTAAAGCACTTATGTTATGATTCAGTCTCTCATGCAGTGGCTGTAATTGAGTCATTGAAATACACAGGCCCTGTTTATACTTAGTTTTGATTGTTTGATTCAATTTTAAAAAATAGTTTTTGTGCCTAGTCAAGACACCAGAGTCATATGGGGTGATTTTGACCCCACTCTTAAATCAGACTAAACTTTTAAAAGTTTTCCACTCCATTCTTCAAGGATCTGCTCAGCTGCTACTTTTCCCATGAAAACATTGTCTTTAACCACTAATTCTCTTCGGTGAACCATTAAAGAATTTTGTACATCCCATATGCACTTATCTTTCTTAATTTTGCATTGTTAGTATACTTGATTTGTCCTGCACACTAGATAAGATTTCTAGATCATACCTTACTTATTTTTGTAACCCCTAAGTACATAGCACAGTGATTTTGACATATTAAGTATTTCATAAATTTCAATGAATAAATTAATAATTTCCTACCTTCATTCAACATCTGTTTTTACTATTTAGTAAGCCTCTGTTTTTCTGATGCATTAAAGGTAAGGGTCAACTAAAAGAGAAATGAGTATCTTATAGGTATGAGTAGGCTGCAATATATTATGTAGAGAGGTCTGCATAGAAGAATCAGTATAGAGAACTTCATCAGTGAAATGTATGACCAGAAAAAAATGTGCCAATTATACAGTGAAATTTAGAAATAGCTGAAGGAATAATATTATATAAGGGGTAGGTAGAGCCAATATAGTGAATTAGGGGCAGCCATCTAGCTAAACATTCCCTATATTCCCTCCAAAGAACTTTAAAATAACACCTCAAATCAAATTTTGGAATTTCAGAGCCACCAAAAAGTTGGGGTGAAATTTTTTCAACCCAAGAAAACATCATAGGTAGTAAAGAGAAGTCTGTAACATCGGGATGAAGATCTAGTGGAGGTCTATCCAGTGCCCCCACATGGAGCCATTGCAACAGCACAGGTGGCAGGAGCAAAAGTAGCTTTGGGAATTTTCAGCCCAAAGATATTCTGGGTCACAGTACTAGGGCAGAGAAGAGTGTTGTTGATGAGTCACAGGGAAAAGGAGTCCTAGTTATAGTTCCAAGGCAACAACAAGTGCCAGTGCATGTCCTTCAGGGTTTCAGGGGCCATTCCTTGGTAAGAACCAGACACAGACTAGGAAAATAGTAACATGCCTCTCCTAGAATCACACTATGTTGGAAACACCAAAGCTTGCAGATCCCCAGAACTAGATATGAAAATAGAAGTATGAAAAAGTCTGAAGCTTGGAAAAGTTCCTCCCCACACTTCAGGTGAGTAGAACCCAACTTTAACTTAAAGTTCAAAGTCAAGAAATAAGCTAGAAGAAATGAGTGAACAACAACAACAAAAATAATTTGACAATAAAAAGTTAGTACAGTAGCAAGGAAGACCAAGATACAAGCTTAGAAAAAGATAATAATATGAAAACAGCTACAAACAAAGCCTCAAAGAAACTGCTAATAGAACCCTAGCCCAACAATATTTTTTTGGAAGAGTTAAAGAAAAAGATGAGTGGTAGTGACAAAAATGGGAAAAAAAGGAATGAGAGTGATACAAGAAAATTATGAAAAGAGAATTAACAGCTTGATAAAAGAGGCACAAAAAAGTATAGAGAAAATAACAATTTAAAAAACATAATTGTCCTAATGTAAAAGAGGCAGAAAAAAGAACTCTTTACAAAGCAGAATTGGTTCAGAAAAAAAGGCACAAAAGCTTATTGAGGAAAACAATTTCTTATAAATTTATATTGGGCAAGTCAAAACTAATGACTTTATGACACACCCAGAAACGATAAAACGAAGTCAAAAGAATGAAAGAAAGCAAAGAAATGTGAAATATCATGATGGAAAATCAGCTGACCTTGAAAATAGATTAAGGATAGATAATTTAAGAATTCTTTTCCTTGGTAGGTTTTTTTCTATCTTTTGCCATGCTATTAACTCTTTTTCAAATTCTCTTGTATTATTCTCATCTTTTCCAAGTTTCTTCATCTTCTTCTCTAATTTTCATTCTAATATTCTTTTTAAGCTCTTCTAGGAATACTTTTAAGGCCGTTGACCAAATTACACTTTTCTTTGAGTCTTCACATGTAGCCATTTTGATACTATTGCCCTCTTCTATGTGTATGCCTTAATCCTCCCTGTCACTATAGTAACTTTCTATAGTTAAGGGTTTTTTTGTTTTTGCCTTCTCCTTCTCCTTCTCCTTCTCCTTCTCCTTCTCCTTCTCCTTCTCCTTCTCCTTCTCCTTCTCCTTCTCCTTCTCCTTCTCCTTCTTCTTCTTCTTCTTCTTCTTCTTCTTCTTCTTCTTCTTCTTCTTCTTCTTCTTCCTTCTTCTTCTTCTTCTTTTTCTTCTTCTTCTTTCTTCTTTCTTCTTCTTCTCTAGCTATTTTTCTGTGAGAGGTAATCTGTGGTTCAGCACTGTCCCAGGTATTTTGTTCTGATGCTCAGGGTTTTACTACTAGCTTTCAGTGGGCTTCAAGGATTAGCTATTTACTTTCACTGGAGGTTAGGCTTCCCTACTGGCAGGTACTAGGGTATTGTTTACTTCCCTTTGTGTGGGGTTTAAATGCTGGTCTGCCCCAGGGATGGGGCCCAACTACTTGGTTGCTATGAAGAAAGGACCTCTCTGCTGGAAGGCCCCAGGAGTGGGATCTCACTCTTGGCCAGCCCCAGGACTTGTCTTCACTATTCATCAACAGTGGGTCAAGTTCACACTGGTGGTTTGTGCTGGTGTGGGGTAACTTGGCTGGGACCTTATTGCCAGAACACTTGCCTAGGGGACTGATGGTTTGCAGGAGGGCAAGGCCTCACTAATAGAATTCCCCCAATTTGGAGCCTTGCTGCAGGGTCCCTGCTATGAGACTGACTGTTACTACTCCTGGACTTTGTTCCCCTCCCACCACAATAAGATATCTTTTTCCTGCTGTGTTGATAAACTTCTTCCCTGCTCCTTAGATCAATTCTGAGGTTGTTTTCTAGTTGTTTGGAGGGGAATTTGGGAGACCTTCAGAGAGTTCCTTCCTCACTCCATCATCTTGGCACCAGAAGTCATGATTTAAGAATTTTTAAAATGCCTAAAAGCCAAGATCAAAGAAAGAACATAGACATAGTTCAAGGAGTTGTTGCCCCAATACCTAAGATCCAGAAAGTAAAAAAGAAATTGAAAGAATCTTTGATCACCACCTGAAGAGATCCCAAAATGAAAACTCCCAGGAATATTACTCCAGGATACAAAGTCAAAGAAAAAATGCTTCAAGCAACCAGAAAGAAACAATTCAAACATTTTGGAACTGCAGTCAGAATCACACAAGATTTAGTAGGTTTCATGTCAAAAGATCAGAGGGCTCAGAGTATAATATTCCAGAAGGCAAAGGAGCTAGCATTACAACCAAGACTCACCTACACAGCAAAACTGAATACAGTCCTTCAGGGAGGAGATGAATATTTAGTGAAATTTAAGACTTTCCAAAATTCCTGATGACAAGACCAGCACTGAATACAATATTCTGTTTGTGGATTTGTTTTACATTCAACAGAAAACTCTGAGGTACCACCTCAGACCTTTCAGAAAGGGCAAATTCTGGAGATGAGGGAAAAATAGGTTAAACTAATGAACTGCTGGTAGAGTGGTGAACTCATCCAACCCTTCTGGAAAACAATTTGGAATCATGCCCACAAGGGTATAAAACTAGGCTTATACTTTAACCCAGTAATACTACCAATAACTGTTTATCCCAAAGAGATGAAAGGAAAAGGAAAATTACCTATATGTGCAAAAAAATTTTAGCAGATTTTTTTTTTATTGTGGCAAAGAATAGGAAAGCAAGGGGATGCTCATCAGTCGAGGCATGCCTGAACAAGTTGTATCTGTTTGTGAATGAATGCCACTGTTTTATAAGAAATAATGAGCAGGGTGCTTTCAGAAAAACCTGGAGAGAATTATATGAACTGATACAAAGTGAAGTGAGTAAAACTATGATATCATTGTACACAATAACTGCTATGTTGTAATAATCAACTATGAAATACTTGGCTTCTCTAATCAATGCAAGGATCCTAGACAATTTCAAAAAATTTATGATGAAAAAAATTATATACACTTCCAGGCAGAGAACTGATAAACTCTGAGTAAAAATCGAAGTATAATTTCATCACTTTCTTTATGTTCTATGCTTTAAAAAACATATGACTTATGTGGAAATGTTTTGTATGATTTCACATGTATAATTTATAACCATATTTCTTGCCTTCTCAGTAGGTGGGGGAGAGCATGGAAGGGAGAGAGAGAATTTGGAACTCGAAATTAAAAAGAAAAAAAAAACTGTCCAAAATAAATAAATAATGACTATTAAAATTAAAAAAAAAAGAAATAGCTGAGAGATAATTCATGTGCTTCACTAGAATTTATGCAATACCAAGAGATCTAGAGGAAGACCTTTAGCATATTAGGTGGAATACTTCAGGATAATTTGTGGGAGTACACAGACAAGTCAATCAAGGCAAAAAAATGTAGACAAATTGTGATCTATATCATTAGAAGGAGTGTCCACACAAATGAGGTCACAGAGCCATCAATATTTTGAAATCCATAGGGCATAGGTTTTTTATACTTCTCATTTGGTTGTATGACTTAAAGATGTTCTAATGTAGAACATAATTTACAAAAACCTTCCTATTCCTTTTTCATATTTTCATCAAGCTTACCCTGAAGAATGTGGATCATGCTCATAGTGATTTTCTGTAAATGAGAAAGTAGGGTTCTGGATCTATATTTAATAATACATCTCAGTCATCTTTTTTTGGTAATATTACCATTTGTATTCTCTTCCCCCCATCATTTTTGAAATCTTCCCTTTCTAAGATAGCTTGAAAATATTTAAGTGCTTCTTACAATTTTCCTGGCCCTATCATAATTTTCTTCCATAGATATTTGATTAGTTTTACCTGTTCTTTCTCACTTTCATATGTTTTAAGTCCATTGCCACTTTCTTACTCAGTAGTAGTCCATCAGGTAATAAGGCCCAAATCTGGGAATTCCACTAATAGTATTGATGAAAATAGATCACCACAGAAACACTTACAGATCCATCCAATTTCATATCTACTTTCTGTCTTCTCTCATGGTAACCAAATAGTTAAATTTTGGTTTCTGAGTCCTGGCCAAGAGTTGTTAACAGGGTTACAGTGAATGAAGCCTGGAGAGGAGATGATTTATGTCCTAGTATATGAAATAGAAGTCTCCTCAACAGTATTTGCCATAATCTTTTTAGCTTTGTACTCAAGTACATCCTTTCATGAATTCTGTGGGAGAGATGATGGAGGGAAGGAAAGGGGTCACTGTTACACCAGTCAGAACTGTTCCCAATACATTGGAGGTGGAGTGACCTAGAGATTATGCCATGAATATACATACCATAGTAGGAATAGTCTGCCCCTCTTCCTCTGAGATACAAGTGCTTGCCAACAGAGCAACCTCTAGGAGAACCTGGCTCTGAATTTCCCCTTTCCTTCAGAAGCTTTTCAAAGAAACAGTGGAGTCAGTGTTGTGCAATAGAATGAGCAATAAACTTTAAATGATGAACTGTTAATCATAGAAATAGAGTTTAAATACCACCTTTGCTGTTTACCACTTTGTGACCTTGGGCAAGTCACTTAACCCTTTTAAGACTATTTTCTTACCTATAAAATGACTGAGCTAGAAGATGTCTAAGCTCACTTCCATCTTTAGATCTGTGACGAATGGTCCTATAACACAATACAGCTTACCTGATGAAAGAGTAAGAAATGGAGAGTGGGATTATCTCCATAAACCTCCAAAAGTGATGAGAGAAAAGCTTGCATGAGAAATGAAGAGCAAAAGGGAGTACTTCTACAAATCTCCAGAGACAATCAGAAAGGCTGATGTAAATAGTAGGTATGGTGGAAAGAGAAGTAAATGGCTATGAGTTTACCAAGAGCCAGCCTGGAGTGGAAAGCAAAGATATAAATGAAGAGATAAAGAAAGGAGTGTTCCCAGGACCACCTGAAGAGATCCTGTGTATGGAGGGCAGATCTCTGAAATATGGATGTATAACACAGATTTCTCTAAGCTAGAGATACTCTAGTAGAGCCATAGTTGTGAAGGAATCATCATGCTATCAGCTTAAACTTAGGAAAAATCCCTCTGTGGGCCACCTGATTTATAGAGAAAGGTGCTATTTGTTGGAAGAAAGCCAAACACAGGGAATAATGAAGCCATATTGAACAAGAGCCATGAGAAGAAACACCAGACCTCTGAGAAAACCATGGTAGGAAGAGGGTCCAGGAGTAATATCTTTCCTCTAGTTTCATCTATGATTAGTTTTAGGATCATCTTGAATTCCTTAAGTTATATATATTTTTTTAGAAAAATGTCATCTAATGATGACTGAGAGCATAAAGGAAAACAAAATCTGTGTTAAACAGCAACATGTCAAATATTAAAAATTACATGACATTGGTCACATAGCTTCGATAAGTAAAATATAAAATAATGGTCATAGTAACATGCTCTCTTGGGATCTCCCTTACTCACCCAAAATTATGAAATGAATTTAGCTAAGCACTTTAGCGTTTGATGGTTTTGCTCTGATTTCTAACTAACAAATATCTGTGGGACTTGGAACTGTATTGTAGTGGGATTACTCAAACCCATAGGAAGTTGGAGAGGTGAAGGATGTTAGAGGAAGTCAGAACCAGGGACTGATGGAGCTTGTATCTGGAGCATCAGTCATGGGCAGACCATTTAGAACTATAAACTAAGGATAAAGCCTGCCAGCTTCTGGCCTGAAGTTCTCTGTGTGCTAAGGAATGATAACTGCCTGGGACATTCTCTCTCCAATGACTCATCTTCTACATCTCTCTGTTTGCTGTGTCAAGTAAATCTTTGCACTGTGTTGCCTGGTTACATTTCATACGTTCTTTTATTTCAACTGTCTCTTCACATAAAACATATGAGGATGACCTTTAGCCTATGCATTTCATTGGGTATAATTTATAATTATACAGAATATGCTACTATACAGTTTCAAGGAAGGTTTAACTTCACTGGGCACAAATAGCTAGATCTCTCTTTTTCCAATGTCAAGTACATTATCCTTTTCTCCACCCTTTTAATCACTAAACATTGCCTTTGAGTGATATAGAGTCCATTTTCATTTTATTCTATTTTGTTATATTTTATTCTGTTTCCAACAAAGCACTAAATCTCAGAACAGAGCATCTTAAACTGGAGTCTGGGTGACTCTCCCTGGGCGTCAGCTGACTCGGACGAGGAGTCCGCTCCGCCATCATTGCTCCTCTGGCCCTGCAGCCGCCGCCGCCATGCAGACCTCCGGGCTGGGCCTCCCGCGCGCCCTCCTGCTGTGCGTCGCCGCCCTCCTGGCGCCCGCTGGCGCGCTGGTGAGGATCCCTCTGCACAAGTTCAAGTCCATCCGCCAGGCCCTGCGGGAAGCCGGCCGCCAGGTGCAGCCCGCGGCCCAGCCCCTCTCCAAGTACTCGCTGGGGGCGCTCCCCGCCGCCAGCCCGATCCCCCGAGATGCTCAAGAACTACATGGACGCTCAGTACTATGGCGCCATTGGCATTGGAACCCCGCCACAGGAGCTCACCGTGGTCTTTGACACTGACTCCTCCAACCTGTGGGTGCCATCCATCCATTGCAGTATGTGGAACATTGCCTGCTGGCTCCATCATAAATATGATGGGAGTCAGTCGAGCACTTATGTGAAGAACAGCACAGACTTTGCCATTCGCTATGGTTCAGGCAGCCTCTCGGGCTACTTGAGTGAGGACACAGTCATGCTCAGAGGGGCAAGGCTCAGGAAGCAGCAGGCTGAAGGTGAAGAAGCAGACCTTTGGGGAAGCCACCAAGCAGCCTGGCATCACCTTTATCGCCGCCAAGGTTGACAGCATCCTGGGCATGGCCTTCCCCTGCATCTCCGTGGATGCCGTCATGTCGGTCTTTGACAATCTCATGAGGCAGAAGCGGGTGGAGAAAAACGTGTTCTCCTTCTACCTGAACAGGGACCCCACTGCCCAGCCTGGAGGGGAGCTGATGTTGGGGGGCACTGACAGTAAGTACTACCAGGGAGAGTTCACCTACCTCAACATTACGCGGCAGGCCTATTGGCAAGTCCACATGGACAGGGTGGAGGTGACAAATGACCTGACCCTGTGCAAGGACGGCTGTGAGGCCATTGTGGACACGAGCACCTCTCTCATCACTGGCCCCGTAGCAGAGATCAACAGCCTTCACAAAGCTCTGGGGGCTGTGCCTCTGATCCAAGGGGAGTACATGTGCCCCTGTGAGAAAGTGACCAGCCTCCCACCTGTCTCCTTCATGCTGGGGAAAAAGGCTTTTGAGCTCCCTGGAGAACAATACATTCTCAAGGTGAGCCAGGCTGGACAAACCATCTGCCTGAGCGGCTTCATGGGCATGGACATCCCCCCACTCGGGGCCCCCTCTGGATCCTGGGCGACATCTTCATCGGCCAGTACTACACTGTCTTTGACCGGGACGGGAACCTCTTGGGCTTCGCCAAGGCCCTCTGAGAGCCAGTTGTCCTAGATCACATCATCCTCACCTCTCCACTGGGGTGGGGGGGGGGCCTTCTGTCAAACAAATCACTGCCTCCTCCAGCCCTCATGATGCCCATCGCTGCTTTCTGGGGCCCTAAGGCCCCCTGCCCCTTCCCCTGCTGCTCTGCTGTAGTCCGAGGCTCCATCTTCCAGAATTCCCGACCCCCACACACTCGCAGGGCAGCACCAGAGCTGCTGCTGAGAGATTTTTTCCTGCATCCTCAGGCCTTTGGGGAGAGAGGCTGGAAGCAGAGGGAGCAGGTGTCTTGGGTTAGCCCCTGGGAGAGGAGACACCTCCCCTAGCCTCCATGCCATGGGGCCTTGGGCCTCAGGCCTCGAGCCTCACTTAACCTTGCACACCCCCTTGCACAAGGCTGAGCCCCAGGAAGCTGAGCCAAGGGTGCTGGCCCTGGCCCTTATCACTGGGCTCAGGCTGTGGTCCCCTGGCTCTCAGACCTATCCCCAGCCTGGAGGTCATGTCCTGTCTGAATCTACTCTAAGCCATTCCAGCGGGGAGGCTGAGATGCCATCTGGGGCCTTAGGGAAGCACATGGTCCCCCCCAAAGCCCTGGGCATGGGGGGAGCCGGCTCTGTGGTTCCCAAGATCCTGGGCATGGGGAGGGGGTGCAGCCCTGGTCACCAAGGCCCTGGGGATGGGGGGGCAGCTTTGTGGCTCCACTCAGGATGTAAGGCTGGGACCTCCAGCCCTTTGAGAGCCCTCTGTATCTCTCCTGTTATTGCAAATAGTTGGAATAAAAGGAAAGGTTTGGGGGGGGGGCCCTTTAAAAAAATGGAGTCTGGGTCTTTCTTTTCTCCTAGAGAAAGCCTGTATTGTAAATGGCATATGCAATCCTGATGCCTGAGGGTAAGCCTTTCCATTACACCACTCCCTTAACTCCAGTGTCTGGAGAGAAAGATAAAAGGGGCTAGAATTGCAAATCTTGTGGTAGTAGATAGAGATGGTGATTTCAACTCTGCCCAGTTATCATGGAGAGTGGAGAGGGAGGAAAGCATGGATAACTAGAAACAACAGTAATATCTATGGGTTGAAATAGTATGAATTATCAGTGATAATGCTAGTGTTGGGTATGGTCCTGAAACATATCACCAGCATGCTACATGGACAAATGGTGAATACTGGGTTTTGGGGCCTGATTTCTCCATAACCTTACAAAGTTATTGTTAAATGGAGCTCAACACTGACTTTCCATTAATGTAGTATATTGAGTGTGAAGCTAGATGGTGTACTATATGGAGTGCCAGGACTGGAGTCAGAAAGACTCATCTTCATGGCCTGAGACACTTACTAGCTGTGTAACCCTGAGCAAGTCACTTAACCCTGTTTGCCTCAGTTTCTTCATCTCTAAAATGAGCTGTAGAAGGAAATGACAAGCACTCCAGTATCTTTGCCAAGAAAACCCTAAATGGGGTCATGAAAAGTTGAACATGACTAAAAAACAACTGAACAACAACAATAAAAATATATTGACAAGCTCCTTTATTTAGCCCCCCAAAAAACAATATAATTTAGTATTGAGGTATAGCAGCTGATCCTGAATGTAGCCAGAACCAAATTAAAATGTAATGGAAAATATTTAACAAAATAAATAAAAATACAATAAGAGAAAGATAACATTACATTTTAAAATGAAGTCAATATACTGCCTACAGGGATCTTTATGTATAGATTAGTGACCCCTTTCCTATTTGAGTTTGACACCACAGTGGATAGAGGGTTGCCAGCAGAGTCAGGAAGAGCTGCGGTCAAGCCCAGCCACTGATGCACACTAGCTGAATGATCACAGGCAAGTCATTTAGTCTTTTAGGAACCCTAGGCAACTTTCCAAGACCATAATTTAGAGGAAAGGTATTGATTTGCAGCTATGGACAATTTCAACTCTTAAAGAGTTCTCCTTATTGATTAAATCACAAATTTGAACCATACACACACACACACACACACACACACACACACACACACACACACACACACACTCTCCAATAAATCAGTCCCCATTATTTCAGAATTTAAAGTAATTAATATCCAATGCCCAACACAGTGCCTGGCACTTGATATATTATTACTGAATTTAACTGAATATATGGAATTTTTATTGAAAAAATAAGACTAAAGTACTTCAGTCAATCATTTTAATTCTATATTAAAGAACATGTGTATTCAGTATATACTGTATGTATGACTTATGCCCAGATATGTATATATTATACAAGTTCACTATGAGATATAATTTTTCATTAATTATAATCTAATAAATATAAACTCATACCTTAGTTTGTGGTGTGTATAATATTTAGATTTTAAATAATTTATTTTAAACTATATTCTGCAATTTGTACTTTCTGCAATTCAGCCAGGATAATTTTCCCTTTATTCTCTACATTCTATAATTATTTTAGTTTAATGTATGGACCTAAAATTTCACAATAAAAGTTTAGTACTGACTGTTATTCCCACAATACCATAGCCATTGTCTCCTCTCATAGACTCAAAAGTTCAGACTGTATTTTTTTAAAGGCATTAGCCACAGATTAGTTTGTATTACAGCACTTCAGTGATTCTTCTACCATGTGATTTTCAGTAGGAAAAAGAAAGCTAACCAAGATGAACAAAACAATTCAACTCAGCACAACAAACATTGATATTGGGAATTTGGGTTACAAAAAGGTAATAAGACATTGCTCTTTAGGAACATACATTGGGTGTGGAGTGAGCCCACATAACACAAATAAAAATAAGCAAATATCACGGTAGTTAATTGGTAATCCAAGGATGGGGATACTAAAAACTGAGAAGATCAGGAAATGGGATTTCATGCCAGAGATCTGAGTTGAGACTTGAAGGGTATTAAGGATTTTAAGAAGTGGTGTTATGAGGTTAGGAAGGAGTGCATTCCAAGTGCGGAGTTCAACCTGTGTAAAAGATCAAAGAAGGGAGCTTTTCTTCATAGAGAGCAGAACCTGGACTTTCACAGCTCACTCCACTTTCCACTTGCATCTCTACTTGTTTTCAGTTCCATAGAACAAGATGCTCCCTTGCCAAAAAACCATTTGGGGGTCCCTAATTTCCACCATATCCAGTTTCCTTTTGTGTGTGCTCTTCCTGATTAGATTGTAAACTCCTTGAGGGCAGGATTGTCTTTATTTTTCCTATTCATATCCCCAGAGCTTAGCACAGTGCCAGGCACATAGTAGGCACTTAACAAATGTTTACTGAATTGAATTGAGTTAGAGATAAAATGCAGAGTTTGTGAAATAACTGGAACATGGAATTGGCCAAAGGGAATATGAAGTGAATACCTGGGAGAGGACTTTGCATTTTTATCTTAAAGGCAATAGGGATCCATTGAAGATAGTCAAATAATAGAGTAACATGATTAGATTTGGGCCTTAGGAATATTACTCTGGCAGCTGTGTAGTGGATGGATTGGCAAGGGGAAAGACTGGGAGAAGGGGAACTAATTAGAAGGCTGTTACAATAAACGTGATTGAGGGCATGGATTAAGGTAGCATCAATATGAATAGAAAAATAGGGAAAGATGTGGGATCAATAAATATGACAATAAATTGGATATAGAAAGCAAATTAAGGGGAGAAATCAAAACTGAGTTAGAGGTTTTGAGCTTGGAAGACTGGCAGGATAGTAGTACCTTCAAGAGGAATAGGAAAGTTTGAAGACAGGGTACATTGACAGGTAGAAATTGAAATCATGATGGGAATTGGGAAGGAAAATTCTCAGCACATAGTTGGTGATGTGGGCAAAGGAGAGATTGGATCTTCTAGCAAATATAAAGGCTTCACTGAACCTTGTGTGAAAAGTAACAACACCTCAATCTACCAACTCCTGATAGTCTCAGACATCAGGATTTTTGGCACCAAGCCCACATACAAGGAATAAGTCTTCAAACAAAACTCAGCCAGGAGTTAAGCATACACTCCATATGCAAGTATCTGTTGACATTTTATCATCCCCTTCCATCTTGAAATACCTTATATCTTTCTGTGCTATTGAAAATCTAATTATCTCAAGATATTTTACCTCTGACCACCACTAGTCCTGGATGCATCTTTTCTGACTATTCTCCCTTCCTTCCTCCTAGACTCACTCCCTACATCTTATATACTAGACCAGGAAGAAGAGAAAGATTATTCTTTTCTTCTCACTCTTCTTCTTTCCCTCTTGCCACCATCACTAAACAAATTTGTACTGTCTTAAGGTTCACTCCATCCACCTATCCAGAAGTCATTTCCCCTCTTCCTCAAGTAGCTCACTCAATCACTTGCAGTCTTCTTCCCGTTCCCAGCCCCTACTTAAACATAGCTCCCCCAAACCTAACCATCTCAACTGAGAACCTGAATGCATTATTGTTCAGTCATTTCAGCCATGTCTAACTCTTTGTGACTGACTCCATTTGGGGTTTTCTTGGCAAAGATACTGGAGTGGTGTGTCATTTCCTTCCCCAACTCATTTATAGGTGAGGTAGCTGAGGCCAATAAGATTAAATGACTTGCCCACAGTTATACAACTGAAAACTATCTGAGGCCAGATTTGAACTTAGGAAAATGAAATCTCCCTGACTCCAGAATCAACACGCTATTCACTATACCACTTAGCTACCCAATTTGAACACCTATTTTACTGAAGGAAAAAAAAATGAGGCTATTTGATAAGATCTCTCTCTTCTTCACTTTACCTTATCCTACATCACTCACATGCCTTCTGCCAATTTCTCTTCCTTCAGCCCTGCCTCATGAGAAGCAGTGCGCCTTCTCTTTGCCAGTGCAATCCCCTCTGTGTGCATAAATGATACCAAAATACCCTGGTCTTTTCCAGCAGATTTTCCCTTCTACCATCTGGATCTCTCACTTATCTTTTATCCTTCTCTGTTGGCCTCTTCACAACTGCCTTTAAATATTCCCCCAATAAACATCTCTCCCCATCATCAAAAAACTCTCTTCAATTCCTGCTAGCTTTCATCCTCTATATTTTCTCCCTTTTCTGGCTAAACTCCTTGTTAAGGCAAATGTCAATGATCAATGCTTCCACCTCCTTTCCTCTTACTCTCTTCTTAATTCTTTGCAGTCTGGCCTCCGTCTTCATCATTCAACTAAAATTGCTCTCTCCAAAATTAACAATTAATCTCTTAATCACCAACTCTAATGATCTTTTTCTCAATGCTCATTCTTCTTTACCTTTTTTGCAGCTTTTGACACTGTCAGTCACCCTTTCCTTAATGTTTTCTAGGTTTCTTTAAATTCTGTCTCCTGATATTCCTCCTCTATGACTGACTACTACCTGAGCTTGCTTCTCCTAACTCTATACTACCTTATTTGGTGATTTCATCTGCTTCTATGGATTTAACTATTATCTCTGTGCAAATGATTCTCAGATCTATTTCTTTATCCCTAACCTCTGTCTTGACCTTTAGTCTTAGTATTTCCAACTGGCTATTGGAGATCTCAAACTGGATGTCTATACATATCTTAAACTTAACATGTCTGAAAAAGAACTCATTTTCCTCCAAATTTCCCCTTTTTCTTAACTTTCCCATTATTATTCAGGGTACCACCATCATCAGTTATCCACGTTCACAGCCTAGGTGTCAACCTCTCTCACATTTCATCAGTTGCCAAGTTCTATCCTTTCTAACTCTGTAATATTTTTCTGGTACACAACCCCTTCTCTTCTCTGACATTGATACCACCCTGGTTGAGGCCATAGACTATTAGACTCCTAACCAATTAAACTCCTAGATTATTATATTATTTCACCCTGCCCCAAGTCTTTCTACTCCATTCCATCCTTCACTTTGCTGTCAAATTGATCTTCCTAAAGCAAAAATATGACCACATTACATCTCTATTCAGTAAACTCCAGTGGTTTCCTATTGCCTCCAGGATCAAATATCAGATCTTTTGTTTGGCTTTTACAGCCTTTCATAAGCTTGTCCATTCCTATCTTTCTAGTCTTCTTATACCCTAAACCTCCCCATGTATTCTGTCATCCAGTGATACTGGATTCCTTGTTATTCCTTGCACACAACGCTCGATATCCTGACTCTAGGCATTTTCTCTGGCTATTCTCCATGCCTATAATTCCCTCATGGCTCATTTCTGCCTCCCAGTTTTCATGAATTCTCAGCTAAAGTCGCACTTTCAACAAGAAATGTTTCCGAGTCTTAAACTTCTTAGTGACTTCCCTCTACGATTATCTCCAATATAGCCTGGACATATTCTGTAACTGTTTGAATGTTGTATTCCCCCTTAAACTGTGAGTTCCTTTAGAATAGTGACTATATTTTATTTTTCTTTTCACTCACCCTCCCCTGTGCTTAGCACAGCACCTGGTTAGTAGTAGTTTCTAGAAGAAATAGAGGCTTAATTAATGCTACTTGACTGACAGACTGAGTGCTTTCATACTTCACTATAATGTACATTACATTCCCTCATGTTTAATATGTTTTTACACCATAAGTATGCCCTCCCTCCCATTGCTTGCCTTTTGAATTCTAATTCATCTTTTGAAGACTGATTCATTCAATGTCATTGAAGACATTCATTCAAGTGACACCATGACACTTTCTCTATGATGCTTTCTCTGATCCATTTGGTTGACTATTATTTTCTTTGGACCACACAATGAACTTTATTTTGGACTTGAAAGTATTTATCATGTAATATTGTAGAGTTGAGTACATGTATTTCTTATTTCCCCTCCTAATTAAAGTTCTATGAGGCCAGGAACTGTCTTATCCAAACTCTACATCTATGTGTTTTTAAATGTTTGCTAAATTTGAGTTTCTATTAGGAACTTCTCAGGGTTCCTGTTCTATGTTCTCTCTTTTCCATTTCTTTGTTATTATTCCAGTATTGCCAAAGTATTCATAATGTAATTAATGGGAATATTCTCTCCAAAATATTCTGAGTGTGTTTTATCTATAAAGAAACTATTGATGAGTGATAAAATGCATAATTGGAGAGAACTTCCAAACTAATGAAATCACAGATGCATGTATCATTTGCATCACATCTCCTAAATAATTTTTGTCTGTGTTGTGTTGCAGTCTGCTTATGCCTTCCATGTGTCCATCCAGTGCCCTTCAGGTGATCATCTTCTGCAATCCTACAATTATTTAATTCTTCAAAAATAGTAGATTTCCATGCTTTGGAGTCATTTAATATAACTGAAAAATATCAATGGTAATCAATCAGCAAACATTTATTAAGTGCTTTTATATGCCAAGTATTGAGATCATATTCCTGGGAGAAGATTGTAAAGTACAAAGCAATTTCAAAAGTTAAAAAAAAAGTACAATTCACTTTCTTCCCTTCTACTTCTGGTCATTTGCAGGTACTATTCAAGAGGATGTAGCTTAGATCTCTCTCTCTCTCTCTCTCTCTCTCTCTCTCTCTCTCTCTCTCTCTCTCTCTCCATCTAGACATGCTCTCTCTCTCCAATATCTCTATCTATATGATCTATACTATATATCTATACCTTCTATATCATCTATATCTATAATCTATTTCTCAATATCTATCTCTATCACCTCTATAATCTCTATCTGCCTGTCTCTATATTCATCCATCAACCAAACTATTATCTGTCTCATGTATCTGTATGTTTGTTTTGTGTCCATAATGATATGTTGTTGGAATCTGGCCCTACATCAGTGAAATTACAAAGATTCATACTCTCCCCGTATTTAGTTGACTTTTGAGATCATGAACAGTGTGAAATTTTCAGGGATTGTTTGTGAAGTGTACTGAGACAGCAACTTTAAAGAAGAAGGATGAAAAAAAACAGAATTTGAGTGACCAAACTGTCTTCCATCTTGAAGGCCATTTAGACTTTAGCAGAGTCAAGCATTTACATTGGAGTTGTATGCTCCAGTATTCAAAAACTGAAAGGATACCGTCGTTGCTGGTGCAACAATAGCCATCCTGATTTGTAATGCAGGTACGGCAAGACAAGAATGACTATGACCAATCAGCATTGACCCTAAGGGACAGTTTGGATGAAATGACTTCTGTTGACCTGAAGGCAAATTTCTTCTCCCACTTTTCTAAGTTGAGAAAAAGCCACAAGTTTTAATTGCAATGGTCGTCCCAAGTGTGTGCTTCACTTTGATGTGAATGGAAAAAATCCTATGACCATATGTTTTGAATGTATGGTCTTGTATACTGCCCACTGGGGAGGCAGCCAAGTATCAGACTCACTCAAGGAACTCCCAAACCTAGTAGTGGTGACAATGATAGCTTTCTAAGATAGTCCAAGGTGATAAAAAAGCAGAGAAAAGTAATAACCTGAAGTGAGTCATATTCTTCTAGATTAAAAATATTATGGTTGAAATCGTGGATCTTTACCTTTAATAGAGAGGACTACTCTTTCTCTGAAACTTGTAAAGAGGGAAAATCTGGATTCCTCTCTTTTATCCTCTCCCCTATTCATTACTACATGTACAGCTACTCTAGCACAACAACCCTGTTACATATATGCTACACGGTATACATATCTATTACTCTTGTGGGAGGATCTGTCACATATGTAGCACAGGGAATCATATTAGTAGCACATGTGTATTTCATGCATATATTGATATATGTCAATATACATAATCTGTATATGTATGTTTGTATGTATGTCACAGGTGCTACCGTATAACATTAATATGCATGCATTGTGTATATATCTGCATAAATAGGGATTGTATGTATAGTGTATTATGTACATATGTGTGTACATATTATATATGTACAAAACACTCTCATAGGAAAGTTTTGTAGGTTGTTGATGAAACTGCATATCACACTAAGCTTATTTTCTTTCACTTTTTTCTATGTGAATAGTTACAACATACTCTTTTCTATTATTATGAATTGAATTTAGAAAGTTCTGTACTGTTATTGGCTATAATGCAACAGATATGTTGTCATAAACAGAAAGTAGTATCTAGGAGATCTTACCATGTGTAGAGACTCATTTTAAATTTGGAATATCTGCTGAATCTCCTTCATAAGAGTGAAAGTTAAAAATAAGTTTTGGCAAACATGTCTCCTTGTTTTATTCCTCATTTGACATTAATAATCTGATATCTATTGATCAAGGCTACCTCTGTTATTATATCCTTGAAGGGATCTTAAACAATTTTGACATATATAAGGGAAATATTTTTGTTGGAGCAGAGACTTTGCAGAACATTTTTCTCTACTTAATGAAATACTTTTTCAAACACAACTAATAAGCTCAGTGGGATCTTGCATCCTCTATACATTTCAGCCAATTGTATGATTGTAAAGATTTGGTTTACTATAGTATATGACTTATAAAAATTTCCCTATTCCCTAACAACCTAATAAGGATGTCCTTGATACATGTGTAGATTTTCCTCACACAATCTTGTATAGATTGGAAACTAAAACATATGCAATGAAAATAAGGTTTTCTTCTTAAGAACAAGTTTTTTTGGAAAAGCAGTGCTTTAAAACAGCTAACAAAGTAAGTACAGGTAAGACTCAGATATATTTTACTCTATTCTATAGCCATCTTCTTGTAGTTTTCTTGATTCCAAAATAAGAAATCATGCCAGATATCCTTTCATTTTCAAATATTCCACCCACAGTGGTCAATAGTCAGGTTGGTGACCCCAACTATGTTTTACTCTTTTCTCTAGCCATCTTTTTATCAACAGCCTTGCCACTCTATTCAATCATCCCTCCTACCCTCAAAAGTCACATTTTCCATTTCTGCAATCAATTAAATCAATGCATTATTATTACTAGAATAGATAAGTTAATCTATGGCTTCATTCATCAAACCAGTGTCTTTTTCCAAACCAAAATACTACTCCCTGCCTCCCCCATCCTCATGTCCATCATTCTCTTAAATGTGTCAAGTGAAGTCTACAAGCTTTTACTAAGTGCATGTGCCAGATTCTGTGCTAAGAGCTAGGGATACAAAGAAAGTCAAAAACACTCATTTCCTTCAAGGAGCTTGCAATCATACAGGGCAGACTACATGGGAAAAAAAAAAACTATGTATGATGAAGATATATACAGGATAAATTGGGGATGGTCTCAGAAGAAAGGTATTAACATTGAGGAAGCCAGGAAAAAGTTTCTTACAAAGTATAGAATTTTAGATGAAACCTGAAGGAAGCCAGGAAAACTAGGAGGAAAACATGAGAAAGGAGAGAATTCCAAGCATGAAAGATAGACAATGAAAATGCAGTTAGGAGGTGGAGTCTCTTGTGAGACAAATATTAATGAGGCCAGAGTCAATGGATCATTGAATATGGAGGGGAGTAAGATGTAAGATGACTAGAAGGCTAGAAGGGGTCCAGATTATAAAGGTCTTTAAAAGATAAACAGTATTTCGTAGTTTGAGGAAGTAATAGGAAGCCACTAGAGCTGAGTGAATAGAGGAATAATGATATACCTGGATTTTAAAACACTTTGCTGAATAGGAGATAAACTAGAGTGAGGAAATATTTGAGGCAGAAGATGAGAAGGCTATTGGAATAAACCAGATGTGAGGTGATAAGGGCCTTCACTATGCTAGTGACAGTGTTGGAGGAGAGGAGATATGTAAGAAATGTTGGGAAGCTAAAATGATAGGAGTTGTCTCCAGATTAGACATAGGGGAGTGGGGAAGGTGAGAGAGTAAAGGATGACAGTGAAACTATAAGTCTCAGTCACTATGTAGATCATGAACCCTAAAGAATAATAGGGAAGCTAGGAAAGGGAGGAGGATTTATGAGAAGAATAATGAGGGAAATATTGGACATATCAAATTGAAGATGTCTATGGGACATCCAGTATCAGATGTAGATATTTTTAGATATGAGACTAGAGGTGAGTAAAGAGGTAAGAGTTGGATGAAATGATCTAAGAATCATCTGCATAGAGATTCATAAGAGCTGATAATACCACCAAACAAAATAGTATAGAGGGAAAAGAAAAGATTGCCTAGGACAGAGACTTGTGAGAAACCTATGGTCAGCAAGGACAAACCAGATACAAATTTAGCAAAAGAGACTGAGAAGTGATCAGAACTGTATAAAGTATTCCAGAAGAGAGAAATGTTATGAAATCCCAGAGAGAAAAGAATATCAATGTAAAGAGGTGATCATCAATATCAAAGATTGAGTAGAGGTCAAGCACGAGGATTAAAAAAAAACAACTCTTTTTTGGTGATCAAGAGATAATTGATAACTTTGGAGAGAAGTTCTGTTGAATTAGGAGATCAGAAGTCAGACTTTAGAGAATTAAGAAATGAGTGAAAAGAAAGGAAGTGCTCACAGCAATTATAGATGGCATTCTAAATGAATTTAGACCTGAAATGGAAGAGAGAGATGGGATAACTAGTAGGTATGGATAGATAAGTAATGGGTTATTGAGGATAGAAGAGAGACAGTTGTCTCCTCACAGGAATATCCATCAGACAGTACATGCTCTTTCTTACTATTAGAATGCAAGTTCCTTGAGGGTCAATGACTGTTTCACTTTTTTTTACTTCTTAATGCTTAGCACAGTGCTTGGCACAGTATGACTGCTTAATAAAGTTTTCTTATTCATCCACTCATTCATTAATTTATATAGTCATGTAAGGCAAGCATAAGCAAGTTATCACTTTCTAAATTTTTATCTCTAGTAAATTTGGATGGATCTCATGTTAGTTAATGTCTTTTCTGTACATTTAAAGTGACAATTATATTAAAATGGTTATAGATGTTAGATGGCCTGAGATTAATTGGATTAGCGAAAGAAGCAAAAGGCTCAGATTATGGTTTTTGTATATGACAATAGTAATAGACATTAGAGACAGAATTTGCTACTTATTAAACTCTGGAAGAGAATTACTCTGTTTTATCTAACTGCCATAAAGTGTGACAAATTTAGCTTCATAACAGTCTTTTAGATCTCCAGGTAACAATAGTATGTGTGTAGAGGAATAATTTATTCAAGGGCAAATGTATGTTTAAAACAACAGACTTTTGTTCCATTAGGGTTTTTATTGACTCTTTGGTTGCTTTCTTTTGAGACTGAAATGCCTCAAGATCATTCATTTGAAACTCTTGAAAGGCCAGTGTCCTAGAAACCTAGGGATTGGCACAGCACCTTTTATATTCAAGGATACTGTGCATCTTTATGGATGCTGTGTCAAAACAAATTAATTCACTCTCTTATTCATAGTCTCTACCCCAACATTGAAGCAGTAAAGTAAGTAGAGTCAAAATCAGGGAACTCTTTGCCTAAAACTACCCAACTGATGGCCTATTAGAGCCTTAAGTCAGTCATATTAGGAGACTAAAAGACCATTTAGAATGAGGTTTGTGTTTATGATCTTAGTTATTCTCTTTAATTGAGAAAACCTATGTATTATGTATCTAGTTTTAATCATGATTTGCCATATCATCAGAGCAGGGAATGGATTTATCTTTAATTTATAGTCTTAAAGCATTGTTTGAAACATTGAGAGGGTCAATGACTTTTTTTTTATTATCTTTTTTTTTTAAACAAATACTTTATTAACTTCTGTTTTAAATCATTCATTTCCGCCAGATTTTGAGTTACAATCATTTTCCCCCCATTATTCCCCTACCCAACCTCCCAGAATAGCAGTCCCACAAGATATCGCTTTCTCCAATCTGCTCTCTCCCAAACCTTCTCCCATACCCCCATCGACTTTTCCATTAGAGGAAGATGAATCTTTGTGTCCCAATGCCTGCACATCTTATCTCCCAATTATAGGCGTTTACGACCTTGAATTTCAGATCCATTTCCTTCCTCCCTTGTCACCCAGTCCTTCTTGGGATATAAGTAATTCAGTATATGTTGTACATGTCTAGCTATGCAAAACATTATCATAGTAGATATATTGTTCAAGGCTGCTTATAATTCCCTCCCACTCATCCCACCCCCCTCCTGGTCCATTCCCTACATGATCCTGTCCCTCTTCTATAGTGGGTACTTCCAACCTCCCCTCACCCCAAGGATGCCTCCCATCCATCATCCCTCCTCTCATTCCCCCTTCCCCCTATCCTGCTGCAGGTTGAGATATCCCATTTAGTATGTATGTCATTTTCTCCCTGAACCAAATTCAATGTGAATGTGGTTTTGCCTTTTTAGCCTTCCTTATTCTCCCCTCCTTTGCACCCACTTCCCCTACATGAGATAGTTTACCCTACCATGTCTCTCCCCATCTCCTCTTGCCCCTTTCCTCTCTCACCTCATAATTTCATCCCTTGAGTACTCTCCCTTCCCAACAAAATCAACCTATACCCTCTATCCATATATAACTGTAACCATATACACACACATTCACATATATATTCATATGACCACACCCCCTTCTTCCATTATTTTCATAGTGGGAAAGATATCATCAGTCACAGATATTGCTTTTCCATATAGGAATGTAAATAGTTCAACTTTGATAAGTTCCTTTTGATTTCTTTTCCCTGATTACCTTCTCAGGCATCTCTTACTTCTTGCGTCTGGATGTCAAATTTTCTATTCAACTCTGGTTTTTCCTCAAGAATGCTTGAAAGTCCTCTATTCCACTGAATGACCATATTTTCCCCTGAAACAAAATACTCAGTCTTGCTGGGTAGGTGACCCTTGGGTTCATTCCCAGTTCTTTTGCCCTCTGGAATATCATATTCCATGCCCTTCGATCCCTCAGTGTAGAAGCTGCAGGTCCTGGGGCCATTCTGATTGTGTTTCCACAATATTGAAATTGTTTCTTCCTGGCCGCTTGTAGTATTTTCTCCTTGATCTGGGGATTCTGGAACCTGGCTATAATATTCCTGGGAGTTTTCTTTTTGGAATCTTTTTCAGGAGGTGATCGGTGGATTCTTTCAACCTCTATTTTGCCCTCTGGATCTAAAACATCAGGGCAGTTTTCCTTGAGAATTTCTTGAAGGTGATTTCTAGGTTCTTTCTTTGATCATGGCTTTCAGGTAGTCCAATAATTTTTAAATTGTCTCTCCTGGATCTATTTTCCAGGTCAGTGGTTTTTCCCATGAGATATTTCACATTGCCTTCTAATCTTTCATTTATTTGGATCTGCTTAACAGTATCTTGATTTCTCATAAAGTCATTAGCTTCCATTTGCTCCAGTCTAACTCTGAAGGAATGAATCTCCTCAGTGAACTTTTGAGATTCTTTTCCCATCTGGCAAATTCGACTTTTTAAGGCATTCTTCTCCTCGTTGCCCTTTTGGGCCTCCTTTGCCATTTGAGCTAGTCTATTTTTTAAGGTGTTGTTTTCCTCAGTCAGGCTGTTGACCCTCATTTCATACTTTTCCTGCATCCTTCTCATTTCTCTTTCTAATTTTTCCTCCACTTCTCTTATTTGATTTTGAAAGTCCTTCTTAAGGTCCTCTATGGCCTGCAACCCACTCATGTTTTCCCCTGGGGCTTTTGCAGCAGGACTTCTGACCTCACAGTCCTTTTCCTGCTCTATGCCCCCAAAATAGGAGTCTAGGGTTGCATTTTTCTGTTTCCTTTGCCTTGGCATGTTTCCACTTAATTGCTTGACTTTTGGGCTTGTTGCCACACTATGGCTTTAAGGCCAGATAGAGGAATTTTCGTCCCGAACGTGTGGGGGCAACTTCCGTTTCTGGCAAGCTATAAACCCACCCACAACTTCCACCCTAGATCACAATCCAGATCCAGGGAGGTTAAAGCAAGAGCGATTACCCCCCCAGACTGATCGCTGGATCTCCCCACGATTTGTAGGCTGGGAGCCGGAAATGCCTCTGAAAACTACACAGTGGCGTGTCTCCTCAGCAGCTTCTGGCCCCCAGGGGAGGGAGCTGACGCATTCCCCAAATACAGGTCCCAAAGTCCATAGGACACTAACCTCTTACTTTGTCCTAGGCAAGTCTATGTTGATAATTCTGGCGTCTCCACAGTTCCTGGTGTTCTGGGGTTCCTCCAGCCGGCTGCTGGCCCTGCCGCCCTGGGGCTAAAACCTGTGGACCTGGGCTCGGCTCGGCTCCTGTGCTCTGCGCGCTGCCGGCTCCCAGACCACTGCGCTGGTCCTTCCTGCAGGGTGCTGGGCTGTGCTCAGCGGGAGGTTAGCTTCTCTGTGTCGTTCTGTGGGTGCTGGGGCTCCAGAAGATTTTCAGAGTCCTTTTTTACATAGTTTGTGGAGAATCTGGGGGCAGAGAGGCTTGGACGAGCTGTTTCTACTCCGCCATCTTGGCTCCGCCCCAGGTCAATGACTTTTACCCATGGTCACCCAGCCAGTGTATGTCAGGGGTATGACTTTAAGTCCAATACTAGTAGTCTTGTACAAGACTATTCTTCTGACTGCTACCCCATACTTTATCTCCTTTGATGCATACCACCTCTTAAAGTACTCCGAAGCTCTTAAAAATCTCGTACAATCCAAAGAGTAAGGACTTGTTACCTCAGCATTGGGACCCTATCTTTATCAAGCCTGCTTTCAGACTCCTGCTAACTGTACTCCTTGATTTGCTTTTTCCAACCTGATCAAGCATAAACCCTATATAGCGGCATGATTCTTCTATATGAAAGGAAAGGTAGCTCTGTACTCATTTTGAATAGCTGTGGTTTTGAGTGAAAATGCAATTTTGCTTTCCAATTTACTCCCTATCCTGAAACATCCAGGTAGTAACTCTTCTGCTTAGTGTCAGTTTCGTGTGTGTGTCATCTTTCTCTTTGATGCTGTGCTTCAATTGTGCCTTAAGAGCATATGAATCATATGTATCTGTGTGTGGGTGAAATTTGTGCACTGCTTCAAGGTAGACCTTTGCATAAAGGAACTGTGGTTTATGGGATATCAGCCATAATCCTTATTAACTGCCAAAAGTTTTCTAATCTTTTGAACCTGAAACTGAGGGAGGCAATACAAATTAGACTAAGGCACAGAGGAAGAGGAGGAAATTTCATTATAGTGACTTGAATTTCTTTAATAACATATTAAAATATTTTGTGGAATTGTGCCTTTAAATGTGTCTTTAAATACTACCACAGAATTTCAGAGTTGGAAGGGCCCTTAGCAGCCTTCTAGTCTAATCTATACCACCAAAGAAGTCCCTATTATAACCTACCCCAAAATTTTTTATCTAGCAGTGCCTGGAGATTCTCAAATTAGTATATTCTGCCCCTTGGGGGGCTCTGAAACAATCCGGGAGTGGTGGTAGTAGCCTCAGGTGCTATTGTGGGGTTGAATAAAAATAAGGGGGTGGTAGAAGTATAAGGTAAGAGAAGATAAGAAAATTTTGAAAAACTATTCATACATGTTTCATCTGTTGTGTAACAGAGTTAAAATCACACTGATTACATTGTTTTACAAATAAACAAATAAAATATAAGTTATAACTAATCAGTAGTCAAGTTCACTGAAAGGTCTTAACAGGCAAGCGTTGGCAGGTGAGCATTTTGCACATTGTCAAGAAGTGCATCAACAGAAATATGTGCATGTAATGACTTGTTTGCAGTACAATAATATGCATAATGAAATATTGCATCATCAAAATTTAAATTCAGGGAAAACTCCCATAAATTTACAATAAATTATTAAATTTAAGATGTGTCATTTAAAAAAAACTTTCATATGTATATTTTTAAATAATGCTGTAATGGGAAATGAAATTTTAATAGAAATAGGGTGGAATATGAAGACCTCCCCTGCTTTGAAAGTAAACTCCACCCCCTCAAGGACAAAGGAAGCTGGGTCAGAGCGAGTATGACAGTTGGAGACAGTTGGAGACATTTGGGGACAGAGGAAGTTCTTAGGCAAAGAGAGAGTTTTGTGAGTAAATATTAACTTTGTATTGATTTTTGGGAAGGCTAAAGGATGCTGTGGCTCTCAGCATTATTGTGAATTCTGAATATTTTTGGTACTTTGGCTTACTTGTTTTGGGATTTGGTTTTCTGGTGTCTAAATGCATCCTTCAGTTCTATCCTCTATCTGGAGAGTTTGATATATTTTGTGATTGAATGTCATGTGATAGTTATAGTCACTATCATGATTGTGGGTGCTGTAAATATTGCATTGGCACTACAGATGCATATTTCAAAAAAAAAACATTAAAGAGTTAAAGAAAGTAGCTTTACAGGAGGGCAGTGAGTATTGTTTTTAAGGACTCACTAGGCCAAATAAGTTTGGGAACCTCTGATCTAGCCTTTACTTCAGAGACCGTTGAGAAGGAACTCATGACCTACCATGATAGCCCATTAAACATTTAGATAGCTTTAATGGTTATGAAGCTGCTTTATTGCTTTTTGTTTGTCTATTTTTTTGTTTTCCTTTGATATCAAGCTTAAATGCTGCTTCTTGGAAACCTGTTATTCCAGATTTTACCTTCTTGGGCGCAATATGCTATATCTAATCCTTTTTCCTCAAGGCATCTCCTTAAATATTTGAAAATATCTATCATGGTTCCCCATATCTTCTCTTATCCAGATTAAGCATTACCATATCCTTAATTTTTTGGTCATAGGACCTTTTAGAGCTGCCCTTCTTTGACTGAGAAACCTAGAATTGAAGACAATTCTGATATGGTCTGACCAGAGCACAATATGGAAACACTATTACCTCCTTATTCTTCAAAGCTAGACTTTTCATTTCAGCCCAAGATCACATTAGTTTTTGCTCCTTGCCATATTAACTATTGATTCATACTGTACTTGCAGTCCACTAAAAATCAAATATTTTCAGGCAACAGATATTATTTAATCATGCTACTCCCTTCTAATACTTAAGTAGTTTAATTTTTGAACCAAAGTGTAAGACTTTCTATTTGTCTTTATTTAATGTTATTTTATTAAATTCAACCCAGTGCTCTAGCTTGTCAAGGTCTTTTTGGATCCTGACTTTGTCATCTAGTATGTTAGCTATACCTCACAGCTAAGATCCTGATAAGTTGTCTTTAGCCAAATCACTGATAACAGTGTAGGACCAAGCTCAGGTCCTCTTTGTATCCCACTAAAAGTGCAACCTCTAGATTTCTTTGAGTCTAGCCATTTGTCCACTCCTAATTCTGTTTAATTGTATTAGGGAGCAGTCTTCATTTGTCCATCTTTAACACAAGGATTGTATGAGCTATTTGATCAAAGCTTTGCAAAGATCTAGTTGCACCATCTGTAGCATTCTTCTGATCTACCAGTTTGGTAACCCTGATCACAAAGGAAATTAGACTAGTCTGGCAGGGCCTCTTCTTGCTAGGTCTTTAAAATTACTGCTTCATTTGACTTTCTCTGATAATCTATGTAATATAATGATTCATTTTAGAATTTTACAATTAACTAAATCAAATTGCCTGTCAATAAATAGGCAATAAACATTTAAGTGCCTACTAATAAACATTTATTTATAAATAGTTATTATAAGCATTTGTAAATTATATAGTACTATACTAATACATTATATGATAATACATAAATATGAATAATTGTTTATAAGTAATAAATATTTAATAAACAGCAATAGTTAAAAACATTTATTAAGCACTAGTCACTGCTTTATATCTTGTTGAACCATTTTCTTCTCTTTTTAAAAACCCAGGGAAAAATTTTTCTTTTTCCCTACAATCATTCACATATCCTTGACAATGTATCAGCAATAATATTTATCAACTCCTTCAGTACCCAGATATGTAGTTCATTTCATGTCCAGGTGACTGGTATGAATTAAGGATAAATAGTTGTTCTTTCTATTATCTCATTACTTATCTTTTCTATCAGTTTCTTTTTATCCAGTGGTGTCCCACCATTTCTGGTGCATTGAAGAGAAAACAGAAACAAACTAAAAATTGAGCACCCCTACTTTCTTTTGATTAATTATCAGAATACCTTCCACTTCAAGCATTGATCCTTGCCTGTCCTTCTTAGGCATGAAGGTGGAGACATAGTGCGCTGTAGTCAAAAGCTCTATAAAGATAGGGTCTGTAATCAAGAAACTTTGAGTTCAGATACTAACCTCACCTACTAACTGTGTGACTCAGGGCAATTCACTTAACTTTTGTCTGCCTCAGTTTCCTCAAATGCAAAATATAGATAGATAAATAGATGATAGATACATACATACATTTATATAAATATCTATCTATCTATCTATCTAAAATAGCATGTACACCCCAGGTTTGTTATGATGAAATGAGAAACGAGAAAATAAAGTGTTTAGCAGAGATCCTGGCAGAAGGGAATTGCTTAATAAGTACTTGCTTCCTTCCCTTTTCCTTTTCCTACAAAGCTAAAGAAAATGAAAACATCTCTTATCTGTTTGTAGTTTTCCTCATGAACTTCAATGTATTCTGAATTTAGCACTCCTGGAAATTATGTTTACAAGATTATTCTATGCTCTTATATCCATACTCCATTAACTGATCTTGTTTCCATAATTTTTACTTAATTAAAAAAAATAAATCTAAATTTAATCCAACTATTTTGTGAGTGTCCTATGCATATATGACAGCCTTTTCAAGCATTTTCAATTTTATCTCAGAGAAATGATTTACCTTTATGTTTTCATAATTATACATGCTTGACAGTTTCTACTGTTCCTGTACTGAATTCTCCTTTCAGTTTAAGACCATGGGCATCCTACCTCAGATTCCTTTGAATCCCTTACAATCTGTTTTCCCCAAATCTAGTTTGTGCCAGGTTTTCCTTTCCATCTCTATTACATACTTAAGTGTGTCCACATTTTTCAGTGTCCTGATCATGTTTTGTTTTGTTTTGTTTTGTTTTGTTTTGTTTTGTTTTGTTTCTAACAGTTCTCTCTCCTAAGAGTACCCACTTATATCTGGATCTCCATTCTTGGGCTCAGCTGTCCTGATGGTTGAGTTATAAAGTGAAAAGTTTCCTAACTCACTGTTTATATAAGAGGCCTTAGACAGATCCCCATTTGTTATGTAGATGTGACATGTTTCACATCTGATTCCTACATCCATCCTGGCTGAACAGATATTGCTTCTCCTCTGCCCTGATGCTATACAAATATGGTTTCTCCTCCTCTCTACACCACATTTTTCTTTTCTTTCTTTGAGAGCAGTAATCAACTAAATACTACCTTTGCTTTTGGAAAATGCTTGATAATTGACTGCTGCATGGCTCAAGTCACCCTCACTCAGACTCCTAAAGCACATTCTCTTCACTGATCCATTCTCCTATATGTACTATGCTCTCCTATTAGAGAATGAGCTCCTTGACTGTCTTACTTTTGTAATGTGTATACCTAACAATTAGAAATAAGCTTGGCACATAATAGGTACTTTAATGTATATTTACTCATTTGTTCATCAAGTGATATCTGCAGTTCAATTCTTTTACTTATCCTGTTTCTGTTGTATCAATTATATACATCCAGAGCCATATTCTAGTCATAGGTTTTACCCTCACCAAGCTTCCATGATACTTTCTTTATTGTTTCCTTGAATTCTACTTTCTCCTGCTTTGCCTAAATGAGGAGTGTTTATGTACAGTTTTGAGGCCATGGGTTTTTCATTACTGAGTTCTTTATTGTATTATGAACCTCTTGGTATCTCAAATGCTATTCTTCCTAAATGACAGCTATTCTCTAAGATATCTAGCTTGGTGGGTATAGGGAGACAATTTCCTCACTCCCCCATCTTTTAAAACAAAATTTAAGGACGTTTTGTTTAGATTTTCAAGACATTAGTCAAATACATTTAAACCAGCCTTTGTTTGTTGTACTCTTTTGGTGGCTAGGAGCTTATCCCTCTTATATTTTAAGCTGTGGTCCAGAAATCCAAGTCCCACTGTCAGAAACCATTTTTCTTATCCAACTATTCGCTTTCCAAATCATTTTTTTCTCTTTTGTATCCCTTGCCCTCTATGGTCAGTAGGGAAGAAAACAAAGCCCGAGCCCTTGTGATCTTCATTTTCTCTCCCTAGACTTTGTAATGTTTGGCAATAATTCCTTTGCTTCTTTTGGCAGGATTATTTATCCCCACATGAAATAACAGTAGTAAGTGAGAGTTATTCATTTTCCCCAACTCTTTGGAGGTTCTCTTAGATGCATGCTCAGGGAAGAAACAGGTCTCTGTTGTTATCAGATCAAGGAAGAACCGTTTCGCCCTTTGCAGTGAGTCATCACCAAAACCCTTTCCTTCTTTTTCCTGCCTTCGCTGATGATCCCTCCCTAGATAAATTTTATCATTCCGAGGGAAATGAGTAACTGTTTTCTCCTCAGGTCTACTAACTCCCTCCTCTTCAGGAATAGCTTCATTGTTTTTCAAGTCCAAGTGTACCATTGTTCTTTTCCTCCTTTGGGTGATGTTCCTTTATTCTGCAACAGACCTTTTGATCATTTGATTTTTTCCCCCATTGTGCCTTCCTACCCCCACCATTTTAGGAACACTTTGACCTAGCTAATGCTGAGAAATGTCCCTATGTTCCATTCCCCTTTCATCGTAAGATGGAGTGATATTTGCATTTGAAATCTAGATATCATTTGACTGTGGCAGAAATACAAATACAATAATTCAATTCAAGTCACCACAAAATTTGCCCTACTATTAATACAAATTATGATTATTAGTCTTAACAAAAAACAAAATTGCTTATGAGCATTTATATTTTACCCATTAAGTGTCTCATTAAGCTAGATCATCAATAAGTCTTTTAATTAAAAAAATAAAGCTCACTCATACTTTTAATTGACTATATCACTTACAGAAAAAGAAGCAGCTCCTTGATATGGTATTCAAGACTTTCTATCTGGCTCCAATTATTTTCTTATCTCCAACTTTTCCTCTTCATGCAGTGCATGTTCCAGTCAAACCAAGCTGTTCATGGAGTTAATGCTGGATGAGATATTAGACATCACTTACTCCAGCCCTTTCATTTGAGAGGTGAGGAAAATTATGTCCAAAGAGAGGAAATCCTTTCACCAATTTCAGGAAGTGATCAAAAGCAGAACCAAGATTTGAATCTTAGTTCTTTCATTATTCTGTTATTCACTCTTTGTTATTGTCAACCCATCACCCATCCCATATGTGAATCTTCCATTCTGGTCAAACTAGTCTGTTAATTGTGCCCTAAGTATTTCCTGCATAGTTCAACAAAAAAAATGTCTCTGTTAATGCTATTCCTTGTGCCTGAAAAGTCTTCTTAATTTCCTTATATTTGACTTAAGATCTTTTTCTTTTTTATCACCCATTTGATCAGAAAAGACCTCTGACTACAAGCTTTGTTCTCTAAACACACAGAAGGAGAGAAGGGGGAGAAAAGGGAGAAGAAGGGAAATGTAAGTGGTAATCTTTCATCTCAGATTTAAAACTTGATCTGTATAACTCCTTATCCTCCCAAGGACTTTGATCTCAGTCACTGCAGAAGTAGAACCCAGAGGTAACCCAAGTGGGCCTTCCCATCAGGGTCTTTCTATGCAGCATTTCTCTGACCATTCGGTGCTCCACAGAAGATGAGTGGAGGACCACTAGGAGAGACCTGGCCTCTAATGGAAAAGCCCAGAAGACCCATGGTTCATCTCTGGGATCTATCCATGAATGGCAGAGGTAGAAAAGATCCCTGAGGGATGGATGCCAGAGCAATGGAAGCCAGGGAGATAGAGGCCCAAAGTTTAGAGTCAAGGGCAATGGAGGTCAGGGGCATGACGCAAGAAGAATGGAAAACAGAGACCTTGGCCCCAGTGGTCCAATGTATAGGGGACTCTGGGAAGCTGGGTCAATAAACATGGGAGCAATTAAGGACCCAGGCAAGTCCTAGGCATGCAGGAATCTGATCTGCAAGGCTGAGGTCAGCTTTGGGGGATTTAGTCCTTGACAGAAGCAGGTTACTCCTCAGGAGGTTGTTTTGATTAGACAAGAGCTCTAACTGACCAGAGATCAAATTGCTATGCTGCATTGTGAGCAAAAGTAGAGTATTTTAATTTTAATGATTTTAAAGGACCAGATACAGAAATCTACCGGAACCCATTAAATGATTTACAGAAATTCTGCATACCAATTTCATAACATGGAGAAGGAGCTAGGATCCAAAGTTTCTGTATCCCAACACTTGAATGCATTTAACTATTGGTAGGCAGAAGAAATCTAACGTCTCTACCAGAAGTAAAACAAACAAAAAACCCTTATCTTCCTAAATATTAAGTTTTATCTTGAAAAGTACACTGCTTTCAAACTTAGCTAACTTCATTATTTTTACTCCCTCCTTCACTATGAAGTCTTCCCTGATTACCTTAGTCATTTGTTCTCTTTCCTATATCACTTATCACTTGAACTGATTATTTGACAGATATGCCATTTTGTAGTATTAGTGATAGTTAATACTACAAAATGGCATATCTGTCAAATAATCAGTTAACTATCACTAATGTGCCAGTTCTGTATCTCTAAGAAATAGAAACATTCTGAGGTTAGGAACAACATCTTTGTATCTCCATCATCTACCAGAATCCTTTGCTCATGCTATTTTTGATTCATGGTAAACTGTATGACTGAATACTGGAAGCAAGGATTAGCAAAAGTCCAGAAGACCCTCAAGCACCCTCTTTCCCATCCCCCTGTATTAAATTGTAGACAATAATGCTTTTCTCACAGAAAGAGCTCCATAGGTCCATGTTACAAAACTTTCAGCACCGTGACATAGGCTTGTCAATAAGGACTTTGGTTTCTGAACCATATCTGAATCGCTATCCTTGCAGTTTCAGTTCTCTGGCACCAGGATTATGGTCAGAGCAGTATTAAACAGTAAACTCAAGAGTATATTTGAATAGGCTACCAAGTTGGTATAACTGTGTACAAAAATGGAAGTTTTTTCTTAAAAAATGAATGTCTTGAAAATAATGGATGCTCAATAAATGTTTGTTGCATGAATACATGAGCTTATCTATTTGTTAACATAATTCAGAATGAAGAAAGTCGTAAAAGTTGGAGCAAAATATGTTCTCATATACTCTTCTAGCCACTTTCTATTTTCAATGCGGACAATCTAATCCATGGTCTTATTCTGAGGCCTGTAGAAAGCTTCTTTTCTATAGCTATAGACACCTTTCTTAACTGGATCTCAGTGCCTGACAGTGTTTTTCACAGCTCATTTCTTAGCTGAAGGAATCATTCACTGACTCCTTTATGGACTAGTCAGAAAAGAGTCTTTGACTTTACTTTCTAGCTTTCCTTCTCAGCTAAAAAGGCCTGAGCTTACTTCTCCAGTTTCTTATAAAAATTTTCATCTTTTCCTCATAAAAGCCATAAGAAGAAAGAGGCAACCACATTGTGGTCCTTCCCCTCCAGGAAAATCAGGAGATCTCCCATAATCAATCAGATGAAAGTTATCTGGTCACTTAAAAATAAATCAGAAAATCCAACTTTCCATCTGCTCTCACACACAGGATCTGTTTATTCTAAATACAATAACTTATTAAATCATTGACAGTTCTTCCAGGCTTCAGCGTTGCCTTACCTCAAAATCTAAGGATTTTAAAAGAAAAATCAGAGATAGCAAGGAAACAAAGTAAGGTTTTCAAATAGTTTCATTATGCATACACATATGTTATTTCCTTTATTCTCACAACAGCTTTAGGATAGAGGAATGACCTATTATTTCATAATCCTGAGCAATCAACAACAGCATTTAAAGAGCCCCCAAGTATTGTCACACTTTACCAAATGGCTTAGCACAAAGAGATTGTGAGACTTGCCCAGAGCCAGAAAGTTATTTGTCAAATCAGGATCAGCTTCTAGCATCCTAAAACTTTAGTCACAAATGCTCCAGAGTTCAAAGTAACAAAAATAATTTTCCAAAATATGTATAAATTTTTTAAATATCTTTCATATTCAAAAATGAAGCTACTGAAAAGGCAATATTGCATAGTAAAAAGAGTGTTGGATCCATAATTGAGAAAGATGTGGGTTCACATCCTAGCTCTTACATTTAACTGTATGCCATGGACAAGCAAGACATTTTACCACTCCAGAGCCCCCTCTCCTCATATATAAAATGGAAATAAGAGTATTTGCTCTGCATAGATACCATAAAACAGAATCATAGCCCCAGACATGGAAGGTATCTCAGAGATTCTCTAGTCCAATTACCTCACTTTGTAGATGAAGAAATGAGGATCACTGATTTTAGGTCATTTCCTTAAGGATATAAAGGTACTAAATATTTAAAGTGGAATTTGGACCCCTTTGATTATAGACCCAGTATGTTCTTTGGATCATACTGCTACCCAGGACTGTTGTAAGGAGAGTGCTTTGTAAACATACACACAAACATGCACACACACATATACATAGATATACATATATATGTATATATATATATGTGATTTATATATATACATATATATGATTTATTACTAATGACAGTGAATTGTAGTATGAATATGAAAAGACCAAGAAGTCCAATAAGTGATGCATAGTCTTTTTCCCCATTGAGAAAATGTGGAAAATGTGATAAGTGATAAACTATCCTTTAATTGGCATGGGCTTTGGCACTGGGGTTATAAATGACTGACCACACAATCTCTAAGTTGGAAGGAGCTTGAGCAGTCATCTTCTTTAGCCCCCAGCTGAGCAGGAATCCCCTCCACTATATCCCTAGCAAGTCATCCAATCTTTGCTTGAAGGCTTCCAGGAGGGGAATGGGGCAGGGGTGGGGTTGGGGAGAGGACTAAATACTTCCTTAAGGAGTTCATTTCACTATTGATTAGCTCTAGATGTTAAAAGGGTGGCTAAGTGGTGCAGTGGATAGAGTACCAGACCTCTAGTCAGGAAGAAAAATTCAGTGTTCAAATACCAACTCAGACACATATTAGCTGTGTGACCCTCAGCAAGTCACTTAACCCTGTTTGCCTCAGTTTCCATAGAAGTAAAATGAGTTGGAGAAGGAAATGGCAAACTAATACACTATCTTTGCCAAGAAAACCCTAAAAGGGGTCACAAAGAGCCAGAACAACTATAACACCACCCCAAAAATGTTTACATAAAACCTAAATAAACCTCTTCAGTTTCAACACATTGCTCCTACTCCTAGTTTCTGGAATCAAACAGAATTTTAATCTTTTTTTTTTTCTAAAATGCATTCTTCAAATACCTGGAGAGAGTTCTCACGCCTCATCTAAGTGCTCTCCATCTAAAATTCCTGTCATTGCTTGACCTCCTGCCTCCTTTATTGGCCCTGGGTTATTTCCAAAATAAAAAAAAAAACTGTAGACTGAAAGAATATTAAAGCTAGAATGGACCTCAAAAAGCATATCCCTCTGTTTACAGATAGGAAAAAAAGAAAGACTCCAAGAATTTATATGACTTATCCAAAGTCATAATCCAGTTAGTGGCAGAGCCAGTATGAAATCTTCAGCATCCTGCATGTAGCATTCTTTCCACTGTAACAAGCTATCTCCCCAGTGCTATACATATCTGTAAAATTTATATAATGTATTCAATCTCTGTTATAAACTTGGTAATCAGTTATTTAGTTATTTCTCCTAGAAGGACAGTGCAACATAGTTGTTGACATCACTGTGCTAGAGTTAAGTTTCACTGTGTCTGACTGTGGCAGATCAGACCAACAGGATCTCAGAATGTTCTACCATGGGGTCAGGCACAAATAGTCCAACCTTTGGGGTGAATACTCTAAACTTGCACATCCTGTGTTTCCTTTGAACTGTTTCAATTCCGCTTTGCTCATACATATGATATGGATACGCCATGCTCAGAGATCCCTATGCCAGTGTCTTCCATGTCACACAATAAATTCCAAAGTTCTTAAGTGAGATGTTGAGAGTGTCCTTGTATCACTTCTTCTGACCACCATGTGAACATTTGCCATGTGTGAGTTCTCAATAGAAAAGTGTTTTTGGCAAGTGTACGTTGTACATTTGAACAATGTGGCCATTTCATTGGAGTTGCACTCTCTGAAGCAGAGTTTGAATGTTTGACAGTTTAGTTGAAGTAAAGACCTTAGTGTCTGGTACCTTATCCTGCCAGGTGATCTTCCGAATCTTCCTAAGACAATTCAAATGGAAGAGATTCACCTTCTTGGCATATTGCCGGTATACTTTCCAGGTTTCAAGGGCATACAACAATGAGATCATCACCATGACTCTGTAGACTTTCGGTTTGGTAGTAAGTCTAATACTTCTTCTCTCCCATAACTTTTCTTCAGGGCCTCCCACTTAACTAGTTCTGATAATGCATCATGTTTGAACCTTATCATCTATGTGTATATTGCTGGAAAGTACACTACCAGGGTAAGTGAATTTATCCACAGCATTCCAAACTTCTCCATTGGCTGTAACTGATGATTCCCCATAAGGATGGTATGCTGGTGGCTGATGGAACACCTGAGCTTTCTTGGTATTAATTAGCAGGCCAAAATTAGCACAAGTAGCAGAGAACTGATCCATACTTTGTTGCATCTAGGTTTCAGAGACTGCAGTGAGTGCACAATCATCTGCAAAAAGAAAATCATGAACCAGCATTCCCTCCACTTTTGTCCTGGCTTGTAGCCTTTTTAAGTTGAAGAATTTGCTATCAGTGCAGTAGCTGACTTTGATGCTATGTTCATCCTCATTGAAAGCACTTGACAACATGACTGAAAACATCATGCTGAAAAACATGGGAGCAAGAACCCAGCCTCCTTTTACTCCATTGGTGACTGGGAAGGCACAAGAGCATTGTCCACTATCTTGAACCCAAGAAAACATGCCATCATGAAATTGATGTACAAGGCTGATGAACTTCTCTAGGCAAGCAAATTTTGACATGATTTTCCATAAGCCCTCACAACTAACAGTATCAAAGGCCTTGGTCAAATATACAAACATTGTGTGGGAACCTCTTTTCTGTTCCTGGCATTTCTCCTGGAGTTGTCAGACAAAAAACACCATATCAACTGTCCCTTGGCCCTTTCTAAAGCCACACTGGTTTCCAGGTAGATGACCATCTTCCAGGTAAAGGATCACCTATTAAGGAGGATTCTGTCAAGAATCTTGCCAGTAGTGACTAAGAGAACCCCTCTGTGATTTTCACAGGACAATATTTCCTTTACCTTTGTACAATGGAGGCATCCTTGAATTCCTGGGGGATAACCTCCTCTTGCCATATAACCTGGAAAACTTTAGTCAGCTTTTGTATGAGCAATGGACCCCCTACCTTGTAGATTTCAGCTGGAATAGAATCAGCATGAGGTGCTTTGCCACATGAAAGGAGCATGTATATGTACATATACATATAGCATATATGTATATACAGCATATATACACATATTTATGTATATGTAGCTGTACACATATGTGTATATGCATATACTTAAAAATTTATCAGTTAGTGAATTACTTAGCTATCCTCAGTAATACAAAAATCCAAGACAATCCCAAAGGACTCAAGATAAAAAATGCTGTCTGCCTCCAGAGAAAGAACAGATGTTGTCTGAATATAGACTGAAACATACTTTTTTCTCTTTCTTTCTTCCCTTCTTTCTGTTTCATTCTCTCTTTCATTTAAGTCATCTTGTACAAAATGACTAATATGGAAATATTTTACATGATTATATACCCTATATTAGATTGCTAACTGTCTCAGGGAGAGGGAAGGGGAGAGAGAGAAAAAGAATTTGTACTACAAAACTTTTTTTTTTTAATTTTAAAAATTATTTTAGCATAAAATTGAGAGAAAACAAAATATTATTTTTTAAAAATAATAAAGTCAGTTTGGAACATTTTGAACTGAAGACATAAACAGGACATTCCAGTTGAGATGTCCAATAACCAGATGAAGATGCAAGAGTGAAGGTCAGCAGTGAGATTAGGTCTTGGATAAGTAGAATTAAGAATAATCAGAATAGAGTTGATAAATTAAATCCATGGAAGCTGGAGAGAACAAACTGAATTGTATAAAGGAGAAAAGAAGAGATCACAGGACAGGGATATCTAGGAATAGTGGGTGGGTTTGTTATGAAGATCCCAGCAAAGGAGACTGAGGAACAGTGAGACAAGGAGAAGTAATGTCATGAAATCTAGAGAGGAGAGATTATTAAGAAGGTAATGATCAACTATGTAAAAAACTGCAGAGAGTTCAAGAAGAATGAGGATTGAGAAAACAACATTAGATTTGGCAATTAAGAGATCATTGGTACTTCTGAATAAGCAGTTCAGTTCAATGAAGAGGCCAGAAGCCAGAAACAGCAAGCCAAGATGTCGGAGTACAAACAGGAATTCCATGTGGCTTCAGCTTCTACCTCCTCCATTGCATGTAAAAGGTTACTCTAAACAAAAGTTAGAGCTACAGAACCCACAAAGTGAGAGAGAAAAACAAATCTCCCTCTGAAAGAGGCCCAGCAGGCTAACAGGAAAGGTCCACCACAGCATGCTGGGAGCCAAGCACAGTCACAACTGGGCTCTGGTTTTAGCTCCAAGGCTGGAGCTGATATTATGAGAATAAATCACCAGCAGTTGTAGTGGTTTCCAGACTTCTCAATCCACAAAGCCAAAGACAAAATAAAAAGTCAGTGTGGAACTTTTTTGGAAACAGGGGGAGCACTGTACAGCTGCTGCCCCCAGAGCAAGAAGAAGCAGAGGCATGGTGGCTGCAGCCTCTGCCATGTGGCTGCTTCCAGTGCTCCTGGCCTGCAGATTGTAGGGGGACCAAGGGACCATTCAGAGGGTAATTGATTTTGCTTTGAGTAGGGGCTGTAGAGAGGGCGCCCATCTAATAGCTCTGAAAGCTGCAAAAAACCCAGCAATTTGAGGCACAGCTCTCTTCATTCTGGAAGCAGACTACTACTATGGAAAAGAGCTCAAAAGTCAAGTAATTAGCTGTCAACATGAGCAAGCACAGGAAGAACAGACAATAGATTCCTTTTGGGGGGACAAAAAGGATCAAAGCATGGAGCAGGAGGAAGACAGCCAAGTCAGAACTCCTGCATCAAAAGCTTCCAAGGCAAATAGGAACTGGTTACAGGTTGTAATGGATATGCAAATTTAAAGCTCTCCCCTGCCCCTAGGCACTTTGATAGGCTTAAGAGACTCTGAGAACCTTCCTTGATTTGAAAATATACTCTGTGCCCTAATAGGCTGAATGTGGTCACATGGAGCCTGTGGCAGGAGGCTTGATTTTCAGGAATGCCCACACTTTGATGCTGTGTGATTGGGCAGTGGGTCAAGAGTGTAGTTACATTCTCTGACCCTGGAGAAGGCTATATAATCACTGATGTGAGGCTTTGCTTTGGGGCTCACTTTGAGAAGTATTGTATGATTTGACCAGATGAGACTCTGGGCAGCTGTTGAGAGCCCCCCCACCAGCTTTGAAAACCCAGATGGTGATGCTTCCCTCTCTGGTAACTGATTGGGTATGGATGTAATGGTTGGGAAGTTTGGAAGCCTGTCTGCTTGATCTGTTTCTCTGTCTTGTAACTTCTGTCTGTATACTCTGAAGTTTGGGGTGCTGACCTTTTTCCCCTGAACTAGGTAAACCATATATGTTTGATTGATTAAAGTAAGCTTGTTAACTCATTTTGAGTTGCTTTTTTTTCTGCTTTTTTTTGGAGGGCAATCGGGGTTAAGTAACTTGCCCAAGGTCACGTGGTTAGGTTTTTGTTTGTGTGTGCATTAAGTGTCTGAGGTCAGATCCGAACTCAAGTTCTTCTGGCTCCAGGGCTGGTGCTCTACCCACTGCGCCACCTAGCCGCCCCCGAGTTGCTTTTCTTTATAAAAGCAGATCTAAGAACCTGTGTTGGCAGCTACCCTAGGGATGCTGGGGTGCTTGCTGCTACACAGGTCAATGGAGGGACTCATGAAGGATTTTGAAAATCAAGTAAGAAAAGTGGAGGAAAAATTGGGAAGAGAAATGAGAATGATGCAAGAAAATCATGAAAAGTCAGTCAACAGACTGCTAAAGGAGACCCAAAAATACACTAAAGAAAATAACACCTTAAAAATAGACTAACTCAAATGGCAAAAGAGTCCCAAAAAGCCAATGAGGAGAAGAATGCTTTAAAAAGCTAAATTCGCCAGATGGAAATGGAATTTTGAAAAGTCATTGAGGAGAATAACCCCTTCAAAATTAGACTGGAGCAATTGGAAGCTAATGACTTTATGAGAAATCAAGATACTATACGACAGATCTAAAGGAAAAAAAAAGAAGGCAATGTAAAATAAGTAATTGGAAAAACCACTGACCTGGAAAATAGATCTAGAAAAGACCATTTAAAAATTATTGCTCCACCTGAAATCCATGAGCTAAAAAAGGGTCTAGACTCCATCTTTCAAGAAATTATCAAACAAAATCGCCATGATATTCCAGAATTAGAGGGCAAAATAGAAATTGAGAGAATTCGTCAATCACCTATTGAAAAATATCCAACAAAGAAAACTCCTAGGAATATTATAGCCAAATTCCAGAGTTCCCAGGTAAAGGAGAAAATACTTCAAGTAGTCAGGAAGAAACAATTTTATTATTGTGGAAATACAATCAGGATAGCACAAGATCTAGCAGCTTCTACATTAATGGATAGAAGGGCTTGGAGTATGATATTCTGGAGGTCCAAGGAATTAGGACTAAAACCAAGAATCACCTACTCAGTAAAACTGATTATAATGCTACATGGAAAAATATGGTCATTCAGTGAAATAGAGGACTTTCAAGCATTTTAATTAAAAAACCTAAGCTGAACAGAAAATTTGACTTTCAAATACAAGAAGGAATAGAAGCATGAGAAGGTAAACATGAAAAATATATTACAAGGAACTTATTAAAGTTGAACTATTTACATTCCTACATGGAAAAACAATAATTATATTTCATAAGACTTTTCTCAGTATAAGGATACCTGAAAGGAATATATATATGTGTGTGTGTGTGTGTGTGTGTGTGTATGTGTATGTATGTATACACATATGTATACTTACATATATGTATGTATAGGAGGATGTATATGTATATAAATGTGGGTGTGGGCATTTGTATGTTCATTTATACATACACAGAGGGCACAGGATGAGTTGAATATGAAGGGATGATATCTAAAAATAAAATTAAGAGGTGAGAGAGGTATTTATTGGGAAAAGTAGAAAGGGATCAATAAATTAGGGTAAATTATCACATATAAAAGAGGCAAGAGAAAATTGTTATTATGGAGGGGTAGAACAGGAAGGTGAAAGGGAATATGGTACAACTTGATTCTCATCAAATTTGGCCTAAGGAGGGAATAACATACACACTCAATTGAGTATCTTACCCTACAGTATAATAGAGGGGTAGTGGATAAAAAGGGGGAGAAGGGAGGGCAGATTGGGGGAAAGGGTAGTTAGAAACAAATATTTTTTGTAAAGGGATAGAGGAGAAAATAGAATAACTGTTAGGAGTGGAATAGGATGGAGGGAAATAATCTCTTACCATATAACTACTATGGAAATGATTTGGGTAACTACACATGAATAATCTATAGTGAATTGCTTATCTTCCCAGTGGGGGTGGGTGAAGAAGGGGGAAAAAATCTGTTTTAAAAACAAATGTTTAAAAATTGTTTTTTGGTTTTTGGTTTTTTTTTTACATGCAACTGGGAAATAAGATATACAGGTATTGGGGTATAGAAAACCATCTTGCCATATTAGAAAGTTAGAGTGGTAAAAGGGAAGGATATAAGAGAGAACAGATTAGGGGAAAGGGCATTCAGTAGGCTTGCTATTTTGAGGTGGGGTAGGGGAAAGACAGGGAGAGAAAAAATTGTAACTCCAAATCTTATGGAAATGAATGTTGAAAATAAAAATAAATAAGTTACGAGTTTTGGAAAAAATAATAAAAAAGTAATGAAGTGAGGACTTTTTGAGGATGGGGGAGACATGGGCATATATGTAGGCAATAAGGAAGCATCTAGTAGACATGACCATGTGACAGGGACATCTGTCAACATGCATGATACCATGGAAAGAGTGCTGGCTTTGAAATCAGCAAATCTGAATTCAGATCCTAGCTCTAGGGCTTCTACCTATCTGATTTTGGACAAATCATTTAATGTCTCTCACCCTTGTTCTGTTTGGTGTAAAATCCTTTTAAAACGAGTGGGTTGGGTCTACATTACTGTATTTCTAAGATTCTTTTAAGTTCTAAATCTATGATCCTTTTTTTTTAGTTGTTCTTACTTATTTCCCCTTATGTTTTGATAGTTATGCCACTGAAGTTTCCATTCAAAGACTTGATTTCTTTTTTTTTTACTCTTTCTTTATTAATTTATTTGGTTAGTTTTAATTTACAAGATTCAGTTCCACAATCCCTTGAGTTTCAAATTTTCTCCCTCTCACTCTCTTCCCCACCCTTACACCCAGACCCATGGTGGCATGCAATCAAACATAGGATCTGCAAATACCTTCACATTAAACATTAGTTATAACCTATGGAATGAATAATGGGAAAGAGAAAACAAAACAAAACAAGAAAAAAAAAAGAGAGCAGGGAGTTTGCTTCAAACTGTAGTTCTATCTGTGGATGTGGATATCTCTTTCTATCATGAGTCTTTTGGAGTTGTCTTATTTTTTTTTCAAATGCTTTATTAACTTCTGATTTACATCATTCATTTCCATCAGATTTTGAGTTACAATATTTCCCCCATTTTCCCCCTACCCACAACCCCAGAATATCTGCTCTTTCCCATATCTTTTCCAATACCCCCTTTGACTTTTTCAGTAGGGCAAAGTGAATCTCTGTGCCCCAATGCCTGTATATCTTATTTCCCAATTATATGTAAAATAGTATTAATAATAGAATTAATATATTTTAAACATTTGATTTGAAAACTTTGAATTCCAGATTCATTCCCTTCCTCCCTTGTCACCCACCCTTATTGGGAAGATAAGCAAGTCAGTATATGTTGTACATGTGTAGCTATGCAAAACATTACCATAGGAGATATACTGTAAAAGACTGACTATATTTCTTTCCCTCCTAGCGTACCTCCCACTTGGTCTATTCCTTACTTTGATCCTGTTCCTTTTCAAAAGTGGGTGCTGGAGTTCTCTTATAACCTTGCATTGCTGAGAAGAGCAAAGTCTATCAAAATTGGTCATCACACATATGTTGTGTCTATAATTGTGTACAAATATCTCATGGTTCTGTTCTTCTCACTCAATATCAGTTTGTATAAATTTCCAAGTTATTATGAAGTCTGCCTGATCCTCATTCTTTATAGCACAATACTATTCCATTACATCATATACCATAACTTGTTTAGCCATTCCCCAATTGATGGGCATCCCCTTGATTTCCAATTCTTTGCCACCATAAAAAGAGCTGCTATAAATATTTTTTTACATACAGGGCCTCTTCCCACTTCTATGATCTCTTTGGGATACAACCCTAGAAGTGGTATAGATGGGTCAAAGAGTATGCACTTACTTTTAGCCCTTTTCGGCATAGTTCCAGATTGCTCTCCAGAATGGTTGAATCAGTTAACAAATTCACCAGTAATGCATTACTATTCCAATTTTCTCACATCATCTCTAGCATTTATCATTTTCCTGTTTTGTTATCTTAGCCAATCTGACCAGTGAGATGTGGTACCTCAGAGCTGTTTTGATTTGCATTTCTCTAATCAATAGGGATTTGGAGCATTTTTTTTCACATGCTTCTAGACATCTTTAATTTCATCCACTAAAAACAGCCTGTTCATATAATGTGACCATTTATCAATTGGGGAATTAATTGTATTCTTATATATTTGACTCAGTTTTCTGCATATTTTAGAAATCAAACCTTTATCAGAGACACTGGTTGTAAAAATTCATTCCCAGTTTTCTAATTCCCTCTTAATCTTGGTTACATTAGCTTTGTTTGTACAGAAACTTTTCAATTTAATGTAATCAAAATTATCCATTTTGCATTTTATAATGCTCTTTAACACTTATTTGGTCATAAAATCTCCCCTTCTCCATAAATCTGACAGGTAAACTATTGCTTGTTTTCCCAGGTTGCTTACAGTATCTTCCTTTATACCTAGATCCTACACCCATTTTGACTTAAGTGTTAGATATTGGTCTATGCCCATTTTCTCCCATACTATATTCCAGTTTTCCAAGAAGTTTTTTATCAAATAGTGGGTTCTTATCCCCAAAACTTGGGTCTTTCAGTTTATCATATTTGATAAATATGATAAACTGAACTGAAGTATATTACTTTTTTTTTTCATTTAGCAAATGCTCTATTAATTTCTGGTTTACATCATTCATTTACACCAGATTTTGAGTTATAATTTATCCCCCATTTTTCCCTACCCACCACCCCAGAATAGCAGTCCCACTAGATATCCCCTCATCTAATCTGCTCTCTGCCATATCTTCTCACATATCCCCTTCGACTTTGCCATTAGGGCAAGGTGAATCTCTGAGCCCCAATGCCTGAACATCTTACCTCCCAATTACATGCAGAATAGTATTAATAATAGTACATTTGAAACATTTAATTTTAAGACTTCGAATTTCAGATCCATTCCCTTCCTCCCTTGTCACCCACTCCTTCTGGGAAGATAAGCAATTCAGCATGTGTTGTACATGTATAGCTATGCAAAACATTACCATAGTAGATATATTGTAAAAGACTGCTTATATTCCCTCCCATCCATCCCACCACCGACCTGGTCAATTCCCTACTTTGATCCTGTCCCAATTCGAAAGTGGGTACTTCCGACCTCCCCTCTGCCTAGAATGCCTTCCCTCCATCATCCCCCCTCTCATCTCACTTCCCCCTACTCTGTTGCAGGGTGATATATCCCATTTAGTATGTTTGTGATTCTCTCCCTGAGCCAAACAATGAGAATAGGGTTTTGCCTTTTTGCCTTCCTGTTCTTCCACTCCCCTGGAACTACTTCCCCTTGCCTCTTTTACATGAGATAGTTTACCCTACCCTGTCTCTCCTCATCTCCTCTTGTCACTTTCCTATCTCACCTCTTAACTTCACCCCTTAAGTATCATCCCTTCCCACCAAATTTAACCTGTGCCCTCTATCCATGTATACCTGTAAACATATATACACACATTCACATATGTATTCATATGTCCATATGCCCTTCTTCAATTATTTTCATAACGAGAAAGATTTCATCAGACACAGTTATTGTTTTTCCATGTAGGAATGTAAATAGTCCAACTTTGATAAGTTCCTTTTGATTTCTTTTCCCTGATTACCTTCTCAAGCATCTCTTGCTTCTTGTGTCTGAATGTCAAATTTTCTATTCAACTCTGGTTTTTTCCTGAAGAATGCTTAAAAGTCCTCTATTCCAAAACAGCTCATCCAAGCCACTCTGCCCCCAGATTCCCCCCAAACTATGTAAAAGGGGACTCTGAACAACTTCTGGAGCCCCAGCACCCACAGAATGACACAGAGAAGCTAACCTCCGCTGAGGACAGCCCAGCAGCCCTGCAGGAAGGAGCAGTGCAGCGCTCTGGGAGCCGGGAGCACGCAACGCGCAGAGTGCAGGAAGGAAGCCAAGCGGAGCCCGGGTCCACGTGAGCCGAGGTTTTAGCCCCAGGGAGACAGGGCCAGCAGCCGGCTGGAGGAACCCAAGAACACCAGCAGCTGTGGCAATTCCAGAATTATCAACATAGACATGCCTAGGACAAAGTAAGAGGTTAGTGTCCTATGGACTTTGGGACTTGTATTTGGGGGAATGCGTCGGCTTCCTCCCCTGAGGGCTAGAAGCCGCTGAGGAGACACGCCATTTTGTAGTTTTCAGAGGCAGCTCCAGCTCTTGGCCTGCAATTAATTGTAGGGAGATCTAGCGATCAGTCTTGGGGGGGGGGGTAATTGCTCTTGCTTTAACCTCCCTGGATCTGGATTGTGAAGTAGGGTGGAAGTTGTGGGTGGGTCTACAGCTTGCCAGAAACGGAAGTTGCCCCCCCACACGTTCTGGACGAAAATTCCTCTAGCTGGCCTTAAAGCCATAGTGTGGCAACAAGCCCAAAAGTCAGGTAATTAAGTGGCAACATGCCAAGGCAAAGGAAACAGAAAAATGCAACCCTAGACTCCTATTTTGGGGGCATAGAGCAGGAAAAGGACTGTGAGGTCAGAAGTCCTGCTCCAAAAGCCCCAGGGGAAAACATGACCGGGGTGCAGGACATAGAGGACCTTAAGAAGGACTTTAAAAATCAAATAAGAGAAGTGGAGGAAAAATTGGAAAGAGAAATGAGAAGGATGCAGGAAAAGTATGAAATGAGGGTCAACAGCCTGACTGAGAAAACAACACCTTAAAAAATAGACTGACTCAAATGGCAAAGGAGGCCCAAAAGGGCAATGAGGAGAAGAATGCCTTAAAAAGTCGAATTTGCCAGATGGAAAAAGAATCTCAAAAGTTCACTGAGGGGATTCATTCCTTCAGAGTTAGACTGGAGAAAATGGAAGCTAATGACTTTATGAGAAATCAAGATGCTGTTAAGCAGATCCAAACAAATGAAAGATTAGAAGGCAATGTGAAATATCTCATGGGAAAAACCACTGACCTGGAAAATAGATCCAGGAGAGACAATTTAAAAATTATTGGACTACTTGAAAGCCATGATCAAAGAAAGAACATAGAAATCACCCTTCAAGAAATTCTCAAGGAAAACTGCCCTGATGTTCTAGATCCAGAGGGCAAAATAGAGGTTGAAAGAATCCACCGATCACCTCCTGAAAAAGATCACAAAAAGAAAACTCCCAGGAATATTATAGCCAGGTTCCAGAATCCCCAGATCAAGGAGAAAATACTACAAGCAGCCAGGAAGAAACAATCTCAATATTGTGGAAACACAATCAGAATAGCCCAGGACCTGGCAACTTCTACACTGAGGGATCGAAGGGCATGGAATATGATATTCCAGAGGTCAAAAGAACTGAGAATGAACCCAACGGTCACCTACCCAGCAAAACTGAGTATTTTGTTTCAGGAGAAAATATGGTCATTCAGTGGAATAGAGGACTTTCAAGCATTCTTGAGGAAAAAACCAGAATTGAATAGAAAAGTTGACATCCAGACACAAGAAGCAGGAGATGCCTGAGAAGGTAATCAGGGAAAAGAAATCAAAAGGAACTTATCAAAGTTGAACTATTTACATTCCTATATGGAAAAACAATAACTGTGTGTGATGATATCTTTCTCACCATGAAAATAATGGAAGATGGGTGTGTGGTCATATGAATACATATGTGAATGTGTGTGTATATGGATAGACGGAATAGGTTGAATTTGTTGGGAAGGGAGAATACTCAAGGGATGAAATTATGAGGTGAGAGAGGAAAGTGGCAAGAGGAGATGGGGAGAGACAGGGTAGGGTAAACTATCTCATGTAGAAGAAGTAAGGGGAAGTGGTTGCAAGGGAGGGGGAGAATAGGAAGGGAAAAAAAAGGCAAATCCACATTCTCATTGAATTTGGTTCAGGGAGAGAATGGCATACATACTAAATGGGATATCTCAACCTGCAGCAGAATAGGGGGAAGGGGGATGAGAGGAGGGATGATTGATTGGGGGGGGGGGATCCTTTGGGGGAAGGGAGGTTGGAAGTACCCACTATAGAAGAGGGACAGGATCATGTAGGGAATGGACCAGGTGGGGGGTGGGATGAGAGGGAGGGAATTATAAGCAGCCTTGTACAATATATCTACTATGATAATGTTTTGCATAGCTAGACATGTACAACATATACTGAATTACTTATCTCCCAAGAGGGAATGGGTGACAAGGGAGGAAGGAAATGGATCTGAAATTCGAGGTCTTAACATTAAATGTTTCAAATATATATAAATACTATTATTAATACTCATTTGCTTATAATTGGGAGATAAGATGTGCAGGCATTGGGACACAAAGATTCACCTTCCTCTAATGGAAAAGTCGAAGGGGGTATGGGAGAAGGTATGGGAGAGAGCAGATTGGAGGAAGCTATATCTTGTGGGACTGCTATCCTGGGAGGTTGGGTAGGGGAATAATGGGGGGGGAATGATTGTAATTCAAAATCTGGCGGAAATGAATGATGTAAAACAGAAGTTAATAAAGCATTTGTTTAAAAAACAAAAAGAAAGTCCTCTATTCCACTGAATGACCATATTTTCCCCTGAAACAAGATACTTAGTTTTGCCGGGTAGGTGACCCTTGGCTTCAATCCCAGCTCTTTTGCCCTCTGGCATACCATATTCCATGCCCTTCGATCCCTCAGTGTAGGAACTGCCAGGTCCTGTGCTATTCTTATTGTGTTTCCACAATATTGAAATTGTTTCTTCCTGGCTGCTTGTAGTATTTTCTCCTTGATCTGGGAGTTCTGGAACCTGGCTATAATATTCCTGGGAGTTTTCTTTTTGGGATCTTTTTCAGGAGGCAATCAGTGGATTCTTTCAACCTCTATTTCCCCCTCTGGGACTAAAACATCAGGGACATTTTCTTTGAGAAATTCTTTAAGGATGATTTCTAGGTTCTTTCTTTGATTGTGGCTTCCAGGTAGTCCAATGATTTTTAATGATCTCTCCTGGATCTATTTTCCAGGTCAATGGTTTTTCCCATGAGATATTTCACATTGCCTTCTATTCTTTCATTTGTTTGGATCTGTTTAACAGCATCTTCATTTCTCATAAAGTCACTAGGTTCCATTTGCTCCAGTCTAACTCTGAAGGAGTGATTCTCCTCAGTGAGCTTTTGAGATTCTTTTTCCATCAGGCAAATTTGGCTTTTTAAGGCATTCTTCTCCTCATTGCGTTTCTGGACCTCTTTTACCATTTGAGTTAGTCTATTTTTTAAGGTGTTGTTTTCCTCAGTCAGGCTGTTGACTCTCATTTCATACTTTTCTTGCATCTTTCTCATTTCTCTTCGCAATTTTTCTCCCACTTCTCTTATCTGCTTCTTAAGGTCCTCTATGGCCTGTAGCCAGCTTGTATTTTCATTTGGGGCTTTTGTTGCAGGAGTTCTGACCTCACAGTCCTCTTCCTGTTCCATGCTTTGATCATCTTTGCCACCAAAATAGGAGTCTAATTTTGCATTTTTCTGTTTATTTTGTTTCCTTTGACTGGGCATATTGCCACTTAATTACTTGATTTTGGGGCTTGTGGCTGCAGTAGGGCTTTGCCACCAGACAGGAGAGCTTCCGCCCAAACTTGGGGTCTTCACAACTTCCTGAGGTTAGGTGGGCTCTGTAAAGCCTCCACACACTCTGGCAAGCTGGATACCCACCCCAGACCACAATCCAGATCCAAGCAGGTTAAAGCAAGAGGGATTAACCCCAGATTGATTGCTGGAGCTCTCTACAGTTTGCAGACCAGGAGCTGGAGCTGTCAATGATGCTGCAAAGTGGCCTCTGTGCCGCTGTTTCTTCAGCAGCTTTTTGCCCCCAGGGGAGAAAGCCGAGGTGTTCCTCAAATTCTGGTCCCAAAGTCCATAGAGCACTGACCTCTCACTTTGTCCTAGGCATATCTGTGCTGATAGTTCTGGAATTGCAGCAGCTGCTGGTGTTCTGGGGTCCCTCCTGCCACCTGCTGGCCCAGCTGCCCTGGGGTTAAAACCACATCTCAGGTGGGCCTGACCTCGGCTCCCAGAGCGCTTCACTGCAGGTTCCCAGCGCACTGTGCTGCCCGCTCTCAGAGCACTGTACTGGCCGCTCCCTGCAGGGCTTCTATGCTGTCTTCAGCAGGAGGTTAGCTTCTCTGTGTCGTTCTGTGGGTGCTGGGGATCCAGAAATTGTTCATATTCCCCTTTCACATTGTTCGGAGGTGGTGTGGGGCAGAGCACCTTGGAAGTGTTGTTTCTACTCTGCCATCTTGGCTCCACCCCCACCCCAAATAGTAGATTACTATAGTCATTGACTGTTGAGTCTCATATACCCAATCTATTCCATTGATCCACTACTCTGTTCCTCAGCCAGTACCAAGTAATTTTTATGACTGCTGCATTAATACATATTAAAATCTGGTATGGCTAGGTCACATTCCCTAGTTTTTTTTCATTAGTTCCCTTGATATTGTGGACCTTTTGCTCTTTCAAATGAAATTCGTTACTATTTTTTCTAGCTCTATAATGTAAGTTTTTGGTAGACTGATTGGTATGGCACTAAATATGTAATTTAACATAGGTTAAATTGTATTTTATTATATTAGCTTGTCTCAGCCATGAGCAACTGATTTTTTTTTCCCAATTAGTTAGATCTGACTTTATTTCTGTGAAAAGTGTTTTGTAGTTGTGTTCATATGGGTCCTGGGTTCATTTTGGCAGGTAGATTCCCAAATATTTTAAAATGTATAGAGTAACTTTAAATGAGATTTCTCCTTTTACCTCTTCCTGTTGGGTTTTGTTCGAGATATATAGGAATGCTGAGTATTTATGTGGGTTTATTTTATATCCTGCCACTTTGCCAAATTTATTTACTATCTCAAGTAGTTTTTTTTTTACTTGATTCTCTAGGATTCTCTAAGTATATCATTATATCATCTGCAAAGAGTGATAGCTTAGTCTCTTCTTTGCCTAATTTCATTCCTTCAATTTCTTTTTCTCCTCTTATTGCTATTGCTAACATTTCTAGTACCAAATTGAATAAGTGTGGTGATAGTGCACATCCTTGTTTCACCCCTGATCTTATTAGAAATGCTTCTAGCTTATCCCCATTACATATAAACTTGCTGATGGTTGTAGATAGATGCTACTTATTATTTTAAGGAAGATTCCATTTATTCCTATACTTTCTAATGTTTTTGGTGGGTTGTTTTTTTTTTTTTTTTGCTTTTTTAGAGGGCAATTGTGCTTAAGTGACTTGCACAGGGTCACAGACCTAGTTTTTCTGTTAAGTGTCTGAAGCCGGATTTGAACTTGTGGAGTCCTGACTCTAGGGCCAGTGCTCTATTCACTGTGCCACCTACCTGCCCCTCTTTCTAGTGTTTTTAATTGGAATAGGTGTTCTATTTTGTCAAAAGCCTTTTCTGCATCTATTGGTTTCTGCTTGTTTTGTTGTTGATATGATCAATTATACTGATAGTTTTCTTAATATTTAATCATCCTTGCATTCCTGGAATAAGTCCTACCTGATCAAAATATATTATTCTTGTGATGAATTGCTATAGTCTTTTTGCTAATATTTTATTTAAATTTTTTACATCTATATTCATGAGGTAAATGGGTCTATAATTTTTCTTTCTCTTTTTGGTCTCTTCTCAATTTAGGTATTTGAGTTATAAAAAAAAAAATTGGTAGCAATCCTTCACCAATTTTCCCAAATAGTTTGTAAAGTATTGGAATTAATTGTTCTTTAAATGTTTGATAGAATTTACTAGTAAATCCATCTGTCCCTGGAGATTTTTACCTAGGGAGTTCACTTATGGCTTGTTCAATTTCTTTTTCTGAGATGGGGTTATTTAAGTAATTTACTTCCTCTTCAGTTTATCCGGACAACTTATGTTTTTGTAAATATTCATCCATTTCACTAAGATTGTCAAATTTACGTGCAAACAATTAGGCAAAATAATTCCTAATTACTGTTTTAATTTCTTCTTCATTGGACGTAGATTCACCCTTTTCATTTTTGATGCTCACAATTTGGTTTTCTTCTTTCTTTCTTTCTTTGTTATCATATTTACTAAGGGTCTATCAATATTATTGGTTTTTTTTTTTTTCATAAAACCAGCTCTTAGTTTTACTTATTAGTTCAATAGTTTTCTTAATTTCAATTTTATTAATCTCTCCTTTAGTTTTCATTATTTCTAATTTAGTATTTAATTGGGGGTTTTCAATTCATTCTTTTTCTAGTTTTTTTTTTCAGTTGCACGTCCAATTTATTGACCTTCATTTTCTCTCTTTTATTCATGTATGCATTCATAGATATAAAACTTCCCCTAAAAAACTGCTTTTGCTGCATGCCACAAGTTTTGGTATGTTGTCTCATTATTGTCATTCTCTTGAATGAAGTTACTGCTTATTTCTATAATTTCTTGTGTGATCCACTCCCTTTTTAGGATTAAATTATTTAGTTTCCAACTAATTTTTAGTCTTTCTTTCCATAACCTTTTATTACATATTACTTTTATTGCATCATAATCTGAGAAGGATGCAGTTAATATTTCTGCCTTTCTGCACTGAATTGTGAGGTTTTCACACCCTAGTGCATGGTCAATTTTTGTGTATGTGCCATGTACTGCTGAGAAGATGATATATTCCTTTTTATCCCAATTCAATTTCCCCCAGAGATCTATCATGTCTAGCCTCTATAAAATTCTATTTACCTCCTTAACTTCTTTCTTGTTTATTTTGAGATTAATCAAATTCAGAGAGGGGGAGATTGAGGTCCCGCACTAGTATAGTTTGGCTATCTCTTTCTTCCTCTAATTCCCTTAAACTTCTCCTCTAGGAATTTGGATGCTATATTGGCTGGTGCATATATGTTAAGTAATGATATTGCTTTGTTCTCCATGGTGCCTTTTAGCACGGTATGTTTTCCTTCCTTATCTCTTTTAATTAGATCTATTTTTGCTTTTGCTTTATCTAAGATAAGTATTGCTACCCAGGCTTTATTTTTTTTTTCATTTTAGGTGAAGCATAATATATTGTTCTCCAGCCTTTTACCTTTACCCTGTGGGTATCCCATTGTTTTAAATATGTTTCTTTTAGACAGCATGTTGTAGGGTTGTGGTTTTTAATCCATTTTGCTATCTGCCTCTCTTTTATGGGAGAGTTCATCCCATTCACATTCACAGCTATGATTATTATCTTTGTCTTTCCCCTCCATTCTGCTCTTCCCACCCCCGTTTATGTTTTTATATTTTTTTCTTCCTTCTCCCTTCTTAAGAGTTTTCCTTTGGACCACCACCTAACTCAGTATTCCCTCCCTGTGACCCCTTTTTACCTATTCTTCCCCCTTAGTACTGTTTCCCTTCCTTGTAAACCCCACACCCTTTTTTCCTCCTTTTCCCTCCACTGCTTGTAGGGCACAATAGATTTTTATACTACATAGAATATGTTATTCCCTCCTTGAAGCCAAACCAATGAAAGTAAGTTTCATGCTCTTCTCCCTCCCTACTTTCTCTCCATTATGTGTTTTTGTGTCTTTTCATGTTAGAATCCTAAACTTAACTGATTATTTTGATCTCTCCTTGAACTAGAACCAATGAGAATAAAGTTCATATGATGTTTATCTCCCTCCCTTCCTTCCCTCTTTTTATGTTTTTATGTTTTTTGTTTTATGTTTTTATGTTTTATGTTTTATGTTTTTCCCTCATTTATGTTTTTATGCCTCTTTGTTTGCATAATTCACCCTTTTGTACCTGATCCTTTCCTTTTCTTCCATTACAATCCCTTAAGTTTTTTTTTATCATCAGATTAGTTCATTTATACCTATATCTTCTATCTATGCATATCCCTTTTAAATATTGTGATAATTGTATAAATTTCAATATTGATAAGTATCAGCTTCTTATATGGGAATGTAAACAGTTTGCTCTTACTGAATTACAAATTACGTGCATGTGTGTGCATGTGATTCTGTTCCTTGTTTACCTTTTTATGTCTCCTTGAGTCTTGTATTTAGAGATCATATTTTCCATTCAGCTCTGGATTTTTCATCAAGAAAGTCTGGAAGTCCCTTATTTCATTAAATGACCATTTCCTTGCCTGAAAGATGAGTCAGTTTTGCTGGGTAGTTGATCCTTGGTTGCAGTCCAAGCTCTTTTGCCTTATGAAATATCAAATTCCAATCTCTCTGACCTTTTAATGTATAGGCTTTTAGGTTCTGTGTAATCCTGACTATAGTTCCATGATATTTTTTTTTCTTTCTGTCTGCTCGCAGTATTTTCTCCTTGACCTGGTAATTCTGGAATTTGGCTACTATATTCTTGGAGTTTTCAAATTGGGATCTCATTTAGGAGGAATCCTGTGCATTCTTTCAATAATTATTCTACCCTCTGATTCTAGGACCTCAGGACAGTTTTCTTTGACATTCTCTTGGAGGAGGTTGTCCAGGCTGTTTTTTTTTACATCATGGCTTCCCAGTACACCAGTAATTCTTAGGTTATCTCTCCTGGGTCTTTTCTCCAGATCAGTTGTTTTTCCAGTGAGATAATTTACACTTTCTTCTAATTTTTCTATCTTTATGTTTTGTTTGACTGACTCTTGATGAATCATAACATCCTTAGCTTCAATTTGACTAATTCTAATTTTTAGAGAATTACATTCCTCAGTTAGTTTTTGAAGCTCCTTTTTTAGGGAGGTGTTTTCTCCAGTTAGATAGCAAACCTCCTATCCCAGTTCACAAATTTTACTTTTTTAAGGATTTGTTTTCTTCAGTGAGATTTTTTTTCCAATTTGGTCACTGTAGATTCAAATTTATCTTCTATTCAAATCTGGCCTTAAACACTGACCACAAAAAAAAAAAAAAACTAGCCATGTGACGTTGGGCAAGTCACTTAACCCCAATTGCCCTACCTTCTTCCCTCCAAAAAAAGCAAAAATATATATATATATATATATATCTTCTACTTCTCTAATTTGGCTTTTTAAATCTTTATTGGCCTCCTCCAAGAAGGCTTTTTGGGCTTGAGACAAGTTCGTATTTCCTTCCGTGGTCTCAGGTGTAAGTTTAAAATCCATGTTGTCCTCCGAATCTGGTTGTTTTTGCTCACTATAATAGGATTGTATCACTCTTGATTTTACAGTTTCCTTCTTGCCCATTTTGATTGCCTATGTCCTGACTTCTAGAGTGTATTTCTTCTTCTGGGGTACAGAGGGCTCTGACCCACACTTCTCAGGCTGGAAACTAAGGGCTTGGTTGCTGACTTTGTGTGCTGTAGCCTTTGGGTGCCTAGACTGAGGCTAATGCCAGGGCTCTCAGTTTTTCCCCAGGTTGCCTTGAGGCTTACAGAATAATGTGTTGGGAAGCTGTGTTCTGGCGACTTCAGGTTTCTACCTCTGTGCCCCTGGGCTACAACTCAGGCAGGCTCAGCAGCTGGGGGCCAGCAGTACTGGTGTCCGCAGATTCCCCTGATGGTGGCACACCTGTTTTTAAGGCTTCTGTTATTAGTGCTTGCTGGCTGCTTCTCCCCTCCATGTCCCCCAGCTTTGAGATCTCCTTGTGTTAGCTGAGGTTGGGCTTTTTGGGACCCTTCCCACCCTTCACTTCATACTTAACACAGCTTCAGTCATATCTTTCCTCTAAGACTCCCAAACCTGAGGCTGTTTCCAACCTTTCAGGATTTTGTACTGGGTAGAGCATTAATTTCTGGGTTTTCAGAGTTAGGGAGAGGCATTAGAGCAACTAGGCTTTACTACACTGTCTTGGCTCCTAGAAGTTCAGGCAGATGATTTTTAGACATCCAGGCTGCAGGCTGATAGCCCCAGGAGAAGCTGCTGCCCAGCCCCTGAGCTTTCTCTTACCCAGCTCTGCCTGATTCTGTGTCCAGCACTGAGACATCTGTGAATCACCCTTGAGGTCAGTGAATCTGCTGGCCAGGACTCGATCTCACTCCACTGTGCTCTGTTCTCAGGTCTGCACTGCTGCAGCGCCCACATATTTTATGCTCACCCTGCCCAGTTCTATGTGGGTGCTTTCCTGGGCTGGGAATCTGCCATGCTCTGTCTCCCAATGGATTCCATCACTCTAATATCCATCTGTTCAAATTCACTTTTTTAGAGGTTAGTGATGGAATTCATGGAGGAGCTCAGAAGAGGTCCTGTTTCCATTCCACTATTTTGGCTTTGCCCCCTTGATTTCCTCATGTATATTAAAATATGTGCTTAGAGTTTGATTTAACATATCTATCTATCTATCTATAAGTTGAGGCTTTAGATTATATTGGTTTCTGGTAAATTGAGAGTTTATTTTATTCATGTATACACACTTAATTGGATCCATGATCTCAAATAAGTGTATGTAACCACTGTACTAGTACAAATGTCAACCCCTTTAAGTCTTTAGATCCTGTGAGAGTCTTACCCATGTCTCTGCCATTTCTGGCTACAGGGTCTACCTAATGAATTTTGAAGCCTCTCCCTGATTCTTTCAGAGTGGTGAAGACCCCAATATTGTATTTGGACTGCCCAAATGGTATCCTTAAATCATGCTACCAGAGCAAACTACTTTGTTTTCCAATCATAGATTTTATTAAGGATGTTTTTGATATCAAAAATGAGCTGCAAACAACTTATAACTAACAGATGGATTTCCATTGACATTTATACTTCTGAGACTATTTTATGATTCATAGCCATATTACTTTTTAAAATGCCGATATTAAATGGGTTTGTATAGCAAGGAACTTGCTATCCCCCAAAAGGCCTGCACAATTTTCTAAATTTTATCTAACTTTTAAACTCCTCCTATTCATTTTTTGCAGAACTCAGAGTCTATCTTCAGTACCTATTCATGATGCACTAAATGAACAAACTGACCATCCAACTGTTTACTGTCATCTGGGCCAGGGGTTTCAAACATGCTTTGGAGCCCAAACCAGATTAAAATGTAATTGGAAAATACTTAACAAAATAAATAAAAATTCAATAAAACTTAGATAACATTATATTTCAAAACCAATTCAAATGCAGCTCATAGGGATTTTTATGTATGGATTAGTGGTCCCTGTTTCTATTTGAATTCAATATGACTGCTCTGGGCAATATATGTTTTGCATCCCCTTTGTTTTGCAGTATGCCTAGTTAGGCTTATTCATTTCAAATGACTACAAGTTTTATTGTACTTCAATCTTCAATGCAGTTAGTATGCTGTCATATGAAAATAGGACGCTTTAGAAAACCTCATACATTATAGAGGATTCTTATGTTTGGACTATACAAGACTTCCTCCATTATATTGGTGAACATCTTCAGTGCCATTATCTCCCTTTTTAAAATTTTGTTTGTTGCTAATATTGAGCAGAGTTTTGAACAGGATTTTATCTGTATGGATATCTCTGGCATAAAATTCTATATGAGTTTACCAAAGATATAAGTGACACCATAAATGAGTGGAATCTCCAAGGTTATATTTGTTTTATATGCTCAAAAGATTATTTGAAAGCAACAAGCCAGTTCAGTGGCACAGACAGGACTAGACCCCTTCTCTTAAGTCATTACTTGATCTCATCTCCTTTATATTGGGCAACTGAATTGTGTGAAGGAATATCTAGTATAACAGGAAAAATATACTGGGGGAAAAGTTGAATTTGGAATGATGTCATGGTAGCATTAATGTTACAATAGAGAAAGTATGGGAAAGTGGGAAAAAAGAATACAGAGGTGAAAGCAATTAATCAGCCTATGAAAAGCTTTTTTTATGTGAAAAGCAAGTGGGTGCTAGTAGAATGAGTCAAAGAGAAAAATGACATGAGCTGAGTGGGAACGAAATATGTTTATCAGAGAAAGATTTTGAATTCCTGGGAGGATGAACCTTAAGAGATTGCAAAATGAAATTTTATCATTCAAAAGGAGAGATCATTAATTTGTGAAGTTTGCTACAGTATGAGGTGCGATCTTTAGTTTATTTGAGTTAACCTCAAATCAGGTAACCCATGTGAGAGGACAAGCAAAGGAGAAGCTGGGGTCAGTGCCCACAGGTCACCAAGCATATGCAGAAACCATCAATTTTATATCCTCAGATTCAATATAATTCTTTGAAAGGCCAGTAACTCTTGAGTATAAGTGGTTATTAAGGTTGAAATAATAAAGTCACAAGAAATTGTTAAAATTATTTAGGGCTAGCAAGGAATAAAATGTGTATACATTAACAATTGAAGTGTATTTTGCAAAGTGTTTGGTTGACAACTATATTAATTAAAATTCATAATTTACATACTGTAACAATTTAAAACAATGTCTTACAAATGATAAGAGTATGTCAAGTACACTGTTTTTCAACCACAGCCTTCAGTCCTACATTGTGTCTCTAATACTCCTAGTACAGATCAAATGCCAAAGCAGAGCAGCTTAAAAGGTTGAAAATTGCCGATCTGAAGTTCAGGGTTGCTTAAGGACTTTACCTCAGTCCTTGTTACTCCAAGCAATGAGGCTATTTCCCCTCCAGGGAAATAAACAGAAGGCACCATATAACCTCTCTTGTTGTAGTGGTCCATTGAAAGAGGATAAGAGAGTGATACATGATATCTGAATATTTATTTTCTTACCAAATTAAGGACCCACTAACAGAACCAATAAGAAATATACTGCAATAATATTCTTCAGTCTTGAGAGCTAGTATTAAAATTTGTTCCCTTGCTCAAGGCAATAATCCCATTGGAAAGGGGTTAATTATTTAAGAGTTTTATCATGAAAATCAGTGCAAATTTTAGGATGCACTATAGTTACCTAGTAATTTCTAGGTAGTCCTAACTTAGTGACCCATTAAAATTAAACTTGATGAACCAAATCTTAGCATCTGGGATGCTATCTTGTATATGCTTCAGTAACTCTGTGAGAAATTGAAAGTCTTGCTCTAATTTTTCTCCTGAAAAATGTTTCATTTGCCAAATGATGGATACTCTGTGTTTTACAGATATGCCCCCACATACTAACCTCATTTCATAATATTTCCATATATTTATTTGTCTGTGTTCCCTTTGGTGTGACTATTTCTATCAATAATTCAGATAGCAATTATCCAGATATTCCTATCCTGTGTAACTCTTGTCCATATCCTCTCATAAAACCTCCATTGAGTATCTACCCAATTAGACTAGTAGAAGAGGTAGAGATTGGTTGTTGGCTTCTAATAGATCTCTTGATATTGAATGTGGAGTAATGGAGGCTGTTCATTGGCTAGTCAGTCACTAAATGACTGACATTCTTTATTTTCCTATTATACATCTCTCTGGTAATATCTTCTATGAACTTCTGTATAATTCTTTTGTTCGTAATATGATGCAAGGTACTTATACCCACTGGGTGACCTGGAACTTGAATTCTTTGCATGTTGTGTTATTCCAAAATTCTTCACAAGGTAGAATGCCAAGAAAAAATATTGATACTAAAAAGATTAGCTCTGTTTAAGAAGAAACTAGGATCACTAAAAGTACTATCATACTGCCCAATAGTCCAACTACATTTTAAATTATCTTCCTTTGTTCTATATTGTTAATTAATTTGCCTATTAATTAAACTAAATTGTTCATTTCAGTTCATTATATATTTTCAGTGTCAGTGTGGGGGAGTGGGGTGGGGAAGGGGTGGTACATAGACCAATGTAATGGCAAGCATAGAAGTAGTTCACACATTGTTTCAGCTATTGAATTAACACCTTGTTTCGGTTCAAGTTTCTTTTGAGCCTTGTATCAAGTTTGTTAAGAAACAGAATGTGTGAACCCCACAACTTGTGAACCTTAGAACTCATGAACTCCTGCAACAGGAAGCAGAGGAGCTAATGACCATATATAAGGAGAATTTCCAGGCTAGAGACAGCAGAATGGAGAAGAGGACTTTTGTGGTGGCAGAGTCAAGAAGGAGAAAACTTGTGGCATCCCAGCACTCTGTTTGTCTGCTCTGTCTATGTTGAGGTTTGTTTGTGATACTTTGTACAGAAGCCCTGGGATCTTACTGGAAGCCCTGAAAGATGTTTTTCTGGTTGTATGTTTACAAAAGTTCTGGAGAATGGTTTTGGAGATCCTGGGACTTTACTGATGTTTGGGCTGACCCCTTGAACCTTGTTTGTGGGTCTGTGTTGAATTCTATGCTGATGATTTGTTTTGAGTTCTCAGACCTTGTTGGTTGGTCTGAGTTGATTTCACAGGCAGATAGTGAATTGATGATGGTGCCAGCAATATGCATGAATATTATTGTGGCTCTATCAAGCTTTGTCTTCCCAGAAACAGGAACTATGAAGGACTAGAAGTGAACTGGACAATGTGAACTTCAGTATGGAATAGGAACTGGATGAAGAACTGGACAAGGAACTGGACAAGGAACTGGGAGCTGCCTAACTTTGAACCCAGGTGACAGTTTGGGCTGGGACCATGGAAGAGGAACCATGGAAGCTGAGAGCCAGCCTCAAGTCAAGCTGAAAGAAGACTTTACTTGGATACTGTGTACTGACTGAGAAGATTATGTTTTACTGTGAGCTGGGGTGGAGAACTTTGAACTTTGTGCTTTGTGATTGACTAAATGTTTGTATTTTGTTGAAAACTATAGTGACCACTTTGGTGAAAACTATATTGCCATTTAAGTGATAAGCCATTATGAATGCTGTATTTTGATTTTCTGTAATAAGCTGTAACATTGTAAATGCTGTATTTTGATTTTCTAGGAAGGTTTTGCTCTGATTTGTTATTGAATAAATAGAGAGTTCACTTTACTGTGTAATCAGGATCTTAAAAGCTGTTCACAGCAGCAGTCCTCTGGAAAACTGCTTGTGGTTGACTTAACAACCAACTATATGGATTGTATATAACACAACTGTATACTGGACAATAGTCATTCTTTATCCACTTTGTTTTTCCTGTGTAGATGATCATGCTAAACATTTTGGAGAGATTATGGTTTTCAATTAGGGGACTCTATAATATTCCAGGGGTTGATTTAATTGGCCCTATGTCACCTACAAATGTAAGTATATTAGGGATCTCATCATCTATAGAAATCCCCCTTCCACTTGAATATTATACAGAAAATCTTCAATCACAGAATCAAAGACTTTAGTTAGGCACTTGTATACCTCTATCATGCTTCCCTTAAAGGTGTTTAAACAAAGTTATCCTAGTTGTTACATATTTCAAAGAAACTTGTTTGAAATCAGATTCTTTAGATATTTATCGGAAATCTCTTTTATAACTTTTGTTATGCCCACAAGTTTAGATTTAGGTCTTAGATTCAAGATGTTCTGCATTGATTCAATCCTTACTCATGAAAAATTTTCTCCTCTTAGATATGGCTGTGGTTAGAAAGTAGTAGAAAATAGCAACTCATATTATAAACTAAAACACAAGCATGACAAAATTGAGAAGCATCAAGCAACACACATTTCAGTTCACAAATTAATTCCCATCTCTTACTAGAATCTGATGTGTTTTCCCATGCTCTACAACTACAACCATAGTTCTACAATCCCAGGTTTGTATCTGATTTCTTCCAATTTTCATATCAGAATAATGCAATTTCTCTTCATTCTTCAGAAGAACCATTTCTAATACAAGGGGAAAGGAAACTAGACAGTCACTCACAAAGGTTGCTCAGGTCACTAGTAATGGTCTTGGGGCACACTAGTCACTCTCTATGTTCCTCAAACCATCATGAATCCCTTTAGCTACTCTGTGAACTACTTTCTCATGTACTTTATTCAAGTTTGTCAGGATTGTAATAAAATTCCAATCTGTTTCTCTGATATTTATAGATAAAAGAGATGGATTGCTATGCTTTATTGTCTAGCAGAACAGGTTAAAGCTTACCTAAAAGACCAACTGTGACAGTCATTATGTTTCTTTTTCTATATATCTGTCCTAGCACTGATTTTGAAATCTCTTATTTCCATTTTGTGCTTATCCATACCAGACACTTGCAAAATCCTTGAATATCCCTCTTTACATATAATTGCAGCACATTCATTGTTGACACTAATTATTTTTTTTGGAGGGGAAAAGGCAGGGAAATCAGGGTTATGTGACTTGCTCAAGGTCACACGGCTAGTAAGTTTTAAGTGTCTGAGGTCAGATTTGAACTCAGGTCCTCCTGACTCCAGGGCCAATGCTCTATTCACTGCACCACCTAGCCACCCCCAACAACAATTTTTTTAAGTAATTGGGGTTAAGTAACTTCCTCAAGGTTACACAGCTAGTTATTTTTTATGTGTGTTTGCTTATTGTCTGAGGCTGGAACTGATCCCAGTTGCTCCTGACTCTGGGGCCGGCACTCTTATTCACTGTGCCACCTAGCCACTCCACCCCCAACACCAATTCGTAAGGTGAGATTTGGCTCTACTGAATCAAATGTTTTTTGTACAGCTAACAAATAGGAAAGGCAGTAAGATCTTGTATTCCCTGTACCTTCCATTCAATTCTGGGTCTAGAAAGATGTGGTATGTTATAGTATGTTATTTCTGAAAGCCTGTCCTTTCATTTCACTATAATGCCATTAATATAGTTTAATCAATTTCACTACAAAGTCACAGAACTCCACTATAATATTCACTGACTCTATGCAAAAGATAGTTATTTATTATGTTGTTTATTATAGTTATTTATTAAAATATTTATTATTTTTTTAAGTGCATGATGCTAAGTACTAGGGATACAAAGCCAAAAGGAAAAACAGTCCCTGCCCCCAAGACACTTACATTCTATTGGTATATACAACCTGTAAACAGACAAATATGTGCCTTTATATATGTGTGTATCTATGTATATATGTATTGTATATTTGTGTGTACATACATAGTATGTGTGTATGTATATATGTATAACACTAATAAGTAAAGGGAATAATAAAAGCTTCAAATAGTAGAAAGCATATGAACTATGGAAACCAGGGATCTTAAGAAGCAAATGTGAAGAGGGAGTGGAGTCCATGCCTTTGCAAAGGAAGCAGGAAATTGAAGAACAAGTAAATCTTTTTTGCTAGAACTAAGAATACATAAAGACTGGAGAATTTTTTAGTAGACTATTTATAACATGGATGGCATTGTTTTTGTGGAGGTGGTGTTGCTTTAACATTGTTTAATCTATTATCATTATTTCATGAAATTAACAAATAAACATTGTTAAATGCTTATTAGGTGCTAGGCATTGTGCAGAAATTTTGGAGATACAAAAAGGGGCAAAACAGTACCTACCCTCAAAGAGTTTAAAATCTAATGGGAGAAACAACATGTAAATAGATATATACAAAGCAAGCTATATACAGTATAAACAGGAAATAATTAATAGAGGGAAGGCACTAGAACTAAGAGGGACTGGGGAAGACTTCCAGTAAAAGTTGGGATTTTTGTTGGACCTTAAAGGAAGCCATGGGAAGTCATTAAGTAGAGTGGGGGAGGAATATTGTTCCAAACATGGGAGACAACTAGAAAAAATGCCTGGTGTAGCCTTGGGGTGTCTATGCAACTGGGAACATGACTGTATATTGGAAGAAAAGTGCAGGTAGGCATTTTAAAATTGTGAAAAATCTAGTTTTTATTTAACTGTATACCATTCATTATTGTTATATCACTCAACAAATTAAAATTAGGTACCCACAATGGGCCAGACTATGTGCTATACTGTGAGGGTTATTGCCAAAGTGAGTTTTAAAATTTTATTTTAGCTAAAAAATATTTTGAACTTAATGAAAAACAAAATTATGACATTTCCATAAACAAAATAAAACAAAGGGGGCAAAATTAAGATGGGAGAGTAAAAGCAGGGACTTGCTTGAGCTCTCCCTGAAGCCCCTCTAAATACCCATAAAAATGACTCTAAACTTTAGATATGCAGAACCCACAAAATGACAAAGCAAAACAAATCTCCTGCCCAAGACAGCACAGAAGGCTGACAGGAAAGGTATATCACACAAAGCTGGCAATGGAGCATAGTCCAGCATGTACCAGCATAGAGAGGAATAGAGTAATTGTCAGGGGCCTAAATCACTAGTAGCTGTGGCAGTTTCCAGACTTTTGACCCATAAATGCCAAAGACAGAATAGAAGATCAGTGGGAAAACTCTGTAGGACCTGAGTGAGAGAAGAGGCTGCTCCGGCCCCAGCCCCATGGAGGTGGAGATGATAGGCTGCCACAGTAGTAGCAGCTGCTCCCAGAACTCCCAGCCCACAGATAGTGTGGGGATTGAGCAGCTGATCAGATGGTGATTGCAGGGATATCTTTGCTGGAGTGGAGGCAGGATTCTCTTGCTTTGGCCTGCTTGGATCTCGGTCACAGTCTTGGATGGTGGTACTGGGGTGAAAACGAGTGCTTGTGTGGCAAAGCTTGTGGTGGCAACAGAGAGGGAATTCTCCTCCTAGTTCCAAGGCAGAAAATAGTGCTTGTGGTCACTCACAGACCAGAGCACAGGGTGAGAAAGAAAGTAAAAACCTCTCCTTTGATCATACTACCTTGGAGGAACTGAAAATTTACAAGCCCCTAGAAGTATCTCTGGAAACAGCTGCACAAAACTCCTGAAGTCACCCTTAACAAGGAGTTAGAAAGTCAAGGAATCAGCTGGGAAAGGGAGCAAAAAATGGAAAATCTCAGATTATAGACTCTTACTTTGGTGACAAAGAAGATCAAAATATATGACCAGAAAAAGACAAAGTCAAAGTTCCTACATCAAAAGCCTCCAAGAAAAATATGAATAGGTCTCAGGCCATGGAAGATCTCAAAAAGGATTTTTGAAATTCAAAGTAGAGGAAAAATTGGGGGAAAATGAGAGTGATACAAGGAAATCATGAAAAACAAGTTAACAGCCTGCTAAAGGAGACCCTCCCAAAAAAATACTGACAAAAATAACTTTAAAAATAGACTAAGTGAAATGACAAAAGAGGTCCAAAAAACCAATGAGGAGAAGAATGCCTTAAAAAACAGAATTGGCTAAATGGAAAAGAAGATCCAAAAGCTCACTGAAGAAAATAATTCCTTAAAAATTATAATGGAGCAAATGGAAGCTAATAACTTTATTAGAAATCAAAAAATTATAAAACAGAACCAAAAGAATGAAAAAATAGAAGACAAGGTGAAATATCTCATTGGAAAGACCATTGACCTGGAAAATAGGTCTAGAAGAAATAATTTTAAAATCGTTGAATTATTTGAAGGCCATGATAAAAAAAAAAAAGAGCCTAGACATCATCTTTCAAGATGTTATCAAAGATAACTGCCCTGATATTCTCTAGAACCAGAGGGTAAAATAGAAATTGAAAAAAATTCACTGATCACCTCTTGAAAGAGATCCCAACAGGAAAACTCCTAGGAATATTGTAGTCAAATTCCAGAGGTCCCAGGTCAAGAAGAAAATATTGCAAGCAGGAAGAAAGAAACAATTCGAGTATTGTGGAAACACAATCAGGACAACACAAGATCTAGTATCTTCTATGTTAATGGATTAGAGAGGTTGGAATATGATATTCCAGAGGACAAAAAAGCTAGGATAAAAAACAAGAATCACTTACCCAGAAAAACTGAGTATAATATTTCAATGGGGAAAATGAATATTCAGTAAAAAAGAGGACTTTCAAGCATTTTTGCTGAGAAGACCAGACCTGAATAGAAAATTTACCTTTCAAATACATGAATCAAAAGAAGTATGAAAAGGTAAACAAAAAAAGAGAAATTATAAGGGGCTTATTAAATTAGAATTGTTTACATTCTTACATGGAAAGATGGTATTTATAACTCATGAAACCTTTCACAGTATTAGGGTAGTTTTAGGAAATATTTAGATAGAGATAGATAGATAGATAGACAGACAGATAGATAGATGGATGGATATAGATATATACACACAGAGGGCACAGGATGAGTTGAATATGAAGGGGTGATATCTAAAAAATAAAATTAAGGGGTAAGAGAGGAATATATTGGGAGAAGGGGAAAGGAGAGATAGAATGGGATAAATTATCTCACATAAAAGAGGCAAGAAAAAGTTTTTACAGTGGAGGGGAAGCGAAGGGAGGTGAGAGGGAATAAGTGAACCTTATTCTCTGGGTTTGGTTTAAGGAGAGAATAACCTATACGCTCATTTGGATATCTTACCCTGTAGGAACGTAGGGGGAAGGGGGAAGGGGATAGAGGAGGGGGTGATAGAAGGGAGGACAGATTGGTGGAGGGGTAGCCAGAAGCAAACACTTTTGGAAAGGAACAGGATAAAAGAAGAAAATAGAATAAAGGGGGGTGAGAGAGGATGGAGGGAAATACAGTTAGTCTTTCATAACATGACTATTATGGAAGTGTTTTGCATAACTACACATGTAGAACCTGTATTGAATTGCTTGCCTTCTCAATGAGGGTGGGTGGAGAGTGAAGAAAGGAGAGGAATTGGAACTCAAAGTTTTAAAAACTAATGTTAAAAATTTTTACATGCAAGTGGGAAATAATATGTATAGGCTATGGGATATAGAAACCTATCTTGCCCTACCCTACAAGCAAGCAAGGGGGAAGGGAATAGGAAGGGGATGATAGTGGGGAGGACAGACTGGGGAAAGGGAGTAATCTGAATGCATGCCATCTTGGGTTTGGGAGGAGGGAATAGATGGGGAGAAAATTTGGAACTCAAAGTCTTGTGGAAAAGAATGTTGAAGAATAAAATAAATTAATTAATAAAAATTAACTTAAAAAAAGCAGAAAAGGAGAAATATTTTTTACTAAACTAATTTTCTATTATGTACTGCTTGCTTTCTTCCAAAAAAGGTATATAATCAATTCAAAATTATTTTCAGTGATATCCTGCTGTTTCCTTCTGGATTTCTGGATATTTTTCTGTTCATTTCTGTACATTAAAAACTTCTTTAATGAAACTTTTATTTGACTACACTATTTCTAATTATTTTTTCTTCCCAAAACAACCCTCCCCCATTTAAAAAGACAAGAAAAGAAAAGCATATTCTTTATAACAACTAAGCCATCAAGACAGAAAAAAAAAATTCATGAATTTGCCGTGAACCAAAATGTGCCTGATTCTTCATTCTGAATTCCTCACCCCTGTGTCAGGAATTTGGCTATATATTTCAACATGTAGAGATCAGATTGATCGTTAAATGCCCGTTAGTATCATTCAGTCTATCTATAAGCACAAGATGTATGACCATAAAAAGAAAAATAACTAAAGTCATATATATGTTAGGTGAAACTTTCACCAGACTTGATATATCATGGAAATGAAATTAGATGCCTAAAGACACTGTCAATCAATTTTAATCTCTGGGAGATCCTGACAAACTTGAAAGGCACCAAAAACAACCCTATGAGAAACAGTATTCTCTTTTTCAAGTATCAGACTAGCCAACTGGTGCAGTTGATTGAATTAGTTCAAATATAGTGACAGATACTTAAGTCACTTGAACTCTGTTTTCCTCAGTTCCTTCATCTGTAAAATAAGGAAAATTATAGCACCTACCTCACAAGGGTGTTGTGAGGATCAAGTGAGATAATATTTGTAAACCACTTAGTATAGTACCTAGCATGCAAGTAGAAATGCTAGCTACCTTCTTCATCATTAAGAGGGAGGGGTTCCTTACAAAGTTAAGTAAAAAAAAAGTTTTTTTACACCACAACAACTCTTCAACACTAACAATCTTATCCCTGTTTTGCATTCAAAGTCCTTTATGACCTGCCCACACCCAACCACTTTTCCAGTCTTCTTACATCTTACATTCCCCTTTCCCTTGCCACCCTCAACTTTGAACAAAGCACTCCAGAATAAGCCACTCCATTTCCTGACTCTGGCACTAGATTCCCCGATGCCTGGAATGCTCTCTCTCCTCTTCTCCATCTCCTGCCTTCCCTGGCATACTTAAATTTCCACCATCTCAAGAAAGACTTATTTGCTTCCCCTTTTTTTCTGGTCCCTTCCCTCTGTTGATTATTTCCAATTTATCCTGCCTATCTTTTGTACAAAGTTGTTTGAATGTTGCCTTTTTGATTGGATTGTAAACTCCTCGCAACCACTGATTATTTGCTTCATGTGTATCCCTATTGCTTAGCTCACTGCTTGGCAAATAGTAAGTGTTTAATAAACATTTATTTATTTATTTGTTTGTTTGTTTGTTTGTTTATTGTTTTTCTATATATGATTACTTGATAAAGTATAGAAAGGCTGAAGCCTGTGTTGGAGGAAGGAGTACCCAAGCCAATGATATCACAAATCTGTGAGTTATTGAAGTGTAATGATGATTGGGGCAGATGGTAGATGTGACAGAAGTTCAGAGGAGAGAGAAATAACATTGGTCTGAGATAGCTTGGTTAGCAATATCTTCATGGAGAAGATTTTAGGTTCTGGAGTAATTGCTTTAGATTAGGTTCTTGAGTGATTGCTTTGGATTAGTGAAGGAAATTTTTGAAGAAGAGCTATAATAAAATAGAATAATTGCTTTGACAAATAGCAATTGTAAAATCACATTGATATCTCCCCCTGCACTCTGGACCTTAACCCTCTATAAACCCTATCCCTGAGTACAAATAGCTGCCTGCCTTATTTGGTTCTCTGAATACAGCTAATAACCTTGGAGTTTTAGCATCTGAGGCAAGGATACTGGGCAGAATAATAGGAAGCTCATTTGAGGTGTGACTTCTATGGAGAAAAGGGTAATCTTGTACTGAAGAAGGAATGTTTGATGTTCTGGATGTAGTTTAAGGGGAAAAAACATCATTGAAGGGGCTAAGTATCTGTTTTCATTCTTTGGCAGAACTCAAATTGCTTCATTTTGGTTACAATTCTAGCTTTTGCTATTATGAATTTAAAGGTATAGCAGAAACATTACTAATGATATGGGTATATCAGTGATGAGGCATCCTAGGGAAAGTACCATCTGGCTGCACGGCTGGGGCAAGCTGAAAAGGTTAGGAGCTGGAAGACTAGGGCAGAGTAGTTAGCAGTCATATTTAAGTATTTCCTCAGGTGAAAAAAAAGATTTTGCCTTTGGGGGCTTTTGGCTTCTTCAAACTTTGAAAAAAAATTATTAGGATTTGGGGAGACAATCCTCACAAAAGACCTATTACTTAAAAAGGGAATTATGCCACTTTTTTCTTTGGAAATGACTCCACTGACTAGTAATTCTCCCAGATCTGATAAAGGAGCTTCATAACTTTCCTGTCTTTCATAGTTTTCTGCAAACATTCTAAAAATACACTATTGATGGAGGTTGTGAATTGGTCCAATTGTTCTGGAAAACAGTTTGGAATAGAGTAGAAACATCATTAAACTGTATCTATCCTAGCATCATAGGACAAAGATCTTCAAGGGGGTAAAATTAAAATGGAAAGGTCCCTTATATACAAAAATATTTCTCATAATTTTAGGGGCAGAAAAACCTGGAAACAATGGATGTTGGTTGGGTAATAGATGAACAAATTCTTATATTTAAATGTAATAGGATGTTATTGGACTGGAGGAAATAAGCAGTATGAGAAATTCAGAGTAACTTGGGACATCAGTGAACATGTGAGGAAGTTCACAGATCATATCCAGTGGTTTTCTGAAACTGAGGTGTCTGGAAAAAAGAAGAAAGAAAAACAAAACTTAGTCACTTTAAGTAGAGAATATCCAAATCAAGAATAACATTCATGTGACTCCTGTTGAGCAAATGAGCTGTCGAAGACTGATTTCCCCATCTTATTCATTTCTTTTCTATGTATAGTTCATGATTCTGAGAAAAGTTATAGATTACTTCTTCCTTTTCTTTCCTTTTTTTATATAAGCCATGGTTGGGTATGTCCTGGAGTCACACATAGGGGAATTTATAAGAAATGGTTGGAAGCACATTCCTTCATATAGGAGTGCATTATCTCTTTATTGCCTATTTTTCATATGGAAAATAATCTATAATCACAGTATGTTAAGCCTCTATATCCTACTAACAGGGGTTGGAGAATTGGAAAGAGAGAACAGATGGGGTAGAGACTCATGAGCAAATTACAGATGGTAAATATCGTATTTCAATAATCTGAGCAACTTTCTATTCCATCCCATAGATTAATTTTGGACCCAACCAGCAGGAGTTAGCTCAAGATACTTAGTGATAACTACCAAAGTGTAGGCTTTTCACATAGGAAGCAATCTAGGTGTTTGCAGGCTGAGTCCATCTGGTGTCCACTAGGGACACTGAACACTTTTAAAAGAATAATCTCATGTAGGCCGCCTAGAGGCACTAACAAAGATACTAGAGAGGTGACTCAAATAGAGTGATATAGAATTCTTGGGCTTAAATCTCACCTCAGATGCTTAATACCTAGGTAACATTGGGCAGATCCCTTAGCCTCCCTATGGCTCAAATTGTTTAGTTTTAAAATGAGGAGGTGAGCTTATGATGTTTAAGTATATGAATCTATAATCTTATGGTGGAAAACCTATATGTTATACTTTCTCAATGGATAACATTGAGAAAATAGTAACAGTCTGTTGTTCTGTAAGCTTAAAGTTAGTATTGGAGGCATATGACCCAAAGACCCCAAGTAAAGGGATAAACAGACAACAGTGTCATATTTTTTTCTTGATTATCACATGCATACTTATATGTTTATATTCTGCCCCTTCCTATAGAATTTGAGCTCCTTTGGGTCAGGGACCAGTTCATTTTTGTCTTTGTATTCCTAGTCCTTGGTTGAGTACCTGGCATATGATTAATAAATATTTATTTGATTGATTGACCAATTTGTATGAACTGGTGCAGAGTGAAGTAAGGAGAACTAAGAGGACAATTCACACAATATCCTCAATAACATGGAGACAGACCATGTCATGAATATGAAGAACTGATCAATACAATGGCCAGTTTTGACTCCTATAGATTGCCAGTGAAACATACTTCCCTTTCTTGAGGAGACAGTTGGTAGGGTGTAGGTATGGAATAAGGAATACATTATCAGACATAGTCAGTTTGTTGGTTTGTTTGACTTAATAACTATTTGTTAGAAAGGATTGTTCTACCAGGGTATGTGGGGAGGAGGCTGAACTAGTTGATTGCTTAAACTCAGGAGTTGATCTACAGTAGAGCTATAGTCCATTCTAATGGCACCAATATGGTAGGTAAGAATGAAGGTGAAAAAGCAAGCATTTATTAAGCATCTTCTATATGATAGGCACTGTTTTGAACTCTTTACAAATATAACTCATTTGAGCTTCACAACAACCCTGAAATGTACATCCTACTATTATGATCATTTTGTAGTTAAAAAACTAAGTCAGGCAAAGGTTCCACTACTTACCCAGGGCCACACCACTTTTAAGTGACTAAGGGCAGATTTGAACTCAGATCTTCTTAACTCTAGGCCTACCATTCTATCCACTGTGTCACTTAGCTGCCCCAATGATGAGCCTTAGGGAAGGGGGTAGAGGGAGAGGAACCAGGTTGCCTAAGGAGGATCACTGGTCCATGTGGTAAAGAAGACATGATAGCTTCTATGATGATGATGAGTGACATAAGGCTAGTAAATGACTACTTCTCTTCTAGCCTGGATAAAATAGAGGTGCTGGATCTTTAAAAAAAATACCTTTTTAAAAGGCAGTGATAGAAAAAAAACAGTGAAATACCCATTTAAAAAGTCTTCCCCTTTTTCCTCTTAATTTTCTCTATAATTTTATTGTATTGTTCCTTGCTTGCCATCTCACTCAATTCATTATCACAGAACCTGTAGAACTAAATTAAAACCCTCTTGGACTTCTGAGCACTATGATCTTGATGGATATTCCTCATAGTGTGTAAGTTGTTCTGTTTTTAAACTCTATGATATCACACTGGAAAATAGTTCCAGTTATAGTTGCTTATCATTTGTGTATAGAGATTGCATGATTTAGGGATGTGAAAGCCTCAGAATAGCCAGTCTAACCTGGAGTCAAGGAGAACTGAGATAAAATACCTCCTCAGGGGTGTATTAACTATGTGATCTCAGGCAAATAACTTAACCTCTCTCAAACTCCATTTTCTTCATCTGTCAAATGAGGATAATAATAACACCTACTTCATAGGACTATTGTAACTATCAAAAGAAGTTAATAAGTATATGTAAAGTGCTCTGCAAACCTTCAGGAGGTATGTAAATATTAACTATTATTATTAATGGAAGGTTACTATGTGTCACCTTTCACTAGAAAAAATAAAGGAATTTTACCTCAAAAAGAAGCAATATACATTTTTGCTAAAAGGTTAATAAACCCAGAACCAGTATAAGACATTTCTGTGTCCTAATTAGGATCTAAAAATTGCAACTCTGCATTTCCAAGTTGTGACCCCTAGGTATTAATGTCCACTAAAGTCTTTGAGCATTCACAGTCACACCTGCAACTTGACTTTTCACAAAATAAATACGCATATTTGGAGACTGGAAATTTTTGGCATTAGAAATATGTGTATTTATGAAGAAGAATATTTAAAACTCTTCTTTTTTTCATCCCCCTCTGTGTTGCATCTGCTTTCCTGCCCTTCATCCTGGCTCTGGTACCAAACCACTCACCTTTGCTGTTAGACTAGGGCATCATTAGTATGTTATTTACAGCTGTTCACTAAGGATGAAAACTATGGACAAGAAGGATTCCTAACAGGTGTGGTAGGAAAATACCCAGTCTAAGGGCTTCCAGGGAATACTCTATTTCCTATATCACCCCACCTGTTCATTGGTACCTGTAATTCACTTAATGAGGGACAAAACCTTTTATTCTATAGTTAAATAAATGGTTCAAAGCACAGGTACCTACAGGTAAGTATATATGCATTCACCTTAAAGTGTAAATAACTGATATTAGATCATTTTCTAAGAGTTGGGTTAGAAATGTTGAAACATAGTATAAGGAATCCAAGCTATTAAAGTGGAGTCATGTCAGATTAGAGAAAGAAGATGCAAAAAATATGAGTACAGCCTTACCAATATTTTTATTTCAGGGCATCCCTAATTATGTGGCCAACAATTGCTTACAAATGGCAAATGCATGCTATTTATGGCTTCTGTTCTTTTGAACATGGATGTCTGTGTTTGCAGTGCTAATTTTTTTTACCCAGAAAACCATCTAATACTTTTTTTGTGAACCAGCCAGCTTCCATGGCATTTAAGGGTTTATTGTGTGATGAGAAATATAATAACTTCTGTTATAAAAGAGGAAGAAAATAGAATCGGAGTTTTCAAGAATTATACATCATATTGTAGAAGAGAGGGCAAAAACCCACTAAAATACCTATGTGAAGTGAAAAAGCATTCAAACACATGAAACTTAACTCTAAGCATACAGAGATATTGTGTTTAATGGGGTTATCAGTAGGAAAAATTTTCCAGTTGATTATGATTGTCTTTAGTATCTCACATACTCAGTTTCAGCTTGTCCCTATCTCCATTTTCTACCTTCCTTGAATAGTTTCAATGCCTGTCCACCATGTTGTATCTGAAATATCATGAAAAATGGGAGAGATATGACAATTCTAGAAAAGGTCAAATTTACCAGTTTTCTATTAGAAATAAAAAAAAGGAAAAAGAAAAGGCCGTGGAGATCTGTAAAACATAGGTCAGTGACCTTGATTTAAATGAAAGGGAAAATTCCAGAACAGACCTTTAAAGTGGTAATTAATGAACTAGAAAAGGAAGCAATGATTACAAAAAGCTAACTTATCTTCATCAAAGAGAGAGTCTATTTAAACTCATTTCCTTTTTTTGACAGGGTTTCTTTAATGGTAGATCAAGGGAATGCTATAGGTAGAGTTGACACTGAATTTATCAAAGGACTCAATGAAGTATCTCATAGTATTATTGTAGAAATAGACCAGACAATACTACCTAGGACATAGTGGACATATAATAAACGTTTATTGATTGATTGAGTAATGTGATTAGATTAAGAACTGGATGAATTGATGAATTTAAAGAGTAGTCATTAATAGTTCAATGTCAGCTTGCCATGAAGTGTCTGGTGGAGTAACCCAGACATCTTTCCTTGAGCCCATGCTGTTGAATAGTTTTGTAAATAACTTGGATGAAGATATATTCATCAAATTTACAGGTCAAACAAATTTGGAGGAAGGTAACTTAAACACTGAATGCTAATTTTCTATTAAGAAATACGATACCTCTCTCCATCTGTGTCCCTCTGGTCGGTCGAGCCAAGCCAAGCTCGGATCTTGGCTCCTGCTCGGACTCCCACTCCTGTCCCTGCCCCCTCCCCAACCCCAGCTCCTGGCCCTGATCCCTCCCCCAACCCCAGCCGGCCCCATGCGTCTCCTGCTGCCACTTATTCTCCTCTCTGGAGTCTTCACTGCCTTCCAGCACTACTGAAACAAGCTTCTTGGCTTGGTCCTGGGCAGAGTGGAGACCTGCAGAGGATGACAGCTGAATTGGGTGAAGGAGGTGAAACTCTAGAACATCCCTTACTACCACAACCTGGCGATGAAATAACTCCCTGGTGACGACCCTGAATTGGTGCTGCTGGGTTACCAGTATGAGGGGCTTGAGAGAATTCCCCTAAGTGACATGACCCGGCAGGAGATCAACCAGATGTTGAAGGACCTGGGCTTCAATCAGAAATCGAGCCCAGATGCCCCCGTACCTCCTGAGTACCAGAATGCCCCAGCTAGGCCCTTGGAATCAAAGGGACCCAATCCAGTGCCCCATGGGGATTCAATGCCCACATGCCTGGAACTCTAGACCTGGGGACTCTGGTCCACACCCTAGCTGGCAATGGTGAAATGGTGTTGCCTGCCATGCTCCATAATGAGCTGAGGTGCCAGGGCCATGCCCATGCCCCTGAGGGAAGGGCTGGCACAATGCTGGGGCCACCCACACACCTCAACTTGCCTGGCAGTGCCCCTTGGGGTGGGGGAGTGGCTATCTGTTCAAGTCCAGGAGAAGCGGCAAGTTGGTCTGCATGAGTGGCATTGGGACACTGTGCACAGCCCCCTACCTCCATGTCCAGCCACCAAGGACAGGATGAAGCTCTCAGCTCAAAGGGTTATTCTTGCTGAGGGCAGACAGTTGTGTCCTTGGGGCAGGGGCAGGGGAAGGTGTATGTGGAAGCTGGGGCTGGGCTTTCTCCCTTCCCCTTATGCAGTAAAAGCCCCCATACCAACCCACGAAAATAAAATAAATAATTCAATAAAAATAAATGTAAAGGGGGCAGCTAGGTGGTGCAGTGAGTAAGAGCGCCGGCCCCTGCATGGGGATGACCCAGCATAGGTCCCAGCCTCAGAAAATGAGCACCCACACATAGATAATGACTGGCCGTGTAACTACTTAACCCCAATTGCTTTATAAATAGATAGATAGATACATAAATACATACATACATAAACAAACGAATGAATGAAGAAAGAAAGAAAGAAAGAAAGAAAGAAAGAAAGAAAGAAAGAAAGAAAGAAAGAAAGAAAGAAAGAAAGAAAGAAAGAAGGAAAGAAAGAAAGAAGGAAAGAAAGAAATGTAAAGTCTTACTCCTGAGTTACAAAGGTCAACCTACCAAGAATGAGGTGGGGGAGACATGGTTAGTTGCAAGTTTATCTGAAAAAGAACTGGGAAAAGGCAAAAACGAAACAATGCATTCTTTGGCTGCTTTAAGAGAGACATAGTTTCTATCAATAAGGATGTAGTCCCATTTTTAAACATCTGGAATATTGTGTTCCGTTTAAGAAGTTCAGTGGTGAGCTAGGAACTATTCAGAAAAGAGCAGCTAAGGTAGTCATAGGATCAAAGATTTAAAACTGGAAGTGATTAGAGTGACCATTGAGTCTAATCTCCTCGTTTTATAGATGTAAAAATAGGTATTAAGTGGTTAAAAGAATTAAAAGCTATATGACAATGGTTAAAGTGCTGGACTTGTAGTAAGAAACATTCTAATTCTAATTCTTCCTCAAACCCCTGTTAGCTATGTGATTCCAGGTGAGTCACAATTTCCCTCAGCCCCAGATTCCTCATCTCTAAAGTGGAAATGATAATATTATCTATTTCACAGGTTTTAATTAAAATAATGGGGCCATCTCCAATTGTCCTAATGGTTCAGATGGCTCAGGAGGAGAAAATGAGACTGGTGACCTTGTAGCTCTGCCTCACTTAAATCCAACTCACTTGCAAGTCATGGTATCATCTTCCTGATGTCATGGTCCTCTTGGAGAATGAAGGACAAACAACAACCTGTGAGTTGTCTGAGCTGCCTCAATGGGGACCCAACTGACCAGTTCCAGATGGGCAACTCCTCTCCTCTCCTGTACTCCCTTCTCACTTTCCCTCTGTTCTCCACTTTCTTCCCTTCTCCTCTCCTCCCTTCTCTCTTAACCCTTACCTCTTTCCTCTTCCTTGGTCCATTTGGGATATTGTGCTTTTACCTGCAGATGCTCTGCCCAAAGCAATGCAGATTTTGATGACTGAAAGCTAGCAAGATGTCTAGGGGTTTACTGGCTAGATTTCTTTCTGAAAGACTATGCCTTAAACCCAATTCACTCTGGCTCTCTATTGGCCAACAATAGGTCCCAGCCAAAGCACCACTTAGTTGGTCTTTCTTTAGGTCCAGATGGATGAGAGTAAATGTAGTTAGTAATTGTTTCCGTTTCAATCAGAAAACATAAGGGTCTTCTCCCAGACTGATTTTTTAAACTACATAAAAAGGGTCATTCCTTGGCTAATTTCTTTACCAGCCTTAATCACTCAATGAATGTTCCCTCAGTCAATGTGAGATTGGGGAAAGAACTTAGTTTTAAAAGGCCAACGTGTCCTTCTGCATCCAGGTTCATCTTCTGCCCCCCTGATCTATACCTTGCCACTAGACGCAGATGGCTCCAGAGAAGAAAGTGAGGCTAGTGACCTTTCACAGCCCTTCCTCACTTAAATTCAATCATCTTACAAGTTATGGCATCACCTTCTTGATTTCATGGTCCTCTTTGAGAACACAAGACAAACAACAATTACAATTAAAATAATAATATAGCATTTGTATAACTCTTCAAGATTTGCAAACCACTTAATGACTATATAGTCATTGACTTGATCATACACACACACACACACACACACACACACACACACACATATATAATGCAATTATATATGTTTGCAAAACTTGAAGATATATATATATGTATATATATAATTGCAAGCCTTCAAGGGTATCATTATTTATTTATATTATTATTATCATTGTTATTTTAACCAAGGTCACATAGCTTTTGCATTTTTTTAGGTATTTGAACTCAAGTCTTTTGTATCAAAGTCTAGTCCTTTATTCACTATGCGGGATCCTCTCTGTCCATTGAGATAGGCTGTGAGTTTAAGTTATATGAAGATTGGTTGAAGGAACAGAGAATATTTTGCTTGAAAAAGAGAAGATTTGAAGACCATGAAATTTGTCCTCAAGTGTTCAAAGCAACATCATGTAGAAGTGGAAAATAAAACTTGTTTTCATTGGCCCCAGAGGGCACAGCCAGATGTAATAGGTAAAAATTACAAAGAAACAAACTTAAGTTTTTATATAAAGAAAAACTTCCTACTAATTAGAGCTATTCAAAAGTGGAATGACTGCCTCAGGAGGGAGTGGATTCCACCTCCCTGGAGGGCTTTAAGATGAAGATAGATGATCATATGTCTGGTCTGTTATCGTGAGGCATCCTTTGCAAGTATAAGTAGGACTTGATAGTTAATAAGATCTTTTTTTCTAACTCTAAATTTCTGTGATTCATTCTTCCTTGACTGTCTGTTGTCCCATTATTTAAGCATAAATCCATAATGTAGGCTCCTCAAAAGTAAGGAATTATTTCTTTTATAAACATACATATACAGATATGTTATGTGTACGTATGTGTATGTACATTTATGTGTCTGAATATATACATATTTGTATTGCCAACATCCAGCACAGTGGCACATAGTAGGTTTTAAATAAATATTTATCGTTTTTTTAATGACCACTAGATAATCTAATCAGCTAGTCTATCTTTAAACAATTTTTTTTTGCCTATTAATAGCTTGGCCTCACCCACTTCCATCATAGAGACATTGTTTGTTAATCTCTTCTCCCTGCTCTTATGCAGCTCAGTAATGCTATGGTGCTGCAGTAATCACACACATATTGATTACCTTCTAAAACTCCCTATATGGTAATCCTGTCTTGCCATTTAATTTTTAGTATAGGTTGTTGATAGCATAGATAAAACTGATTCCTAAGCCAAATGTGGTCTAGGTGGCCAATTTAAGTCTCACAAGTATATACATTATTTGTGTCCATGTCTGTTCTATACATTTGTAAGACTGGTCTTGCTCTGCCTTAGCCCATCAAGGCAGCACCATCAGAAGATTTAGCACAAGAGTACTCATAAGCCAGTGACAAGTTAGATTTATGACAAAGATAGTGATGAGGGAAGGGTAATAGGTTCTACCAGGGACCCTGATCACTATGAGTGACCAGAAACCCTGCAATTCAGACTGGAAAGAATTCACCAGCCTCAAGCAAACTTTGAAGGCGAAATTGTAAAAGTTTATTGTTACCCTGCACAGCATAGCAGGCAAGAGTTCTTAGGGAACCTGCAAACTTACAGAAATTGCAGGTATAGTTTTAAGGAGCCAAGACAGTAAATCAGGTGAAAATTATGCTAACTAGTTGAGTAAGGGTGGGATTAGGGAGGAGTTAAGGAGTGGTCAGTGCTTAAAGGAACATGCACTTTTAACATCAACTGTGCAGGTGTATTGCCCATAATTCACTGGGAAATAACCCAAGGGGAGGGGGGGGGGCTACCTGGAGGTGTGGTTTTAGGCCTAAAACATCACTAGGTCAGCCAGCGGTCAACTGAGGAGTGCCTAGTATGCCGCCCATCAATGTCAAGTTTGACAAGATGGATGTTGGGAACCAAGGCTAACTGAGACTCAGTATGGATATAATTGGCTAAGGAGTTAACCTATAGATAGGGCATTGAAGGATTTATGGTGTAGCTGGCCACTCTACTAAGGGAGATAACATTTGCCTAAACTAAAATGTTTATAGATGGTTTAGTAAAAGATTCATAGATAACTTGTTATTGTTTCAAGCAGAGATAAACAGTTCATGAGTTGTTGTTGAGCAGAGTGCTGGCAGGGGGAAGGGGCAGAGTTAATCCTTTGAGACTAGGGAGGGGGAAGTATGATTTTACAGGCTGATTTTACAAAATTATTTTACAGACATAGATTCCCAAAGCACCCCATTTACAAACTGATGTTACAAACTGATATTACAGACTGATGTAACAAACTGATATTACTAACACAAGACTGATGTTACAAATATATATCCCAAGCACCCCTTCAATAGGACTGAGATGAAGATATGAATGAGGCAGAAATCAGACCTGGGCAGAGGTAGAGTGTCAGACAAAGCAGAAGTCAAGGCTAGAACAGCAGAGAAAACGGGGATTGGTTTCATACAGATGGTTTCTTCCAAAAGAAACTGGTTGTTTTGGATGAGAAGGGGAGGAAGTGATATGATACCCTGAGTCAGTCAAAGTCTAGCTGTTTAACTCTATCCTAAAAACAAACCCTTCTCTGATTAAGTCTAGTACTTGTTAGAGCAAGTCCTGTTTCCACTGAGAAAATCTGTATAGCCACCTGGGATCATTTGGTACCTGTGTCTAGAATTAGCATCACACTGTCTATTAAAGTCTCAGTAACCCCAGAGGATTTCAGCTTCCACACCAGGAATCTTTACCTTCCTCTGTATTGGAGCTTTCCTTCTCTGAGTTCCTGCACCTTCTGAGGCCAGGATTAAGGGTTCTCTGGCTTGGGTCTTGACAAGTCTCCCATTTGATGCCACATTAATGCCATGCTCTGTTAACTTCCTGAAGGACTCACTGCCCTTCTTGATTTATTTTTCTACTTCACTGGAGAATGCTCTGCCTTAGTAGGAAAATTCACTGACAGCTTTTAACTCTGTCTTGATAAGGAAAATCTTGAGCTACATGTGAGGTTTCCCTGGCTGGTATGCTATATGCCCTTCCAGGTTTTTAAAGCTTATCTTCAATTATATAGCATACTAATCTGTAATCATTTGCATATATTCTTGGGAGTGCATTGAGCACTTCATGATCAAGATACAGATAACTCTTTTAGAGCTTTTGATGATGATTAAACTGATGAGATTAAAATTTTCTCAAAGGTCCTAAGGAGTAATCTAATAACTGCTCCTATGGTCCTTCCCTTATCCTCAAAAGTCCCTTGATTAAGTTTTACTTTACATATTTTGGTGAAGAGAAAGGTATTCAAAGCATATAATTTACTCAGCTACAACCACTCACCCTATTCTAAACCAGCCAAAAAATATTTATAAAGTTCTTTCATCACCTAATCCTCCTTACATGTAGCCAGAACTCCCCATGTACTGATGGAATTTAACTGTAGTTGAAAAGTCTATGAATTAGTTCTATTCATTCATTTACACATTCATCAGCTTTTGGATGACTACTATATGTAAGGTATTATACTAGGAATAGTGTGAGATATAAAGATACATAAATAAGCAACAATTACTATTAACAAACATCTTATAATCAAGTAACTGATGACAAATATACAAATGCCGAGGGTAAAAGTCAGAATAGTTAGTGACATAATAAAGAAATCAATTCAGGGCAGAGCCAAGATGGCGGAGTAGAAACAGTGCATCCAAGGCACTCTCCCCCCCAGATCACCTCCAAACTATGTAAAAGGGGACTCTGAACAACTTCTGGAGTCCCAGCACCCACAGAACAACGCAGAATGCTGAGCCCAGGTCCGCTTGAGTCTCGGTTTTAGCCCGAGGGCGGCCAGGCCAGCATCCGGCTGGAGGGACCCCAGAACACCAACAGCTGAGGAGATTCCAGAATTATCAACTCAGATATGCCTAGGACAAAGTGAGAGGTTAGTGCCCTATGGACTTTGGGACCAGTATTTGGGGAACGCGTCGGCTTCCTCCCCTGGGGGATAGAAGCCGCTGAGGAGACACACCATTTTGTAGTTTTCAGTGGCAGCTCCAGCTCCTGGCCTGCAAACTGTAGGGAGATCCAGCAATCAGTCTTTGCCAGATGGAAAAAGAATCTCAAAACTCACTGAGGAGAATCACTCCTTCAGAGTTAGACTGGAGCAAATGGAAGCTAATGACTTTCTGAGAAATCAAGATGCTGTTAAGCAGACCCAAACAAATAAAAGAATAGAAGGTAATGTGAAATATATCATGGGAAAAACCACTGACCTGGAAAATAGATCCAGGAGAGACAATGTTAAAATTATTGAACTACCTGGAAGCCATGACCAAAGAAAGAACCTAGAAATCACCTTTCAAGAAATTCTTAAGGAAAATTGCCCTGATGTTTTCGACCCAGAGGGCAAAACAGAGGTTGAAAGAATCCACCAATTACCTCCTGAAAAAGACTTCAAAAAGAAAACTCCCAGGAATATTATAGCCAGGTTCCAGAATCCCCAGATCAAGGAGAAAATACTCCAAGCAGCCAGGAAGAAACAATTTCAATATTGTGGAAACACAATCAGAATAGCACAGGACCTAGCAGCTTCTACACTGAGGGATAAAAGGGCATGGAATATGATATTCCAGAGGGCAAAAGAGCTGGGACTGAACGCAAGGGTCACCTAACAGCAAAACTGAGTATTTTGTTTCAGGGGAAAATATGGTCATTCAGTGGAATAGAGGACTTTCAAGCGTTCTTGAGGAAAAAACCAGAGTTGAATAGAAAATTTGACATCCAGACATAAGAAGCAAGAGATGCCTGAGAAGGTAATCAGGGAAAAGAAATCAAAAGGAACTTATCAAAGTTGACCTATTTACATTCCTACATGGAAAAACAATTACTCTGACCAATGAAACCTTTCTCAGTATGAAAATAATGGAAGAAGGGTGTATGGTTATATGAATAGATATGTGAATGTGTGTATATGTATTTACAGTTATACATGGAGAGAGGGCATAGGTTGAATTTGTTGGGAAGGAATGATACTTAAGGGGTGAAATTATGAGGTGAGAGAGGAAAGTGGCAAGAAGAGATGGGGAGAAACAGGGTAGGGTAAACTATCTCATGTAGAAGAAGCAAGGGGAAATGGCTGCAGGGGAGGGGAAGAATAGGAAGGCAAAAAGGAAAAACCAGATTCTTATTGAATTTGGTTCAGGGAGAGAATGACATACATACTAAATGGGATATCTCAACCTGCAGCAGAATAAGGGGAAGGGGGATTAGAGGAGGGATGATGGATGGGAGGGCATTCTTGGGAGGAGGGGAGGTTGGAAGTACCCACTATAGAAGAGGGCCAGATTCAAGTAGGGAATGCACCAGGTGGGGAGTGGGATGGGTGGGAGGGAATTATAAGCAGCCTTGTCCAATATATCTACTATGGTAATATTTTGCATAGCTATACATGTACAACACATGCTGAATTACTTATCTTCCCAGAGGGAATGGGTGGCAAGGAAGGAAGGGAATGGATCTGAAATTTTAAGTCTTAGAATCAAATGTTTCAAATATATATAAATACTATCATCAATACTCTTTTGCATGTAATTGGGAGATAAGATGTGCAGGCATTGGGGCACAGAGATTCACCTTGCTCTAATGTAAAAGTCGAAGGGGGTATGGGAGAAGATATGGGAGAGAGCAGATTGGAGGAGGGATATCTTTTGGGACTGCTATTCTGGGAGGGTGGGTAGGGGAAAAACGGGGAAAAAAAATTGTAACTCAAAATCCGGTGGTAACAAATGATGTAAACCAGAAGTTAATAAAGCATTTGTTTAATTAATTTTTAAAAAAGAATGAAATTTAATTAAAATAGCAAATTTTTAACCCCTTCAAAAAAAGAAATCAATTCAATAAATATTTACCAGATGCCTACTTTGGCTAATGTACCATGTGCTTTGCATATAGTACTCTAGAAGTTCAAAAAAGGGAATAATCCAGAATAGTTGTAATAATTTCATGGAATAAAAGACATTTATTTTTACCCTTGAAGATTTGGTATGATTTTATCTGGTAGCAATAGTTATGTGTATTAGTCTAAGGGGAAAGTGTGAACATCAAAGACAGAAAAGGATAATGTATGTTTGGGGAACAATTTGACTAGAATTTAGGATATATGTAGGCAAGTAGTAGAGGACAATATTTATTTTAATTTTACATTTGTCTCTATTTTTTTAATTTTTAAACAAATGCTTCATTAACTTCTGGTTTACATCATTCATTTCTGCCAGATTTTGAGTTACAATTTTTTCCCCTACCTACCACCCCAGAATAGCAGTCCCACAAGATATCCCCTCATCCAGTCTGCTCTCTTCCATATTTTCTCCCATACCCCCTTCGATTTTACCATTAGGGCGAGGTGAGTCTCTGTGCCCCAATGCCTGAGCATCTTATCTCCCAATTGCATGCAAAATAGTATTAATAATAGTATTTATGTATATTTGAAACATTTAATTTTAAAACTTCGAATTTCAGATCCATTCCCTTCCTCCCTTGTCACCCATTCCCTCTGGGAAGATAAGCAATTCAGTATGTGTTGTACATGTATAGCTATGCAAAACATTACCATAGTAGATATATTGTAAACGGCTGCTTATAATTCCCTCCCACCCATCCCACCCCCACCTGGTCCATTCCCTACTTTGATCCTGTCCCTCTTCGATAGTGGGTACTTCCAACCTCCCCTCCCCCCAGAATGCCCTCCCCTCCATCATCCCCCCTCTCATCCCCCTTTCCCCTACTCTCCAACAGGGTGAGATATCCCATTTAGTATGTATGTCATTCTCTCCCTGAGCCAGATTCAATGAGAATATGGTTTTGCCTTTTTGAGTGGAGGACAATATTATACCATGATTTTGGGGTCAGAGAATAGATGACCTTGAATGCTAGATCTCCTTGTCATTTGATGACTTACAGAGATAATATATATATGCAACACCAGCCATACCTGTTATACTAAAGCATAGCCGAGAACCACACTGTGATTATAGAATAGCAGGTTATTTAGTAACCAAGACCAGAAGGACAAATAAGAAAGTGAAGTCAATTATTTCATCTGCATCCCTAGAATTTCAGACTTGTGGTTCAGTTTGGGGTCAGTTTGAAAATAAAACTCAAGATCATTTCCCCCTAATCCTCCATTCAGTAATAAACTCTCTATTCTCTAACTCTATAGAGCTTTTCTGGAATCATTCAAACATACTCTGTATTTTAGCTATTTGGCTGTAACATATCTCCCCTACAAGGTCATATATACATATATTTATATACACATATACATACATGTGCATGTATGTATGTATGTATATATATATATATAAATATATAAATATAAATCTTATATAATTCTTTTTGTGTATACACACATACAAATATGCTGTGCATATCCATTGGTGTTCAATAAATATTTTTAAGCGAATGAGTGAATTTTCTAACCAATATAAATCCCTAGTTTATTGTTCCCACCTGCCTTAGAAACATAAGGGAAACTAATTAAGGAGTGACGTATAGACCACCAGGAAGAGGGAATTACAAAAGGAAAAGACTAGGGAAGGTGACGTGATTTAAATGCCTGCTTATTCTGGCAACCTATTTTCCCAAAATTATCATTCTGGAAGGTCTAAATACCCTGTTTTCCCTAAGCCTTTTCTAGATTGTATAGACCAAAAGGAAATAATTTTTTCTGCCCCTTCTATAAACCATGAAAGTGGTAGAAAGAATTAAACGTGTCTTATTTCTTCTAGCTAGAAGAGTCATTCATGACAGAGATGCTTTGGTCGTGCCTCTGATGATAATAGATAATGGATATAAGAATAAGAACAGGAAATACAAAAGAATTTGATGATATTATACTTTAACTCTTAAAAATTGAATAATACTGAATTCACTTGTAAGTTTCAAACTTTGATTGCAAAACATTTCCTATTTTTGTTTTCCGTTTCATTCATTGATGTTGCCTTAAGCCATTTATTTAATTGGATGGAAGCCACACTTTCTGACTGAGAAGCACTTAGCTTGGTAGCCTGAATAACATTCAGGTTAACAGTTGCCTACTCTTCTGTAATTTAAATAAGCAACTCTTTTGAAGTATTACTTTCCATGGTTTTCATTGATAATGTGATCTAGAAGAGACATGTATATTTGTGTTACAGATATTACTGGAAATTTATGTAGCCCTTTATTCATTGCCAAATTCTCCACTGCAATTTTATTGTCATTTAGTATGATATGGAAAGTGAGACTAGTACAGAAGGTAAAATCTCAAGCACTGCAAACAACAACAAAAAGAGGTTCAGTTAGTTCAGATGCTAGTAAGAGTCTTTATATAAAAGATACAGGACTGACTTTATTCTCCTGTTAGTGGTTGTTTATAGTGTAAGCAAATAGCATGGATTCATATATTAACCATACTCTTACAGGTTTAACTTGGATATTGGCATATTTTTTGTGTAACAAATAAGGTTAAATGATAGGACTTTTTATATAGCATTTGCCACACAGATTTTTTTAAAATGTCAGCACACAATTTTCTACTTGTAAACTCAATGACCATGCCCCAGTGACATTTCCAGACTATTGACTAATATTCATTTCTCATCATCTGAAGTTAATCCCTATCCATTTATCTCTTTATGAGATGACTTTAAAAACAGACTCATATTCTTCTTCTTACCAACCTTCAAGATTATTCACATCTTCAATTGCCTGACAGCAACGGATAGAAGTTAGAGGGAACAGACAGAGATTCAATGTAGGAAGAAGTTCCTAAAAACTGTAGTTTTTCAGATGGTCATTGGCTGCCTCTAGAGGTGATGACTTCCCACACATTGATGGTCTTTAAACAGTCAAGATGACCACTTCTTAGAGAGGTCCTGTTTCACTCTTCCTTCTATAATTTTGTCACCTGGGTTATGGTACTGGAAGCAGCCATTGGGCCTTTGGAAAGTTATTTCTACTTTCTGGGATTCACTTTCATTTGATGTAGAATGTGGGGATTATATGATCTCTTAAGTACCATTCTTATGCTATAATTCTCTTATTGTATATAAATTTCTGAATTGGTAAAAGTGAACACTATTCTCATGTATATTTTTTTCTTGAGAACTTTCAGGGATTCAAGGTTACTATTAGTGGTTGAAACAGTAGTGGCTTGGTTAGGTAGTGAACAAAAAATCCACTGGCTTCAAATCTCATTGACTACAAGGAGAATAAATGTTCTATTAAGTGTTCTATTATATTCTGATCTCCTTGAGGGAGATCTTCTTATTTATCTTTATAGCTCTCTCGGTACCTAAGAGCCCAATCACTTTAAAAATACCAGACATTTCAATGACGTATGTGATATAATTAAATGGAAATAGCACTTCACGGTTTACTCTCTAAGCCTATCCAGCAGATTCAAAATACTATAAAATTACCTTATTTTCATTCAGCACATTTTGTAAATTTGTATGTATTTATACATATATACAAGCATATATATTACATATACAAATATGTATATACCTATATGAATATGTATGTCTGTGTGAAAGAGAGAGAGAAAGAGAGAGAGAGGAAGAGAGAGAGAGAGAGAGAGAGAGAGAGAGAGAGAGAGAGAGAGAGAGAAGGAAGTAAATTCCTTTAGGTTAGTGACTATTTCATTTTGGTATTTTCATCCTGATTAACTAGCATGAGACTTGATACCTAGTAGATACTTAAATGGCCATTGATTGATGCGTGAAAAAAGGAAATCCAAAGTAGTGGGTACAATGTGATAGAAAATCAAACAATATTCTTAGCACAGGGAAGTCTTGGGATTCTTAAAGTATTGATATAGATAGATGAAAAATTGAGGAAAATTAGCCAGTTAGTAAACATTCATTAAGCACCTACCATGCTCCAGGCATTGGGTGATAATAGTTCCTACTTCAAAAGAGCTTAAACTCTAAAAGGGAAGACAACATGTCAAAGAAAAGATGGGGGTGGGGTGGTTAGGAAAAGGTTTCCAGTGCAGGGCCATGATGGAGAAGTCCAACGGAGTGCAACTGATGCATCAAGCCGGCAATAACTCGATAGGTATCCTATAATTAATTAGACAAAAACCCTCTGTTCACAATTGACCAGTATTTGTCCTGTGTTTTGTTAGGTAATCTAGATTTAAGGACCTTTAAGGTAGCACTGGCAGAGATTATCAAGGTCCTACTACCCTTCACAGTTAAACTTTGTGAATCATCATAATAGTTGTGGTTTGAGCAATATCTGCCACATAGAATAAGCTAGTTTTTGGTTTGTTTGTTTTTTTCCACTAAAAAGGATTGAAATTGTCCTCCAGATTTAATTGATTAGGGGTCTAAACACATTATCATTGGTGTAGCTTTCTGGTGGATGCCTAGCAACCAAGAAAGACCACAAAAATACAAGGAGTTGCCCTTCTTTAGGCTAGATCCATGTATAAGCATGGCTAGTGCAAAAGCTTACAAAAGCTACACTCAACTGAATTATGCTATTACCTCTGCTGATTATCCTTTCCATGCTTTGGTTATGTAAATTTCTTTTGTTAACTTTTAGGTGATTTATGATTATTTTATTTCATTCAGATGCTAAGCCTGAACTGGGGTACCCTAAGAAAATGCCCATTGTTTTCTTGAAGCAGTTTCTCCCATTGTTTATTATATTCAGGTGAGTCTAGCTCCAATGCCTTGATCATTTCTCAACCATCAACATTGAGTAGAATAGTGGGATGATGGGGATACCTAGATCAATGTGTTATTTCATCTAGTAATGATTCACTCTGCATTCCAACACAACGATTGGTCTCAATTGAGGAAATGCTTTGTTTCATCTAGGAATAGCTTCAAAACAAAATTAGTATTTATTCTGATTCTTGAGTCCTTGAAGAAGCTTTGATTTAGTCTTTCATGAATGAGTTCATTAAATTTTTTAAATGAATGTATCTAAGTATAATTCTTACAATTTTGCATCATTGAAAATGTAGCAATTCGATTCCAAATCAGAGCACCAGACAGTACTATAGTTGGGACTGCCAGTTGAAATGGAATGCTAATGGCAAGAGAATGAGCACTGAGCAGTCATTCATAGGAATTGGAGAAATTTCCTAAGGTCTTTGCTCTGTTTCCATCATGGTTAAACATCACAAATTAGCAAAACTCATTCCAATTTCAGTATCTTGTGTTCTTCAGGATGCTAGAAAAAAAAATTAGAGAAATCAAAAACTATGTAAGAGCTTCATCAGGACTAATAGGAGACAATTCAATTGATGGAAATGTGTTTTAGATAATACCTCTTATCTTGAGGCAACACATTTTATTTTACCTTAAACTTCATTACTGTGCAGAAAAAGGGAAAAAGAGAAATATGTGTTTGCTTATACCAAAAAAAAGCACACATTTGAAATGATAACAGAAATGATTTACTCCTGAAATTTTTAGTCTTAGAATATATACCATCATAGATTTTTCGGGGGGGAGTAATAAGTAAACTCAGTGATTGGCAAGAGTAGTGGTGTTGTTGCTCATTTTTGTTCTATGAAGCATTTCTTTGAAACTTCTTTGGAGGGAAGCACTTGAGTAGTAACATCTAACATTTATATAGCACTTTAGTGAACACTCAAAGTAGCTATGACATTCTAGTGTGGAGACTTTCCAGTATGGGAATTCCTTCCATGGATTCAGAATGTATTCATCTATTACTTAGTTGATAATTTTCACATAAATACCCACATAGAGGTCAGATAACTTGCCTATGGTCACATAGCTAGAAAGCTTCAGAAAAGATCTGAATCCAGGTCATCTTGACCACAAGCCCAACACACTATCCTCTAGACCAGGCAAGTTTCCTCTAACAGTTGTCTTTATATCCCAATGAATGTTTCATTCATTAGAATCTTCATGAACATGTGGGAGAGCTTGGGCAGATATTGTCCCCATTTTACAGGAAAGGAAATTGACAATCAGCAACATCACAAGTCATACAAATATATCATGTCCAAATTTATGCACACAGGTGGGTTGAAATTTCTATCCAGGTCTTCTAATTCAAAATGTCATTCTTTCTATCTTTGAATAAAATTAAATCTGAGTTTTTAAATTTTTATTTCTGCTCTAACGTGAATGTCACCAATCATCACATGATTCAAAATATTCAAAGTAGTTAAATGTTGTTGCTGCTGCTGCTGCTGATAATAATGAGCTTTACAATTATCAGCCAACACAAGCATTTCAATATACAAAGGATATAAAGAAAAGATTGCACAGAGACAATATTATGCAAAAGGTGTTCATTTTTAAGTTCATATTAAGTTTGATGATGTAGAAATAAAACTACTGTGGCAGGTAGGTGACACAGTGAATAGAACACAGGCCCTGTAGTCAGGAGTACCTAAGTTCAAATCCGGGCCCCAGTCACTTAACACTTACTATCTGTGTGACCTTGGGCAAGTCACTTAACACCAACTGCCCTGCCTTCCCTCTTCCAAAAAGATAAAAAAAATACAACTACCCTATTTGTATATGTTCTATTCAGAACTTGTTTGTTTTATACAGTACATTTTAAGATGTTTTCTCATGTTCTTTTCTCTTATTTTGGCTTCTCCATTTATTACCCACTAATAGATTATTCCCATGTAAAAGCCTTCATTTTGAGAGCTAAATATCATAAATGTCATCTCTTTCTCCATCTGCCTTTTGGTTCTCTCTGTCACTATCTTTCTCTCTGTCTCTTTGTCTCTCTGTTTCTGGGTGTATGTGTATTTGCATATGTGTGACCCCCTTTCTTTTTCCCTCATACACATTCCTTGTTATGACTCACCCAGCCTCTTTTCAAGCCTTAAATTACCTCATCATGTCTGATAACCCTGATTTTTTGACCAAACACTTTATTTGAAAAATCAATTAACAAATATTTTTGAGCAAGACCTACATATCCTACTATATGCTCTTAAACTTGTAAATAACTAAAATTTTTCCCTAAGAATCCTGAATGTCAGAGTTCTGAATGTAGACTTTAAAGTACCATTATTTTTCAAATATCCTTTCATTTTAACTACTTTAAAAAAGAGAACATTTATATATATAAAACAGATCAGGCTGTGGGAAACGCTTTATGTTTAATTACAGTTTTTCTTGTTATTTACCTAAAATTGTATTCATTCTCAATAATGAAAGAAGGCTTATTTAGATATTTGTTTTGAAATGAACCATTATTTAGGGGTCATAGAAATTACCTTTTTTTTAAGTAGCTATATCTTTACTCCATGCTTTTTATGGCCAGAAGCTGATCTTGATTGGCAAATGCTTTCACTGATGTGGGAGGTAAAAATCCTAGGCATTTCAGGGGAGAGAACAACGAGGTCCATTAGAGAAGGACAACTTCCTCTCTGTTTTCACTATAGCACTTATCACAAAGTCATTCACATAGCAAAGTCTTGTGGAATTGTCCATTACCCAGAGGCAGCATGGCTCAGTGGGCTGAAATAACAGGCTTCAAGATCAGGCACCATGAGTTCTGATATTGTTCTATTTTAGCTATTTGGGGCTTTTTGAGATGGTACTTAGCTACCACTGGAATTTATTAGTTCCCTCTGAATTATTTGGCAATTTTGTATTATGGAGAATCTGAAAGCCTGAACTTAGCATTTAGTCTTGACTCTAACATTTAATAGTTTCATGATCAATTAAGTCATCTTGAGCAAGTAACTTTAAAAGATTTTAAATTAAAAAAAAAGATTTTAAAGTTTCTGTGCTTCAGTTCATTGTCTATAAAACAGAGATAATGGTATGATTTATCTCATAGGGGCTTTGTTAGGAAAGCTCTTTGTAACTGTAAATCACTCTGTCCATGTGATGTTTTGAAAAAAATTAATAATACTGTCAATCAATTAATTAACAAAGACTCATTAAGTGCCTCTTATATACCAGGTATTGTCTAGGTGCTAGGAATACAAAGACACAAATGAAACAATCCCTCACTCCAAGGAATTTACATTCTGTAAAGGGAACTAATAATTTTATTTTATAGTATTGATAGTCAATAACATGTTTTTAGGGATAAAGACAAGAATTGTGATTTCATTTGTAAAGAGCACTGCCGGATGTAAAAATTCCCTCTACCAGTGAATGCAGATGGGTGCCTTCTTTAATCACTCATAATTTCCGAGAGTTGACTAAAATATTCAGAGTTTAAATGACTTCTCCAGGGTCACACGAACAGTCAGTGGTGGTATGTGAACCCAAATCTTCCCAGATTTAAGGACATCTCCTCAAGTAACACTGACTCTCTGCTTTTAATGTAAGTCACTCTCCTTTTCTTTTTATTTATTTATTTACTTTTAGTTTACAACATTCAGTTCCACAATCCCTTGAGCTCCAATTTTCTCCCCCTCTGCTCCCCCCTCTACTCCCATGATGACATGCAATCCAGTATAAGTTCTACAAATACCTTTACATTAAACATTAGTCAAGTTGTAAAGAAGATTTATAACCAATGGAATAAACAATGAGAAAGGAGGAAGAAAACAAAATGAGAAAGAGAGGGAACAAGTTTGCTTCAATCTACATTCAGATGCTTTAATTCTTTCTCTGGATATGTATAGCCCTTTCTATCATGACTCTTTTGGGGTGCTCTTATAGCATTGCATTGCTGAGAGCAGCCCAGTCTATCAAAGTTAGTCATTACAGATATGATATGCTATAACTGTGTACAAAGTTCTACTGGTTCTGCTCTCCTTGCTCAGCATCATTTTATATAAGTCCCTCCAGGCTATTATGAAGTCCTTTTGCTCCTCATTTCTTAAAGCACAATGGTATTCCATTACATTCCTATACCACAACTTGTTCAGCCATTCCCCAGATGATGGGCATTCCCTTGATTTCCAATTCTTTGCCACCACAAAAAGAGCTGCTATAAATATTTTTATACATAAGGGTCCTTTTCCAACATGTATGATCTCTTTGGGATATAGCCCATGAGTAGTATTGCTGGGTCAAAGGGGTCACTCTCCTTTTATATGAAGAATTTTAGTACTGAGATAGGAAAAAAAAAGTACTTTGGTATTTTTTTTTAATTTAAATCAACTAGTAAGAATATAAGATATTTCCTCTTTCATAGAAGAACAGCTTACTGCCTGGGAGGATTACAAATAACAATAACAATAAGCCTTGATTTAGTGAGAACTGTTAAAATCCATGTGGAAGGAAACACAGTTTTCAGATGGGATATCAGCAGTTGGGGCATAAATATAAATGCTTAAATCACCTTTAAAAGGACAAAGAATGATGCCTCTTTTATGTGTATAAACTATAGTTTAAAGGGGCAGGAAAATGCTTTGGAAAGAATACTGGGTCTAGAAACATGAAGACCTGAGTTCAAATTTGGTCTCAGACACTTAATAGGTATGTGAGTCTAGGTAAGTCACTTAACATGTTTGCCTCCGTTTTTCTCATTTTCAAAAAGGGGATAATAACAGAACTTTTCTCACGGGTTGTTGTGAAAATCAAAAGACTTAATATTTGTAAAAACTTAGCACAGAGCCTGGCATATATATATGCTATATTAAGTGCTTATTCCCTTCCCTTCTTCCATTATTTAAATATAATATATAAGATGATTTGCAAAGGTACAGACTGTGGAAGAACACCATTATGAGAAATATTAATGGCTAAACCCATAACTTATTTGCATGTGACTGTTTTAAGATCTGAGGGGAAAACTAACAAAATAAAAAAAATAACTATTTACCAAATATAGACAATTGACAATTAAATAGGTATTTGTAAATGGAGAAATAGCTGAAGACTAAGTACAAGCTGTGCTAAAGATTAGCAAAAGAAGGGTAAAAAAAAAAAGACTCAGGAGGGCAGCAGGGGAAGAGGGAGTAGGTGGTTCCCAAAGCTAAAATATCAAGATGCCTGAATATCTACTTAATGTCTTTAATATCAAAGGAACAAGTTGGGTTTTTTTTAAGTGCATTATGTAATAATCTTTGAAACAATACAATGTTATTTTAAATGAAGACATTTAAAAGTGGGGAGTGGAAAGCTGTACAGCTGTTACCTCCCCTCCATATTTCTTTGAGAAGGCTGTCAAAATGAGTCAGTCAAATATCTAATTTTCTTCCTGCTAAGTATTCAAATTTTATGTGCATTGTTAGGGGGTATGTATAATTACAGAAGATTCCTGCCTTTTTCCTGCCTGGCATTTGAGTGCTTCAACTGACATTCCAACTTCTATCAAACTAACAGTGATCTTTGATACAGATATTGCAACTGAGTTGACCCAAGACTGTGCAAAAAGGAGTTTTTAGTGATTCCTGATAGGTCACAGATAGGCTACTTATCGAATTTACAAGGGAAGGAGGCTTGCTAAGAACAAGAATAGATAGGTGAGATAGAAAATATGCGAACCATGACCTTGAATATCTTCAAATGATTCTATGTTGACCAGATCCCTTTGCAGGGATACTCTGTATTTTCGGGTATTTTTGTTAGTTTGTTTTCCCAAAATATAATTAAATTTGATAGAATCCCAAGTTTTCGCTTTCCCTGGGTCATTGTCATGTTGTTTAGCTGAACAAATTACAAGTACTTTTCTGATATGCCTAGTGCATGATGTGTAAAGTATGCAGAGAAAGGTCTTCAATATTTCAAATGATTCATGGCTGGGCCTGATGAAAATTGAACCCTTCTTTCCTTCCATATCAAGTTTCATATGTGATAGGCACTAAAATTTTAATGTAGATAATCATGCAGAATGAGTAAGGCTAAATACATTCTATTACCAAAAAATAAAATACAGACTAACACTTCTAATGTTATACAGAGTATTTGGAATAATAATAACAGCTAACATTTATATAGTGCTTACTCTATAGTAAGCACTGTCCTAAACACTTTACAAATATTATCTTGTTTGATCACAACAATCCTGCAAGGTGGGTACTATAATTATCCCCATTTTACAGATGAGGAAATTGAGGTAAACAGAGGTTAAATGACTAGCTTCAGATCATACAACTGGTAAGAGTCTGAGGCTAGCAACTGGGTGGCACATTCGCTAGAGCAACAACTCTGGAGAAGGGGCGACCTGAGTTCAAATCCAAACTCAGATACTTACTAGCTATGTTCTCCTGGGTACATCATTTAACCCTGTTTGCCTCAGTTCCTAATCTATAGAATAAGCTGGAGACAGAAATGGCAAACCATTACAATATCTTTGCCAAGAAACCCCCTAAGGGGGTCACAGAGAGTTGGACATGATTGAAGTATCTGAACATCAACAACTTCCTGCCTCCAGGCCCAACCCTCAATTCACCTAGCAGGCAATTGTAAATTTTGACTGAGTGATGATAACACTAAACAAATAAACAAAAAAGCAACAATGAAAAACTAGTGACAGGGGAAGGGGAAGGGGAAAGAAATAGTCTGTTGTTGTTCAGTGGTTTCAGTTGTGTCCAACTGTTCAAGACCCCATTTAGGGTTTTCTTGGCCAAATTATTGGAGCAATTTGCCATTTCCTTCTCCAGCTCATTTTACAGACAAGAAAACAAGGAAGCAAACAAGATTAAGTGATTTTCCCAGGTACACACAGCTTATAAGTGTCTCTACCCAGATTTGACATTAGGAAGATGAGTCTTTCTAACTCCAGGCCTGGCACTCTATCCACTGTGCTACCTAACTGCCCCATTTGGGGGTTTCTTGACAGAGATACAGGAGTGGTTTGCCATTACCTTCTCCAGCTCATTTTACAGATGAGGAAACTAAGGTAAGCAGGATTAAGTGACTTGCCCATGGTTACATGGTTAGTAAGTATCTGAAATCAGATTTTAACTCAAACTCCATTGACACTAAAGTCAGTGCTCTATCCACTGAACCACCTAATTGCCCAAAAGAAATAGGCCCACTGAGAATTTGAATTTCATTTTAAACATGGGGGCATGTGAAATCATTATCCCATAGCCAAACCTCTGGAAATGAACCTCCCTGAATTTAGCCTGACTAACCAAACACCAGACTGTATGCAAACTTTTGTTCTTTTCTTCCATTTGCATGGCCTCTGAGAAGCTCAGGTTTTGTCATGCTAAAACGAGGAGGCATCAGAAGTTCTACTTCAGTGGAGGTGGAACAGTTCTATAATATAAATATTAGATAAGTGACATTTCAGGGAAGCAGTATGATACACAGGAAATAATATCAGAGCAAGAGTCAAAGGACTTGGACCTGAGTTTCCTCATCTTTAAAAGGAGGAGGGGGCGGAGCCAAGATGGTGGAGTAGAAACAGCACTTCCAAGGTGCTCTGCCCTGCACAACTTCAAATAATGTAAAAGGGGACTCTGAACAACTTCTGGAGCCCCAGCACCCACAGAGCGACACAGAGAAGCTAACTGAGGACAGCCCAGCAGCCCTGCAGGGAGCAGCCAGCACAGCGCTCTGAGAAAGGGGAGCACAGCGGCTGGGAGCCGAGCCCAGGCCCATGTGAGCAGCGGTTTTAGCCCCAGGGAGGTTGGGCCAGCAGACGGCTGGAGGGACCCCAGAACACCAGCAGCTGTGGCGATCCAGAATTATCAGCACAGATATGCCTAGGACAAAGTGACAGGTCAGTGCCCTATCGACTTTGGGACCAGTATTTGGGGAACGCATCGGGTTCCTCCCCTGGGGGCGAAAAGCCGATGAAGAGCGGCACAGAAGCCATTTTGCAGTGTCAGTGGCAGCTCTAGCTCCTGGTCTGTGAACTGTAGGGAGACTCAGCAATCAGTCTGGGGGTTAATCGCTCTTGCTTTAAACTGCCTGGATCTGGATTGTGGTCTGGGGGGGAAGTTTGGGGTGGGCATCCAATTTGCCAGAGCGGGTGGAGGCTTTGCAGAGGCCACCCAACCTGCAGAAGTTGTGAAGACCCCACGTTTGGGCATCCCTTTCTGGTGCCAGAATCTTACTGTGGCAGCAAGCCCAAAAATCTAGTAATTAAATGGCAACATGCCTAGGCAAAAGAAACAAAATATACAGAAAAATTCAACGTAAAAGGAGGAGGTTGGACTATATGGCTTCTGAGGGTCTCCTTCAGTTTTAGATCTATCATCAAAAGTTTATAAATTTTACTTCCACTTTTCTCATCTTATACCCATTAAAATCAATGTATCTAGTCAAAAGATGTATTTTGTTGTATCTTAGAGCTAGGGCAAAAGGAAGGAAATAGACATGTCTTTGGTGTTCAGAAGCTCAAGATTTACATGCTTTCTTCAATTAACCTTTAGGAAAGTTGAAAGAGTGTGATTAAGTGATTAGTCACTAATTTATTTGATGTCCAGTCATTTCTGTCTCCATGAAAAAATTCCATATAATTGAACTGGGCCATTACCATCAATGTGCTAAATTCATTATTCCATCCTTGCCATCATGAATGGCCCAGTTATACTAAAAATTATCCCTCTTAGGTTTTATAAAACTTTGTCAACATTTTAGCAGTTTTGAATCCTGGAACTACTCTCAGAGAACAGGCTATCTAACTTTTTCATGGTTCATTTCCTTTGCAGCAGACACTGGGCATTAAATATTTTCATAAACAAATTTATAAATGCATATAAACTGCAAATTCAGTTTTCATAATTTGAATTTTCTATTGATGTAGCTCTTTTCATATAAATTATTTTAGCTGTAAAGTTGAATTTAATCAATGAATGGATACATAACAATAAAAATAAAAAGATGACCATTTGTTCCAATAGCAACTTTCATATATTATTTGGAAAGAACCTCTGAGGCCATTTAATCGAACATCTTACCTAATATAGCAATTCTTCCAAAAACATCTCTGGCAGATGCCTTTCTATAGAGGTATAATTAACAATTCCTGAAATAGCAAAACACAATTGTTGGTATGTGATAAGAAAATTTTTTTCTGGCCTATTCTACTTAAAATATTGCTTCTTTATATATATATATATATATATATATATATATATATACATATATATATATGTATATACATATATATATATGTGTATATATATATATATATGTATATATATATATTAAATCAACACAAAAGGAATACTGGCATATTTCTTAAAGAAGGGGGAATGATTTCTAAAACTTCTCCCAAAATCTTTAATATGAAAATAAATAAAAATGTAAAAAGTAAGAAAAAAGGAATTATATTTCTTGAATTCAACATGAAAACTTTTAGCTGCTGGAATTACTGTGCTAACTGTATATAAAAATTGTTCACTGTTGAGCATGTGTTCCCTTTTATACACAGATATACCTAAGCATATCCCACAGTGAATTTCACACGCATACTGACTTAAAATGGAATTTGTATCTTTCCTGTAAACACCCCCCCATCACTTGTCTTTTTTGTTTAGTAATATTACCACTCATCCAAAATCTTACACATACTATATGGATGACATTAGGAGCAAGTGACTCCAAATAGCAGACTGGTCGGTGTTTTATTTTTGTTACAAAATGTATTCAGTCTTATTCCATCTACATGATAGCCTGAGCCTCAGAGAATCCTAATTTATGATCCCATTCTTGGCCATATTCAAATGTGATTTGAGAAGGATATGGGCTACAGGGTAAAAAAAATAAAATTGTAGAAGAAGTAGAGGTAGGAATTCAGATAGCTGAAAATACCATTATTTCTTTCACAAAGTCACCACTATTTTCTAGGAAGCATATACTGCCCTGATATTTTCTTTCTGTGTGCCAAAGTCCTCCATGTGTGAGACTCCAGCTTTCTTTACAAGTAGAGTCATGACCCCCATAGGGTCTCCATCTGTCTGCCTAGAGCAGGTGGTCTCATAGGTATAGCAGCTTGAGGTTGTTATCAGAGCAGTAAGAAATGTGTTGACATTTTTTTAATCCTGCCATCAATTGTTTTGTTATGCTTTACATCTACATTTTTAGGTATTTTAGGGCTAAAAAAGAAGCCAGAGTTTTACTGTTGGTAGATGTTTTAATATGTGAATATGAACAAATTTCTGTATGTGTATGCATTCATCAATTCATATAGCCACATCTATCTACATATGTATATGTGTGTATGTCCAGCTAAAAGATCTCCAGAAGATTAGAAGATATGATTTGAAGCAATAATTGACCACATAACATTCATATCTCAAATATGGACAACCCCCCCAGATATTAATGAATAAGTTATAAAAATGATAAACAAAAGAATCATATCGGGGCGGCTAGGTGGCGCAGTGAATAGAGCGCCGGCCCTGGAATCAGAAGGCCCTGAGTTCGGAGCCGGCCTCTGACACTTAATCCATACGAACAAAAAAAAAAAACCTAGCCGCGTAACCTTGGGCAAGTTACTTAACCCCAATTGCCCTAAAGGGGCGGCTAGGTGGCGCAGTGAGTAAGAGCGCCGGCCTCGGAGTTTGGATGACCCAAGATCAGATCCGGCCTCAGAAAATGAGCACCCACGCATAAATAATGACTAGCCGTGTAACCTTGAGCAAGTTACTTAACCCCAATTGCTTTAAAAAAAAAAAAAGAATCATATTAAATGATTACTATGTACTAAAAACATTGTAAAAAGCTAAAGATGCAAAAACAGAGACAGTATCTGTTATCAAATAGTTTCGATTCTAATGGCGTGGAAGATGAAGGTAACACACATAAGGAAGTGGTAACCAAGAAGGACAATTTAGTTTGAAAAGTTAAAGGATACCAAAAAAAAAAATACCATAGTGAAGTAGAATAATCTCTCTCTCTCTCTCTCTGTCTCTCTCTCTCTCTCTCTCTCTCTCTCTCTCACACACACACACACACACACACACACACACACACACACACACACACACACTTCTAAAAAGGAGCAATGATAGTTGATGTGATCATATTTCAAGAAGTAGGGAAAGGGGAAGGGGAAAGATAGTAACAGAGGCAAAGTTGTGGTTGGGAAGATGGCTAGGAATAGGTAATCATCAGTAAGGACAGTGGGAAGGAAGGAAGGAAGGAAGGAAGGAAGGAAGGAAGGAAGGAAGGAAGGAAGGAAGGAAGGAAGGAAGGAAGGAAGGGAGAGAGAGAGGGGAAGGGAAGAGACAAATTTAAATTAAATAAATCTTTTTTTTTTCTACTTTACCTTTACAAAGCAGAATGATATTTTTTAACAAGTACATTTAAAGGACTCAAAGTAAAAGTTTCTTTCATACTGGGATCCAACATTTATGGTGCTTAGCCAAATCTTATGCAAAATGGGCTGGATATAACATGAGCTCTAGCTTGCTGGGAGATTTGGGGAGTCCTGATAATTCCAGCTGGAAATTCAGCAAATATATTCTCATGGCATTTCACTTCCTAGTTTCAGAACAGGAACAGAACTGGAAAGGGGACTATTTAAATGTTTTTGGCAACTCTAAGTTTCAGCAGCTTAAGAAAATAAATTAAAGTAAAAGTTGTGGGAAGAGAGATGTTTTTAACTTAAATCCCTAAAAGTGCAGATGGATTTCAAAAAAGAAAAAAAGAAGAACAGATTTGGAGTAAAGAATCTGCTTTTTTAAAGGCTTTTTGGTTTGGGGTTGTTTTTTTTTTGGGGGGGGTGGTTAATATTACTGCTCCAGCACCAATACAAAAAGCAGTTTTGAAAGGCCTTAACCTCCTGAAATCTATGTTGGGCCTTCATGGACATCCCCTGGCTATAAATTTGCATTTCTAGCTGGAGCTGGTAGTGCATGAAGGAAACCCCACAAATTAGCCCACCCCCTGGTTCAAGAAGTATAGTGAAACAAAAAAGACAATGATCGTCAGTTTAGAAAAACACAAGTATTTATACCAACATCACCTCTGATTCTGTGTGTATGTGTGTGTATATGTGTGTGTGTGTGTGTGTGTGTGTGTGTGTGTGTGCCCGTGTTCGTGGCTAGTACAGTCTGGCCATTTGAGAAACCAGGATCCATCATCTTTTCAAGGTATTTTAGCTCCAGAAGCAGACCTGTGTATATGATTTGAACTCCTTGAGAGCAAATTTGCCTTTCTTTGTATATCCAGTACTTTGCATGGTACCTGGCCCATAGTAGATGCTAAATAACTGTTTATTGACTGACAAGTTTAACTTTTGAATGAAATGTTTGAAATAAATAATAAAACATGAACTTCCACAAAAAGCACCTCTTTGTCCCATCACCTTCCTCCAAATAAATAAATTCTGATTTCCCCCTGGCATTTCTCCCTGTACAGTATACATTACAGTGCACTGTGGATCTGAAATTGTGCAAGTGTCAGGATTCAGATAGTCTCCCCAACTTTTCCTTAAGAAGTAGTGGCGTGTCCTAAGGTAGCAGGAAGTTATTTTTTTCAGATGAAATAAGGGGTAAGATTTCTGAGCACAGAAGAATCCTAATGGATCAGTTGACAACCTAAGCACAGTAGTTTTAGTAGGAGAAACTGTCCAGGCAAATTAATACTCCTTGACAATGAAGAGGTCACCACCTTTATCCTTTTGGTCTACAAGGGCATGGGAACTCTGCATGTAAATGGGCTGTACTGAATCTTGGATAATGATTTCTCTGATATAGTATTATTGCTGCTACTACAGGCTCTGGGAGAGCATGGCTAATTGTATGGTGTCAGATGGTAGGTGTGACAGTGGTAAAATTTTAAGAGGCACATCAGTGCAGCTTTATACAGTATAATAGGCACTGATTAGCCAACCATGTGGTGTGGTAGCAGTGGGCTTTGCTGCTGCCTGTGAGATGTGAGGACTGAAGCAGATTTGAGCTGTAAAAAGCACGACAGAGGGCAAACAGTAGAGGTAGCTCAGGGTTTTGTGGGGAGATGGTAATGCTGATGAAGGACAGGCTTTAGAGGAATGGGCTTCTTGAAGTCTCAAGGCTGCCTCGATGGTTGCTTTCAGGAAAAGTTAGCATAAACCAGGGAGCCCTTTGCTTGGGGATAATTCAGGAAATCTAACCATCCTAGAAGTAGAAGGTGACCCCCCAGCTTTCTGTTTGGGAGCCAGACTATGATAATAGCAAACTTTTATGTCACAGTTTAAGCACTAAGCTATTTCATATGCTTATCTCATTTTTGGTAAGTGCTTTTAGGATCCCCATTTTACAGATGAGGAAACTGTGCTACAGAGGGATTAAGTGACCAAGGTCACACACCTAGCAGTTATTTGAGGACCAGTTAGAACAAAGATTTTCTTGACTTCAAGAACAGTACTCTTCCCATTAAACCATCCTTCTTTCCCAATGTTTTTATATTGCTTATTAGTAAACCAGATGATTAAAATGCCAAACATTGAGTTCAGAAGTGCTATTTCCTACCTTCTCTATTAACATCAACCAAATCACTATTCATCTTTGCTTAGATCTCTGCAATACTCTGATCACTAATTAATAATTAAATATGAGGAGACAGTATGAAAAAGCATAGAAAATTGTGAATTCAAGTCAGAGAAAGTGAGAGTAAATACAGGCATTGTTCCTTATGATCTGCATGATGCTTGAGAAGAGAGAGGCCTTAAGGCCTCAGTTTCCTCATCTATAAAATGAATGAGGTGCAAAAGATGATCTTTAAGACCTTTCTAGTTCTAAATAAAATCATCCTAATTATAATGTAATACTTAAAAGCATAAAAAAACAGAAATTCCAGTTTCTTCATGCCAATATTTAGTCATTTATTTTGCCCAAAAATTGTTCCTTAAATACTCAAATATTTCCCTTGGAATCTTTTTTTTTCTCCTAGGATATTAGGCAAATAAGGGAAATAACATGTTAGTGCTTTCCTTTATGATATTTCAAATTCCTAAGAGGTATTAAGCCTCATTCTTTTTTCTTAATCTTTCTTCTCCCTTTACAAATTCCATATAGGGCACAATAAGCTGAAAAAAGTATGATCAAAGTCAAAGGTTCTTACCCACTTTATGTGTTGTTCTCTGAAATATATCCCATGTTGCAAGTTTAAATTGCAGTCCCAAATGAGTGACAAAATAATTTTAAATGTCTTATATGGTAAAGTTATGGTTTTTGTTTGTTTGTTTGTTTCTTGCTATGTTTTGTTTTGTTGCTCTAAACCCACATCCTGTCTTTCTAGTATTGATTTTTTGTTGGATCAAGTTTAACACTATCACTGTGTGACATAAAGATTTTATGAGAATAATTTATAAACTCATCAAGGGATTCCTTGATGAAGGCATCAGAAAGTAAAAGGAAGACTTTGTAAAAAATATTTTACAGATGCCCACATCTTTGTCTTTACACAATGGGCTAACAGATGAAGAGGATGCAAAACCATACTGTGCTTTGTCTGCTGACATCACAAAGCATTTCATTTAGTAGGGCAACACTCCACCTTAAAGGTCCTTCTACAACCAGATGCCTGTCAAAATTATAGAAATTTCAGTAAAAAAAAAATATAACGCAGATTCAATGTGTTTGGTTGGAAGAGAGGTGTCTTTAATGTTTTTTAAGAATATAAAGGGCAGGTAGGTGGTACAGAGGATAGAGCATTAGCCCTGGAAATAGGGGACCTAAGTTCAAATTTAGCCTCAGGCAGTTACAGGCACACTGGCTATGTGACCCTGGGCAAATCACCTAACTCCATTGGCTCCAAAAAAGAGTATAAGAGAGTATAAGGGGATCCTGAGAACAAAAAGTTTGAGAACTACTGATGGAATAGAAATAGCAATGGATTTCGTGTCAGAGGACCTTGGATAAATAATCTGACTCAGCTGCTTAATACTTATTTGACCTGGAGCCACACTCAGAGGTATTTTGTTTGTAAATGACAGGGTTGAAGTAGAAAAATTCTAATATGTCTTTCATCTCCCTGTCTTTGATCCCTTTTATAAATCCTGATCAACCTTAAATGACTGTGATGAGCAATTGGGGAAATAGATCACAATACTGACACAAATGCATTTGAGTTATAGCAGGTAAGTTGGAGAGCTTTTTTTCTCTTTCTGGTCAACTCCTCTTCCCACCAGCTCCTAAAGAAAGGAGGATCTATTAGATGATTAGAGAGGAGTAAAAGAATGCTAAAAGGAAAGCCTCATGCAGAGACAGAATAGGAAGCACTCAAGAGGAATTATGAGTATTGGCAGAATAGCCAAAATATTGACTGTCAGGTTAGTAAGGCTGAAAGCTCCTTGACCTCAGGTGGTAACTATGGGAAGACTGGGTAACCCAGAGGTGGTGTGCAGCCTATCAAGATTGACAAAGGAAGAGATGGTGAGTGTAGTCAGAGTTCAAGGGACCTCTCTATCAATGACATGTTTGTTTGTTCTTAGTTATTGGACCTAGATATGTCCCCATTTTATCTTTATCTTTGATAGCATCATGATGGTTAGAGAAAATTCCTCAAAGTCAGAAGGATCTTAGTTCAAGTTCTGTCCCTGATACATGCTGGTTGTGTGGCCTTTTCCCTTAACCTTTATACTCTCTAGACACTTATCCAAGGTATACCTGCATGATGTTCAATCATAAAATATAACAGATTCTCCATATAGAAGACAAAAGCAAAGCATTTATTCAGACACCAGAAAACCAAATCCCAACACCAGGAAACCAAATCCATAATGGCATCACAGAAGTTAATGTACTACAACATAGCAGAGAGCCACATCAACCTTTAGCCTTCCCACAAACCGGTATTTGACCAATATTTACTTAGAAGCCTATCAGTCTCCCTCAGAAACAAACTCTACTCCCAACCCACCTAGCAGACTCCAACTCCCAGCTTCCTGCGGGCTCTGCTCCACCCTTCAGCAAACTCCTCCAATTCAGCCTATGAGGTGACAGAGTATATTTTCAAAGAAGAAAAGGTCTTCAAATTCCCTTAGACTTATTAAGGGGCAGAGAAGATCTTGAAATCCCCATTACTATTACACAAGACTAGAAGGTGCTGACCTGTACTGCTGTATGGAATGTCCTCATCTGGTAGTTTTCTATACTAATGACATCATAGATTATTCACATTATTCACCTTATTCACATCACTATATTCAAAGTATTTTTGGTTGCTTTGATTGTCATTTGATGAAATAATCAGAGTACCCTAGAAGGATTCTTAATCTGGGGTCTTTGAATAGATTTCAGGAATTCCATGAACTTGGATGGGAAAAAAAAAACATGCATCTTTATTTTCACTAACCTTTGGTTTCCTTTATAATTCTCTGAGTTTTATTTATCACATTTAAAGCATTTTTCTGATGATTATCATAGGCTTCACCAGAAGGTAAATGGGTCTATGCCACAAAAAGTTCTAGAACTTCTGACCCAAAAGAAATAGGAAAAAAGAAACCCTTTGGGTGACAATAAACTCCATGTTATTATCAAGTCAGTACTTAGAAATGTTCTCTTTTTTTCTTCAGAACTACAATGTTCAAATAACTTAACAAAAAATAGTGGAGGACAAAGTCCTGGGCATTTCCTTGCCAATATCAAGGATTCAAATCTAGCACTCCCCCCAAAGTTCTGGACCAGATGTCAGGAAGACTGCAAGTTAATAAGTATTTATTCTGCACTTACTCCATCCCAAGCACTGTGCTAACTACTAAAGATAAAAAGAGAAGGAAAAACATAGTCTTTACCCTCAAGGAACTCTGCATAAATGCAAGGTGATCTCAAAAGGAAGGTATTAACATTATGTATGTTGGGAAGAGTTCCTCAGAAAATGTCTTCTGCAGAAAGTGGATCTTGAAGAAAACCAGAGACTCGAAGAGAAGGAAGTGAGGAGGGAGACCTTTTAGGTGTGGGGGAGAGTCAGTCAAGAAACACTTGGTATTACTTGACAAATTGTAAATTCCTCACCCTTATCTTCCCAGCTTAAAGTCCAGCTCTTTCTACATTCCACCAAGGCTACCTCTATGTGGATCTTGTATATATGTATTTATTTATAGCTATGGAGTCAAAGTCAAATAGAAACAGAGGCCACTAATATATACATAAAGATCCCAGCAGGATACATATCGACTTAGTTTTAAACTGTAACATTAACTATATTTTATTGTATTCTTATTTTATTTTGTTAAATAATTACATTTTAATCTGGTTTGGGCCAGAAATGTCTAGTTTCCTTACAGATTAGTGCCTCCCACCTATGGCCTCAGGGATAGGAAACCAAACCAAACTGATTCAGTTGGATTTTTCTTCTACCATATTATATCTGACTGACTCCTATGAAGAAGCTGCCATTATACCTCAGCTGATTATCTGCCCCGAATCATAGACCCAGGTGTCCTAGGCCATCATAAACTTCTTTCTGTCATGGTCTGAAGATTCCAGGATCCTGGAAATTTCCCTCCTTGTTTCTTTTCCAAACCCCATTCTAGTCCCATTTGAGAGTTGTCCATCCCAGATGATATGTGACGGAGTCCTAGGTAGCCCTAGTTTGGGGAAATCAGTGCAGTGCTACAGTGAGTGGGATGGTATTTTGATGCCCTCAGGGCAAGGGTATCATGGGCTCCCTAATTACCTTTCCTTTACTTTCCATGCCTCCCATGGACAGTCCCTTGGGTGTTCCCAATGATCTTCCCTCTCAGGACTTCTCTTAAATACAGCAAAAGAAAAAGAATATTTATTTCAATCATAGGCATGAAGTATTATGTAGAGCAGAGATATCAAACAAATACCCTATGGGACATTCCCTAGTGTGGCCAAACCAAAATAAAATGTAACTTTAAATGTATGTAGGAAATAGTCAACAAAACAAAGGAAAATACAATAAAACAACGGTATGGTTAATTTATAATTTTCCAAGTCACTCTGTGGCGTTCAGGGACCTTATATATGCTTTAGTAGTCTCCACTTCTTTTTGAGTTTGACACCACTATTATAGAAAACCAGTTTTGGAGTCAAAAAGACCTGGGTTAAAGTCCTGACAATAAGACACAAGATATATGCTGACCACCTAATTTGGGGGAAGTCAACATAAACTCCCAATGTCCCAAGGAACTCCTAAAACTACAAGTTAATGAATAGTTACTGATCTGCATGGATAGATAGGGTTCCTATAGCAGTGAAATAGCTCTCAAAGGAAAACTATTTTCAGCATTGAATAACTCAACTTTGGAATCCTTTTACCCAAGTAATGGAATCTATCAGGAACTACAATTATTACCCATTTGACAAATGAAGAAACTGCAGGTCAGAAAGGATAAGTGATTTATGCATAGGTAAATAACTTGTAAGTGTTGGAGGCAGGATTTTAAACTAGGTTTTACCATTTCCAAATTCTGAGTCTTGTCCAGAAATATGGATTTGGCAATGTCAGATGTGCCTTTCCCTTTTTGTCTTCCTTGTTTAGTCCTTCCCTCACATCTGTTGCAATAGATTGTGGGATAGTCTACCTGCATCATCTTTGTTCACTTGAATCCATCCACCGCTCAGCTGTCAAAGTGATCTTCCTTTCGACATTTAGCCTCCTACTCAATGAATTCCAATGGCTTCATATCACCTCCAAAATGAAATAAAACATACTCTTGACTTGCAAAGCCTTTCATTATGTGCCCCTTCCCCACTTTTTCAGTCTTCTTAGACCATATCCCCCAGACCTTCAGCTGCCTCTCACATATATTCAGTGCTCCAGTGACACTGGTCTTCTTGTTGTTGCTTGAACAAGACCCTCTATCTCCCAACTCATATTATTTTTTCACATTGTTGTCCATTCCTGGAATGTTCTCCCTCCTTACCTCTGCCTCCTGGCTTCCCTGCCTTTCTTCATGGCCCAGATAAAATCCCTCCTTCTACAGGAAACTTTTTCTAATTTCTCTTAATCCTAGTGCCTTCCCTCTATTATTTTCAATTTATCTTGTATATAGTTACAGGGCAGGGACTATTGTTTTCTTTTCTTCTTCGTTATATCCTCAGTACTTAGCATAGTGTCTGGCACATTACAGGTATTTAATAAATATTTGTTGCCTGATTGATGTCTCCCTGCCCCTACTATCCCAGAATTCAACTGTCTTCCTGTCTATGAGATGGCAACCTTGCCATCTTCCCTAACAGTAACTACAAGAATCCTCTTGGCCCTACCATCTGCAATGTCTGTGTATTTTGCAGACTCCTGGCATTGTCACTTGGCCTATCTCTGTAACTTAAAGATTGCTTGGTCTTGCCCTTCAACTGTACCTTTAGGGCTTTTAGACTTCTCCATTCACTATGTATCTAAATTTTATTTTATATCTAGTCTTTTCTAATTAAAATGTGTGTTCCTTAAAAGCAATGACTATCTTCAGCACTTAGCATAATACTTAGAACTTGCCACGGCTTTAATAAATGCTTTTTCATTTGAAAAAGATAAGAATTGAGAAAAGGGTATAAGATTCAACACTTAAGAGATTTTGGGTAACATTGAAGAGAATCGTATCAGGCTAATGGTGGGATTAGAGGAAATGGAGGTAGAAACAATGAGGATAAATGGTTCTTCCTAGGAATTCAGTACTAATGGGCAAGAGAGATAGAATATAGTAGTTCTAAGGGAATAGCCAAATCAGTTGCAGTTTCTTTAAATGGAAGTAGGCCTGAGTGTGTTTGTAGGAATAGCAAAGGGACCAGTAGATAGTTAAAGATTGAAGATGGAAGAAAGAGAAAGAGAATGGTTAATATTTCAAGCTGCTGCAGAGATGGGAGAAGTTGGTGATCCTAACTCTTCTCTGGGTCCAAGTCAAGTTGTACTTTAACCTGTTCACCTTCAGAAGTCTTACTTTTATCCATAAAATCCTAAAATATCTCCCTCTACTTTAACTGCTCTTAGTCAGTTAACCTGGCTTGTGATGTAATAGAAGCCCCAAGTCTTCTTGTGTAAGATGTGATAGTTCTGTTAGGTGGTGTTTTCTATGGAGGCAGTGTCTAATGAACTTGGAATCAGAAGACCCAGATTTCAATACCTGTTTGATATTTATGGAAGTAAATGAAATTACTCTATCAGGTCTTCTGTTTCTTTATCTGTAAAATAAAGGGATTGGGATAGAAGATTTCTAAAGACCCCTTCCAGTACTAAATCTATATGGGTAGGAGGGAAAATTCCAGATGTTGATTATGATCTGATCTGATCTGTTGATTGGTGACTTTCCTTCATCTTTACAGCAAATAACAATTTAGATTGGATCCAAATTTCTATGGGCAGATTTCAGGAACTCCCTTCCCATGTTGGCAAAATTGAGCCTGGATTTGTAGACATTTGGGCCATGAGATGAGGGTCATTTTTCTAATCAGGCTTTTGGCTGAACAAGCAGGGATTAAAGACTGGCTTTTTAGATGAATGGGGAGAAAAATTCAATGTTGTCTGAATTGCATGCCCAGAGTCTTTGTGGCATTAGGAGCATTTTGATCAATTGAAATAACAAAGTAATTAACACCTGCTGCGTATTGCAGCAGGGAACTAGGTAAATTGCCAACCTCTTGGAAGACTCTGCTCCTACAAATGCCATCCTAAAGAAGAGGAAGAGAAAAAGGAGGACAATAAATGTACCTACATGTCTTTTGAGAAAAAATAAGGCTGCATGAAATTTTCTTTTTTAATTCTTATTTTATCTCTTCCAAGATTCAGATATTACTAAGCTGGCTTTAAACAACCAGGGATTAATAGACTTGTAGACTTAAGTTCTACTGGGTCATATCTCCTCACTTACCCACAGTAAATTCATAAGATTCAAGTAAATTATCACCAGGGACCCTTGGAGGATGACATCCCCAGAGAGTATAATTTCTCTGAAGCTGTCCTTTTGTCAGTGTGTTTCTGACAGATCTCCAAGGTGGGGATGGGCTGGGGGTGGATAAGGTAGTCAGATACCTAGGGTTATACAGGAAAGAGCACAATGAGTGACACTTTTAAATATTGCTTTTTATAAATGCACATATTTTGATGCCTAAACATTTTGCTTTCTGCAGTATATTTGGCAAAAAGTCATATTGTGTTACTGTGAAGGCTTAAAGCTTCAAATGGACAGTAGGACACAAGAGACATAATTTTCAATTTCAGAGAGGTGTGCTATTCAAACTTTACTTAGGAAAAATAGCTGTCGTATACCTGCTCTTATGTGGAATTATAGGTATGTTGCTTTTCCAAACTGTAAATGAGATTCAATTAAATTCATAGGATCATATATTGAGAGTTGGCTTTGACTTCAGAGACCATCAAGTCTAACATACTCATCTTAAAGATGAGAACTTAAGCAAACTTACTCAGGATAACACAGTTAGTAAGTTTCTGAGATGAGATTTGATCCCAGGTCCTCCTGAATCCAAGTCCAATGAATAATCACTATACCATGCTACCTTACTTCCTTTTTACTAGAAGCTCTGCCTCGTAAGGAAATTCAAGTCAATTCAGTAAGTACCGATCTAGGACCTGCTATGTGCAAATCTTCATTCTAGGCATTGTGCGGAACTATAGAATCAGAATTAAAAGAGTCCATAGGAGATGTAGAGTCCAACCAGTACCTAAATGGGCAGATCCATAAGTAAGAATTTGTAAACCTGGAATAGTACCACAGGCTGCAAAGCACCACTCCCTGTGTGTTCGATACAGACATCATACTTCTACTAGGGAAACTAGAAATGGGGGTACAGTAGGTGAAGGTGTGAACAGTAGGAAGGGATAAGGACAGGAGCTCTCTAGTATCTTCTTTCAATTATTCATTCCTAAAATCTTGATAATGAGCTCAATTGCTTCTCTAGTGTTGAAGTATTCTCTCTTAAATTGGCACTCTCTAAAGACACACAGACTCCTGGATCAAAACCCCTACACATCCCAAAGTAATTATAACTGGTAAGTGCCTGGAGTATAGTAAGCACTTACTAAATGTTCATTTGTTGATTGAGATTATTTTCATAGAAATTACAGTATAGCAACTCATGCCCTGCCTTATAGTTTTGAGGATGATTTTTGGAATCCAAGTAGATATCTTTAAAATCTTCAGTATTAAATTTTGCTTCATTTCACCTCATTTTTCTAGTCTTTTAGATCTTAACCCCATGGTTTGATATATTAATGATTATTCCCAACTTCTGCTATCTATGAATTTGATAATGATTTCATCTATGCCTTTAACAAGTCATTGATTAAAAATATTAAATAGCCCAAGGCCAAACACATACTCTCAGGGTACTATACCAAATACATTCTCATTATCCAATCTTAATAATTATTCCTTAATAACTACTCAGGACTCAGTGACACAACAAGTTCTATCTCTTTATCCTAATCCATACCTAACTATATGTGGTGAGAGCAATATCCCAATTCTTCATCTTCATTTAGTTTATGGTAGATTTTTTTAAAGGCATTAAAACCATCCTTGATAGTTGACTGGATGAGGAGACTCATAGTTCAAGTTATTTTCCTGGTCACCTAAGTACAAAAATGGGGCATATATGGCCAGGGAGGACTATTATTTCTGGTGCAAGGGCTCAAGAGCCCTTTTCAGGGCCATTTATCTATCTTTGTGTCCATCTGCCACCCAGCTCTTACTTGTGGCTCCAAAAAGCTGTAGTATGCTCAGTGGCCACACCCCAGTAAAAACATCTGCATATGTGCTAAACCAGGCTGAGGTTAACCAATGAGCTTCAAACCTGTTGGTGAGTTAGAGGGGTGTCTAGTCAAAGCATGTTAAGACTTTCCTGGTGGGTTAGGTAAATGTGAAACAGGCCATAAAGGCAGTGGAAGCAAACTCTATGAGTAATTAAAGTTTGGTTAGAAATCGAAAATGCCACAGTCATCCACTGTATCCAAAAAGCCATTGCCAGTTGTTTTGTCTTTAGTATTGCTACTGGACTCCAATGACTCTGAAAGAGAGAGTGAGGCTGTCAACTTTGGGCAAAATTTCAAAACTTTGGAAAATGCCATGCCACCATCATTAGTACATATACTTCCACCATGACAAATCCTAATGACATCAAAGAAAATTTTCATGAAAACCTGGAGACTCTCATTATTAATATTCAGAAAAAGAACAAGCTTGTAATTCTAGGTGACTTTAATGCCAGAGTATGCACAAACTATCAGACATGACAGGGAGTCCTTGGGATAAATGGACTTGGAAAGAGCAATGGGTCACTTCCCATGAAAGACTTGTGCATCCCATGGCAACCTCATCACCAACACTGTCTTTCATTTACCTAAATACAATATAACTTCATGGATGCATCCTTCAACAAATAATGGCATTTAACAGACTGTCACTGGAAGGAGAAGAGACAGACAAGATGTGAGAGTGACAAAGGTGTTGGGTGGCACAGAGTGCTGAATTTATCATAGAGTTTTTCTCTCCAAGCTAAAGATTCACATTTTTCAAAAGCAGCAGCTCCAAGGCAAGATGATTACCAAAAGACTTAATGTTAATAGATGAGAGTGTGACTCTATTTGTGAGCAGTTTGGTTTTTAGGGAGTTTGGGGGGTGGTTTTGTTTGGTTTGGTTTGGTAACTTGGAGGAAAAGTTGAGCCAACACATGGTTGGCAACAGTGGAGCAGAAAAGAAGTGGGCAGCTTCCAGAGGCTTGATGTACAGTGCCACATTCCCTCATCTGAGCCAGAACACTCACAAATATCAGGATTAGTTTGATGAAAATGATGTGGAAATTCAGAAATTACTAAAAAAGAAAAAAAAAACCAAGAACATCACAGGATTTACCAGCAGAATAGTTCATCCATCTCTAAGAAGATAGTGTTTAACTCCATCAAAAGAAAAGTACAAACAAAGCTTAGAGAGATGCAGTATTCTTGGCTTAGTAGGAAAGCAAGAAATTCAGTTTTATGCTGATAATAAAAATCTAAAGCACTTTTATGATACCCTGAAGGTTGTTTATGGGTCAAAGACCTATAGTACATCTCAGCTACTCAATGCTGATGGAATGACATTGGTTAGTGATAAGGACATGATCCTAGAGAGATAGGCTGCACACTTTCATAGTGTTTTCAACAGAAAATCATCAGCCAATGCTAAAACCACTGACCATTTACTTCAAATTGAAGTCAATTCCTCCCCAGCTGAACTTTCAACTGAAGAAGAGGTTTTGAATGTCATTAGGCTCCTCTCATGTGGCACAGTTCCTTGTGCTGATTCTATTCCAGCAGAGATTGACAAGTTAGGGGCTCCACTGCTCATACAAAAGCTGACTGAACCCTTCTAGGTTATTTGGTAAGGGGAGGTTATCCCCCAGGAATTCAAGGATGCCACTATTGTCTATAAAGAAAAAAGGAAATTGGTTGTCCTGAAAATATCAGAGAGGTTTCTCTCTCTTACTCATTGCTGGCAAGATTCTTGCTAGAGTCCTCTTTAATTGGCTCTTTACATTGAAGATGGTCGTCCACCTGAGAACTAGTATGACGTCAGAAAGGGTCAAGGAATGGGTCAATGATATTTGCTGCCAACATCTCCAGGAGAAAGGTCAGGAGAAGAGCAGAGATCTGTACACAATGTTTGTTGATCTAATGAAGGCCTTTGATACTGTAGAATGTTATGGAGACAGCCTGTGGAAGGTCATGGAGAAATTTGGGTCTCCAGAGAAGTTCATCAATATTGTATGCCAGTATCACAATGGCATGCCTGAATGGGTTCTGGATACAGGATGATGCTCTCAAGTTTTCCCAGTCACCAGTGGAGTGAAGCAGGGCTATATGCTTGCCCCCATGCTTTTTAGCATGATGTTTTCAGTGATGTAGTCAGATACCTTCAAGGAGGATAAAAATGGCATCAAGGTTAACTACTACAATGAAGATAAATTATTTAACTTGAAAAGGTGACTAGCCACAACTAAAGTGGAGAGAGAGTCGGGACTAATTTTTTCTTTGCAGATGATTGTGCACTCAATGTAGCCTTCAATGCTGAGATGCAACAAAATATGGATTATCAGACACTTGTGCTAATTTTGGCCTAACAATTAACACCCAGAAAATAGAGGTTCTCCATCAACCATACATAGAACCATCAATTACAACAAATGGAGAAATTTTAAATGCCGTGGATAAGTTCATTTACCTTGGCATTATACTTTCCAGGGATATAGGCATAAACAATGAGTTTGATGCATGCATTGCCAGATCTAGCTCAGCATTTTTTAGGCTCTGAAAGAATATTTGGGAGAGAAAAGGTATTAAAGTGCCTATCAAAGTGAATATAGATCCATTGTGTTAATGTCATTGATGTATACCTATTAAACATGGACAGTCTACCAGAGCCATGCCAAAAGTTTGAATCATTTCCATTTGAATTGTCTTAGAAAGATTCTGAACATTACCTAGCAAGATAAGGTACCAGACACTGAGGTCCTGTCTTGAGATGAAATTGCCCAGCATTCAAACTCTACTGTAGAGAGCCATCTACTTGGATGGTCTGACCACATTGTTAGAATGTCAAATGTTTGCTTGCCTAAAAGACTACTTTATTGAGAACTCATCCAAGGCAGGTGCTCACATACAGTCACAATAAGCAATACGAGGACACTCTCAAGTTCTCTTTGAAGAACTTTGGCATCAATTGTAAGACCTGGAAGATGCTGGCACAGAATCATCCACCATAGTAAGCCTGCATCAAAGGCACTTTGCTATGAGCAAAGCAGAATTGTGGTAGCTCAAAATAAATGTGATCTGTGCAATTTTAGAGACACCTTCTTCCCAAATGGTCATTTGGACTCTGCCTGATCCATGGCTAGAGCATTCTGAGCTTGTATTGGTATGATCAGCTACAGCCAGACTTTATCATGACCTTGACACTTTATCATGACCCTGGCATTATATTGTCATTTTGGTCCTCTTTGAGCACAAAGGACAAACAACATGTAGAAAAACTACTTCAAGTAGGCTCAGATGCTCTCTGATACTTGGCTAATATAACCATAATAGGTAACTCAGATACAGAGGAGCTTTGTTCAGCTGAATCAATTCAGTGTGTCCTTAATGCATATCTTTCTTGCATGTTGTTCTCCTGATATAGCTAAGTAAATCTTCTTTTGTTAACTGTTAAATAACTGACAAGTGACAATTGTCTCATTTCATTCCTGTATCCAACCTAAATTGCCAAGGAATTAGCCCAGACCAGAATATCAGACTAGTCACCTAACCCACATTTCTCCATCTTTTCTACAAAGGTAGCATGAAACAATTTAGCAAATGTTTTGCCAAAATTTGCACACGAAGAATCTCTCAAAAAAAGTGGAGGCCCTGCAAAAGAGAATAACAGATTGAGAATGCAGTCATCCTCATGTTATTCATAAATTGTGGAGGATTCCATCATCTATAAAGAATCCTTTCTCCTCCCCCTTTTCGCCACCCCTCCTCCAACTCCTTACTAAATATTTGGGCTATCAAATGTCCCATACAACTAAAAAACAGTTGGACCTTTAATTCAGTTGTGTGTTTATAAAATTATATTCTGAAATACTAGATCATTTGCAAAAACATGCTTCTTTCCTTCTTCCCTATGAGGTGGGCTGTCAATCTTTGTCTGAAACATTCCTAAAAAAATTTGTAGCCGCAAATAAGTAGGCATGTGTGTCATATCATCTTGGGCATCTTTTTTTTTTTTTTGCTAGTAACAAAGCTTGTGATTTTTCCCCCCAGTTGTTTCATATAATCGTCTCTTTTAGATATTATGAGAACCGATTCCATGCCCTCAAAATTAAGCTGCCTTCTCACAGACCACCTCTGAGTTTCTGCCTCAAGCAAAAGCCCATGATGTTGTTGGAATTGGTGTTTTAAAAAATGCCATTCTTCTGGTAAAGCTTTATAGTTTGGAATCATGGAATGCCACAATTTCCAAAGAACACAAATTTTAGTTTCCCAAAGGAGAAAGTAGATATGAATGGGGCAGGGAAGGCTAGAAGGGGAAGGATGAGTTTGGATCTATTACCAGTGAGGAATTTTGTTCAAGAAATGATGTAAATCATGAAAGAAATGACTATCCAGAAAAGGAGGCGGACTCTTCATGTACTGAGAGCAATGGATACCATGTGTATGGCTAACACACTGCTTTGTAATATGGATGGAAGGCTAGACAAAAGCCCCAACCACATTATATGAAACTCTTATAGAGGAGGCTGTGAAAAAAAGACTTTCCAGCACTGTGGTGCATGCTTTCATCACCTCATGTCTGGACTATTGCAATAGTCTAACAGTTGATACCTATGCATCAAGTCTTTCCCCACTCCAATCCATTGTTCACTTAGCTGCCAAACTGGACTTCTTAAGATTTTTATTTTGGTTTATGAAATAGAACAAGCAGTTTGAAAGCATAGTAGAATTTTTTAAAAATATGATTGCACATGAAACTGCAATTCTGTTTTGTACAACTTGCTATTCATTTTAAATATATAATAAAATTATGATGCAAATTTATTTTTTTCCCTTTTATTTCTTCCCTCCACAACATTCCTGCCCTAGAAATGGCTACCATTAGACAAATATATGCATATATATGTAGATATAGATATCAATATGTAAAATCATTCTATCTATATTTATATGTATCAGTTCTTTCTCTGGATGAAGATAGCATCTTCTTTCATATGTCCTTTGCAGTTAATTTGGGCATTTATAATAGTCAAAATGACATATTCAATCAAAGGTGTTCTTAAAACATTATTGCTGATACTTTGTACAGCATTCTCTGGGTTATACTCATTTTGCTCTTTATCATTTTGTGTAAGTCTATTCACATTTTTCTAAAACTAATGGGCTAATCATTTCTTAAAACATAGGATCTGTTTGACTTTTAAATCCCTCCATAACCTGACCTCTTCCTATCTTTCTAGTATTCTCACACCTTTTACCTCCCCATATATTGTGCCATCTGGTGATTTTGGCTTCCTTGTTCCTCACCCATAATACTACATCTCATGACTCAAGCACTTTCACTGAATGTCTCAAAAAACCTAGAACTCTCTCTTTCCTCATTTCACCTTCCTAGCTTCCCTAGCTTACGTCAAGGATCAACTAACATCCCACCTTGTACAAGAAGTCTTTTTTGATATTTCTTAAGCTAGTACCTTCTATTGGTAGTTTCCATTTCATCTTGTATATAATTTGTTTAATTATAGTTGTTTGCCTTTGGATCATCCAATAGATTATAAGTTCTATGAGAACAAGAAAAGTCTTTTGCTTTGCTTTGTATCTCCAGAACTTAGTGCAGTGTCTGGCACGTAGCAAGCCTTTAATAAATTTGTTTGTTGACTGATTGATAGAAAGTGCAAATAGATTATTATCTGTGCCATTAAAGTCAGTTACTATTGAGATATGCCTAGCTAGAGACAGAGACAAGCTGGTAAAGGCAGGAACTTGCCTGAGCTCTCCCCCAAACTCATCCAAATACCTTTAAATAATGATTCTAAATAAATTCTAGAGCAGCAGAACCCACAAAAAGATGGAGTAAAACAATTTTCCAGCCCAAGACAACTTTTCTGCCAAGCTTCTAAGTTGTCTTGGACAAGGAGAAGCACCAGCACACCAGAGCTTGTGGCCATAGTGGAGTGGGGATCCTTCTCCAAGTTCAGAGCAGAAAGACTGCTTGTGGTCACTCACAGCTCAGAACACAGGCCAGGAGAGTAGGAAACACATCCCCTTAGATCATACCACCTTGAAAGAACTGAAAACTTACAGGTTCCTACCTCTGAAAATAGTGGCACAAAACCCCTAAGGCTTAGGACAATGCAACACTCACCCTGGAAGCAGAGTCCTACTTTACCAAACACTTAAAAGTCAAATAATAGGCTAGGAAAAGGAGCAAACAACAGAAAAAATTCTCACCCTAGAAAGATACTATGGTAACAAGGAGGATCAAAACACACACTCAGAAGTAGATAACAAAGTCAAAGCTCCTCCATCCAAAGTTTCCAAGAAAAATGTGTGTTACTATCAGGCCCTAGCAGTACTCAGAAAGGATTTTGCAAATCAAGTAAGAGAAGTAGAGGAAAATTTCAGAAGAGAAATGAGAGTGATGCAAGAAAATGATGAAAATAGAGTCAACTTCATAAAGGAGACACACAAAAAATACTGAAGAAAATAACAACTCAAAAATCAGATGGCTAAAAAAGAAGATATGAAAAGTCAACGAGGAGAAGAATGCCTTAAAACTCAGAATTGACCAAATGGAAAAAGAGGCACAAAAATTAAATGAAGGAAAAAACTACTTTAAAAGTAGAATTGGCCAAATGGAAAAAGAGGTATAAAAGCTTACTGGAGAAAATAATTTCTTAAAAATTAGAATTAAATAAATGAAAGCTAATGACTTTCTCATTAATAAAGAAACCATAAAACAAAACCAAAAGAATGAAAAAATAGAAGACAATGTGAATTATCTAATTGGAAAAACAACTGACCTGGAAAAAATAGATCCAGGAGAGATAATTAAAAATTTTTTGGACTACCTGAAAGTCATAATCCAAAAAAGAGCCTAGAAATCATCTTTCAAGAAATTATAGGGGGAATTTGCCCTGATATTCTAGAACCCAAAGGTAAAATAGAAAGTGAAAGAATCCCCCAATCACCTCCTCAAAGAGATCCCAAAATGAAAACTCTCAGGAATATTTGAGCCAATAAAATAGAGGACTTGAGCATTCTTGACGAAAAGACCAGAGTGGAATAGAAAACTTGATCTTCAAATACAAGACTAAAGAGAAGCATAAAAAGATAAACAGGAAAGGGAAATCATAAGAAACTTAATAAGGTTTAAAAATTTACATAACTACAAGGGAAGATGATACCTGGAACTAATAAAACCTTTCTCATTAAGGTAGTTAGAAGGAGTGTATATATAGAGAGGGCACTATGAATTGAATATGAAGGAATGATAACAAAAAATAAAATTAAATTAAGGGATGAGAAAGGAATGTGCTGGGAGAGGTAGAATGGAATAAATTATATCCCATAAAAGAGGCAAGAAAAAGTATTTACAGTGGAGGGGAAGATGGGAGTGAGTGAACCTTACTCGTATAAAAATTGAATCAGAGAGAATAACATACACAGTCAATTGGGTATAAATATCTATCTTACCCTACAGAAAAGTAGGAGGGGATTAAGATAGGGAGAAAGGGGTTGACAGGAGGGCAGATTGGGGGATGGAGCAGTTAGAAGCAAAACACTTTTGAGGAGGGACAGGGTGAAAGGAGAGAGAGAATAGAATAAATGGGGGAAATAAGATCGAGGGAAATACAGTTAGCAATAGTAACTAAAAAAAAATTCTGAAGCAAATTTCTCTGACAAAAGCCTCATTTATCAAATATACAGAGATCTGAGTCAAATTTATTTTAAAAAGCCATTCTCCAACTGATGAATGATGAAAAGATATGTACAGTTTTCAGATTAAGTAATCAACATTATCTATAACAATATGAAAAAATGCTCTTACTCACTACTGATTGGAGAAATTCAAATTAAAACAATTCTTAGGTACTGCCTTATACCTATTAGATTGGATAATAGGAACAAAAAGGAAAATGACCAATGCTGGAGGGGATATGGAACATCAATGCACTGTTGGTGGAGTTGTGAACTGTTTCAACCACTCTGTAGAGCAATTTAGAACTATGCCCAAAGGGCTATAAAGCCATGCAAACTCTTTGACCTAGCAATACAACTATTAGGTCTGTATACCAAAAAAGATACAAAAACAAAAACAAAAAGCACTTAAACATACAAAAATATTCAGAGAAGCTTTTTTTCTGGGCATAAAGAATTAGAAACTGAGGGGATGCCCATCAATTGGGGAGTGGCTGAACAAATTGTGGTATGTGATTATGATGGAATACTTTGGTTTTTTTTTAAAAATGATGAGCAGGATGCTCTTAGAAAGACGTGGAAAGACTTACATGAACTGATGCAACGTGGAATGTAACTGTGTACAAATTAACAGCAATATTAAAAGATCAGCTATGAATGAATGACTTCACTATTCTCAGCAATACACTGAGCCAAGACAACTCTGAAAGATTTATGATGAAAAATGCTATCCATCCCTAAGAAAGAACTTATGGTTTCTGAATGCAGATTGAAGCATACTGTTTTTTTACTTTTTTTTTCCTTGAGGGTTTTTTTGGTTGCTTTGTTTGTTTTCTTTCATAGCCTGGATATTATAGAAATGTTTTGGAGGGTGGAGCCAAGATGGTGGAGTAGAAACAGCATGTCCAAGCCACTATCCCCCCAGATCACCTCCAAACTATGTAAAAGGGGACTCTGAACAACTTCTGGAGCCCCAGCACCCACAGAACGACACAGAGAAGCTAACCTCCCGCTGAGGACAGCCCAGCAGCCCTGCAGCAAGGAGCAGTGCAGCACTCTGGGAGCCAGCAGCGCAGCACACAATGCAGTGCTCAGGAAGCCAAGCACAGGTCCGCCTGAGTCGTGGTTTTAACCCCAGGGTGGCCCGGCCAGCAGCCAGCTGGGCCAGCAGCCAGATGGAGGGACCCCAGAACACCAGCAGCTGTAGTGATTCCAGAATTATCAACATAGACATGCCTAGGACAAAGTGAGAGGTTAGTGCCCTATGGACTTTGGGACCAGTATCTGGGGAACACATCGGCTTCCTCCCCTGGGGGCTAGAAGCCACAGAGGAGACACGCCATTTTGTAGTTTTCAGAGGCAGCTCCAGTTCCTGGTCTGTGAACTGTAGGGAGATCCATCGATCAGTCTTGGGGGGTATTTGCTCTTCCTTTAACCTCCCTGGATCTGGATTGTGATCTGGGGTGAAAGTTGTGGGTGGGTTTCCAGCTTGCCAGAAACAGAAGTTGCCCCCACACACACACAATTTCGGGATGAAAGTTCCCGTCTGGTGCCAGAGACATACTGTGGCAACAAGCCCAAAAGTCAAGTAATGAAGTGGCAACATGCCAAGGTGAAGGAAACAAATTAAACAGAAAAATTCAACCTTAGACTCCTACTTTGGGGGCAAAGAAGATCGAAGCATAGAACAGGAGGAGGGCTGTGAGGTCAGAAACACTGCTCCAAAAGCCCCAAAGGAAAACATGAGTGGGTTACAGGCCATAGAGGACCTTAAGAAGGACTTTAAAAATCAAATAAGAGAAGTGGAGGAAAAATTGGAAAGAGAAATGAGAAGGATGCAGGAAAAGTATGAAATGAGAGTCAGCAGCCTGACTAAGGAAAACAACACCTTAAAAAATAAACTAACTCAAATGGCAAAGGAGGCCCAAAAGGGCAATGAGGAGAAGAATGCCTTAAAAAGCTGAATTTGCCAGATGGAAAAAGAATCTCAAAAGTTCACTGAGGAGATTCATTCCTCCAGAGTTAGACTGGAGCAAATGGAAGCTACTGACTTTATGAGAAATCAAGATGCTGTTAAGCAGATCCAAACAAATGAAAGATTAGAAGGCAATGTGAAATATCTCATGGGAAAAACCACTGACCTGGAAAATAGATCCAGGAGAGACAATTTAAAAATTATTGGATTATCTGAAAGCCATGATCAAAGAAAGAACCTAGAAATCACCCTTCAAGAAATTCTCAAGGGAAATTGTCCCGATGTTTTAGATCCAGACGGCAAAATAGAGGTTGAAAGAATCCACCAATCACCTCCTGAAAAAGATCACAAAAAGAAAACTGCCAGGAATATTATAGCCAGGTTCCAGAATCCCCAGATCAAGGAGAAAATACTACAAGCAGCCATGAAGAAACAATTTCAATATTGTGGAAACACAATCAGAATAGCACAGGACCTGGCTTTACACTGAGGGATCAAAGGGCATGGAATATGATATTCCAGAGGGCAAAAGAGCTGGAAATGAACCCAAGGGTCACCTACCCAGCAAAACTAAGTATTTTGTTTCAGGGGAAAATATGGTCATTCAGTGGAATAGAGGACTTTCAAGCATTCTTGAGGAAAAAACCAAAGTTGAATAGAAAATTTGACATCCAGACATAAGAAGCAAGAGATGCCTGAGAAGGTAATCAGGGAAAAAAAAAATCAAAAGGAACTTATCAAAGTTGAACTATTTACATTCCTATATGGAAAAACAATAACTGTGACTGAGGAAATCTTTCTCAGTATGAAAATAATGGAAGAAGGGTGTATGGGCATATGAATACATATGTGAGTGTGTGTATATATGTTTACAGTTATACATGGAGAGAATTTGTTGGGAAGGGAGGATATTCAAGGGCTGAAATTATGAGGTGAGAGAGGAAAGTGGCAAGAGGAGATGGGGAGAGACAGGGTAGGGTAAACTATCTCATGTAGAAGATGCAAGGGAAAGTGGCTACAAGGGAGGGGAAGAATAGGAAGGTAAAAAGGCAAAACCACATTATCATTGGATTTGGTTCAAGGAGAGAATGACATACATACTAAATGGGATACCTCAACCTGCAGCAGAATAGGGGGAAGGGGGATGAGAGGAGGGATGATGGATAGGAGGGCATTTGTGGGGGGAGGGGAGGTTGGAAGTACCCACTATAGAAGAGGGACAGGATCAAGTAGGGAATGGACCAGGTGGGGGGTGGGATGACGGAGGGAATTATAAGCAGCCTTGTCCAATATATCTACTATGGTAATATTTTGCATAGCTATACATGTACAACATATAGTGAATTACTTATCTTCCCTGAGGGAATGGGTGACAAGGGAGAAAGGAAATGTATCTGAAATTCGAGTTCTTAAAATTAAATGTTTCAAATATATATAAATACTATTATTAATAATCCTTTGCTTGTAATTGGGAGATAAGATGTGCAGGCATTGGGACACAGAGATTCACCTTCCTCTAATGGAAAAGTCGAAGGGGGTATGGGAGAAGATACGGGAGAGAGCAGATTGGAGGAAGCGCTATCTTGTGGGACTGCTATTCTGGAGTGGTGGGTAAGGGAAAAACGGGGGGGAAAATAATTGTAACTCAAAATCTGTCGGAAATGAATGATGTAAAACAGAAGTTAATAAAGCATTTGTTTAAAAAAAAAGAAATGTTTTGCATGACTACACATGTATATCCTTTAAAAATTTAAAAGAGAGATATTCCTACATAAATAATATATTCATAGGTTTGCACAGTAAGTCTGTAATAATCTATGAAAGAATTATTTTACCTTTCATATTGAAAGGAAACTGAGACTAGGAAGGATACGTGATTTTCTAGAATCATACAGGTAATAGGTAGCATAGCTAGAACTTCAAGCAAGTTTGAACTCCAAATCCTCCTTCAACTCCTTTAACTAAACTATAAACACTATGATTCATGTAGTTTTCATAAATAAACATTACTTTTAGGGGTGACTGGTTTGCTCAGTGAATAGAGCACTGACCCTGGAGTCAGGACAACCAGAGTTCAAATCTGGCTTTAGATACTTGACACTTATTAGCTGTGTGACCTTGAGCAAGTCACTTAACCCCAATTGCCTTGCCTTCCCCTCTCAAAAAAAGACCCATTACTTTCTGCGATAATAACTTTCCTGTTTTACAACCTTATGTCCTCTTTAGGCAAGATTAGAAGAAGGCAAGATTTTCTTAAAAGAAAAACAATTCTTTAAAATGTGTTTTGTTTTGTTTTATTTTTTCCCCTGGGAATAATGAAAACTTAGGGAAGATGGGAAAGGACAGATGGTTGAGATCCCAGGGATTTTTGCCAGTTGCCTTGTAATATAGTCCAACCCCGGGTGATGGGAATTTCCATGCCCCTTATTTGTGAAACAGATTAACAGGGTGTCTGTGCATGTTCCTAGAGATCATGTGTGCCTTTGAATACTTTATGTACTCAAGAAGTGTGGAGAGTTTGGGGATGATGAGGTCCCTGGCTGCAATGGAGGCAATGAAAGGAAGAATAAGAATTATGGCCTTCATGAAGTGAGGGAGGGGCCTGTATTGGTTTTTTTCCTAGTGAGCATTCTGCCTTCCCCGCCCTTGTTTACATTCTTGACTGCCTTCCACTTTTGTTTCTAGGCTCTGGCATTGAGGTACATCCATAGGGAAAGGGTCTGGCACCCTTTTAATGAAATAGTGCCATTCCCACTGCTCCATAGATCATCCAGCAAGGGGCACCTGACAATGCATGGTGGCTCAACCTTCATCCCAGCAGGTCCCAAGCACATCATCTGCCCAGTGCACCTGAGCTCCACCTGCTAAAACAGAGGAAGTCCAATAGAGCCCCAGGAAGGCAGATGCTGATGGGTCACAATGCCAGGCAGTGAAACGGTTATCTTGGTCAGGGTTTGACTAATTCTGCCTCCTATCCTTCCCTTCCCCCACTTACTTCCAATCACATTTAGAAGTCATACCCACCCCAACCTGCTTATATGCACATTCTCTTCTTCACTGTGCCTGGTGAGCCATTTGGCTGGCTGGCATTTTGAAAGCCATCTGTGCACTCTTGATGAGGCCCTTTTTCATTGCTCACCTGTATTTCCCCTTCTAGTGATCCTTGGCTTTGGAGAAATCTAATGCCCCATTTTTCTGGGCTTGCTGACCCAGAATTTGTAGGTTTAAAAACTTGGGAGTGGGTTTCAGGTTAAGGAAAGAGAAAGCATCATCTAGGAATTCCACAAAGTGCCCAATTCCAAGGCCTGGAGTCATGTTTTATCTATTATATGATTCCAGACTTTGCTTCTATGCTTACTGTGAAGAAAGGATCTACTTAGCACAATGTTGGTGTCAATAAGATTGAAAGGAGAATGCTTAAAATGATTTGAGAGACCATTTCAAAGTATCCCCAAGTAATTTAGCAGTACTTCCAGTCACTTATAAGCAATTGAGAGGTTAAGTAGAAAATGATTTTAAATCTATTCATTAGAGCATTTCTGCTCCAAGGAACTGTACTAAGCAATATTTTTTCTAGACTCAAACACTGCATTTCTAATCTCTCCATCTTTGTACAGGCTAGCTCCCATGCCTGGAACATACTCTCTCCTCATACCCATTTCTTAGAATCCCTGGATTCCTTTAAAACTCAGCTGAAGCTGACAATCTCCATGAAGCCTTTCCTGATACGCCCCAGCTAATAGTACTTCCCATCCAAAATTCTCTATTTAATTTGCATTTTTGTGTGTATACTTATTTTGCATATTCTTAGATAAGTACATGCTTACATGCTATCAGCTCCATAAATAATTTCAAGGTATGAAAACAAAATGACTAAAATATCCATATCCTTTGACTCAGATAACTACCACTATTTATATATCCAAGAAGATTATTGATGAGAAAAATCCCTGTATATGCTAAAATAGTTATAATAGCACTTTTGTGGTAGCAAAGAACTGGAAATAAAATAATGTCATTTGATTGAGGATGGTTAAACAAATTATGGTAGATTAATAAAATGGAATATTGTTGTGCTGTAGGAAATGGCAAATGAATACAGAAAAGCGTCAAAATATCTATGTGAACTGATGCAGAGTAAACAATGCCAAGAAAAGAATATACACAATGACTACAACCATGGAAATTAGAACAACCACAAAATAATAAAAAGTAAATACTACAAAATTTCACAAAGGAAGGATGACTTGAAACAATAGATATGAAAAGTAACCATTACTCCAACCCTTTTTCAGAGGTGAAAGGTCTGTGAATGTGGTACATTGCACATATTTTCAGACTTATTTAATGTATTGATCAGTTATGCTGATTTTTTCTTTTATTAAGACATTATTTGTTATATGGAATGGCACTTGGGGACGGGAACAAGAAGGAATAATAGGGGAAGTTGTGGTGACATAAAAATAGAACATCAATAAAAAACTTATTTTAATTAAGTAATATAAGCTCCTTGAGGGCACAGATGATTTCATTTTTGCATTTCTATCTGAATCGTCTAGCATATTTGTGAACCACTTAGCACAGTGACGGGCACATAGTAGACTCTATATAAATGCTTATTCCATTCTCCTCCCCCTACTTCCCTTCCCTTCCTTATTTAACAAATGTTTCTCAAATGGATTGATTTGCACATATTTTGTTTATAATTTATATGTGTATTGTTGCCACACATCCCTGCCCTCAGAAAGTAACATTAAGTTTATTGAGTCATTGTATCTCTGGCAATTAGTAAATGATTTGGCACAGAGAACTTAATAAATATTTGTTGATTGATTGATTAGCCTAGTTCTGGCTACTGAACATATTAAAAGTGATAAAAATGCCCATTAGCATCATGGATGCCAGAAAATCACTTAGTCCAAGCTTCTCTTTTTATAGATAAAAGAAACTGGGCATTAATCTTTCTTAGGGTATTTTCCAAAACTAGACAGGTCACTTTTGCCAAATTACATATACCTGCATTTGAGCAGTTATTTTCTTTTTCCTTGGACTAAACCATTAGATGAACGAAATTTGTCCTTTCTCGTCATCTGCCCTAACTGCTTCTTTTCACCTGTACCAGCACTTCCCTGGGAGAGTTCATGCATTCAGCTGTGTTACTTCTGCCTTGAAGTTGAGCTATCTTGATTGGCTTCCTACTGAGTGTGAATATACCTGTGCTGGTCTAGCTCACTGGCCCCAGATCATACTTCACATCCCATCCAACTGTCCATGCAGGCCATCTTTCTGTCTTCCTCCTTTCTGTCCATGTGCTTGGCCTTCAGTCTCCCTTTCTACCTCTTGCTATGGGAATAGTAATCAAATCAATTGTACCCATTGCTTCTGGAAAGGAAATGTCAAATTGATTGCCCTAAAGATCAACTACTATTACTGTGATTCCTCAATAAAAAAAATATCTTCCCTGTCTACCACTACCTTATATGTTTATGTCCCTAAATGACAGTCCCTTGTGGTAGGGACTGTATCACTTACCATATTTGTATTCCTGGTGCTTAGCACCATGCCTCACACATGGTAAACACTTAACAAATGCTATTACATTCATTCACCAGAGAAGGATGTAGTGAACACAACCAATTTGGACACATGGGGTTCTTGTTCCAGTTCTCACACTCATTGACTCTGTGGCCTTGGACAAGTCATTTAAATTGCCTGGACCTCAAATTCCTCAGATGAAAAATGGGGAAGTTGAATTATTATCATGTAAGATCCCTTGTGGCCCTTAAAACCTATGAGTTTACATAATTGACTTTTGAATAACTTCATTGCTTTAAGTCTAGCCTACTTTCTTTCAAGGTATGAGCCTCAGTGTGCCAGATACGATACTTAAGAAGTTGATGAGGAAGTATAAAATGGATGACCACCTAAGTAATTCCAGATATTAGAAGGCATCAATAAAATATAACGAACAGAAAACAGGGAATTTAAATCAGTCTCTAGCAATACTCATATCATGAAAATGTGGAAGTATGTGCCCATCATCACATAATTCAGAGTTTGAATGTCTCATTTTAACTTCCTCATATTCACTTTAGTTCAATTGGATTTGATTCAATTACATCTAATCCAATTCAACAAACATTTATTAAGTGCCTAACATGACCAAGAAAATGTGTCAACTTCTAGTGAAGCCAAAACAGAATAGTCACCACCCTCAAGGTACTTATATTCACCAGAAAGAAACAACATGTGCACAAATGACACAGTACCTACCATGTGCCATATACTGTAATAAGCATTAAGTGTCTTACAACTATTACTTCATTTGATCATTACAGCTTGATGACACAGTAGATAGAATTCTGGACCTGTAGTCAAGAAGAATTGAGTTCAAATTTGGCCTGGGGTACTGACTCGCTGTGTGATTGTGGGCAAATCACTTAACCTTTGACTCATTCAATTTCCTCAACTATAAAATGGGGACAATAATAGCACCTACTTCCCAGGGCTCTTGTGAAGATCAAATGAGATAAAAGTTATAAGGTTATTTAATGGTTAGTATTGAGAAAAGGTTACTAGATTAGTAATTAAGAGGTTATTGGTGACTCTGAAGTTAGAAAAATTCAGAGGAGTGGAGGGATGGGAAGCCACATTGTCAGAAGCTGAAAAGTGAATTGTAGGAAAGAAAGAAGACATAAATATAAGCAGCTTTTTCTAGTACTTTGGTTGTAAGAAGGAGAGATAGACAACAATAGCTTGTGAGGACAGCAAGAATAAAGCCAAGAGTTTCTTAAGGAGAATAGCAAAGTTGCTTTGGAGACTACAGGGAATGAGTCAGTGGATAAGGCGAGTTTGTATTTGTATTTACCAGAAAAGTATCTAACACAAAGTAGACATTATATAAATGCTTGTTGACTTAACTCATCCACCATAATTTGAGAATAACAGGAGAAAATGAAGAATTATATTGAAGGCATTTATGTGAGAAAATTGCAGTAAGGAAGAACAATATATTGAGTGACTATATGCTAACTGCAGTAAATTAGATATTGCATGCATAATATATATCCACGCTCTGTTTAAGATAAGGATGATATAGTGGTAATAGAACAAGTCTTAGACTCAGAAGTCTGGGTTTTACCTCCGAATCTGTCATGTCTTACTAGTGCGGTTGGGATAGGAACACTTCATTTCTGAGCCTTATTGTCCTCATCTGTAAAATTATGAAAATAACGTGTATATTATCTCCTCTGGATGTAATGCAGAATAATACGTAGAAAGCTGGCATTGGACATGATCATAAGGCCTTGGGACCAAATGCCTCTTCTGACTCTTACTGGCTTTGGTAACTTTTGGTAATCACTCCCGGGAGAGTCATTGAACCTAGCACTTATAAGATTTCTCTAAGATACTGTAGCCGCACAGGGTGCATTTATATTGACAAAGAAAATTTCCTCAACAGGAGTTCCCTAAACTAATGACATCGGAGGTTCAGTTTAAAAAGATAAAATAAAACTATTTACTTAATTATGAAGCTCAAAAATAATACTAGGTACAAAAAGCACTCTTGTCAAATTAGAATTTATTGTTATGCACAGTTATAAGGTTTTCACCACATTCACCTCATAGCCTAAGGTGACCTACCTAAATTTCAATGAGGAAGCACACCTTCCTTACAGCAGCAATGAGTCTATCATCAGCAGCTGCTATCAGGAATAAGGCAACTCTTCTTAAAGCTTTTCACTAGACAGAACATTATAAGAGAATCTGTCTGTCACTGATTACTCACTACCATTCTTTGCTTGAGCAAAACCAACACAGGAGTGAGATTATAAGTTTCAATTCAATCAAACCCGCACATAGCCGGAGAGACACAAACAAGATTTACTGCATTTAAGGAGCTATAGTCCATAAAAATAAAATTACTTCAAAAATTGTATTTGCTTGAAGTTAAATGCAAATTGAATATACGCTAATCTATTTGGCGTTTATCTGGTGCCGCTTGCCGCTTGCCATCACACCTAGAAAGTTAACATGATTATTTAGCATTTATATGGCTCTTTATATTTGCAGAATGTTTAAAACTCACTTTGCTTAGCAATGTCTTCTAATCTTTATGAGCTGGGGCAGGGATATTAGCCCCATTTTACAGCAGAAGAAACTGATTCCTGAAGGGGCTGGCTTCTCAGAGTTTACTTGAAGTCATAAATCATTTATCTCAATGACTGATGCACTTGGACATTCCATACATTCCACTCCTGGTGTAAGTGTACAGGCGAACCCGATTTGCTTTCAGAAGGCTGCTATAGACACATTTTTAGCGTCCCTTTCTTCTGGTTTCCTTGGCAAATGAGCAGCACTATATTAAGTTAATGGTTAGGGAGGAACAAGATATTTGTGGTCTCTTCAAGCTGTAAACCCATAATCCTGTGATTGTAAAGCCAATTGACTGCTCTGGTGTCATCCACTTATCCCTAGCTATCAGTTCCTGACTAATCACCAAAACAATCTACAGGGAGGATTAAAGGGGGTTTTCTGGTGAATAAGGTGGCCAGAGGCCATCTGCCAGCCTGGTAGAATAAATAGAAGGCTACCTTTAGGAGTCAAATTCAATCTCTGCCTCTGATACCTACTACTTTGTGTGACTATGGACAAATCACTTAACCTCTCAATACCCCCAGGCAACTCTTTTTTACTAAATCATGAATGACTTTCTAATCTACACTTGTAGCAATTTTATAAAATGATGAAATCCCAGGTCCAAACCCAAAAGAGCAAATAGTTATGATCATTGATCTTGATTCCTTTATTATGGTCATCCCAGTTCTATAAAAGTTTGTGGTTGTAGATGACCTTATCTCAGTGAAGAGGTTAAATTAAACTCTCTGTGAGTAGGGATTGTTTCATTCTTTTCACTTGTATCTCTAGCACTAATACATGTTGGTTGATTACTATTCACCTCTGTTTGCCTCAGTTTCCTCATCTCTCAAGTTGTAGAGAGGATCAAAAGGGACAATATCTGCAAAACTCTTACCCTAGTGCCTGACACATTACTATGTACTATATGAAATACTAGCCAATGCTAGTAATCAGTTAACTAGTTATTGCTTATTGTTTGAGTATCAAAACTCATCACAGACCACTGACTTGTTCATGACTCCACTTAAACTAAGTAAACCCTGAAGTACTAATGGACTATAGAATAAAGAGATTACTGGGAGCCCAAACAGTAAGACTGCACCCTCCAAATGACAGTAACACAGGAGTCAAAATCCTTCACTCTAAACAGGGCATCACAGGTAAGAAGGGTAGATTCCTTTTAGCTGTAGTGGTATTGCTCCACAAGGGACTTGATAACCTACAGGACCTCTGCTAGAGCCTCTGATTTCATATAATCCAGTAATATTGATCAACAATAACATTGAAGATGCAAACCAGGTTCAGAGTCACAACACTAAGCAGGCTGAGGTAGGAGTTTCGATGGGAACAACAACTAGAAATATAGGAACAATGAAATGATTCTTAAATTTCCTGCACTACAGTCAAGTGTCCCTCCCTGAGGCCCTCCAGAAGGTTAGATGTCCTCCCAGCAGTTCCCTTTGTATTTGTTTAGCAGCAATACTGATGATTTCTCTCAACTGAGTGAGCCAAAATCCACAAAACTGATAGCAAGGAATTATGGTCATTCAGAATATGTAGGCCCTTGGACAAAATAATTCATTTCTATTGGTCTTCTTTTCCTCATCTGTCAAATAAGTCTATTAACAACACAATACAGTATAAGTGAATAGAGCACTGGCCCTGGAGTCAGGAGGACCTGAGTTCAAATTCAGCCTCAGACATTTAACTCTTCCTAGCCTTGTGACCTTGGGCAAGTCACATAACCCCAATTGCCCTACCTTCCCCCCTCCAAAAAGCAAAAAAAAAAAAAAAACCAACCAAATCATAAACTAATTCATGCCACCTATCTTCACCTTCTAGCCATCAATATTATGATTAAATAATTTCTAACATCCCTTCTATCTCAAAGGTTCTCTCTACCACATCAGTGGCGTCAAACACAAATAGAAATGGGGGTGACTAAACTATACATAAGGATAATTGTGGGCAGCATAGCTATTTGGAAAACCACACAATGTTATCTATGCTTTATTGTATTTTTATTTATTTTGTCAAATATTTCCTAATTACATCTCAATTTCATTTAAGCAGCTTCTCCCTTAAAGGTTCAGAGGACTTGGAATATGATTTTCCAGAAGGCAAAGGAGCTTGGATTACAACCAAGAATCAACCATGACACAAAACTAAGCATAATCTTTTATGGAGAAAGTAGATATTCAACAAAATAGAGGAATTTCAAACTTTCCTGATGAAAAGACCAGAGCTGAAAAGAAAACTCAATCTTCAAATACAAGACTCAAGAGAAGTATAAAAAGGTAAACAAGAAAGAAAAAAAAATCATGTTATTCAATAAAGTTAAATGGTTTATATCCTTACACAGGAAAATGATACTTCTAACTCTTAAGAACTGTATCTCTTTTAGAGCTATTAGAAGGAGTATACTTAGACAAAGTGTATAGGGTTAACTTTACATGCAGATAAAATTAATTAAGGGATTAAAAAAAAAGGATTGTACTGGGAGAAGAGGAAATGAGGAGGGAGAATGGAGTAAATTATATCACAAGAGGAGGCACAAAGACCTATTACAATAGAGGGAAAGAAGGGAGGACAGGCATTATTTGAACCCTACTCTCATTGGATTTGATTCAGAGATGGAATAACATATATACTCATTTGGGTATAGAAATATATCTCACCTTATAGGAAGTAGGAGGGCAAAGGGGGGATAAGGAAGAGGATTGATAGAAGGGAGGCAAGAAGGGAGGGAAGAAGTAGTAGGGGGAAGGGAAAAAACGGAGGGGTGATGAGGAAAGGGAGAGCAGATTGAGAGAGGCAGTGCTCAGAAACAAACATTGGTGAAGAGGGAAAGGAAGAAAGGAGAGAGAAAAGTATGAATGGGGGGGGGGGGGGGCGTTGTAGGATGGAAAGAAAGAAAAGTCATAATAAGTGTGAATATGAATGGGACGAACTCTTCCATAAAACTGAAGGGAATGGCATAGTAGATTAAAAACCAGAAGCCTATAATATGTTGTTTACAATATACACATTCAAAACAGAGATACACATTCAAAACAGAGAGATACACATGGAGTAAAGGTAAAATGCTGGAGCAGAATATGTGCTTCAGCTGAAGTTTAAAAAAATGGGAGTAATGGCACCTACACAAAAATTGACCACATAGTAGGGCATAAAAACCTTCCAATCAAATGTAGAAAGGCAGAAACATTAAAATTCATCCTTAATGAAGCACGATGCAATAAAAATTATATACAATTAATGGTTATGGAAAGAGATTAAAAATTAAATGGAAATCAAATAGTTTAATCCTGAAGATATTATAAAATATTTGAGGGTCTGCCTGCCAAAACAAACCCAGGAACTATATGAACACAATTACAGAACACTTTTAACACAAATAGTGAGATCTAAATAATTAGAAAAACATCAATCGTTCATGGGTAGGCTGAGCTAATATAATTAAAATGAAAATTCTACCAAAATCAATTTACTTATTCAATGCTATACTGATCATACTACCAAAATATTATTTTATAGAGTTGGAAAAAAATAGCAAAGTTCATAGAGAAGAACAAAAAGTAAAGAATATCAAGGGAATTAATGGAAAAAAAAAGCAAAGGAAAATGGCCTAGACATACTAAATCTCAAACTATATTATCAAGTGGCAATCATAAGAAACATTTGATACTGGCTAAGAAATAGAGTTCTGGATCAGTAGAATAGGTTAGGTACAACAAGACACAGTAGTAAATAACTATAGCAATCTACTCTTTCATAAACCAAACACTCAAGTTTTGGGGATAAAAGTAAAACCTGTTAAGAAAACTACAAGGGGCGGCTAGGTGGCACAGTGAATAGAGCGCTGGCCCTGGAATCAGAAGGACCTGAGTTCAGAGCCGGCCTCTGACACTTAATCCATACAAACAAAAACCTAGCCATGTAACCTTGGGCAAGTTACTTAACCCCAATTGCCCTAAAGGGGAGGCTAGGTGGCGCAGTGAGTAAGAGCTCCGGCCTCGGAGTTTGGATGACCCGAGATCAGATCCGGCCTCAGAAAATGAGCACCCAAGCATAAATAATGACTAGCTGTGTAACCTTGAGCAAGTTACTTAACCCCAATTGCTTTAAAAAAAAAAAAAAAAGAAAACTACAAAATAGTGTTGCAGAAACTAGGCATAAACCAACATCTCCTAAAGATAAATTTGAAATGAGTACATTATTTAGACATAAAAAGTGATGCCCATAAGCAAATTTGGAGAGCAATGCATAGTCAAATCTATGAAGAAAAGAAGAATTTATGACCAAAAAAAGACAACATAATGAAATGCAAAATGAATCATTTTGATTACATTAAATTAAAGCATTTGCACAAACAAAACCAATGCAACCAAGATTAGGGGGAAAAAACCCATAAACCTGGGGAAGAATTTTACAACCCATGTTTCTGATAAAGGCCTCATTTCTCAAATATATAGATAACTGAGTTAAATTTATAGGAATATAAGGCATTTCCCAACTGAATAGAAAATTTGACATTCAGATACAAGAAGCAAGAGAAGCATGAGAAGGTAAATAGGAGAAAGAAATCATAAGGAACTTATCAAAAGTGAACTATTTACATTCCTATATGGAAAAATGATAATTATAACTGATGAAACATATATATATACATACATGCATACATACATACATATATGTCTATATAGGAGGGTATACATAGACAGAGGGCACAGGACCAATTGAATAGAAAGGGATGATACATAAAAAGGTGAAAGTGAGAGGTGAGAGAGGAATATAATGAGAGGAGATGGGGACAGACAGAATGGAGTAAATTATCTTATATAGAAGAGATAAGGGAAAACTGTTACAATGGAGGGGAAGAACAGGAAGGCAAAAGGGAATGGGTCAACCTTACTCTCATTGAATTTGGCTTAGGGAGGGAATGACATACACACTAAATAGGGTATCTTTCCCTACAGGAAAGTAGGTAGGAAGGGGATGAGAGAGGGCATGATGGAGGGAAGGGCAGACTAAGGGGAAGGGAAGTTAGAAGCACACACTTTTGAAAAGGGACAGGGTCAAAGTAGAAAATAGAACAAGTGGGGTGCAAGATAGGACGGAGGGAAATATAGCCAGTCTTTCACAATATATCCACTATGGAAATGTTTTGCATAGTTACACATGTACAACCTATATCGAATTGCCTACCTTCCCAATAAGGGTGGGTGACAAGGGAGGAAGGGAAAGAATCTGGAATTTAAACATTTAAAATCAAATATGTGTGTGTGTGTGTGTGTGTGTGTGTGTGTGTGTGTGTGTGTGTAATTATTATTATTACATGCAACTGGGAAATAAGATATACAGGCACTGGGGTATAGAGATCTATCTTGCCCTACTGGAAAGTTGGAGGAGGCATGGAGGAGGATATAGGAGAGAGCAGTTTGGGGGAAGGGGTATACAGTGGGATTGCAGTTTTGGGGTGGTGGGTAGTGGAAAGATGGGGAGAAAATTTGTAACTCAAAATCTTGTTGAAATGAATGATGCAAACTAAAAATAAACATAAAATTTACTTTAAAATTAAAAAAAAATAAAAGCAGTATCAATCAAAAAACAAGAGCAAACATTATATGTAATTGGGATACACTTCCCAAGAAGATCAGAGGTGAAGCAAGGATTTCCATTGTTACCATTATTGTTCAGTATTATATTAGAAATGCTAGCTATAGCAAGAAGACAAGAAAAAAATGGAACAATAAATATAGGCAAAAAGGAAATAAAACTTATTCTTTGCAAATACTATGGTGGAATTCTAGAGAATTCCAGAGAATCCATTAAAAACTCAAAAAATTAACATTACCAAAGTTGCATGATACAAAATAAACCCAAAGAAATCATTCATATTTCTATATGCTACCAAGAAAACACAACAGAAATAGATAGAAAGAGAAATTCTACTTAAAATAATTGTAGACAATATAAAATACTTGGGAATCTACTTGCCAAAACAAACCCAAGAACTTAATTAAACACATGTACAAAATACTCTTCATGCAAATAAAATTAGATCTAAACAATGGGAGAAATATTAGTTGTTCATGGGTAGACTGAGAATAAAAAACGTAATCCTAAGTGAATTTACTTGCTTGTTGCCATACCAATCAAACTACCAAAGAATTATTTTATAGAGCTTAAAAAAAATAGTAACAAATTTCATCTGGAAGAATAAAATGGTAAAGATTATCAAGGGAATCAATGAAAAAACACAAGAAGGAAGGAAGCCTAATTATACTATATTATTATTTTTATATCATATTATTGTATTATTATTTCAAACCATATTACAAAGTGGTCATCATGAAAACAATCTTGTATTAGCTAAAAAAAAAAAAACATAGTTATGGATCAATGATATAAATTAGGTACACAATACACAGTAGCAAATGACCATAGAAATCTTATGTTTGATAAACTCAAAGAAACAAGTCTTTGGGGCAAGGATTTAACATCTGAAAAACGTGTTAGGAAAACTGGAAAGCAGTTCAAAAGAAATTATAGACTAACATCTCACACTGAATAACAAAATTAGGTCAATTATCATAGACACCTGCTGCAAATTATTTTTCCAAGTTAACTGCTTTCCTTCTAATTTTGGCTATATTAGTTTTATTTGTGCAAAAGCTTTTTAATTTGATGTAATCAAAATTATTCAGTAAATTAGGGGAGCATGGAAAAATGTACCTTATTTGGTCTTTATATAGTTATTATCTGGCAGGTTTCCTTGCATTGAATATATGATTGTTAAACTGAATTGAGCCTAACTTTATAACATTCCTCTTTTTAGATATTTTAAATTCTTATTTATTTTTCTCAAGCTATTACTCTTTTAAAATATATATTCCATCATATCACAAATATATTATCAATTTAGAGTTAGCAGGGGGAGAAAAAAAGTGAAGACTTCCTAGTGGAAAGATTGCTGGATTGGAAGACCTGAATTAAAATTCCAGTCTTATTATTTCCTTTGTGACTAAGGGTAAATCATTTAACCTGGGATTCAGTTTGTTCATCTGCAAAATGAGGTTAGATTCAGGAGTGGGCTAGTAAATTTTTAAACAAGGTTTCTCTGGGCGGAAAAAAAATGTGTGCACAACACATAGCTTTCATTATTAAGCATTTCTGGTTCATTTACTTAATTCCTTAGACAATTAAAAAAAAACTTATATCATGCCCTGATTTGTATCCTTTATTGATTTCTAAGGTGCAAATCCTCACCTTAAAAATTTAACAATCAGATCACTGATAACTGACTCCAGCCTTTCCCTCATAGACTAGATGACCTCTAAGGTCCATTTCATTTCTAACTTCTATGAAAGTTTTATCTTCTCCCAAAGGCAACACTCTATGGCTAGCAGTCCATTTAGGGGGTGAGAGGGAGAGTGACAGGGGTGACAAGAAAAAACATGTTAGCGAAGTCCTGGGAGTCACTAGAAGCATCTCAGTGGGGAGCCAGAAAGACCTGAGCCATAAGTAACAAGGAGACACAAAACTAGGCAACTTCTGCCTCATGAAATTTCTTTTATACTTACTATTTTTTTTTGGTGTAATTTCTTCTCTTGACTTTTAGAAGGAAGGGAAGCAGAATGATTTGACTTAGGGAGGTAAATCTTAATTCTATTTGCATATCTATGAAATGGCAATTCATAGGATCATAGATTTCTAGCTACAAGGGACCTCTGAAAGTATGTAGTCCAACCTCTTCATTCAGTTCACTGAAGTACCTGCCAAGTGAAACACATTGATTTGATGTCTGCCTTAGTAATTACTTTTGGTATTCCCTTAATATTTCCCTTATGACGAAGGCCTCAATTCAACCTTCCCTTGGATATGTTTAGATGATATTACAGGTTCCTATTGGCTTAGCATAGAAAAACAAGCAAATTTCCATAATACCAGGACATATCAGAGACAGGGTTTCAGGGAGCAGGAGTCCAGTACTGCCACATTATCCACAAAATAAAAAGGAAAAATACATAAGTTATCAGAGAAATGGGCAACTTTTGCCATAACAGAAATTATTTCATTTTAGGACATTGAGCCGTTGTGTTGTAATTAAGAGCCCAAGTCTTGAGATCAGAGGACATGGTTTCAGATTGCTGCTTTATCATGAATAAATTTCTTAACTTTGGAGGATTTCATTTACCTTGTCTACAAAATTAGGAGGTGGGAATACATGTTCTCTTCAAGAAAAGGACAATGCTGTATTCTTCAATATTTCTGTCTCATACTATGTAGCACAGAGATAAGATGGAAGTAAGCACTTAACAGATATTCCTAAAATTGTATTTTAAAATGTTTATTCAATGTCTACTATATATAAGGCATTTTCCTATGCACCATGTTTTTAGATCTCATTTCTCCTGTCTTGTCATTTTCTTTATTTAAAGGATAAGCATCTGTGTACAATTGATTGCTTAGAGCACAATGCTCAAGCAAGGGAACTGGAAGAGATAGTTTGCACACCTATCTCTAAGGCATAAGCTTCTCTTTCTCTTTAAGCAATCCTCATATACATGGAAGAGAAATGATCATGATATTGGTAGTGGTGGTGATGATGAAATCTAGTATTTATATCATGCTTTTGGGTGTACAAAGCACTTTAAATATTACCTTATTTGATTCTCACTAAATAAATAAATAAACAAATAAAACAGCAACAAAAAACTGTGAATCAAGTGTTATTCTTAATGACAAAACTGAGACTCAGAGTAGTAAAGTGTTTTGCCTAAAGTCACACAGTTAGGAAATGTCTGAGGCAGAATTTGAATTCAGGTCTTCAAGTCCATTACTCTATCTACAACTCACATCTATAATAGGCCTATAAGGCTTTCCCACCTTGAGAGCTACAGGGAGCAATTGTTATACCTATTTGCAGATGAAGAAACTGAAGCTAAGTGACTTGTTGTTGGATATAGAATGAGTAAATGTTGGTCCCAGTAAAAAGATATCCCCTTGTATTTGTGTTGGGGTTGGAAGGAGGGAAGGGAACCTGGCATATTATTGGAGCAAAGCTTGGTTGCAAGCACATCATTTCCTCATTGATTTGTAGGAGGGAAAATTCTTTTTTTTTTTATTTTTGGTCTTTATTAATTGCTTTGCTTACTTTCAGTTTACAAGATTCAGTTCCACAATTCCTTGAGTTTCGAATTTTCTCTCCCTCCCTCCCCTTTCTCCCCACCCCCATGGCAGCATAAAATCAAGTATAGGATCTGCAAATACTTTCACATTAGACATTAGGTTATAAAGAAGGACTGGGAAAATTCTGAATTTGTGAAAAGGCTGAATTAAAGAGTTTATTTATAAAAGGGAATATAAGTTGTACTGGAGAGATCAATGAATTAGGAATGAGGAAGCTTGGACTTAATAAGGACCCACTGAGTCTCTGTGACTTTGAATTTACCTGCTTTGTTCCTCAGTTGTTGTTTTTGTTATAATTTGTAGAATGAGAGGATTGAAATAACTAATGCTCTAAGGACTCCCCCAGCTCTAAACACTTTTGATGCTAAAGTCAATTTTATCACTATAAATTTATCACTATTTATCACTATATTACAGTAACCCAAGTGAGATTGTAATGGTAATAGAATTTAAGATCCTCTTGTATTGGCTTGGTTTTCAGGTTAAGTGTTAAAATCCAGAGCTTGTGAACCCTACAGGGGGATACACTTGTTGATGTGACAAGAGAGAACTGGGAGGAGCTAATTCTCTGTATGGGGAGGGGGCCCAAGGTGGGAGAGGCCAGAAGAACTTTTGGGAGCAGCATCATGGAGGTAGAGAGAGAGAGCTGCCAGAAACGAGGATGCTGGGAGAGAGAATTGCTGGGGCCAGATTTGCTGAGAGAAAGAGAGAGAACTGCCAACCAAAGCTGCTGAGAACTGAGGAAGCATGACTGTGGTGCTGGTATTTTGTCTGTTTTGATGTTACTTTGTCAGAGTCCTTTGTTGATAGAGGCCTCAGACCTTGTTGGGCTTAGATTGATTTCACAGGCAGAAGGTGAATTGAAGAGTATGCTGGCAATGCACATGAATGTTGTGGTGTCTTTGTTAAGCTTTGTCTTCCCAGGAACAGAAACTGCTGAGAACTTGCCTCAGGTCAAGATGAAGAAAAGACCTCTCCTTGGGTATTGAATGCTGAGACAATATTGTAACTTAGTTTGACCTAGGAGTGAACAGCCTTTGTGCTTTCCACTGCCTCTTGAGAGGGTGGTTGGTGGTGAATTGTAATTCAGTTGTGATCCAGGGGTGGAAAATTTTTTACCTTTGTACTTTTTGACTGACTAAATGAAAGTACTTTGTTTATGATTGGAAACTAATTTCCTCTTTGAGAAGAGAGAAGACTTTGTGATTGACCAAATGAATGTACTACCCAGGGGTAGAGAACTTTGACTTTTGTACTTTGTGATTGAACTGAGAATTTACTAAATGATTGAGTTACTCTGTATTTTGATTGTCTCTTTTATGTGAATGTTTTGTTTTCATTTGTTACTGAATAAATGTAGAGTTATTTTGCCAGTAATCCAGACCTGGAAATTGCTTGTGCTTGGCATTACAGAGATTAATCAGTCAATCAACATGCATTTATTAAGCACTTACACAGTACTGCCCACAGAGGCAGGAAGAGTCAACCTCATATGTGGGTAATTGTCTACCAGGAATGCAACTGAGTCTGCTCCTTGTAATTTCAGCTAGTAAATTTAAGTATTAAATTTAACCACTATGTGTTCTACAGATTGTAGCATACTTACTATTTTTATTTTCTGAAGACAATCTGTAATCTTTTTCTATTGATAATTTGTTTCTGTGTTAAGAAAATCTGGACAGTTTTCTTGTGTTATAGATCAAGGGAGTTTTTGTGTTCTTCTGGGAGCCCACGATTCTTAAATTGTCTCTGTGTCACCCATGTTTGCAATTAATATGCTTTATGTAGAGATCCCATGCTTTTGTAATGTTCTGGGTTTTTTTCCTCTCCTCTGCCAGATTGTTCTTTATTCTATTTATTTGTATTCCTAATCAGTTGTTGTTTCTTTCATTTTTCTGGAGAGACTTGCCATTCTGGATTCAAATTTTTCAATCTGTAAATTATTTCTATTGTATAGGTTAAACATCCTGCTTTCATTCTCATTTTTCTCTTAAGCCAATCAGGGACATCTTGTGGTTCCACGTTTTCTTGGGAATCCAGAGGGTCCTCTGGTTTATTGAATATTGGTTCATTTTCCTTTGTCATGGAATATTTTTTTCAGAAATGTTTGTACCCATTTAAGTGTCCTAGAAGCCATCTTCTCCTATATTATTATCTCCTCTGTTGATTTATCTGCTTGTGCTCAAGGTTTTTTACTGACTTTTCTTACTCCTAAATTCTTTTAAAATTTCACTCTTTTCCCCTTATATTCTATGCTTCAATTTCTGACTCCTCCTTTGATGGCAGTTTCCTAGTAGGATAGACCTCAATGCTGTCTTAGCCTCTTTACTTTTGGGGACTTGGGAGACCTCACTTTTCACTAGCTTTAATTCCTGAATCAGATGACTTCTGAGGGGACCAATCTGGCCCTAGCTCAATGCCAGTCCCCTTTCCTTCAGATCTGATGAAGCCCCATATGCACATCTCCAGCTCCATTTGTCCGTTAGTTCTCTGTTTGAGTCCTATTGCAGTGCAGTGAGCTGATGCCCCAGGCAGAACAAGTTTGTACTTTACTATACCTCTGTCTTCTCCTGGGGGTGGATGATGATGAGAGGGGTGGGCAAACATCAGTTGTGTTGCCACTGACTGAGACATTAAGGGCAGGGATAAAATGTGCTAGTAAAGATGGCAGCAGAAATCAGGAAATTACCGAGTATATTCCAGGATAAAAGTCAATGGGTCTTATTGTATTGCTGCCTCCTCAAAGTGTAGGGGTCAGAGGAGGAGAGGTGTTTAGCCTTCTCTCCTCTTAATTCATCAGTCTATTACCTCATTGATATTCTTGATGTTGGTCTGTGGGTAGAAGCATCTGCATTTATTTTATCTTTTGCATGATTCTTATGCTAGGGAATTTTGCGATTTATGAGCATGAAAAATGTTTAGTCTTCTAGCTTATGGGTCATGTGACCCAGAAATACTCATCAAGTGTTTGTTAAGCCCCTACTATGTCTAAATTCCCTTCAAAAATGTCAAAAAAAAATCATTTAATGTCAAAAGATATAGTAAAAATCCCCAGGAAAATTGAAAAGGTGGTTTTCTGTTGTGAAGGATCCAGGTGAAGAAAGTTCGCTTATGCCAAGGCATTACATTAGATTCTGGGAATATAAAGGAAAAAATGAAAGTCTCTGCCATCAAGAAATTTACATTTGATCAGGGGAAATGGCACATACACATAGATATAAATACAAAACTCATATAAAGTAGATACAAGGTAATTTCATGGGGCCGAAACCAGTAGATGGTGACATCAGTAATGGACTTTTGTATGAGATACAATGTAAGCAGAGAAGAGAGGCCATTCCAGGCATGGAGGACAAGCTGTATGGAAGTATATTCATAATTGATTCTGTTCTCTTGCTGTTCAGTCATTTCAGTTATCTCCAACTCTTCACAACCCCATTTTGGGGTTTTCTTGAGAAAGATACTAGAATTGCTTGTCATTTCCTTCTCCAGCTCATTTTACAGATGAGGAAACTGAAGAAAACAAGATTAAGTGACTTGCCTGTGGTTACTCAAGCAGAATATGAAATGAAGATGAGTCTTCCTGATTCCAAGCCCATTCATTGTTCTATCCACTTTGCTACCTAACTGCCCTGGTAGTTTGAGTAGAGTCCTTCTAAATGTTGCTTCAGGAATAGCAAGAACTACTTGGAGATTTCAGAGGGGCTGGCTTTGTGACAAGTTCAATAAACGCTTCCTGTTTTGATCTTTTGGGGGAGTGTTAGGAAATTTAAAGAAGGTACAACTTTTGTTCAGGGTAGTTATATGGCACAGTGAATAGAGTTCTGGGCCTAGAGTCAAGAAGACCTGATTTTAAAGCCAGCCTCAGATACTTACTAAGAGTGTGATACTGAGCAAGCCACTTAACCCTAATTTGATTTCATTTCCTCATCTATAAAATGAGCTAGAGGAGAAAATGACACACCATTCCAGTATTTGAAAAGAAAATCCCAAAAGGGTCAGACACAAGTGAAAAACAACTAAACAATTTTTGTTCTAGTTTTTCCTTAATTGCTTCTTCTGAATTTGCAGTGAGTCTGTGCTTGAAAGTATAGTTTCATAACATGTACTTTCTATACATGGTGATTTAGTGGCAAAGGCAAATATTTTGACTGGAAAGGTAAAACCTGTCACTCCCATCCCCCACTTCTGCCCAGGTACAGGCAGTACTCGACATAGCAACCAACTAATAAATTGTATAACTTTCCTTTATATGTGAGACATCATTTGTTTCATGAATATTCACCATAGTGAAGTAGACACTGTTGGGGAAATCAGTAAAGCTTGGGGTGGGGGAATCCTACAAGTAATTTTTCTACTTATTGATGAAATTGTAAGGTAATACTAAATAATCTCTAAAATAGTTTATTACTCTGAAAGTCCTTAAGTAAATATTCACGACTATTAAATATGGTAATTTTTTTAAACAGAAGGTTTAGTTATTTATATGCACTGAGTTCGCAAGTAGTACAATTAAAATTTCCCCTCAAAAATGGAAAAATCATAGGTTAATGCCAAAAGATATACTAACATCCCTCAGGAAAACTGAAAAGGAAAATTTCTGGTGTGAAAATTCTAGAAGAAAACACAGAGACAGGGGTTCTTTTAAGGTTATAATAAATGTCTTGAGGAAAGTCGCTACCTTTATTTTTTTTTAATCCCATTCTTCTCAAGGAAATAAAAGCTTTCAATGTCACCTCATCAGCCACCCTTCACCTACTGGCAAAGCATTTAAGTTTGCTCACTCTACTAAGCTGAAAAATGTTCTAGTCAGTTTTTTCTCTCCCACCTTGAGTGCCTCCCCACCCTCACCATCTTCCCTGCTCTGAATCTCAGGCTCTAGATGTTTGAAAGCTTGGCAACTCTGCCCTGTGCCTGAACCCTTGTCACAGCCCAGAACAAATGGCTATTACTCCCGAGCTGCTGTTGACCTCAACATTTTCTGACAGTGGCTTCAGCTCTCCTTGTGTGACTGGCATTTCCCAGAAAGCTTCTGGTTCCATGGCTGATAGACTATGTCTGTGGTCTGTAGTTGGCATTTGAAGTACAGAAGTAGGTTTGAAAGAAAGAAAGGAAGGAAGAAAGAAAGAGAGAGAGAGAGAGAGAGAGAGAGAGAGGAAGGAAGGAAGGAAGAAAGAAAGAAAGAAAGAAAGAAAGAAAGAAAGAAAGAAAGAAAGAAAGAAAGAAAGAAAGAAAGAAAGAAAGAAAGAAAGTGATTCAGTAAGGGTAGGTTGTGTCTTCCCTCCATATCTCTGCCTCTCACTCATTAGGCAAGATGTGTGTTCCCTATGCATGCATTTGATGCCTGATTGTTGATTAATTTTGCTGTGTTTTAATCAGTAAATAATGAATGTGGCCTACTATCTTGTATTTTATGTACCTGCTCAGTCAATGCTTTGTCTAATTCACAAAGAAATGCATCAGCTCTAATACTGTGTGTGTGGAGGGGAGAGAAGTAGGGTTGCATAATCAGCATTTAATGGTACTATTCCCATTAAAGGAAAGCATTCTTTCTTACTCTATTGTTTTCTCTCTGCAATGGGCTATACCCTTTGGAGAAGGAAGCAGCCTCCTGTATGTACTACTGCTAGTATTTCTAACCAAAGATTAAATCACAACCAAAATAGTACAAATTGGACTTAGGCTCTGGCTTGAGCAACTTTAGAAGTCACCAAATTCTGCTGTAGGGCCTAGAGGAACAAATATATTCTAGACTCCAGAAACAGATTTAGGGGAGTACAATTTTTGTCATTCTAAGCTCAGCTTCTCAAGCACGGTCTAAGTTAGATTCTTTTTGTTCAGATGAATTGGACTCCAACGCTCTGGGTACTTATTGCCCTAGCTATGGCTGCTGAAGATGAGATGGTAACTTAGGTGTGAAGCAGGGAATGAGAAGGTAGGTTTGCCTTGCCCTGAGATGGCGAGCTCCCACCTGCCCAACCAGGCTCCTCCTTCCTGTGGATGGGAGGCTCTGATAAGGAGAGGTGCCATGGAGGAGAAGGCAGCATCCCTATAACCATGAATGCTAAACTCCTACTCCTTCTTGCCCATGTAGGTAGGCATCCATGCCAGCAAGTAGCAGGAGGAAATTGATGGAGTCACCTTTCAATGGACCAGGGCCTCACATAGCTCTCAATTACCATATTATTTTCTATTATTGTCATTTATTCCCATACTTACAGTGAAGGCAAGGCCATTCAGATATAGATCTAATCTGCCTGGGAAACTTTGAGAGATTAGCTCCAACTCCTACTGTCTTTTGACTTTGATATAAAGTTTCAGCCTCCCATGTTTAAAAATATATGCCTCTGGGGCGGCTAGGTGGCGCAGTGAATAGAGCGCCGGCCCTGGAATCAGAAGGACCTGAGTTCGGAGCCGGCCTCCGACACCTAATCCGCACAAACAAAAACCTAGCCGTGTAACCTTGGGCAAGTTACTTAACCCCAATTGCCCTAAAGGGGCGGCTAGGTGGCGCAGTGAGTAAGAGCGCCGGCCTCGGAGTTTGGATGACCCGAGATCAGATCCGGCCTCAGAAAATGAGCACCCACGCATAAATCAAATGACTAGCCGTGTAACCTTGAGCAAGTTACTTAACCCCAATTGCTTATAAAAAAAAAAAAAAAAAAAAAAAAAAAAAATATATGCCTCATTCTCTATTGTCTACCACCTCTCTGTGGTATGTACTTCATCATTAGGTCCTCCTCCAAAGTCAGTTGGTTACTACACTGATCAGAGTTCTGAAATCTATCAATATTATTTTCCTTTATGTTATTCTATTCATCATGTAAATTTTTGTCCTGCTTCTTCTCACTTTGTATTATATCAGATCACACTAGTTTTCCCAAATTTCTGATTTCTTCCTATTAATGTTCTTATGAGATAATATTTTATTACATTCTTATGCCACAACTTTTTAGGCTTTCTCAACTCAGTATACAACTATTTTCCTTCTACATGTTTGCTGCAACAAATATTTTTTTTTGCATATACAGGGCTTGTTCTTCTGCCTTTGATCTTCATGATGTATATACCTGGTAGTGGTATCGATGGGTCAGAGAAAATGCATAGTCTATGGACTATGAATTGAGATATTTTAAGTACTCTTTCTACTATCTCCAAGGATTGTGTTCATAGCAATGTTTCCATTGCAATAAGGAATTTACCCCTTCTTTAGGCCAGGCTTAAACTCAAGACAATATGGTTATTCAGGTTCAGAATTGGAACAAACGGCAATTATCATAGACTATTTCATAATTAGTTCAAGGAGATTTCCTTAACCACCATTACATTGAAAAGATATTCAGGAAAGATACAAATTTGATTAAGTACAACTTCTCTACCTTCTAGCCTGGCCATTCATGCCCATCATGACTGAAGAAAAACTCCTGTGTGTTGGTATTTTTATTTAGGTCATCAGAAAGTTATGTTGATTGTTCTGGTCTTATCCCACCATCTCATCCCTGTAGCAGCAAGCACCCCAACATCCCCAGGGTGGCTGCCAACACAGGTTCTTAGATCTGCTTTTCTAAAGGAAAGCAACTCAAAATGGGTTAACAAGCTTACTTTAATCAATCAAACACATATCATTTACCTAGTTCAGGGGGAACAGGTCAGCAGCCCAAACTTCAGAGTATACAGACAGAACTTACAAGACAAAGAAACAAACAGATCAAGCAGACAGGCTTCCAAACTGTCCAACCATTACATAAGTACCAAATCACAGTTACCAGATAAGGAAGCATCAACATCTGGGTTTTCAAAGCCGGGGGGGGGGGGGGGCTCTCAACAGTTGCCCAGAGTCTCATCTGGTCAAATCACACAACACTTCTCACAGTGAGCCCCCAAAGCAAAGTCTCACATAAGGGATTATATAGCCTTCTCCTGGGTCAAAGAATGTAACAACCCTCTTGACCCACTGCCCAATCACACAGCATCAAGGTGTAGGCCTACCTGAAAACCAAGACTCCAGCTATAGGCCCCATGTGACCACATTCAGCCTATTAGGGGGCAGAGGATATTTTTAAATCAAGGAAGGTTCTCAGAATCTCTTAAACCTACCAAAGGGCCTAGAGGCAGGGAAGATCTTTAAATTTGAATTTCCATTAAAATCCCCTGACCAATTAAGGCTTTAGAATGGCTTCAACCCCTTTTAAGGAAAAAACTAGCCTATTCTGCATGGGGTAGTACCTTAGGAAAAATTAGCTCAGCCTGTGTTTTGGGGAGGGTGGAAGTGGACAGTGGGGATTCTAGTAGATATTGCTCCCACACTACATTCTATGATATGGCTGTTAGTCTCCATCTAATAAGTGAAAATTCATAAGCAAAAAAATGAAAAGAGAGAAAATAGGATAGACTTCTATATGAACTGTCTCATCCAAACAAAACATCATATATGTGGAGATGGAAGGAGCCATTGGTGTAATCTAGCCATTTTCTTCATTTTATAAATGAAGAAAGTCTCAGACTGTTGATTTGCCCAGGGTCACATGAGTAATAAATAGTAGAGGTAGACTGTGAACCTAGTTTTTCTGAATTAAAATTTCAAATGCTTTCCATTATAACTTACTGCTCCCTCAAATAGATGGAATATTTTCTAACACAGGAATCCTAATGTAAGCTAAGGTGATGAGTGCAGTAGAGTATTGGGAAAGTATTCTAGGAAGTATCGTGATGTAGAAAAAAGGTACATATACAAAAAAGAGACTTATCAAGTGGCTTATTGACTTTTTCAATAAATGAACGTGTATAACTGAATTGAGGAATATGTGATAAAAAGTTCCCTAAATACTAATTGCATCATTAGTAGTGAAGACAACATGAGTAATTATTTCCTCTGGAATTCATTCACATTGCTTTGGGAAATTCACTTTGACAGAAATAAGGTGAACAAGATTAAAAAAAAAAGAACCCAAAGATTATTTAATCAATTTTGGATCAAGCTGACAGTGTACTATAGTCTCAACTTCTTTATTTGACAGCGTTACCAAGGGACATTTATTGGTAAGGTATGGTACTTGTTATTAAAAAATCATAGATATGTCTAAAATGTCTCTTCTTTCCCTTTAATAGTCCACTGTGTATATCCATCAATTTATCTACTCCTTTTTTGAAACAACTCTAACTCATTATTCATGAGCTTGATGCATGTGGAAGATGCAAACAACCTAGTTTGAGTGGAGCAATGTGTTACTTTTGTGGAATTATAGGAAACAAAGTTGTATGAAATTGACACCCAAATCTTTGGTGGCTCCTGAAATAAATCCTGTGCTTTCTGAATGAAGTTGCCTGCTGAACAAAGTCCAAACACCTCAGCTTGACATCTAAGGCCCTCTTGACTTCCGCCTAAAGTTCCAGTGTTAGCACAGTTCTGACACTTGCCAACTGTGTGGCAATTAACTTTCCCTTTCTGAGACCCATTTTCTTTATATATAAAATGGAGACAAAACTACTTATAATACCTCTTTGGTATTATAAGTGCTGTATAAATCTGAGCTCTTATCATAAGCTGTTCACCTACTCCTCTAGAACCAGATTGATTTACTCACTATTCTCCAAATTCATTCCGTTAATTCCTGCCTCTCCACCATTATGATTTTACTCAGGTTTTTTCCTTTATTGTACCGTTTTTATCCTGATTCCACTTCTATTTGTTGAAATATTTCCAATATTTCAAGACTCATCTTAGGTGTTATATCTTCCATGAGCTATTCTTGATTATCCACAATTAAAGCAAAATCATAGCTTAGTACCATTCCTATGATAATCTAAATTATTATATATGTGGAAATATGATTTCTGTGTAAATGTGACTTTTGCATAAGGTCCTTGAGGACAGGAGCTGCGTCTTTTCCATATTGTTTTACATATAGGAAAAACTTAATAATTATTTATTGAATTGAATTAAATTCAATTATGGAAGTCCTCAGAGTTAATTAATCACAAGTATTTAAGATCCTGTGTTTCAGGGACTATGTTAAATGCTAAAGATATAAAGGTAAAAATAATCCCTCCTTCATGGAGTTTGCATTTTAATGGGGAAGATAGTTAGATAGTTTCTGTGTGTGTGTGTGTGTGTGTGTGTGTGTGTGTGTGTGTGTATTGATACAATATATAGAGAGTAGATGGAAGGTAATCTTGAGAGAAAAGCTCTAAAAGGCATTCTTAAACTGGGATATTTGACCTTATAAAAATAGTATTGTGGCAAGGATTTCAATATAATTGATGTCCTTTGTAATCCTATTTATTTTATATGTTTAAAAACATTATTTTGAGAAGGGATCCTTAGGCTTCACCAGACTGCCAAATGGGACCATGACACAAAAAAGATTAAGAACCCATATTTTAGCTGAAAGATCATTGCAGACAGTGACGGCAGCCATGAAATTAAAAGAAGATTGCTCCTTAGAAGGAAAGCTATGGCAAATCTGGACAGCATACTAAAAAGGAAAGATATCACCTTGCTGACAAAGGTCTATAGAGTCAAAGTTTTTCCAGTATCAATGTGTGGCTGTGAGAGTTAGACTATGTAATGGAAATGCAAATTTAAAGATCTTCCCTGCCCCTAGCTTAAGTGCACCTGGAGCCTGTGGTGGGAGGCTTGTTTTTCAGGAAAGCCCACACCTTGATACTTTGTGATTGGGCAGTGGGTCAAGGAGGTTGTTACATTCTCTGAGCCAGGAGAAGACTATATAAACCCTGATGAGAAGCTTAGCTTTGGGGCTCATTTTGAGAAGTGTTGTGTGATTTGACTAGATGAGACTCTGGGAAGCCGTTGTTGAGAGCCCCCCCGGCTTTGAAAACCCAGATGTTGATGCTTCCTTCTCTGGTAACTGTGATTTGGTATTGATATAATGGTTGGACAGTTTGGAAGCCTGTCTGTTTGATCTGTAAGTTCTGTAACTCTGAAGTTCGGGGTGCTGACCTTTTTCCCCTGAACTAGGTAATGTATGTTTGTTTGATTAAAGTAAGCTTGTTAACCATTTTGAGTTGCTTTCCTTTTGAAAAGCAGATCTAAGAACCTGTGTTGGCAGTCACCCTGGGGATATTGGGGTGCTTGCCGCTACAGACTATAAGAAACACTGAGCACCACAGAATCAATGCTTTCAAATTGTGGTGTTGGAGAAGACTTTTGAGAGTCTGTTGAACAGCAAGATTAAATCAGTCAATAATTAAAGAAATTAATTCAGGCTATTCAATGGAAGGTCAAATACTGAAGCTTAAATACTTTGGCCATATAATGAGGAGATGGGACTCATTGGAAAAGACCCTGATGCTGGGAAGGATTGAAGGCAAAAGTAAAAGTTGCTGGCAGAAGATGAGATTGATAGATAGTGTTATAGAAACAATGAACATGAACTTGGACAAACTTTAAGAGATAATAGAGGATAGAAGGGAATGCATGTCATGCTATAGTCCATGAAGTCACAAAGAGTTGTACATGGCTGAATGATTAAACAACAACATTCTAGGAGTGGAGGGAGACAGGCAAGAACTTCTTCAGAAAATTATGTTTGAGTTGAGTCTAGAAGGAAGTTGGGGTCTCTAACAGATGGAGGTGAGGAAGAAGAACATTCCTGGCATAGAGGAAAGCCAGTACAGATAAAAAGGTATGAAGATAAGAGATTGAGACCTAAAAATTACCATTTATTAGGACCTTAGAAACAAAGGATAATAGAAATGAAGAATTTCAGATTTTGTTGTCATTGTTAAGACCAGATCTCCCTATTTTTGCCTCTCTGGAATTGTAACAACACCAACATTTACATAATGCTGTGCTAAGTGCCTTAGTTTATTTTTTATTACTTTCTTTATTATTTCATTTGATCCTCAAAACAACCCCATGAAGTAGGTGCCACTATTATCCCATTTTAGAGATGAAGAAACTGAGACAAAGTTTAAGTGCCTTCTCCAGTGTTACACATCTATTAAATGTATGAGTCCTATTTTGAAGTCCAGTGCTCCTGATTCCAGGCCCAACTCACTCTCCACTAGGCTACCTAGCTGTTCTCAAGTATAGGAGCTACTCATGAGTCAATCCCATTACTATAGCGCATAGGAGTTTTGACTTGCTCCATTTCTGGTCTGTACCAGTTTGCCTCTCCCTAAAGCAGCCTGGTGGGCCCCTTTTCCTGGGGTCTCACCATACTGATACTAAATTTAATGAGGATGTCTGATTTACTTAGCCACCTACAGCTCAGAATGTCAGAGCTCAAAGGATTTGTCAACCTCAGCCTCTGCAAGAGCAAGAATTACAGGTCTTTGCCATCATATCCAGCTAAAATTTTAGATTTATAAGTGGCCTGAGAGGTCATATTGTCCAGGCTATGAGGGGCACAGTGACTAGAATGAGTTTTCACAGCTGGGAAGGCATATAACTAGGACCTCAAAGACAATTCTCCTAACTCTCCCCCCCAAGGCTTTCCACTACAAACCTGCTATTTATAGGGTGAAAAAAGACACAGGGATGGTGACACTACCTAAGAAGGACAGTATAACTAGCTCCTGAGTGTCTACTCTGAGTAGCATTCACTTTGCAATGGTATAAAATAACCAAACACAATAACTTCATTGAATCCAAAAGCACAGTGTTGATTTCTTCTTAGACTTTTTTATTTGGAAGTTATTCATAATGGTCCAAACACAGACAGTGGAGGCCCCACAACTCTATTTGAATTCAGGACTTCTATTCAGCAGATATCGGGGCTATAGTTCCTATCAAGCTGGCAACTGTTGAACTGTTCTTTTTAAAAAAAAATCTCTTCATGCAGATAATGAAGAACATGCCTTGATTCTGGACAGCATGTAGTGTCTTTAAAGCATTTTCCATCCACAGTATGATTACACTTTATTCTCATACCTCTGATGTCAGGTAGTAAGGGCAGGTATTATTATTTTTCCTATATTACAGATAAGAAAACTTGAGGCCCTACTGAGGTCAAGAAATTTTGTAAAGGCCCATACAATAAATAGTGAAGGTCTAATGGCTTTGTAGTTAGAGGACCTAGTTTCAAATCCTGCCTCTGACATTTACTAGCTGTGTGACTTTTGTTGAACCATTTCATGTCCATGGGCCCCATTTTTCTAATCTATAAAATGAGGGGGCTAGATTAGGCAACCTCAGAAGTCCCTTCAGCTCTAGATCTATGGTCCCATCATTAGATCATATGCAATTATGATCTAATATCTGAGATTTCACAAGTGGCAGAGCTCCTGGTGTTGGAACTCCATACACCACTGTATACCTCAGTGAGGCTTCAACTTAATGGATAATACCTATGACAGAAATAACAAACTGTGGGTGACATGCATCCTGCAGAACTCATGAATTTGGCCTAAACCAGATTAAGATGTAAAATAAAAGAAAACAGAGATAATATAAATCTGTGGTTTTCTAAGTCACTGTGCACTTCATGGGGATCACTTTCTATTTGAGTTTGATACCATTATTCACAACTTTAAGGTTAAGAGGAAGAATTTGAATGCTACCTTCATGACTGAGCCAAGCATTCAATCTATCTACAACATCATTCTGTCCCTTCCCTAGGGTATAGAGTCACTCAAATATTTCTATTGAATCTGCATTCAATGAGAACTTCCTCAGATTATCAAAGTTGCCTCTGTGCAGTGCAGAGTAGAAGAATGGCGATATCTGACCCCAGGTAACCTCTAGTATTTACCTTCTAAAGTGATATGTGTTTTGGACTGGATATGTAATACTCCCAGTAAATCAAGTTTTCACCTACTAGGGTCAGGATCAGAACAGAGGTCAATATTCAACCATAAGAGCAAATAGAAGTCCTGGAAAATTAATCTTCATGTTTATTGATAGAGAACAGTGTTGACCCTGATGAATGATCTCAAAAGCCCTTACATACTAATCCTAGCCAAGTCTGTTGACAAAAAGAGTCTTTTGGATACATTATCCTTATGGTGAAAGTTTTACCTGATTCTAAATATTGGTTCAAATCATGGAGGTTGGAAAAGTAAACTATAGCTCTCCTATGAAGGCTGCTCCCTATGCCAGAGTTCAAAATCCTATTCATGATACCACTTCTAGCTCTAGTTCATACTTTGACCAAAAAAAAAAAACAAAAGCATATACTATTTTAGTGTTTAAGTTAATGTTGATTTTAACATTCGTAAATATTTATTAAACACCAACAGGCTAAGGCAAACCATGATATAATATAACAGATATAGAGAGCAAGTACTGGACTTAGAGACTGGATGATTCTTACTTTGAACAATCATTAGCTGCAAGTGATAGAAATACAAGCAAAAAGAAAGACAGCCCCTGCCCTCAAGGGGTTTAAATTCTAATGGGGGGTAGCAACAAATAAAAGAGAGCTGAAAAGATGGAGAAAGGGAAGAAGGTATCCTGGGGGTATAGTGGTGAATTCCAAAGGATGAAGGATGATTGTTCTGGGCTCTTCCTTAAAGTGGAAATTGGGGAAAGAGCTCTCCAGTGGGAGAAGGGGGCTGCATAAGTAGATGAGGAGGCAACTGAATCATGGGTGGTAGCAAGGTCCATTCTGAATTCTTCTTGAAAATAGAGGTTGCAGTAGGGACTCAAGAAGATAAGCACAATTGTGAGGGGAATAAAAGGAGAGATTTCAACTCTCAGATACCCAAAATGCCTGGTGTATACTAAATAAATTCTTATTGACTTTACTGTCATTTTCATCTTAATATCTTCCACCAAGGTGTCACTATATCACTAGATCACATATTTCATCAGTGTGAGAACTTCATTCAGACACAGAATGCATTATACCTGAGGTTCAGAGAAGTTAATGACTTGACAAGGGTCACATAGCTACTAATTGTCTAAGGCCAGATTTGAACTCATGAAGATGAATCTTCCTGACCCAGAACCAGCACTCTATCAAATTTGCCACCTGGCTGCCTCACATTCATATAGAAGATGGTGCAAGATTTTCACCAATTTATAGATTTGCCCTATATCTCCTTTATGACAAATATTATTTCATTTTTGTCTTTAAGTCCTAGCACCTAATGCATATTGGTCAAATGTAAATGAATTGATAACTAAAAAAGTAGAGATTGGCAGATGAACCAACTAATATTTTTACTAATTATATGTTCACTATAAGACATGCATAAGAAAATAACATACCAGGTGGCTAGGTGGCACCGTGAGTAAGAGGGCTGGTCCCAGAGTTGGGATGACCCAGGATTGGTCCCAGCCTCAGAAAATGAGCACCTATACATAAATAATCACTGGCCTGTGTAACCTTGTGTAGCAGCAAGCTGCCAACACAGGTTCTTAGATCTGCTTTTCAAAAGGAAAACAACTCAAAATGGGTTAACAAGCTTAATTTAATCAATCAAACATATATTACCTAGCTCAGGGGAAAAGGTCAGCACCCTGAACTTCAGAGTGTACAGATAGATCAAATAGACAGGCTTCCAAACTGTCCAACTATTATCAATACCAAAATCACAGTTACCAGAGAGGGAAGCTTCAACATCTGGGTTTTCAAAGCCGGGGGGCTCTCAACAGCTGCCCAGAGTCTCATCTGTTCAAATCACACAACACTTCTCAAAGTGAGCCCCAAAGCAAAGCCTCCCTTCAGGGTTTATATAGCCTTCTCCTGCCTCAGAGAATATAATAACCTTCTTGACCCACTATTCAATCACAAAGTATCAAGGTGTGGGCTTTCCTGAAAAACAAGCCTCCCACCACAGACTCCAGGTGCACTTAAGCTAGGGACAGGAAAGATCTTTAAATCTGCATTTCCATTACACCTTGAGCAAGTTACTTAACCCCAATTGCTTAAAAAAAAATAAGTAAATGACATATAAATTAGAGTATGATAAAAAAAAACCCATTATCATGTAGGAATCATTTGGTAACCTTAAAAATTAAACTCAATGGGGTGGCTAGGTGGGGCAGTGAGTAAGAAAGTCGGACCTGGAGTCGGGATGACCCAGGATCGAATCCGGCTTTAGAAAATCAGCACCCACATGTAAACAATGACTGGCCATGTAACCTTGAGCAAGTTACTTAACCGCAGTTGCTTTAAAAAAAAAATTAAACTCTATCATTGTCAACTATTATCTCATCTTTGACCTTCCAACAATTAGGACAATCTTTGGCCTTTTATCATTTTTCATGCTTAAAGGTATTTTACCTGAACCCATATGCAGCTTTCTTTTACTCTTCCATTTTCCAGGAACTTTTGGACTTTAAGGGCCTTCAAAACTTCTCTGTGCAGTTTATTCAGAAGAAAGTTTCAATTTGTTGCCTCAACATTCCTAATTAGCTCTGGAGATTTTCTCTCTGTAGATCTAGTCCTTCCACACAGAGCTGGTTTGTGAATCCCAGGAGTCTCTCCACTGCTGCTTCTCCTCCCTTTCCCTTGTCTAAACTCCTAAACTGCTGTGTGGTCTCTCATTATTTATCAGAAAAGAGAAAACTCATGAGATTGTTTTTACAGCATAAATCTCCCACCATGGTCCTGTTCTAATAAGGAGAGAATTTCCTCAGCAACAAATTCTATGACATTCACTTCTCTCAACTCATTCCCTTTTTCCAACAAACACTTGTTAAGGGTCTAGTAAATACATATGTACTTTGCATCAGATAAAGTGATAAAACAAATATTAAAAAGTCCCCAGCTTTAGGACTTTCTGTTCCCCTGAGAGTACTACATTTAATCTGATTAGCATATAAATGACTACATGAGGAAGGAAAGAACACAAAGAAACAAGAGTATGAGGAAAAGCCTTTCATTGGGAAGAGGTACCTGAACTGTGCCTAGCATGAAGTCAGAGAAATGAAGAGGGAGTGCAATCTAGACTTCTAGTCTTTTCTCTCTTTGGTCCATCCTCAGTGGAGCTTCAAAAAATAATCATCAAAAGAAAAGGTTTAACTCTCTTCTAAACCTACTGAATAACCAACCAGTGAGGTAAAAATAAAGACTGTGAACCAGAATTGTACTCCTTGAAAAATGAGAAAGTATAACCCCATATACCAGTAGATAACTTTAGACAAGTAATCGGTGTGGTACATATGGATGGAGAGATCCTCACAGTAGCAAAGTTGATAATTGATGGCAACAGAGACTAGACTGCATTACAAAGTATCAGTGAGGATCTAGGGTATTCTTACTCTCCCTCTTGGTAGAGAGTATGGGGCAATGCAGAAAAATACAAAGTGAATCCAGTGATAAAGAGTTGCCACAAATGTAGTATCTTGGAAAAAGAAAAAAACAGAGAAGAAGAACCAGGTTTCCATGAGAGAAAGATGGAAGAAGTATGAGAGAAAGAATATGATCTGAGATAAAAGGAAGCTTGTTAAGGGTAGGACTACAAATGTTAAATGTTGTACTCAGGGAGAGAATCCAAGATGGTGGAGAAAAGTCAGGGATTCATCTAAGCTCTTCCAAATTTGCCTCCAAACTAATTTAAATAATCCCTCAAAATAACTTCTGTAGCAGGAGAACCCACAAAACAATGGGGTGCAACAATTTTCCAGTCCAAGACAACTTAGAATGAAAGCAGAAAAGGTCTGTTGCAGTGGAGTGAGAGTGAGAATGGAGAGTCCAGAGCAGGCTGCACTAGCACAGCCCATGCTCCAGAAAACCAGAAGCAGACATGGGGAAGACTGAATTTAATGGTGGCAGCAGCTGCTACTGGAGCTTTTAGCCCACAGATAGTAAGACTGTTGGACTACTGGTCAGAAGGAGATTACAGGGGTCCTTTGGCTGGCACTGAGGATTTGGTAATAGCTCACAGTCCTAGGTTGCAGTCTCGGGAAGAAGAGGAGTATTAACACACCAGAGCTTGTGGCACCAGAGGAGGAGAGACCTTGGTTACAATTCTAGTGGAGAAAAGAGCACTTATAGGGGGCGGAGTCAAGATGGCAGAGTAGAAACAGCACTTCCAAGGTGCTCTGCCCCACACCACTACCAAAAATTGTAAAAGGGGAATCTGAACAACTTCTGGAGCCCCAGCACCCACAGAAAGACACAAAGAAGCTAACCTCCCGCTGAGGACAGCCCAACAGCCTTGCAGGGAGTGGCCATCCCAGTGCTCTGGGAGCCAACAGCACAGCACCCTGGGAATTGACAGCACAGCGCTCTGGAAGCCAAGCCCAGGCCCACTTGAGCCTCGGTTTTAGCCCCAGGGCGGCCAGGCCAGCAGCAGGCTGGGCCAGCAGCCAGCTGAAGGTACCCCAGAACACCAGGAGCTGTGGCAATTCCACAATTATCAGCACAGATATGCCTATTACAAAGTGAGAGGTTAGTGCCCTATGGACTTTGGGACCAGTATTTGGAGAACTTGTCGGCTTCCTCCCCTGGGGGCAAAAAGCTGCTGAGGAAACGCGGCACAGAGGCCATTTTGCAGCATCAGTGGCAGCTCCAGCTCCTGGTCTGTGAACTGTAGAGAGATCTAACAATCAGTCTGGGGGTTAATCACTCTTGATTTAACCTGCTTAGATCTGGATTGTGGTATTGGGGGGAGATCTGGGGTAGGTATCCAATTTGCCAGAGCGGGTGGAGGCTTTACAGAGGCCACCCAACCTCAGGAAGTTGTGAAGACCCCGACGTTTGGGATGGAAGCTCTCCTGTCTGGTGGCAGAGTAATACTGTAGCAACAAGCCCAAAAATCAAGTAATTAAGTGGCAATATGCCTAGGCAAAGGAAACAAAATAAACAGAAAAAATGTAACTTTTGACTGCTATTTTGGGGGCAAAGAGGATCAAAGCATAGCACAGGAGGAGGACTGTGAGGTCAGAACTCCTGTACCAAAAGCCCCAAATGAAAATACAAGCTGGCTAGAGGCCATAGAGGACATTAAGAAGCAGATAAGAGAAGTGGGGGGAAAATTGGGAAGAGAAATGAGAAAGATGCAAGAAAAGTATGAAATGACAGGCAACAGCCTGACTGAGGAAAATAACACCTTAAAAAATAGACTAACTCAAATGGCAAAAGAGGCTCAGAAAGGCAATGAGGAGAAGAATGCAAGGGGAAGTAGTTGCAGGGGAGGGGGAGAACAGGAAGGCAAAAAGGCAAAACCTTATTCTCATTGAATTTGGCTCAAGGAGAGAATCACATACATACTAAATGGTAAATCTCACCCTTCAGGAGAGTAGGGGAAAGGGGGATGAGAGGGAGGATGATGGAGGGGTGGCATTCTAGGGAGAGGGGACATTGGAAGTACCCACTTTTGAAGATCAAAGTAGGGAATGGACCAGGTGGGGGTGGGATGGGTGGGAAATATAAGCAGTCTTTTACAATATATCTACTATGGTAATGTTTTGCATAGATATACATGTACAGCGCATACTGAGTTGCTTATCTTCCCAGAGGGAGTGGGTGATAAGGGAGGAAGGGAGTGGATCTGAAATTTGAAGTTTTAAAATTAAATGTTTCAAATGTATAGAAATACTATTAGTAATACTATCTTGCATGTAATTGGGAGATAGGATGTTCAGGAATTGGGGCTCAGAGATTCACCTTGCCCTAATGGTAAAGTCGAAGGTGGTATGGGAGAAGATATGGGAGACAGCAGATTGGATGAAGGGATATCTAGTGGGACTGCTATTCTTGGGTGGTGGGTAGGGAAAAAATGTGGGAAAATTGTAACTCAAAATCTGGTAAAAATGAATAATGTAAACCAGAAGTTAATAAAAAAAAAAAAAGGAGTACTTGTGGTCACTCACAAACTCCTGCAAAAGCAGGAGACTAGTAAATATGACCCTTTTAAAATCATATCCTCTTGGAAGAAATGGAAGCTTACAGACCCCCAGAAGTAGCTGCACAAAAACCTGAAGCTTGAACAAAGCCTCCTGCATGCTGGGAGCAGAGCCCAACTTTAATATAAAAATAAAAGTCAAGAAAAAGGCTGGAAAAAAAATGAACAAACATAACAGAAAACAAAAAACAAACCCTTAACTTAAAAATTACTATAGTGACAGAGAAAGTTAAAACACAATCTCCGAAGAAGATAAGAAAGTTAGGGGCAGCTAAGTGGTGCAGTGGGTAGAGCACCTACCCTGGAGTCAGGAAGACCTGAGTTCAAATCTGGCCTCAGACACTTAACACTAACTAGCCATGTGACCTTGGGCAAGTCACTTAATCCCATTTGCCTTAACATCTCCCCTCCACAAAGCAAAAACAAACAAAAAAAGAAGATAAAGTCAAAATTGCTACATCCAAAGACACAGAGAAAAAGGTGAATTTATTTCAGGTCCTAAAAAAAAAGAAATTTTAACAAATCAAATAAGAATAGTAAAAGAAAATGGGAAAAGAAATTAAAATGATGCAAGAAAATCATGAATAAAAGTGAATAGTTTTGTAAAGGAGGCCCCTAAAAATACTGAAGAAAATAACATGATAAAAAAAAAGGCCAAATGATAAAAGAAACACAAAAATCCAATGAGGAAAAGAATGCCTTACAAAGCAGAACTGACTAAATGGAGAAGATATAAAAATACTCAGAGAATTCCTTAAAAAGTAAAAATGATCACAAGGAAAAGGAGGTACAAAAGCTCACTGAAGAAATTAATTCCTTGAAAATTAGAATTAGGGGTCAAGATGGTAAAATAAGTGGTAATTTGCTCTTACCCTCCCTTTTTGGCCTAGAAAAACCCAGTAAAATCCAGGAAAAATCCTGGAACAGCTGAACCAGCAGAAAAATGGAGTTTAGCAGTCTTTTAGCCCAGGAGACTTGGGGGATTACCTGGAAAGGACCCTTTTGCTCTGGTGGAAGGGGAGCAGTATAGGAAGGGAGGCATCCTGGCAAACCAGTAGCAAGCCACACCTCAACAAGCCAGCAGGAAATCTTGAGCCCCAGCATGGTGGAGCAAGCAAGTGGCAATACCAGGACCCCCTATGCCCTTGTGTGCCTTAGTACAGCCAGAGGAACCAGTAGACTCCAGCTCAGAACACCACCACATACATCATTAGGCAGGTATCCTCCAGAAGCTGCAATCCCCTGTCCTTCAGCACAGCTCCAGGTGGGCAGGCATCCTCCAGTACATGAATCTCCCCATGCTTCAGCACAGCCCTGGGTAAGCAGGCATCATCCACTGGCCAGACCCCAGCCCCACCCCAGGAGCTTCAATGTAGCCACAGGGAAATGCAGAAAAACCCCACCTAGTCTCAACACACAATAGGCACCATGACCACCAGTTCCAGCTCCACTCCAGGTAAGCTACCAGACCCCTACAGCCTTGAGCTTCCAGAAGCTGAGGGTCTAGCACACAAAGCCAGTGACCAGCACCCTGGCCTTCATCACAAGAAGCTATGGAGAGTGCCTGATGTGCCCCAGAAACAGAGATCAACTTTAAAAGCCAGGAAAAAGGAAAACACCATTAAAAGAAACAACAACAAACACGGACCATAGAAAATTATTATGATGACAAAAAAGATCAAAACACAAATTCAGAAGAGAACAACATTGTCAATACACCCACATCTGAAACTTCAAAGGGAAATATGAAGTGGTCTCAAGCTCAAAAATGCCTTCTAGGAAGAGCTTAAGAAGGATTTCAAAAGTTAAATTAGAGCAGTAGAAGAAAGATTGGGAGGAAAAAAGAAGAGATATGCAAAAGAGACTCAACAATTTGTAAAACACAGGACAAGAATTGACTGTAGAAAACAATTCCTTGGGAACAGCCAAGTGGAGCAGCGAATAGAGCACCAGCCCTAGAGTCAGGAGGACCTGAGTTCAAATCCAGGCTCAGACACTTAAAACTTACTAACCATGTGACCTTGGGCAAGTCACTTAACCTCAATTGCCCTGCCTTCCCTCCTCCAAAAAGCCAAAAAAAAAAAAGGAAGGAAGGAAGGAAGGAAGGAAGGAAGGAAGGAAGGAAGGAAGGAAGGAAGGAAGGAAGGAAGGAAGGAAGAGAAAACAATTCCTTAAAAAATACAATTGTCCAAAATGTCAAGGAGAAAATATCGAAAGTAGCAAGAAAGAAACAAGTTAAATATCATGGAACCACAGTCAGAATTAAGCAGGAGCTTACAGCTTCTACCTTAAAAGTTCAGAGAGCTTGGATTATGATATTTCTTAAGGCAAAAGTGCTTGGATTACAACCAAAGATCAACTACCCAGTGAAACTGAGCATACTCTTTCAGGGGAAGAAATGGACATTCAATGAAATAGGGGACTTCCAAATCTTCCTAATGAAAAGAAGAGAGCTTAAGACAAAATTTGATCTTCAAATGCAAGAATCAATAGAGCCATAAAGAGGTCGACAAGAAAGAAAAAAATACATTATTCAATAAGGGTAAACTGTTTGCATCCCTACATGGTAAGATAATACTTGTAACTCTTCAGAACTGTATCTTTATTACTACATTTAGAAAGGGGTATATATAGACAGAGGGTGTGGGTAGCAGTTGACTTTGCTGTTATGGTAAAAAATCTAATTAAGTGGTAAAAAGGGACTGTACTGGGAGATAAGGAAAGAAGGAGGCAGAAAAGGGTAATTTGCATTACATGTAGAGGCTGAAGGACCTATTATAGTAAAGGGAAAGAAGGAAAGGAGATGAGCATTGTTTGAACCTTACTCTCATTGGATTAGGCTCAAAGAGATAATAACATACTCAGGTATAGAAATCTAACTTACGGGGCGGCTAGGTGGTGCAGTGAGTAAGAGCGCTGGCCTTGGAGTTGGGATGACCCAAGATCAAATCCGGACTCAGAAAATGAGCACCCACGCATAAATCATGACTAGCCGTGTAACCTTGAGCAAGTTACTTAACCCCAATTGCTTAAAAAAAAAAAATTATAAAAAAAAAAAAAGAAATCTAACTTACCTTTTAGGAAGTAGGAGGTGAAAGGGAAAATAAAATGGAGGAAAGGGGTGGTGGAGACAAGATGGCAGAGTAGAAACAGCAATTCCAAGGTGCTCTCTCCCACACCACTTCAAAATCATGTTAAAGGGGACTCTGAACCACTTTGGGAGCTCCAGCACCCACAAAATGACACCGAGAAGCTAACCTCCCACTGAGGACAGCCCAGCAGCCCTGCAGGGAGTGGCCAGCACAGCGCTTTGGGAGCCAACAGCACAGCACTCTGGGAGCCGAGCCCAGACCCACATGAGCCCTGGTAAAAGCCCCAGGGCAGCAGGGCCAGCAGTTGGCTAGAGGGACCCCAGAACACCAGCAGCTGTGGCAATTCCAGAATTATCAACATAGACATGCCTAGCACAAAATGAGAGGTTAGTGCCCTATGGACTTTGGGACCAGTATTTGGGTAACACATCTGACTCTTCCCCTGGGGGCTAGAAGTGGCTGAGAAGACGCGGCACAGACACCATTTTGCAGCTTCAATTGCAGCTTCAACTACTGGTCTGCGAACTGTTGGGAGATCCAGCGATCAGTCTTTGGGGTAATTGCTCTTGCTTTAACCTCCCTGGATCTGGATTGCAGTCTGGGATGGAGGTCTTGGGGTGGGTATCCAACTTGCCAGAGCGTGTGGAAGCTTCACAGAGGCCACCCAACTAATACCTCCAGAAGTTGTTAAGACCCCAATGTTTGGGATGGAAGCTGCCCTGTCTGGTGGCAGAGACCTACTGTGGCAGCAAGCCCAAAAGTCAAGTAATTAAGTGGCAACATGCCTAGGCAAAGGAAATAAAATAAACAGAAAAATTCAACATTAGACTCCTATTTTGGGGGCAAAGAGGATGGAAGCATGGAACAGGAGGAGGACTGTGACATCAGAAATCCTGCTCCAAAAGCCCCAAAGGAAAATATGAGCAGGTTACAGGCTATAGAGGACCTTATGAAGGACTTTAAAAATCAAATAAGAGAAGTGGAGGAAAAATTGGGAAGAGAAATGAGAATGATGAGGGAAAAGTATGAAATGAGAGACAACAGCCTGACTGAGGAAAATAACATCTTAAAAAATAGACTAACTCAAATGGCAAAATAGGCTCCAAAAGGCAATGAGGAAAAGAATGCCAAGCATGAGCAGCTTTTCAGAAGAATGATGCTGTGAAAAGCTTTTAAGGCTCTGATTACACAGTATAGTGAACAATCTATTTATTCCATAATAAATCAAAGCAAAACATTCAAAGTAAATCAAAGTACAGAATTCACAATGTTACAACTTATCACAGAAAATCAAAATATAGCATTCACAATAACTTGTCACAGAAAATGGCCTCATAGTTTTCACCACAGTGGTCACAAAGTCTTCAACAAAGAACAATGATTTAGTAACTCAATTATTCAATCATTTATAAGGAAGTTTGTCTCCTCAAGGAACACAAAGTACAATAGTCAAAGTTCTCCACTCATGGAACACACTAAGTTAACTCAATCAGTAACTTAATCAGTCATCAATCACAAGGTACAATACTTTAGTCAATCATTCAATCAACTCAATCACTCAATAATCCTTCATCATTCACTATCCAATCATCAGAAAATTCATAGACCCTCCACCCCTAGTTCACTAGTAAATTTACAATTTCTCAGTCAGTACAAAGTATCCAAGTGAAGTCTTCTTACAGCTTGACTCAGGGTGGTTTCTCAGATTCCCTGAATCCCCTTCCATGGTCCCCGATGCTACCTGAATTCACCAAACTGTCACCTGGGTTCAAAGGCAGACAGATCCCAGGTCCTTGTCCAGCTCTGTGCAGTTCCTGCTCCACATTGGAGCTCACAATGTCCAGTCCATCTCAAATCTTTCACAGTCTCTGTTCCCAGGAAGACAAGTATTAACAAAGCCACAAACAGGTACATACAAAGTACCAGCATCACAGTCATGCTTCCTCAGTCTTCAGCAGCTCTGGCTGGCCCTCAGAAATCATCAACAGCCTCAGCAGCTCCAGTTGGCCCTCAGCTCTGACTGGCTCTCAGAAATCCTTAGCAACTCATGGCTTTTCACTTCAGCCTCCTCTGCTCCTCTTTAGCCTCCCCAGCAGCAGCAGCAGCTTCTGCCTCCATGGAGGTTACTTCAAAAAGATCTGACTTTCCCAGCCAAGGTTTTCCTTATATACAGTATTATTCCTCCCTTCTCAGCTACTTCCTATTATGTCAGCAACAAGGGACCAAACTTTCTGTTTCTTTAACAAAGGCTTGATTAATCACTAAGTGCTAAGTATCTATTACCTTTGCCAATACAAAGGGATCATATTGCATTACTATTACACACAGTAAGAGCCCTGTCTATTGAATCTCTGTGCTAATTTCTCTGCTTGTATTTTCTAATTATCTGTAATTAACATAAGATCATTAACCCCTTTAAAGCTGTCTATTCTTTAGAAAAGCAGATCAAAAATCCTGTGCTAGTAGGCCATCCTGGGTGTGCTAGGGTGCTTGCTAATATAGGTAACATAGACAAATGAAGCAATATTATTAGTAAACATATATACATGAAATGGTAAAGCATCCAAATTCTTAGAGGAGATCTTAAGGGATTTACAAGAAGAAATAGACAATAAAACTATGCTACTAAAACACCCCCTCTCAGAATGAGAACAATCTCACCACAAAATAAACAAGAAAGAAATTAAGGAGGTGAATAAAATTTCAGAAAAGTCAGATATGGTAGACCTCTAGAGAAAATTGAATGGGGATAGAAGGGAATAGACATTTTTCTCAGTGGTACATGGCACCTACACAAAAATTGACCATATATTAGGGTATGAAAACCTCACAATCCAAAGCAGAAAGGAAGAAATATTAAATACATTCTTTTCAGATCATGATTCAATAAAAATTACGTGGAAGAACAGACTGTTGAAAGATAGAAGAAAAAGTAACTAAAAACTAAATGATCTAAACCTAAAGATTGAGTGAGTCAAACAACAAGTCATAGACACAATAAATAACTTCATCCAAGACAATGACAATAAGGAGAGAGGATACCAAAATTTATGGCATGCAGCCAAAGCAGTTCTTAGAGGAAATTATATCCCTCTAAATGCTTAAACAGATAAGAGAGGAGATCAACGAACTGGGCATGCAACTAAAAAAGATATAAAAAGGGCAACTAAAAGATTCCCAATTAAATATCAAATTTAGAAATTCTGAAAATCAAAGGAGAGATTAATGAAAATGAAATTAAGAATAGTATGGAACTAATGAATAAAACTAAGAACTGGTTTTATGGAAAAATAATAAAGATAAATCTTTTATTAATTTGATTAAAAAACAGAAAGAAGAAAACCAAATTACCAGTATCAAAAATGAAAAAGGTGAATTTACCACCAATGAAAAGGAAATTAAAGCAATAATTAGAAGGTATTTTGCCCAAATATATGCCAATAAATTTGACAATCTGAATGAAATAGATAAATATTTACAAAAATATAAGTTGCCCAGGTTAACAGAAGAGGCAATAAAATATTTAAATAACCTGATTCCAAAAAAATAATTTGATCAGGGGACAGAGCCAAGATGGTGGAATAAGAGCAGTGATTTGCTTGAGCTCTCCCCCAAACCTCTTCAAATACCTTAAAAAATAACTCTAAATAAATTCTAGAGCTACAGAACCCACAAAATGACAGAGTGAAATATATCTCCAGCCTAAGATAAACTGGCAGGCCAATAGGAAGTGCCTGTCACACAGGACTGGGAGTAGAATGCAGTCCAGTGTGGGCCATGGCAGCACAGACAGGGCTGGAGCAGGCCTCATGGAACTGAATCACTGGCAGCTGTGGCAGTTTTCAGGCTTCTCAACCCAGAAAGGCAACAGCATTGAAGGTCAGTGGGAAAACTTTATGGGACCTGAGTGAAAGAGGAGCATGGTCTAGCTCTAGTCCTGGAGAGGTAAAGGTTGCAGTGGCAGTAGTGGTGGCAGCAGAAGCAGCAGCAGTAACCGTGGCTGATTCTGGAGCCACAGACAGTAGGGCATCCCATGGCTGATAAAAACCACTGAATCCTGGAACATGAGCAAACAGTGTAAGAAAAGTCAGACTATAGAATCTTACTTTATTGACAAAGAAGATCAAAACATAAAACTAGGAAAAGACAAGGAAGTCAAATCTTATGTATCAATACCCTCCAAGAAAAATATGAATTGCTCACAAGCCGTGGATCAAAAAGGTTGGGGCAACTAGGTGGTTCAGTGAATATAGCCCTTGCCCTGGAGTCAGGAGGACCTGAGTTCAAATCTGGACTCAGACAGTTGACACACTTACTAGCCATGGGATTTTGGGCAAGTCACTTAACCCCAACTGTCCTCCAAAAATAAAAAAAAAGAAAAGAAAAGAAAAGTTCAAAAAGGATTTTGAAAATCAAGGAAGAGAAGTAGAGGGGAAAATTGGAAAGAGAAATGTGAGTGATGCAAGAAAATCATGAAAAATGAGTCAACAGTTTGCTAAAGAAGACTCAAAAAATACTGAAGAAAATAACACCTTAAAAAATAGACAAAACCAAATGGTAAAAGAGATCCAAAAAGCCAACAAGAGAAATGCCTAAAAAAATAGAATTGACGAAATGGAAAAGGTCAAAAAGCTCATCAAAGAAAATAATTCCTTCAAAATTAGAATGGAGCAAATGGAAACTAATGACTTTATTAGAAATCAAGAAATAATAAAATAGAACCAAAAGAATAAAAAAAAGAAGACAATGTAAAATACCTCATTGGAAAAATCACTAACATGGAAAATAGATCCAGGAGAGATCATTTAAAAATTATTGGACTATCTGAAAGCCATTAAAAATAATTAAAAAAATAAAAGAGCTGGGGAAGCTAGGTGGAGCAGTGAATAGAGCACTGGCTCTGGAGACAGGAGGACCAAAGTTCAAATATGGCCTCAGGCACTTAACACTTACTAGCCATGTGATCTTGTGCAAGTCACTTAACCCCAATTGCCCTGCCTTCCCCCTCCAAAAAGCAAAAAATACAAATAAAAACAAACAAAAAAGAGCTTAGACATCATCATTCAAGGAAAACTGTCGGGATATTCTAAAACCAGAGGGTAAAATAGAAATTGAAAGTATCCACCAATCACCTCCTGAAAGAGATCCCAAAAGGAAAACTCCTAGGAATATTGTAGCAAAATTCCAGAGTTCCCAGGTGAAGGAGAAAATATTGCAAATATCCAGAAAAAAAAATGAGTATTGTGGAAATACAATCAGGAAAATACAAGATCTAGCAATTTCTATGTTAAGGAATCAAAGGGTTTGGAATATGATATTCTAGAGGTCAGAGGAGCTAGGATCAAAACCAAGAATCACCTACGTGGAAAAACTGAATACTTCAGGGGAAAAAATGGACATTCAATGCAACAGAGATAATTCAAGCATTCTTGATGAAAAGGCCAGAGCTGAATAGAAAATTTGGCTTTCATGTACAAGAATCAAGAGAAGCATAAAAAGGTAAACAGGAAAGATAAATTATAAGGGACATATTAAAGGTGAACTGTTCACATTCCTACATGGAAAGATTATATTTGTAACTCATGACCTTTCTCAGATTTATATGTGTGTATGTATACATTTGTGTATGTATGTATGTATTATATATATATGTGTGTATGTGTGTGTGTTTATGTGTACATATATGTGTGTGTGTGTGTGTGTGTATATATATATATATATATATATACAGATAGATAAATAGATAGACAGATGGACAGATGGACAGACACATACATATATACATATATACATACATACATACATACATACATACAGGGGACAAGGTGAGTTGAATATGAAGGGATGTTATCTAAAAAATAAATTTAAGGTGTAACAAAGTAAGATATTGGGAGAAGGCAAAAGGGAGAGATAGAAGGGAGTAAATTTTCTCACATAAAACAGGCAAGAAAAAGGTTTCACAATGGAAGGTAAGAGGGGCGAGGTGCGAGGGACATCACTCTGATAGGATTTGGGTTAAGGAGGGAATATCACACACACTCAATTAGGTATCTTGCCTTACAAAAAAAAGTAAGGGGGAAGGTGATAAGAGTGGAGTGGTGGGGAAAAGGGGGTTAATGATAGAAGGGAGGGCAAATTGGAAGAGGAAATAGTCAGAAGCAAAAACTTTTGAAAAGGGACAGGATCAAAGGAGAAAATAGGATAAGTGGGGGACAAGATAAGATGGAGGGAAATTTCACAACATGACTATAATGGAAGTGTTTTGCATAGCTAAACATGCATATCCTATATTGAATTGCTTATCAATGATGGTGGATGGGGAGGGAAGATGGGAGCAATTTGGAACTCATAATTTTAAAAACAAATGTTAAAAAAATGTTTTTCCATGCAACTGGGAAATAAGAGGCAATGGGATTTAGAAATCTATCTTGCCCTACAAGAAAATAAGGGGAAAGAGAATGGGGGGGGGACCTGATAGAAGGGAGGACAGCCTAGGGGAAGGGTAATCAGAATGCATACTATCTTGGGGTGGGGGGAGGGGGAGAGATGAGGAAAAATTTGGAAATCAAAAATTTTTGGAAATGAATGTTGAAAACTAAAAATAAATAATTAATAAAAATAAATAAATTGAACACACCACCAATGAAGTCCCTCAGAAAAATCTCTAGGGACAAATGGATTTACAAGTGAATTCTGCCAAACATTTAAAGAACAATTAATTTCAATACTATATAGACCAGTTGGGAAAATAAGTAAAGAAAAAAGAAATAAAAATAAGTCAAGAAAATAAGTAAAATAAAGTAAAAAATAAAAAAATTAATAAGTAAACAATTAATTTCAATACCATATAAACCAATTGGGAAAATAATAAATAAAAAAGAGTCCTACAAATGTGGTGCTGATACCCAAACTGAGAAGAACCAAAACAGAGAAAGAAAATTATATACCAATTTACCTAATGATTATAGATGCAAAAAATTTAAATAAGATATTAGCAAACAAGTTACAGTAAATTATTGTGATGGCTAGGTAGGATTTATACCAGGAATACATAGCTAATTCAATATTAGTAAAGTTATCAGCATAATCGACCATATCTATATATCTCAATAGATGCAAAAACAAGCTTTTGACAAAGTACAACATCCTCTCCTTTTAAAAACACTAGGGAGCATAGGTATAAATGGAGTTTTCCTTAAAATGATAAGTAGCATCTATCCAAAATCATTAGCAAGCTTTATATGTAATGGTGATAAGTTATAAGCATTTTCAAGAAGGTCAGAGCTGAAAGAAGTACGTCCATTATCACCACTGTTATTCAATATTCTACAAGAAATGTTAGTTTTAGCAAAAAGAGGAGAAAAAGAAGTTGAATGAAATAGAATACATAAAGAAGAAACAAAGCTATCATTCTTTGTATGTGATATAACAGTATACTTAGAAAATACTAGAGAATCAAGTAAAAACCTACTTAAAATAATTAACAACCTTAGCAAAGTTGCAAGATATAAAATAAACCCACATAAATCATTGGCATTTCTGTGTATTAGAAACAAAATTGAACAGCAAGAGATAGAAAGAGAAGTTCCATTTAAAGTTACTGTAGGCATTATAAAATATTTGGGAGTCTCCCTGCCAAGATAAACCCAGGAACAATATGAACACAATTACAAAACAATTTTCACACAAATAAAGTCAAATCTGAATAATTGGAAAAACATCAGTTGCTCATCAGCAGGCCAAACCAATATAATAAAAATGACAATTCTACCTAAATTTATTAAATCAGTGCCATACCAATCTGTAATGGCAAGCAAAGAAGTACTTAATACCTTGTTTCATCTATTTAATTATTTAGTATCTTGTTTCAGTTCAAGTTTCTTTTGAGCCTTGCCCTTGGCTATATCAAGTCTTTGTTAATAAACAGAACTTGTGAACCCCAAGTGGGAGGAACTTGCTGATGCAACAGGAAGGGGTGGAACAGGGAGGAGCTAATGACCATATATAAGGAGAAACCCAAGCTGGGAGAGATCAGAATTGAGAAAAGGAACACCGTGGTGGCCAGGCATCCTGTTTTTCTGTTCTGTTTGTGTTGATGTTTGTTCGATACTTTGTACAGAAACCCTGGGACCTTACTGGAAGTCCTGAAAGAGGATTTACTTCTCGTCTGTTTACAGAAGTCTTAGAGGAGGGATTCAGAGGTCCTGGGATTGTACTGATGATTTGCGTTGAATTCTCAGACCTTGTATTTGGGTCTGTGTTGATTTCACAGGCAGATAGTAAATTGATGATGGTGCCAACAATGTGCACAAATGTTGTTTTGGCTTTGCTAAGCTTTGTCTTTCCAGAAACAGAACCTGTAAAGGACTTGAGGTGCACTGAACACCATGAGCATCAAAATGGAACAGGAACTGAATGAGCAACTGAACTGGATGAAGACCTGGATGAAGAGTTGGATGAGGAGCTGAGAGCTGCCTACCTTTGAATCCAGGTGACAGCTGGGTAAATTCAGGCAGGAGATGGGACCATGGAAGAAGAACCATGGAATCTGAGAGCCAGCCTCGAATCAAGATGAAAAGACCTCTTCTTGGGTACTTAATGCTGACTGAGAAGATCATGATTTACTATGACCTAGAGGTGGAGAACTTTGACCTTTGTACTTTGTGTCCTTTAAGGAGGCTTGCTCCTTAAGGGTGATTGAGTTAAGGACTAACTGAATGATATCTTTTAAAGTTTAAAACTATGTGGACACTTTGATGAAAACTGCATGGCCACTTTAGTGATAAGTTGTAATGTTATAATATTGTGAATGCTGTACTTTGGTTTCTGTGAATTTTTCACTTTAATTTACTGCTGAATAAGTAAAAAGTTCACTATACTATATGATCAGAACCTTAAAGCTGTTCACAGCAGCAGTCCTATGGAAAGCTGCTTGTGCTTGGCTTTACACAAATTAGCAAAAAATTATTTTATAGAGTCAGAAGAACCAAAGGTCCAGAATTTTAAGAGAATTAATGAAAAGAAATGCAAGGGAAGGTGTCCTAGACATACCAAATCTTAAATTTTATTATAAAGCAGCAATCATCAAAACTACTTGGTATTGGCTAAGAAATAGAGTGATGGATCAGTGGAATAGGTTATCCACAGGACACAGTAGTCAATCACCATAATAATCTACTGTTTAATAAACCCAAAGATTCCAAATTCTGGGATAAGAACTCACATTTTAACAAAAACTTCTGGGAAAACTGGAAAAATAATAAGGCAGAAACTAGGTATAGAATAGCATTTTATACCATATGCCAAGATAAAATCAAAATAGGTGCCCAACTGAGATATAAAGACTGATACTACAAGCAAACTAGGTGAGCAAGGAATAGTTTACCTGCCAGATTTATGGAGAGTGGAAGAATACATTGTCCAAACAGGGGATAGAGAACGTTATGAAATGCAATATGGATAATTTTTATTATACTATGTTAAAAAAGATTCTGCATAAACAAATCCCATGCCACCAAGATTAGAAGGGAAGGAAAAATTATTTTTTTGTATTCAGTGTTTCTAATAAAGGTCTCATTTCTAAAATATATAGAGAACTGAGTCATATTTATAAGAATACAAATCATTTCCTAATTGATAAATGGTCAAAGGATATGAACAGATGAAGAGATTAAAGCTATCTAAAGTCATGTGAAAAAATGTTCTAAATCACTATTGATTAGAGAAATGCAAATCAATACAACTCCGAGGTACCACATTACACCTATCAGATTGACTAACATAACCAAATAGGAAAATGCCTAATGTAGGTGAAGATGTCATAAAATTGGAACACTAATGCATTGTTGGTGGAGTTGTGAACTGATCAAAACCTTCTGGAGATCAATTTGGAAGTATGCGTAAAGGGCTATAAAACTTTGCATACCCTTTGATCAGTAATACCACTTCTAAGCCTGTATCCCAAAGAGATCGTGAAAGGGGGGAAATGACCCACATGAACAAAAATATTTATAGCAGCTGTTTTTGTGGTGGCTAAGAATTGGAAATTGAGGGAATGCCCATCAATTGGAGAATGGCTGAACAAGTTGTGATATATGAATGTAATGGAATACTATTGTTCATAAGAATTGGAGAGCAGGCAAACTTCAGGAGAACATGGACAGACTTAAAAAATCGGATGCTGAGTGAAATGAGCAGAACCAGCAGAATGGTGTCCATAATAACAATCACATTGTGTGATGACCAATTTTGATAGACTTACCTCTTCTTATTAATGCAAGGATCCAAGATAACTCCAAAAGACTTATGATAAAAAACTCTATGCACATCCCCAGAAAATGAACATGCAGAATGAGACATATTACTTGCTCTCTCTTTTTTTGTTTGTTTCTTCTTTCTAGTGGTTCCTCTCATTGGTTCTAATTCTTCTTTACAATATGACTAATGTAGAACTATACTTATTACAAATGTATATGCAGAGCTTGTATCAGATTGCATTCCATCTTGGGATGGGGGAAAGAGCAGGAGGGGGAGAAAATTTGAAACTCAAAATGTTATGTAAGTTTTGAAAACTAAAATTAAATAATGTTTTTTTTAATAGAAAAAATAAAGCAAAGTCAAAAGAACAAAATTAGAATTGGGCAAGTGGAAGCTAATTCCCTAAGGAGTCAGGAAGCAATAAAACAAAATCAAAAGAAAAAAATAGAAGAAAATGCAAAATATCTCATTGGAAAAACAACCAACCAGGAAAAAAAGACCTAGGAGTGGTAATTTAATAATTATTATACTGCCTAAAAGCCATGATTTTAAAAAACAGAGCCTAGACATCATCTTTCAAGAAATTATCAAGGAAAATTGACCTGATATACAGGAACCAGGATAAAATAGAAATTAAAAGGTAAAATAGAAATTGAAAGAATACATCTATCACCACCTGAAAGAGGCCCTCAAATGAACATTCTCAGGAATATTATAACCAAATTCTAGGGCTCCAAAGTTGAGGAGAAAATATTCCAAGCAACCCAAAAGAAACAATCCAAATAACATGAAGCCACAGTCAGAATATCACAAGATTTAGCAGCTACTATATTCAAGGACCAGAAATTTTGGAATATGATCTTCTACAGGAAAAAGTAGGTAGGATTACCTACCCAGCATGGGCTAGTGATGTTGATCTGTTTGACCCTCAAAGGTTCCAGCATTTCAAAGAGCAGTAAATTGCTTCTCTATCAAGCACCAGAGGAAAAGAGATTTTTTTCAAGAAGGAAAAAAAGTGGAAACCCTGTAAATATCTGGTGATGAGTAGTAGAGATATCTGAATGAAACTAATCTTTATTTCTTTTAACAAATACTTTACTAACTTCTGGTTTACATCATTCATTTCCACCAGATTTTGAGTAACAATTTTCCCCATTTTCCCCCTGCCCACCACCCCAGAATAGCAGTCCCACAGGATATCCCCTCTTCCAATCTGCTCTCTCCCATATCTTCTCCCATACCCCCTTCAACTTTACCATTAGGGCGAGGCAAATCTCTATGCCCCAATGCCTGAACATCTTATCTCCCAATTACATGGAAAATAGTATTAATAATAGTATACATACATACATACATATATATATATACATGTTTGAAACATTTAATTTTAAAACCTCGAATTTCAAATCTATTCCCTTCCTCCCTTGTCACGCATTCCCTCTGGGAAGATAAGCAATTCAGTATGAGTTGTACATGTATAGCTATACAAAACATTACCATAGTAGATATATTGTAAAAGGCTGCTTATAATTCCCTCCCAACCATCCCACCCACCACCTGGTCCATTCCTTACTTTGATCATATCCTTCCTAGATAATAGGTACCTCCAACCTCCCCTTCCCCCACAATGCCCCCCCCCTCCATCATCCCCCCTTTCATCCCCCTTCCCGTACTCTCCAGCAGGGTGAGATATCCCATTTAGTATGTATGTCATTCTCTCCCTGAGCTATACTCAATGAGAATATGGTTTTGTCTTTTTGCCTTCCTGTTCTTCCCCTCCCCTGCAGCCACTTCCCCTTGCTTCTTCTACATGAGATAGTTTACCTTATCCTGTCTCTCTCCATCTCCTCTTGCCACTTTATTCTCTCACCTCATAACTTCACCCTTAAGGATCATCCCTTCGCAACAAATTCAACCTGTGCCCTCTATCCATGTATAAGTATAAACATATATACACACATTCACATATGTATTCATATACCCATATACCCTTCTTCCATTATTTTCATACTGAGAAAGGTTTCATCAGTCACAGTTACTGTTTTTCCATGTAGGAATGTAAATAGTTCAACTTTGATAAGTTCATAGTGATTTCTTTTCCCTGATTACCTTCTCAGACATCTCTTGCTTCTTATGTCTGGATGTCAAATTTTCTATTCAACTCTGGTTTTTTCCTCAAGAATGCTTGAAAGTCCTCTATTCCACTGAATGACCATATTTTCCCCTGAAACAAAATACTCAGTTTTGCTGGGTAGATGATTCTTGGTTTTAATCCCAGCTCTTTAGCCCTCTATTATTCCATGCCTTTCAGTCCCTGAGTGTAGAAGCTGTCAGGTCCTGTGCTATTCTGATTGTGTTTCCACAATACTGAAATTGTTTCTTCCTGGCTGCTTGTAGTATTTTCTCCCTGATCTGGGAATTCTGAAACCTGGCTATAATATTCCTAGGAGTTTTCTTTTGGGGATCTTTTTCAGGAGGTGATCTATGGATTCTTTCAACCTCTATTTCTCCCTCTGGTTCTAAAACATTAGGGCAATTTTCCTTGAGAATTTCTTGAAGGATGATTTCTAGGTTCTTTCTTTGATCATGGCTTTCAGGTAGTCCAATAATTTTTAAATTATCTCTCTTGTATCGATTTTCCAGTTCAGTGGTTATTCCCTTGAGATATTTCACATTGCCTCCTATTCTTTCAATTGTTTGGATTTGCTTAACAGCATCTTGATTTCTCATAAAGTCATTAGCTTCCATTTGCTCCAGTCTAATTCTGAAGGAATGAATCTGCTCAGTGAACTTTTGAGATTCTTTTTCCATCTGGCACATTTGGCTTTTTTTTTTTTGCCTTTTGGAGGGCAGTTGGGGTTAAGTGACTTGCCCAAGGTTACACAGCTAGTTTTTTTGTTTGTTTGTGTGTTTTAAGTGTCTGAGGCCAGATCCGAACTCAGGTCCTTCTGACTCCAGGGTCATCACTCTACTCCCTGCGCCACCTAGCTGCCCCCTACATTTGTCTTTTTAAGGCATTCTTCTCCTCATTGCCTTTTTGAGCCTCTTTTGCTATTTGAGTCAATCTACTTTTTAAGGTGTTATTTTCCTCACTCAGGCTATTGACTCTCATTTCATACTTTTCTTGCATCTTTCTCATTTCTCTTCCTAATTTTTCTTCCACTTCTCTTATTTAGTTTTTGAAATCCTTCTTAAGGTCCTCTATGGCCTATAACCTGCTCATATTTTCATTTGAGGCTTTTGGTACAGGATTTCTGACCTCACAGTCCTCCTCCTGTTCCATGCTTCCATCCTCTTTGCCCCCAAAATAGGAACCTAATGTTGCATTTTTTGGTTTATTTTGTTTCCTTTGCCTAGGCATGTTGCCACTTAATTATTTGACTTTTGGGCTTGTTGCCACAGTAGGACTCTGCCACCAGACAGGAGAGTGTCTGTCCCCAACGTTGGGGTCTTCTCAACTGCTGGAGGTATTAGTTGGATGCCCTCCCTGAAGCCTCCAAACGCTCTGGGAAGCTGGATACCCACCCCAAAACCTCCACCCCAGACCACAATCCAGATCCAGGGATATTAAAGCAAGAGTGATTTCCCCCCCAGACTGATCACCAGATCCACCTACAGTCCACAGGCCAGGAGCAGAAGCTCCAACTGAAGCTGCAAAATGGCGACTGTGCAGTGGCTTTCTCAGCCACTTCTAGCCCCCAGGGGAAGAAGTACATGCATTCCAAAATACTGGTCCCAAATTCCATAGGGCACTAACCTCTCACTTTGTCCTAGGCATATATTTGTTGATAATTCTGGAAAAGCCACAGCTGCTGGTGTTCTGGGGTCCCTCTAGCCGGCTGGTGTTCCAGCTGCCCTGGGGCTAAAAGCTCAGATTCCAGCAGTCCTGGGCTTGGCTTCCAGAGCATTGCACTGGCAGCTCCCTGCTGGGCTGCTGGGCTGTACTCTGAGGGAGGTTAGCTTCTCTGTGTCGTTCTGTGGATGCTGGGGCTCCAGAGGTTGTTCAGAGTCCCATTTTACATGATTTTGAAATGTTGTGGGCTGGAGCGCAGTGGAAGTGCTGTTTTTACTCCACCATCTTGGCTCCTCCCCAGCAGGCCTTCTTAAACTTCCAGTGGGGACCCCTTTTCTCCTTTTGGTGTTTCTCAGTATTGCATGGTCTAAGGGTATACACAGTGCAAAGAGTTCATTATTTGTGTTCCAAACCAAAGTTTCAGTGAAGTTGAACAATGTAACATGGCAAGCACGGCCAGAAATACCTTGGATTCGTTACATGTTTGATTGTTAATTAAGTTTGGGTTGTTGCATGTTCAGAAACTTTTAGTGTTGCCAAATTTTTCACAGCCCCATATAGAATCATGACTCATAGTCTATGGTAACTTTTAGCAAAATGTAGTTTCCTTAATAATCTCTTTGAATTAGGTCCATTTTTACTTTTGCTCTGTCTGAGATCATGATTGCTACCCCTGCCTTTTTCACTTCATCTGAAGAATAGAATCTGCTCCCACCCCTGATTTTAATTATCAGTGTCTGTCTTTCTATTTCAAGTGTGTTTCTTATATACAACATCATGCTGGATTCTAGTGTCTCATACATTCTGCTCTCCACTTCCATTTTATGGGTGAACTCATCCAATTCACATTCAGAAATTTGATTACTGTATATTTCCCTCCATCTCATTTTCTTCTGCCTTTCTTTCTCTGTCTCTTTATCCTGCCACTCCCAAAAAGTCTGCTTTGCTGCTGACCAAAGTCTCCCTTAATCTGCCCTACTTTTTATCTCCCACTACCCTGTCTTTTATCCTCTTCCCATCTTATTTCCCTATTGGGTAAGATAGATTTCTATACACAAATAAATATGTTGTGTGTGTGTGTTTGTGTGTGTGTGTGTGTTCTTCCTTTTTGAACTAATCCCAGTGAGAGTCAGCTTCAAGAATTACCTGCTTACCGTCCTTCCCCAGTATTTCCTCTACTGAAAAATGCTCCTCCCTACTTGCCTCTTTTATGTGAGAAAATTTTCTATATTTTATGGCTTTCTCAGTCCTTCACTTTCTTTTTCTGTGATCATCCCAACATAATCAACTCACATCCATGCCCTCTGTTTATGTAGAATATTTCCAACTGCCCTAAAAAGGATAGAGTTATTAGGAGTTACATGTATCATCTTACTATAGAGGCATATAACCAGTTTAAATTTATCAAATCCCTTACTATTCTTTCATGTTTACCTTTTATGCTTCTCTTGAGTCTTGTGTTTGGAAGTCAGATTTTCTATTCAGTTCTGGTCTTTTCATCAGGAATGCTTGAAAGTCCACTATTTAATCAAATATCTATTTCCCCCCAAAATATTACACTCAGTTTTGCTAGAATGGTTATTCTTGTTTATAATCCTAGTTCTTTTTACTTCTGGAACATCTTATTGCAGATCCTCTGCTCCATTGATATAGAAGCTGCTAAATTTTCTATGAGCCTGACTGTGGCTCATTGTTTTTTTATAGACTATTTCTTCTTGAAATGGAAACTCTGGAATTTGTCTATAACTTTCCTGAGAGTTTTTATTTTGAGATCTATTTCAGTGGGTGCTTGATGAATTCTTTCAATTTCTATTTTATTCTCTGGATCTAAAATATCAGGGTAGTTTTCCTTGATAATTTCTTGAAATACGGTGTCTGGGCTTTTTTTTTTCTTTTTGGAGGGCAATTGGGGTTAAGTAACTTGCGCAAGGTCACATGGCTAGGTTTTTGTTTGTATGTGTTAAGTGTCTGAGGCAAGATCCGAACTCAGGTCCTTCTGACTCCAGGGCCGACGCTCTACTTGCTGCACCACTTAGCCGCCCCTGCTTTTTTTTGTTTTTTTTTGCTTTCAGATAGTCCAATAATTCTTAAATTATCTATCCTCAAACTATTTTTCTGATTAGTTATTTTTCCAATGAGATAGTTCACATTTCCTTCTATTTTTTCATTCTTTCAACTTTGTTTTACGGCTTCTTGATGTTTCATGGAGACATCAGCTTCCACTTACCCAATTCTAATTTTTTTTAGAAATTATTTTCTTTAGTGAGTTCTTTTACCTCTTTTTCCATTTGGTTGATTTTTTTTAGGGATTTTTTTTTTTAGTGAAATTCTGTGCCTCTTTTACCAATCTTCTAATTTTCTTTTTATATGTTTCTTTACTCATTTCTTTTCCCAATTTCTCATCAGCAATTCTTTCATTAACTCTTCTGGGAATCTTGTTGGGTTTGTGTCCAGTTAGCATTTTTTTGAGACTTTGCTTGTAGCTGCTATCTTTGTTATCTTCTTCTGAGTTTGTGTCTTGGTCTTCCCTGCCATCACAGTAGTTTTTTTTTTTTTATTTTTTACAGTCAAGTACTTTTTCAGTTGTTTATTCATTGTTTCTTGCCTATTTCTTGACTTTGAGCTTTATTTTAAAGTTGGGCTTTGCTCACCTGGATTTGAGGAGGAACTGTCCCAAGCTTTAGGCTTTTTAATGTTGGTCTTTTCAGGGCTGATTCTTTGGGTCTGACAATTTTTATTACTTCCAAAGAGGTGTGATCCTGGGAAAGGTGTGGTCACTTCTCTCCTGTTATCCTCTCTGGACTTTACCCAGGGAAAGGCCCTTTTGACCTATAGCCACCAGTGCTAGCTTTCCTTTTGGCCCTGGAACTATGACCAGGTTCCCTCTTCCTCTAAGTCTACAAGTGCTAACTCTCCTGTCTACCTCAGAAATGTGACTAGGGCTCCTGCTCTCTTGTGACTGACCACAAGCATGCCTTCCCATCCTGAAACTGTTAATCAGAATTGTATATAGGAAATAGAGTTGCCAATAAGTGTCAGCTGAATCCAGTGTCAGAAACTGGAAGTAATCTGTCCCCATGGAATGTCTTTTTGAACAATTGTTTGACCCTCTTACTGTCCTTGGACTGAGAACTCTCAAAGCTGCTGCTGCCACCTCCAATACTTGCTGCTGCTGCTGCTGCTGCTGCTGCTGCTGCTTGGTGCACTCTGAGCCAGCCCCATAGTAGTGTCATAGACCTCCTAAATTATGTTAGGCTGGAAAATGTCTCACCTTGACCTTTTGTTGACTCCACTGCTCCAAAATTTGATTTGAGGAATTCTTTTAAAGTTAGAGAGATATGTTGAAAGAATTCAACTGGGTTGCTGCCTTTACTCTTTCATTTTGGCTCTGTTCTCATATCATTAAAAGAAAAAACCCCAGTGCTCCATTACTTTCCAAGGAATTCAAGTTGATTTTAAGGCCAAGATATGTTTTTTTATTGAGTCTTTTCTTACAGATGTTTTAAAGGTGCTTTTTTTTTTGAGTTGGTATCTTGAACCTCCTTGGAGTCATAATATTTCTTCTCTATTGAAGTCTTCTTTTGTTTAATCATTTACCCTTGTTCTTAAATTGGAACTTTGTGTAAGACATAGACATTATGAACTTGAGGAATTTGAGCCTTGGGTGGTCTTGTTCTGTATTAACTGGATTTTTGACACTGCTTTTCTAGGTCACTGTGTTCTTCTCAGGCAGCTCAGGGAAATGAGATACAAACATTCAGTGCAGAAGTAGTAAGATATAGGGCATGATTTGGTCATTGCCCTCATTGAATGAGCTTTGCAGGCTCTTGACTCCAGTTAGGCATTAGGGTAAAACAACTTACCTCTGGTCAGAATATCTGTAGATAGATACTGTTTCTGGTCCCTGTCAGTATACTGTAAGGCTCCCCCACTTCAGAGTTACCCAGTGGCAGACTTGTCTTTGGTTTGTGTTACCTTGCTTTAACAACTTCAATACTTGTCATTGCCCTAGAAAGCTTACTTGAGTACTCTCTTGGATGGTAATTTCTCCCAAATACCTGCAGGCCTCAGTCTCCCTGTGCCAATTTGCACTGGAATAAAGAAAGCACTTACCATGGGTTCTCCTTGGGTTTCCTTGCCACCTATTGGTCTTGTGGTCTTCCTTACTCCTTGCTAAAGCAGAGGGGTAAGAAAGCTTAACTGGATGCTTTTTATCACTTTCCCATCTTTGTTTAGATATGAATTTACTTTTTTTTTAAATTATTTTTACCTCACCGTCATTTCTGAAAATTTTCCTTCTACTCAAAGAGAAACTCCTTACAAAAAAGGATAAAAAAAGAAAGAGGGGAAAATTTTTTCAAAAAAAATAGCATATTTATCATCCAAATCTAACAATACTTGCAATGTTCCATACCCTTAGTCTTTACCTCTGAAAAGAAGGTATGGAGGTATATGTTTTCATGTCTTCAGAGCTGAGTTTGGTCATTATAATTACCATGCATTCAATTTGCTTGTTCTGTTGTTGCTATCCTTTCCATTATGTTCTTCTCGTGATTTTGTATATTAATTCCAATTTCTTCTTATTTCACTCTGCATCACATCTTCATATGTCTTCCCATGATTCTGAGTCCTTCACATTTACTATTTGTTATAGTTCCATAATATTCTATTGTATTCCTTGCCATAATTTGCTTAGTTATTCCCAAATTTTGTTTACAATTCTTTGCTGCTACAAAAGTGTTACTGCAAATATTTTTATGCATATGGCACTTACTTTTCTGCCCTTTTTTCTCATAAAGTTTTAAAAGTGATCAAAAATGTCTCAGCAATCCTATCTGACAGTTCTTTCAGTAATCCAGAATACAGTTCATGTGGGTCTGATCATTTGAGTTTATCAAGGGCATATGTTTATTATTATCATCTACCTACTTTTCTAGGGCACGATCTTCCCATGACTCCCCTTTGTTATTAATTTTTTTAATATTAATAGCTTTGGCAGAGAAAATGACAAAAATGAGGATTGAAACGTCCTTCTTCCTCTCTTTTGTCCAATATGTCATCTAGCCTAAGCTGCTTAATCATATCCTTTCTTTGATACTTTTTCATTCCTCCCTATATTTTTTTTATCCTGAATTTAATAAACATTAATTAAATTATCATTTAAACTTGCAAAGTGGAACAGAAAATTAAGTTTATTCATGAAAATATGAATCTCTATTAGGTAATTTTGTTTTTTAGTGTATAATAAATTCAACTTGTTGATTTCAAAGCTGTCCTGATTGTCTGTTTCCTTCTAGACCTCCTTCTGTTCTCTCTTATGCACTTAAAAATGTTTCAATGATCCTCTCTCTCTCTCTTTCTCTCTCTCTCTCTCTCTCTCTCTCTCTCTCTCTCTCTCTCTCACTTACTCTCTCACTCTCACTCACTCTTTGTTCCTCCTTAATACTCCCTTTTCTAAAAAAATATGCCTAAAGAAAACAGATTCCCAAACTGACTTTGTCCAAATATGTATCTCTCATTCTGTACCTTTAGTCCATCATCTGACAAGAAGAAAATAGTTAGCTTTTCAACTGATTCTCATGATCATGAGTGGTCAGAGTTCTTAAATCTTTCCATTTCTTTCCCCTTCAGTGTTTTAATATATAAATTGTTATCTGGATTCTGTTCTTTTTACTCTTTAGAATTTTATACAAGTCTTTCCAGGTTTTTCTAGAACCATCTATTTTGTCTTTTCTTATGACAAAATATTCCATTATACACATATACCATAATTATTCATCCATTCCCAAATTGGTTGTTACCTCTTTTGTTTTTGGTTCTTTACTATAACCAAAACAACAACAAAAAAGCCCCTATTAACCTTTTTCTACAGATGGACCCTGCTTTTACCATTTGCCATCTATGCAACATTGAGAAAGTCACTTCATCTGGGCCTCTGGTTCAAATATAGAAAATGAGGGAGTTGGACTACATAGCTTCTGAAATCCCCATTCATTTCTTATATTCAACAATTATAATAATTTTGCTCTTTATTTGATCTCTTTGGGTTTTTTGTTTTCAAGGATTTACACAGTCTTGTGACTTTGGTAGCAAGCTTCTAAATTGTGTTCCAGAAGTACTAGGTCAATTAACACAGTTCTAGAGCATTTGTATGTCTATTTTCCTAAAGCCCTAGCAAATATTATATTTTTCCTTATTTTGGTCTTCTTTGTCAATATGGTGGGTATGAGTTGGAACCTCAGTGTTGTCTTAATTTAAATTTGTCTTATTGTTTTTATTTGGAGATTTAAAAAAAAATAAGATTGTTGATAGCTGAGATTTTGTCCTTTGAGTACTGCCTGGTCATATTATTTGACCATTAATCTATTGAGGGATGTCTCAGCTTCAAATCACTAAGTATGATGGCTTTAGCAGCTTTCATGCTCCTTGAATTCATTATTTATCTAATATCCATTCAAGTATAACTTGTATGTTATAGATTTAAATCTCAATCTCTCTCTCTCTCTCTCTCTCTCTCTCTCTCTCTCTCTCACACACACACACACACACACACACACACACACACACACACACACATTTCCTTAGGGTTAGAGACTAAACGTGTAATTTCATTGATATAGGGAACTACCAGATGAGGAAACCAACTTCTATACAGGGAGGCATCTTCTCCTCAACTTAATATCTTAAAGAGTGGCCTATAGCCCTAAACTGAAATTTTCTAGGGAGGGAGCAGGTGGCCTTGAACTTGGGTCTTCCTGGCTCTGAAGCTAGTTCTCGGTACATTATGCCATGACTGTCTATGTCTTGAATATGACACTTTTTTTAAAAGAGAAACTTGATGCCAGAGGGTCATGGAATCAACATTATAAATAAAAAGATTCTTCTGGACAAGGAGAAGAGTAACCTCTTTACCACTCTACAAACAACAAGAAGAAGCTAGGATGGCGGAGTAGAAACAGCTCATCCAAGGCACTCTGCCCCCAGATTGCCCCCAAACTATGTAAAAGGGGACTCTGAACAACTTCTGGAGCCCCAGCACCCACAGAACGACAAAGAGAAGCTAACCTCCCACTGAGGACAGCCCAGCAGCGCTGAAGGAAGGACCAGCTCAGCGGTCTGGGAGCCCGCAGTGCGCAACTCACAGAGCGCAGGAAGTGGAGCCAAGCGGAGCCCAGGTCCGCGTGAACCGAGGTTTTAGCCCCAGGGGGGCAGGGCCAGCAGCCAGCTGGAGGAACCCCAGAACACCAGCAGCCTTGGCGACTCCAGAATTATCAACATAGACATGCCTAGGACAAAGTAAGATGTTAGTGTCCTATGGACTTTGGGACCTGTTTTGGGGGAAATGCGTCGGCTCCCTCCCCTGGGGGCTAGAAGCCACAGAGGAGACACGCCATTTTGTAGTTTTCAGAGGCAGCTCCAGCTCTTGGCCTGCAATTAATTTTAGGGAGATCCAGCAATCAGTCTTGGGGGGTAATCACTCTTGCTTTAACATCCCTGGATCTGGATTGTGATCTAGGGTGGAAGTTGTGGGTGGGTTTATAGCTTGCCAGAAACGGAAGTTGCCCCCCACACGTTCGGGACGAAAATTCCTCTAGCTGGCCTTAAAGCCATAGTGTGGCAACAAGCCCAAAAGTCAAGTAATTAAGTGGCAACATGCCAAGGCAAAGGAAACAGAAAAATGCAACCCTAGACACCTATTTTGGGGGCATAGAGCAGGAAAAGGACTGTGAGGTCAGAAGTCCTGCTCCAAAAGTCCCAGGGGAAAACATGAGCGGGGTGCAGGCCATAGAGGACCTTAAGAAGGACTTTAAAAATCAAATAAGAGAAGTGGAGGAAAAATTGGAAAGAGAAATGAGAAGGATGCAGGAAAAGTATGAAATGAGGGTCAACAGCCTGACTGAGGAAACAACACCTTAAAAAATAGACTGACTCAAATGGCAAAGGAGGCCCAAAAGGGCAATGAGGAGAAGAATGCCTTAAAAAGTCAAACTTGCCAGATGGAAAAAGAATCTCAAAAGTTCACTGAGGAGATTCATTCCTTCAGAGTTAGACTGGAGCAAATGGAAGCTAATGACTTTATGAGAAATCAAGATGCTGTTAAGCAGATCCATACAAATGAAAGAGTAGAATGCAATGTGAAATATCTCACGGGAAAAACCACTGACCTTGAAAATAGATCCAGGAGAGACAATTTAAAAATTATTGGACTACCTGAAAGCCATGATCAAAGAAAGAACCTAGAAATCACCCTTCAAGAAATTCTCAAGGAAAATTGCCCTGATGTTTTAAATCCAGAGGGCAAAATAGAGGTTGAAAGAATCCACAGATCTCCTCCTGTAAAAGATCCCAAAAAGAAAACTCCCAGGAATATTATAGCCAAGTTCCAGAATCCCCAGATCAAGGAGAAAATACTACAAGCAGCCAGGAAGAAACAATTTCAATATTGTGGAAACACAATCAGAATAACCCAGGACCTGGCAGCTTCTACACTGAGGGATCGAAGGGCATGGAATATGATATTCCAGAGGGCAAAAGAACTGGGAATGAACCCAAGGGTCACCTACCCAGCAAAACTGAGTATTTTGTTTCAGGGGAAAATATGGTCATTCAGTGGAATAGAGGACTTTCAAGCATTCTTGAGGAAAAAACCAGAATTGAATAGAAAATTTGACATCCAGACACAAGAAGCAAGAGATGCCTGAGAAGGTGATCAGGGAAAAGAAATCAAAAGGAACTTATCAAAGTTGAACTATTTACATTCCTATATGGAAAAGCAATAACTGTGACTGATGATATCTTTCTCACTATGAAAATAATGGAAGAAGGGGGTGTGGTCATATGAATACATATGTGAATGTGTGTGTATATGGTTACAGTTATATATGGATAGAGGGCATAGGTTGAATTTGTTGGGAAGGGAGAATACTCAAGGGATGAAATTATGAGGTGAGAGAGGAAAGTGGCAAGAGGAGATGGGGAGAGACAGGGTAGGGTAAACTATCTCATGTAGAAGAAGCAAGGGGAAGTGGTTGCAAGGGAGGGGGAGAATAGGAAGGCAAAAAGGCAAAACCACATTCTCACTGAATTTGGTTCAGGGAGAGAATGACATACATACTAAATGGGATATCTCAACCCACAGCAGAATAGGGGGAAGGGGGATGAGAGGAGGGATGATGGATGGGAGGGCATCCTTGGGGGGAGGGGAGGTTGGAAGTACCCACTATAGAAGAGGGACAGGATCATGTAGGGAATGGACCAGGTGGGGGGTGGGATGAGTGGGAGGGAACTATAAGCAGCCTTGTACAATATATCTACTATGATAATGTTTTGCGTAGCTAGACATACAACATATACTGAATTACTTATCTCCCAAGAGAAAATGGGTGACAAGGGAGGAAGGAAATGGATCTGAAATTCAAGGTCTTAACATTAAATGTTTCAAATATATATAAATGCTATTATTAATACTCTTTTGCTTACAATTGGGAGATAAGATGTGCAGGCATTGGGACACAAAGATTCACCTTCCTCTAATGGAAAAGTCGTAGGGGGTATGGGAGAAGGTATGGGAGAGAGCTGATTGGAGGAAGCCATATCTTTTGGGACTGCTATTCTGGGAGGTTGGGTAGGGGAATAACGGGGGGAAAATGATTGTAACACAAAATCTGGTGGAAATGAATGATGTAAAACAGAAGTTAATAAAGCATTTGTTTAAAAGAAAAAAAAAGAAGAAGAAGAAGCTGGATGGTGTCAATGGGTTTTCAGAGATTCCATAGGAAAGAAGAGGAAATGGCCTGGGTCTGTCTGTCTTTTTGTCTCTCATCTGTGTTGCTGTCTCTTTCTCTGCATCTGTTTCTCTCCTGCACAGGTCTCCATCCCCTACTGTCATTCTAAGATAGAATATTTATTATGCCCCAAACTGAGATCACCTATCTTGAGATAGATTGTATCTCCTAATGTTGTACTTTATTAGGTAACCCTTAAGTTAATTTTGGGAACATAGTATATACTTATCTTCAGATAGTAAGCATCTATTGGTAAGATTGCTAAAGGTTTTGAAAGTGTGCAAAAGCCAAGTTGCCTAAAAGACCAATCATGATTGTGGAAAAGACAGACTGTGAGCATGAGCATATGTGTCCTGAACAATTAGTGCTCCTAAATCTTCAACAAAATTTGAAAATCAAGAGTCTTCCTGATAAAGAGTTATATAAATTAGAACTTTTTTTCTATTTTAAGAAAGGACAAGGGCAGTTAGGTGGTACAGTGTATAGAATGCCAGGCCTAGAATAAGGAAGACTCATCTTTGTGTGTTCGAATCTGGCCTAAGATACTTCCTAGGTATGTGACTCTGGGCAACTCACTTAACCTGGTTTACCTCAGTTTGCTCATCTGTAAAATAAGCTGGAGAAGGAAATGGCAGACCTCTCCAGTATCTGCCAAAAAACCTGAAATGGGGTCACAAAGAGTAGAACATGACTGCAAATGACAACAACAATAAAGCAAGGTTAACCCAACTTCAGATTACAAAAGGTGGAAACTCTAGCACGTTTTATATTCCCTTTACTCAATATTTATCTGATATCTAAGGTAGCCCTAATGCATATCTTTCAATAATAGGTGAAATGTGAACTGTGTTTTGCTTTTACCATTTAATGACCCAAAAGGATTATTCACCAGAAACGTATCCTTTCAGAGGGCACTTACTAACAAACCTCAATGAATGGGTGAGAGATTACCTAACCTAGGAGAGGATCGACATGGCTAATGGTCCTTATTTTCTCAGTATAGCATTGGGAAAGGTTTTCTGCTGCTTTGGCAGGGATTAGTTCGTGTGGAAGTCTTGAGAAAACAGAAAGTTTATAACACTTACTGTTTAATAATTGCTTCATCACCCTTCAGCAAGGTGTCACCAAATACCCCTGCATGTCTCTTTCTTTGATGATCTCTCATCTGAGGTCTTTACCTGAGGATCCACATCATCATGAGGAAAAGCATCAATTTCCTCCTCAGAGTACCCAGGCCTCCTTTCTTTCATATCTATCTGTTAGCTACAAGTGTTAAGTTGTACTTCCTTTTATTCTCTGTGTCAGATTTTTTCCACTCCCCAAATTCCTGACACTAATTGGAAATTCCATCTACATTTTGGGGTCATTTATTTATTTATCTTGAGGCACTTATATTTTTATAGAAATACTTCATTTTCTTTGATGACCTGAAAGGCACAGATGCCTTTTTTCCAAGGACCTTTATTTCTCAATTAATAAGTATTATATTATCTTTCTACCTTCAAATTGAAACACATACACACACACAAAAAAACCCTCATAACATACATGCATCATCAAACAAAATGAATTCTGCCTCCTTACTCCATTACTTTTATTTCAGGAGATGGTCCTCTCGATGCTTGGTACTTTGGATTAATTATTTTTTACTGGACTAATCAGATTTCTCAATATTTCAAATTTCTCTATGTGGCTACTATTGTACAAATACTTCTTATTCTTATGCTTTCCTCACTCTGAATCAGTTCATATAAATCTTCCCAGGTTTCTCTGAAACCAACCATTTCTTAATTTCTTTTGGTGCAACAGTATTCTATCATGTTCAAGTATCACAATTTATTCAACCATTCACCAATAGATGAGCATCCCTTAGTTTCTAGGATATTTTTCTATCTACTAAAAAGAACTGGTATAAATACTTTTATACTTATGGGTACTTTCCCTCTGTCTTTGATATCTTTGGGGTGTACACCTTGCAGTGGTATCAATAGAGCAAAGGATATACCCAGTTAGTGACTTTGGGGCATAGTTCCAATTTGCTTTTACAGAGTGGTTAAACCCACAGTGCATTAGTATCTGTCTTTTCCCATGGTCCCTCCAAAATTTTCCTTTTCTTTACTATCTTTGACAGTCTGATGAGTATGAAATGGAACTACAGAATTGCTTAAAGCTACTTTGTCCTCTCTTCTAGGCAAGATAACAGACTACACAATGAACATAAATAGCAGTCATGTGACAGAGGGAGCTAGGAAGGATAGTATATATAGCATAGAGTTTGGAGTCAGGAAGACCTGAGTTCAAATCCTGTCTTGGACTGTGTGTTCTGGGCAAATCACTTAACCATCCTGGACCTAAGTTTTCTCATTGGTAAAATGAGTTAGACTTTCTATGATCCTAAGTAACATGAACACAGCCTCAATGATAGTCATTGCCAAATTATGTGCATTCTCAGTACTTGATGGACGGGAGCTCTTCAGGCCAAATTTGCTCATGATAGTACCTCTCCTGACCATCTGCTATGGCAAACTGTTTTTTTCAGTCTTTAACTTAGAAACTTCTTTTCTCATTTCTTGGGCATTTTCCAACCTTTTAGTACCTAGTCATCCACCCTCAACTTCCTTTCCCTTGTTCTACTAATTATTTACCTTGTTTTAGCAAGATTATCCTACGAGTTTTCTCCTTCAGCTGCTCCAGTCCTATTTCTCTTCCTTAATTTGAAGGTCTTTTTTTCTTCTTCTTAAACATTAAGCTTCTTCCTCCTCTAACCACCTCTTATCCTCCCGTTACAGGGAGGGGGAAGGAACAAATATTTCTCTCTCTCTCTCTCTCTCTCTCTCTCTCTCTCTCTCTCTCTCTCTCTTTTGGAGGGCAATTGGGGTTAAGTAACTTGCCCAATATCACATGACTAGGTTTTTGTTTCTGTGTGTGTTAAGTGTCTGAGAGCTGAAACGAACTCAGGTCCTTCTGACTCCAGGGCCAACGCTCTACTCACTTTGCCACCTAGCCACCCCAGGAACAAATATTTCTTGAGACCTACTATGAGCCAAGTACCAAAGTTAAGCAATTCCATTATGTTATTTGATCTTTACAACCACCCTTCTGGGGTGGCTTGTGTGGTCTTCTCCAGTCCTCCTCCTTTTCAGATACCAAAATTGCTCCCTATCACAATCACTCAGTTAATTAGTATTTTAAAAATGCTTACTATGTGCTGGAGATAAGTTCTGAGGATACAAATCAAATCAAAACAAAAAAACAGCCCTGGCTCTCAAAGAGCTCAGGGACTAATGGTGTGTGTGTGGGGGGTCACATTCAAAAAACTAAAAACAAGATATATATGGGATTGATTGGAGATAAGTTCAGAGGAAAGGCACAAAGATTAAGGAGGCCTGGAGAAGGCTTCTTGCTGAAAGTGAGATGTTAGCTAAGATTTAAGGGAAGCAAGGAAATAGAGGTAGAGCAGGTCAGGATTCCAGGCATGGGGACAGCCAGGGAAAATGGTCAGAGTTGGGAGATTAAATGCCCTGTGGTAGAACTGGGAGGAGGCCAGTGTCACTGGATTGTAGGATGCATGAAAAGGAGTACAGTACAAGGTAGGTAAAATGTAACAAAGGCTGAGGTTGTGAATGGCTTTAAAAGTGAAACAGATGATATTTTATCTGGCAGGTAATAGGGAGCTATGAGAGAATAGAGGGATGATATAGTCAGACCCTTTTCCACCAGTTCCAATTATCTTCTACTCTCACAACCTCTCATTCTCTTTTTTTCCTTCAGCTCTATTCTTCCTCCTCCTTCCTTATCTCCCTGCTTCAATTCCACTTCTCTTCTCCATCCTCTCCTTTCAGCTCATTGACTTCTCAGAGAACTCTTCTTGCTTCCATTCTAGTCCTTTACATCCTTTCCTTCTGCTTCTGATCCACACCTTGTTCCTTCTCTCTCAGGTTCAGTTTTATCCTGCTCATCCTGCTACAATCCTAATCTTTCCTCTCCTTTTCTAACCTTTCTCTAGTTCTAAGCATCTACCTCTAGCCCCAGCTCTCTTAATTCTTCAGCTCCAATCTTTATTTTCTTCCTTTAGATTTAGTTCTCTCCATCATCTCTATTCTGTTCAGGGTCTCCCCCTCATTCCTAACTTAGGGGAATTCAAGATCAAACAGATATCCTTCTCCTAGGTTTGTTTAACATAATCCCTCCCCCAAACCACAACCATAGTTCTTTCTCCTAAATTTCAGGTCTTTTGCCATACTTGGTGATCTCTCTCTCCTAGAAAATGTTAATGCTCCCAATCTCTCTCAATCTTTCTCTGTCCTAGGTTGGTGAGCCTAAAGCAATAGGACATTCTACCCTCCTTATGTTTTGGGTTTTTTTGTTTTTTGTTTTTTGCTTTTTGAGCGGCAATTGGGGTTAAGTAACTTGCCCAAGGTCACACGGCTAGGTTTTGGTGTGTGTGTGTGTGTGTGTGTGTGTGTGTGTGTGTGTGTGTTAAGTGTCTGAGGCCAGATGGGAACCCAGGTCCTCCTGATTCCAGGGCCGGTGCTCTATTTATTGCACCACCTATGGGCCCCCCTTCATAAGTTTTTGATTGACTGATAAGACTCAGTGTAAGACAGCACTGATTTGGCTACCAAAGAAAAATTAATGGAATATTAGGTGATGTTAATAGAAATAATGTTAGAAGCCAGAGAGATAATAGTTCCACTGCAAATCTTGTGCTTGTCAGACACACATCTGGAGTGGTACTTCTGGGCACCACACTTAAAAAACATTTGGATATGTTATAGTGTCCACACTGGAGGACAAGGGCCGCACAAAAACATTAAATCAAGAATGATGTCCTAAAAGACTTATAAAGTTCCTTCCAACTCTAAAATTCTGGTACCTGAGAATGGAAAAGTATTTGTCCCAAATATAAAATGCTGTATGAAGACATGGTGATATCTCAAAAAGAAAAAAAAAATCAAGCCCATGAATCAACAGTTTTATATGTCACATGATCCTTGACATATTTTGAAGGGTCAGATAACTGCCCTATAAACTTGTCATTGAGATAGAGATAAGCCACATGTTGGATGCATTCAGGAGGGAGTCATCAGAAACATATTCAAAAACAAAAATGAAATTCCTAATCACTTTCTGCTGACACATGCCAGAAACTTGAGGGATTCTTTAAAAATACTGCAGGATGTATGTGGTAGTGCTTTTGTACAGAATTTGTTTTTCCCTCAATGTGTTCTCTAGGTTTAATTAGTATGTCATGAAGTCTTGGATCATTTGAGAGTAGTTTGGTTATTAGCAATATCTTCCCTCTTTCTGAAGTCTGGGGACATAAAACTGTCTTTAAACAAATTTAAATAAAATGTAAATACTACCCAAATTGCAGCCTAAAGTATGTGTGTGTTTAAAGAGCATGTAATTTAAGAAACTTACTGTGGCTTTGTCTTGCACACAATCCTAGGAACAATTTGGGAGGGACCCAACTAACAGCACAACAGTAAATGATAAAAATGATGTATGTATTTATAGTATTTATATTGTTCACCATCTCTTTATGTAACAACTTCTTGACTTCGGGGTGGGTTGTTTTTTTCCCCTAGGGCATGTTATGATTTTATCTGTTTGCTTTTCTTTATGGACAATGGGTTATTTAGTGTCTCTCTTTAAAATTCAATTAGGGGTGTGCATTTTAATAGCCTCCTCTGCTTGCTTTGTTCCTTTACTTTCTTTCTGTAATAACTCTCCCACTTTTTTATGTTGGTAAAGGAGAGATGGCTTTGTAATTCCATAGATTTGGGACAAAACAGGAGTAGTTCCAAATGGGATCCAAAATCATAGAATCATAGATTCATAGCTGGAAGGAACCCTAGTGTCCTTCTGATCCCAGATGGTCATAAACCTAAAGTAGGAGGCCATGTAGTTCGCTCTTCATTTTATAAATGAGGAAACTGAGGACCCCAGAGAACTGGAGTGAACTGCCCAAGGTTGTACACATAGGAAGTGGCAGAGCAAAAGTATACTTTCACCAATTATACAGCTCTGTCTTGTGCTTTTCTAGCTCTTTATCTTTGCTCATGCAAATGGAACTCCTTCCTTTCACCATTTCTGTCTGCCACAATACTGATTTCAGAAGGGTATGCAGGATTGTTGGCCTGCTGGATGGCAGGCCCTCATTCACTTAGAAACAGCAATCATATCTCACATTAGCCTTCTCTTCCCCAGGTAAATAGCACCAGTTCCCTCAAACATCTATTAATGGTTTTTTCCCTCAGGATCCTCTCCACTCCTCCTGCCCTTCATCAGCTTTCTCTGGAGTGTTCTATTTTGTCTATAGTGAGAGAATGGAGAGATTAGAATGGTCTGTGGTCTGGTATTATCATTTTTACATATTATGAAAAAAAAATGTATTCATAAATTGCAATAAGTAGTACATACTAGCATATTAACATAAATATGAACATTGCTAATTAAAAAGCACTAATAAAATCAGAATGGGGCACATTTATGTATGTTAGCTATTTTCATTAAGTGAATTCAGCAGGCTGTTTGGCATAGCAGAACCAGCACAGGCCTGAGATTTAGCCTCAACTCTACCACCAGCTAGGTGACTTTGAGCAAGTTTCTATACCTTGCTTTGCCTAAATTTTCTCATCTGTAGTATGGGGGACATTGGACTAGATGATCTTTAAGGTGTCTTGATTCTCTATGACTGGATTCTCTGCTTACCGGAGGCAAGGTGGTGTTACAGTGAATAGAGCACTGGGTTGCTCTAGATAGATTTTGTAGTTTATTCAGGCTCTGATTGGGCCTGGATTCAACATGACCTGAGTTCAAATCTGGTCTCCAACACTAATTAGCTATGTGATACTGGCTGTGTCATTTAACTTCTATCTGACTCAGTTTCCTCATCTGTAAAATGGGTGGCACAGAATAGGTGTTTTGTTGCTGTTGTTGTTGTTGTTGAGTCATTTCAATCATATTTGAGTATCCATAACCCCATTTGGAGTTTTCTTGGCAGAAATACTAGAGTGGCTTACCATTTCCTTCTCCAGATCATTTTACAGATGAGAAAACTGAGGCAGCAGGTTCAAATGACTTCCCCCCCAGTCACACAGCTAGGCAGTATCTGAGGCAAGATTTGAATTCAGAAAGCTGAATCTTCCTGACTCCAGACTCTACTGTGCCGCCTAGTTGATGAAGGTAAGTGGAAGTCAGTGATTTTTTCCTTCCCAAGACTGAAAACACAAAAAGTACATAACCAAAGGTTCTGGTTGATATGTTCACCTATTGTGAAAAATGATTTTTCTTAGTAATCAGTATCTTAGAGACTCAGAGCTCCTCCTCTATCTTAAGCCCCCTTCTCTAAGTCTCTTAAGAAGGACATTACTGATGAGATTTCAATGAGTCTTATCCTAGTCAAACCCTAATCCAGGCCTGAACTGATTTGATCAAAAGTATGGGAGATCCATTGTGTTTTGCTGAAGCAGATTCCTCTGTCTAGATAGTCAGTGTCTGGGAGTGATCTGATATGGTTGAGGTGTGGTCTGATAGAACAGGTATTTACTCTGTCCAGAGATAAAATGATGGGAGGATGATGTCAGCCTTTGCTGAAAAGGTATATTAAACTGGGCACCACAACCCCCAAATCAAGCCAGTTCTGGACTAGCCCCATTATGGGTCCCAGTTCTGGACTGTAATCCCATGCAATACATATATCTATCACCAGCTTGAGAGAAATTAACATGGACACATAATGTTAATGTTCAAACATGTTAAACACATTAAAACATAAACACAACCTAATTTTGTTTGTCTCTTCTTAGAACAAACTCTTTGGACATTGACACTATAAAAATACTAAATTTGTACAGTCAATCAGAGCTTGAATAAACTATGAAATCTATGGAAGCAAACTTTGAGAAATGATTGCTCTGATGAACTTTCAGTGTGTGACTAGATCTGAATGCTGCTTAAGGATGTGAGAAAATAAAAAGAAATTACTTGACAGGATATTTCAGAGCCCATTTTTCTACTTTCAAAGCAGTTTTATTAGGAAACAAAGATACAAAGAAAGAGTGGAGGTGAGGCAATGATTTGTTCATAAAATCTTCAGAATGCTTCTTATGCTTAAATGATACCATTCTAGAATCTTAAAATCCCAAACATTGTATTTAAAAAGACATCATTCTATGAAAAAGTGACAAATATCCTATGAATCGGTAGTCATTGGTATGCTTTTTTCCCCTCTAAAAAGGCTCTTAATTTTTTTTAAATACCATACAAATTAAATTCTTAAATTAACATTGATAGTCCTTCCTTAAGGGAAAGCACATTTGAAATTAAATTTGTGTGTGATTACCTCCAACATTGCCTTATTAACAGCCACCTAGATGTTTATGGGTTTTCATGCTTTAAATTTTTGTTCAAGATTATTCACAGTTTGTTAATTGGTGTGATATTTGATGAATATTGATGGTGTAGTTTGTGCAAATTATTTCCATATGAAAGGGGGGTAAGTATAGTTCCTGTCCAGCAAAATTCAGAAAACAGAATGTTTTGCAGTCCTTATATTAGAATTAGACTAGATCCTCTTAAAATTCTTTGACAGTCAAAATTCATAAGAATGTATCTTTCCAAATGAACTAAAAATTGAACACCAAGCTTCTCTCCATGGCAGAAATGTAAATTGATTAATGTAAGCCCTGTTTATACATCTATTATCAAGGTTAACTATTTGTTTACCATTATTTTAAGGGAAATGTTCCCCTCTACTGATGCTATTAGCATTTATGAATGACTAAAACTGCCCACCTCATTCTTTTCCTCTTCTGCTACCATTTCGGGGATGTGAATTGCACTCTTCACAAATGGCCACCAGTGGAGCAATCAGGGTGGTGGGTTTGTATCCTAGCTTAAAAATCCACATAATTCTATACTAATTATTCAGGACGATAAATTTCTGTGAGATCTTTGAAATTTTCCATACACTTCCCCTCATTTCATCTTGTTTTCCATCATTCTATGGCAGCTCTAAAAGGGATAGATGAGAGACTGGAGACAGGAGGCAGGAAGATCAATTAGGAGACTATTGCAATAGTTTGGGTGAGAGGTAATGAAGGTATTGCCTATATGAATGAAGAGAAAAGAGCAAATGAAAGAGATGCTATGAAAATAGATTTGAAAAAGATTGCCATCTGATTGGATGTGAGCACTGATGGAGGGGAAAGAGTCTCTAGCATTATTTTAAGTTTACAAATTTAGGTGTCTAAGAAAAGGATTTAACAGAAATTAATAAAAATACAAAAGTTAAACCCTTGACTGAAATAATAGAGTTTAGGGGAGATGCAAGTTTAGGGGGAAAAGGTAATAGGTTCCAATTTGGGTAGATTGGATTTGAGATACTAAAAGGAATTCTAGGAACAGACTTTATTTTGGTTGACCTTTAACCTGCCTCTTTGCTACAAATAAGCAACCTTTTTCCATCTCTCTCCAAAGAGAGCGATAACTGACCTTTGGGTAGTGAGAATCATGATTTCTCAGCTGCTACACTATCATACTTTTAGTCAAGCCATAACCCACAAGCCTTCCTATTGTCCTGGATAAGGCCAAGCTATACAGGTCAAAAACTTCCCAGAATTTCTACAAGTATGCTTTTATTTCTTACTTCTTCCACTTTCAGCAGAAATCTAGGTTTAGCTGACACCTATAACATTTATAGTATACTTATTATTCATAAACTGATTAACTTTGTAAATTCTTTGTGTCAAGGACTATATTCCCTTTTTCAGTTACATCTGTGCACCTACCAAAGTTTCAGGATACATCATACTAAGGGCCCAATAAATAATTATTTTTGAGAGCCACTATTATTAATAACTAATAATTTAGGGAGATCCAAAGTTCTCCCCTTCTTCCAAAGTTCTGATTTCTAAAAGGTTAATTCTTTAACCAGCAATGTATGCAGCCAACATGGAGGTAACATTAATTACCAAGGACTATCTATAATGAATGATACAGACTAGACCTGTGATTTCATTGGTATAGAGAACAACCACGTGAGGAAATTCCATTTTTCAATGTAGGCTAGCACTTATACTCAAATAGCAACAGTATATCTATGATGCCACAATTCTTCTCATAATATCTGCAATACATTGTTTATTAATCCAATAAAAAGGAGGCAATGAAGCATGGTCAAAAAAGAATTGTCTTCACACTTAAAAGACCTGGATTTAATTGCTATCCCTTATACATAATTGTGTGACCTCAGCAAATCACTTAGTGTCACAGAGTCCCAGATATTGAGGCTATAGGTTACATGATATGAACTACAGAATATTTCTAATACCTGTTAATACATGGAGAGAGTACTCATATTGGGAATTGCAATCAGTATGGTAGTCCCCCTAAAAAGGCAAATTTGTATAGACAACTTGATAGTGGTATACTCTGAAATTAGGCAGAGCCTAAAATAAATTATGTTGTAGGGAAATTAAAAGTCTACTAAAAATTAAAATAATGGCCAAGAACATTGGCTTTTAATTCTTCTTGCAGCTTATGCAGCATGATGACATTGATACAGGGGAATTTGCATGGTCCAGATAATCATTTCAGGCTTAGAGATATTACTAGAATTTATTTTAAAGTATTTTAATGAAGTTATAACTTTAACAAAGACTGTAATTAAATTCCAGGCCAAATTAAAATAGTGCCTATTATATATACAACCACAATAGACATTATTTTATACTTATTTTGAATTTAAAGAAAAACAGTATGGTGTATTGGATGGAGTGTTGGGCTTATAATCAGGAAGATCTGGGTTTAAATTCTGCCTGTGACAATAACAGTTAAATGATCATGAGCAAATCCCCTAATTTCTCAATGCTCTCAGGCAGCTCTTTAAGACTAAGTTATAGACAAGTTGTACATCTGTATGGGTAAAAGGACTTTTCACATCTGGAGTTTCCCATATGGGTAAATATATATATATATATATATATATATACACACATATATATATATATACATACACACACACACACATATATATATACACACACATATATATACATATATATTTACACATACACACACCCATAAAATATTATGGGACAACCTTTGCGTTCTTTATATATACAAACGTATATGTATGTGTATGTTTACATATATACATACACAAATATACTTATGCGTATGTGTGTGTGTATGTGTGCATGCATGCACATATGTGAGTTGTGGTTGTTCAGTTTTATCCAAGTCTTCATAATCCCATTTGGGATTTTCTTGGCAAAGATCCTAGAGTGGTTTTTGCTCTCCTCTAGCTATTTTACAGATAAGGAACTGAGTCAAATAGGGTTAAGTGACTTGCCAAAGGTAATAGAGCTAATAAATGTATAAGGCTGGATTTAAACTCCAGAAGATGAATTTTCCTGACTTCAGGCCCACCTCTCTATCCATCGTGCCACTTACCTGTCTATATGTAGTTTTAAATACTCCCAGGTGTGTGTTTGTTTCTAATACTCTTTTAAACTATCAGACATTAAACTTTGGAAATGACTCAACCAAAGAAGGAAAGTCAAAGAAAAGGAATGGGTACTGTAAGTCAAGCAATACCATCCCAGTGAAAATGTAAGACCTCTTCCATGTGTCAGAGAGAGATGAGATACTTTTCAAAATATGGAAAGCATTTTCAACCAACAATGATACTTTAAGTAAATGATGTAGAAGATAATATCCCTTCAGAAATATTGTCTTCTGTATGCAGATATACCTATATGCATGAGAGATAAGGAAAGAGCTCTAGTGACATTTTCAACTTTTTCAAGTTTGCTCCTAATATTTATTTTTTCAGGTAAAGAATCTTAGTACTGAAAAATCCATGGTGAGAAGTAAACTCAGGGGCCGTTTAATCTGGTGCACTCTACCCTTCCAAACAGAACATTAGTTCTATCTTAACCCAAGCATCTCAGAAGCTGCTGATACAAATTCTAGATGCAGCAGAGAACATCTGTACAAATGAAGTGTGGCAAGTGTCTGACTTCTGAAGTCCAAGCCATCGCCTACATCTCATTTTATTTGGTTCACCTGCTTATTTATTGTTTGCATGTGGTTAGAAATATAGCTTCCTGGGATAGGGAGGAAGAGAGGAAAAGAGAGACTTTCCAGGCTAAAATTGGCAATGTAGGCTTAGTCTGTTCTATATAAGCATTCTGAATCTTTATCCTGCCTCATTCTGTATACTTCATGGACTCCACTAATTATTTTGCCAGCAGTTCTCAATTTAGCACTTGCTCTCCTTGTTGCTTTTTGAAATATATGAAATATAACAGAAAAAAATAAACTGATATCCTTTGTCTCTTAATAAACTTTTACAAAATCCATCTTCAGTGGATTCTTTAAGGTCCCTAGCAGTAATCAACATATGTTGTGGCAGGGGATATAGTTCAGTTAGAGCAAAATTAATTTTGGGCTTTAAAGAGATAATAGTATCTTATATCCCAAATGTGTATGTGTTCCAGGACATGATTCGGAATATGTTTTGGCGCATGGCTGTAGCTAAGAAACTACATTTGTGACTTAGCCTTACCCGTACTAATTGATGTCTTTTACTATAACCCAAATGAATGGAAAGGAGATGTGCTCCCCAGTTACAGGTGCACTCAGCATGAGCTGGTGAGCGGAGGGAAAAATCTGATTGTGAAAGGTGAAATAATAGCTTCTCAGTATATCTCCTCTCAAATGAACTTGCCACAGGGCATGTTGCCATTGTCAGAACTGCAAAAAAGCTTTCCAGGATAAGCCCTAGTTCCCATCTTGCATGATTTTCCCCACAATATTTCAGTTTTAGAGCTGAAGTTTTCTAATCTGGGTAAAATTCCTTCAGTCCTTTTAAAATTAAGGTTTCCTACTAAAATGCAGAGATGAATTTTTTTTTTTAGTTAGTTGAGGCAAAATGGAAAAAAAAGGAGGTGGATCAATTTAGACACTTCAGGCTTCCTTTATAATTAGTTTTCAAAGGGGAGCATGCACTTTAGGTTGATAATTAGGAGGAGTTCAAGCTTAGATTCCAACTGAAAGAAGGCTTATCAGAATCACTCACTGCAGATTCCTCTGTTACTCCTACTCCTCTTTCATTCCAGTGTCTCTTCATTCCAATAAAAGAGAAATATACCAAAATATAAATATATTTTCCTATATATTAGGATAAACAAAAACAGACATAGACAGACACTAAACAAGCAGGAACAAATTCAATTTTTATGATATTTATAATTAATGCCTCTATTAATAATGAGCATCTAATATAAGTAGGTTATTCTAGAGGATGGTGAGGAGCTTTTTTCTCATTTATGGACGGTTAAACAAGAAAGAATACTTAGAACCTAATACTCAGTGCTTAGGACAGTGCCTTACTAGAGTAAATACTTAATAAATGCTTATTAACTGATTAATTGAAGAAAAGATCTAAGATTTTGAGCCAGAAGGGACTTCCGAGGCCATCAAGCCCAACCTCATTTAAAATGAGAAAAGCAAGTCACAAAGAAACTAAGAAGTTCAAGTGACTTGTCTAGCGGCCCAAAGCCAGTAAATATCAAGGCAAGATGTGAAGCCATGTCATCTTGACTCCAAGTTCAATGTTTTGGCCACTCTGCTACCTCATCCTTTCCACATTCTCCAAAGTTAATGTGCAGAGGAAACACATTAGGAGGGAATTTGTGAAATTAGTCAGCTCTCTTCCTAACTTTTAGCGTTCTCAAAATGTGTTACTTTCTAGATACTCAGCAAAAAACCTCTAAAAAACAAATAAATGGAATTATAATAAATATTCATGAATAAATGAATAAAAATTCACTAATATCATTGACTTGTCACACAGTCATTACAACACAAGGGAGAAAATTGCCCATGGAATCCTGTGGTGAGTGAAATGCTCTGCAATGGAACCAGGAGTCCTCAGAGAACTGTTTCCCAGCAAACCCTCCTTAAGATACTCTAGAGCTTGGAGTGCATTGAAAAAAGAATATAGATCATGAAAGATTTCTGTTTACAATAAATGTTTGCTTGTTACTTGTTGACTGATAGGTCAACAATGAATAACTTTAAAATTATAAGCAAAGAATCTGCTTCAAATAAGCAGTTGGAAGATGAATATAGTATATGAGGTTTCAAATATGCATTTGGAGGGTGAATATAGGATATGATTGAAAGTAGAACTCTCACAAATTCAAATTCTGCCTTTAATAAGAGTCAGTCTTCAGGCTATCACTTAACCTTATGGTATCTCAGTTCCTTTTTCTGAAAAATAAAGATATCCTATCTTGATGGCACAGAGATATTAAAACTATACATGTAGGAACTAAGGAGGTAGCCATAATTTTAGAAGTTTTATAGCCCAGATGTCCTTAACCTTTTTTGTGTCATGAACTCTTTCAGTAGTCTGGTAAAGCCAATAGATCCCTTCTCAATCTTATTTGTCGCCTACATTTATAATTGAATAAAATGCTAAATTTCAGTTCGAGATGAGTAAAAATACATAAAATTCCTCCTTCCAAGTTAACAGAATCCCAGAAATCAGTTCTAAGACCAAAAGGGTCCATGGGTCTCAGGTTGAGAACACTTGGCCTAGCCCAATCTTCTATTTAATCAAGGAATCACCTTGCAATATCTGCTCAAATGTTTTTATTAACAAACAATTACTTTATAAGACACCTTAATCCTCTTCTGGATAGTACTAGAACATTCTAATGTTTGAAGAGGTTACCCACTAAGAGGGGTAGGGTTGCTCTGGAAATCCCAAAATACCAACATGCCAGGTCCTGCCAAATGAATTCGATTCAAATCTTTTTAGCCAAAGAAAAGTAAAATTTATTAAAAGTTGTATCAGGAAGCACCCCAGCATGCCCAGGGTGGCTGCCAACACAGGTTCTTAGATCTGCTTTTCTAAAGGAAAGCAAGTCAAAATTGGTTAACAATCTTGCTTTAATCAATCAAACATATATCTTTTATGTTCAGGGGGAAAAGGTCAGCACCCCGACCTTTAGAGTATACAGAGGTTACAAGCAGAAGTTACAAGACAGAGAAACGTTTGTTTCAGAAGACAGGCTTCCAAACTGTCCAACCAATACATACATCCATACCTAATCACAGTTACCAGAGAGGGAAGCATCAACATCTGGGTTTTCAAAGACAAGGGTCTCTCAATGACTGCCCAGTCTCATTTGGTCAAATCACACAACACTTCTCAAAGTGAGCCCCCAAACAAAGTCTCACATCAGGACTTATATGGCCTTCTCCTGGTTCAGAGAAATGTAACAACCCTTTTGACCCACTGCCCAATCACAAAGTATCTCCTGAGAAACAAGCCTCCCACCACAGGCTCCAGATGTACTTAAGCCTAGGGGCAGGAAACATCTTAAAAATTTACATTCCTATAACAAAAGTTCACTTGCATTAGACACAGAGTTAGTCTGTCCTAGGTCATTCTATGGTGCTCTCACTATTCTATGGTATTCTATGGAGCTTTCACACCACTTGTGTGAGATGGGGTTTTATATACAGAAGGTTGTGGGATTAATCTAGAGGTGGTCTAGCGGAGGAGTTTGGGGAGAATCTTCAGGAGGAGTTAATGAGGTCAATGATTGATTAAGGGTGGGAGGAAGCTGGAGGCTATAGACAATGGTGAGCTAGGCCAGTTCAAGGGTGTATTGATATTTTGATAGGCTCAAGGGTAGGATGTAGATGAACAATGGAGGGCTAGGCTAGTAACTAGGCTAATAGTTAGCAGTTAGTAACTAAGCTAGAGGTCTGGGCCCAGTCACAATGTAAGGCTTATTGCCTCATGCAAATGCCTTATCAAATGAGACAATTTAATCAAGAGTCCAAGGGAGGTTCCCAGAGCCTGTACCTAAAGGACTCAATGAGAGCTCAAGGGGGCTCCCAGAGCCCATACCTCATCAATGTTGACTATAAATATACCTCTTTATAAATTCCATCAATGGTCTGAAATTCTCTCCTCTAAAGCTAAATATGGAATGCATGACCAATCTTCTATATGCCAATCTTTCCCTATGCTGCATATTGACTGTTATAAAATGAAATGTTAAATATGTCTTATTGTATTGTTAATAATTTTGTTAAAGTATTTCCTAACTGCATTTTGATCTGCAACTAGTCACACTTGGAAGTGTTGATGGCCACATAACACTAGGAACTGAGTGTTTGACACCTCTGCTTTAAATCTTCCTCATTAGAATATGACCTCCTGAAAAGCAAGTCCTGTCTCATTTTTCTATTTGTATCCCTACTATTAAGCATGATTATTTATATGTATTAAGTACTTAAAATGTTTTATCATCCACTCAATTCCAACCTCCTTTCCATTATACCATATTACGTTTCATTCTGGAATTTTACTTTTATTAATGTAATTTATGATTCATTTAGATCTCTTTTTATTTTTATTCCAGGTCACATTGTTGGCTTATCTTGAACTTTCAGTGTGCTAAAACCCCAAACGTTGTTTTTTTTTTCTTTGTTGGTTTCTTTGCATGTTTTTATTGAATTTCAAGTCTCCTCCATGTAGTACTTGTGTCATAAGGCATGTAGGTACTGAGGTAGCTAGTACATTGGACTTAGGACATAGAAAAACCCAAGTTTGCATCTGTAATAGTAATAGAATTTAAAGATCCCCTTATTGTGGGGTCCCCCCAGTTTTCAGGTTGAGTTTTGAAACCCAGAGCTTGTGAATCCCACTTGTGGGATGGACATGTTGACATGAAGAGAGAGGGCAGAACTGGGAGGAGCTGGTGCCTTGGATTTACAGAGAGGCCCAAGCAGAGAGAGGGAGAACTTTTGGGTGCAGCATCATGGAGGCAGAGAGAGAAAGAATTGTTGAGGGCCAGTTGGAGCTACCCAGGACTTTTGAGAGCTGCCATCTGGAGCTGCCAAGGACTGAGGAGATGTGGCCGTGATGCTGGTATTTTGTCTGTCTGATTTGATGTTGATTTGCCAGATTTGTCCACTGCTGAAGGCCAGTGCTATTGTTGCAGAGGTCCAGGAGCGTTGCTTTTGGTTCAGAAGCCATGAAGAAAGATTTTCTTGTTGTATGTTTACAGAAATACTGGAAGAGGGTCTTACTGATGTTTTCTGGGCTCCTGAAACTGTTCTGCAGGAAGAGTGAATTGATGAGGACACTGGCAATGTATATTGTGGCCTTGTTAAGCTTTGTCTCCCCAGGAACAGAGATTGCTGTGTACTTGCCTTGGGGCAAGGTAAAGAAAAGACCTCTCCTTAGGTATTAAATGCTGTGATGCTATCTTAACCTTATTGTAGCTCAAGGGTAGATGGACTTTGTGCTCTCCGCTGTCCCTTTTGATAAGGTGCTTGGTGTTAACTGATGATAATTGTAATTCAGTTATGATCCAGGGGTGAGAAACTTTGGACTTTTGAGGTGTTTTTTTTTTTTTGGTGCTCTGTGACTGAGCAAATGAATGTAATTTGTTTATGATTAGAAGCTAATCTCCATTTGAGAAGAGGGACTTTGTGTTGACTAAATGAATGTGCTGCCCAGGGGCAGAGTAGTACTTAGAAATTATTGAATCACACTTGGTGAATGCTGTATTTTGATTTTATCTGTTCAGTGAATGTTTTTTCCTTAATTTGTCACTGAATAAAATAGAGAGTTACTGTGCCAGTATTCCGAAGCTTGGAAGTTGCCTCTGCTTGGCATTACAAAATCTTCCAATTCATTGGTAACTGTGTAACTCAGGGCAAATCATTTAACTACTCACAGCTTAGGTTTCCTCATCTGTAAAATGGGTATAATCATAGAACCTATATTGTAGGATTATCATGAGAATCAAATGAGGTAAAACTTGTAAAGCATTTTGAAAACTTTCAAGAGACATAGAAAGTTGTCATCACCCAAAGGTGTACATAGTATAAGCTGAGGGCCTAAAAGATTTAATATGACTTCCTAATATGTCAAATTTATAAGTATGGAGAAAGTTGGCCACTGTCAAGACTCTGGCTCAGTAGATTCTATTAATAACAGTCTGAATAAACTTGATCCTTTTAAAATCTTTGTCTTTGACCTTGCCTCCTTTATTGAAAGGGGCCAGAGAAGCAACTAAAGCAAAGACTAAAGTTCCCTTCCCTATTTGTTTGTTTTGAACAGAATTGATACTTCTATCATTTTCTGCTTTCCTCTCATTTTCTCCTATCTTTGTTTTATTTGAGAAGTCACATAGAGAAAAGGAAACTGATAGCTACTAAAGGCAATGGTGGGAGGAGGATCTGGAGAATTTCTATTTCAACTTATCTATCTATCAACTTATCTATCTCATTTATCAAGACCAGTGAGTAGATATGATGATCTATCTCTGTTCACAGTTGCAGGTGACCCAACATGAGCACTGCACTAATTATCATCAGTCCCCTTACTACAAGTCAGGCACTCTGTTTAGTGCTAGGGACACAAAGAAAGGCAAAAGACCGTCCCTGCTCTCAAATAGGTCACATTCTTCCCTTGGTCACCTTTCTAGCTGTCTCCAAGAAAAAATGTTATTACATCATGGGAAAATGCATTTTACCTACTTGAAGAAATAATTGAATTCGACTCTCAAGCTTCATATGCTACTATCTCCAAATCCAATATGTAAGATTTTACATATGGCAAAATTAATCAAATCAGCTTAATTTATAGTAATAAGAAGTGGCTGTAGTATAACAAAAAGAGCTTTCAATTTTGAGTCAGTGCACCTAGGCCCAAATCTAGGCTAAGGAATTTATTAGTCTTGCAGACTTGGACAAGTCTTTGGGACTCAATTTCTTTATCAGTAAAATGAAGGCTGAGTTTAGGTAATCCCCAGTACTGAAATTAATTTATATTATGTTAAAATTTACAATCCTGAGGTCACTTTGGCCCAAATCTTTTCACACACATGTATGTATATAATGCATATAAACATGACACATATGTGCATGGATGTACATATGTGAACAGACATGTAGCTACATATGCACATATATGTATGCATACATGTATCTATATATACATATTTAATATGTGTCAATAGCTTATACACCTATCTACACACATTTACACACATGTGTCAAGTGTATGTATATATGAAGGCATATATGAAAAGACATGGCCTAAAGTGACCTCAAGATTGTGAATTTTAGCATAACATAAACTAATTTTAATAATTTCAGAACTGGAGATGATCCAGATTAAACTCTGTACGTATTTGTATTTATGTATGTATATAATATGAGCACATAACTTTTTTTTTTTTTTGCTTTTTAGAGGGGAGAATGCAGGGTAATTGGGGTTAAGTGACTTGTCCAAGGTCACACGGCTAGTGTTAAGTGTCTGAGGTCAGATTTGAACTCAGGTCCTCCTGACTCCAGGGCTGGTGCTCTATTCACGGTGCCACTTAGCCACCCCAAGAACATACTCTTAAAAATTGTTGGACAGTATAATTAATTTGAAGTATCAAATCCATGTTTCCTAATCTGCTCAAGGGACCTTAGGCAAGCAGACCACTTAAGGATCATAGAATCCAATACTTCTTTTTTTTGTCTTTTTTTTTTGGAGGGGAGAAGGCAGGACAACTGGAGTTAAGTGACTTGCCCAAGGTCACACGACTACTAAGTGTTAAGTGTCTGAGGCTGGATTTGAACTGAGGTCCTCCTGACTCCAGGGCTGGTCCTCTCTATTCGCTCTGCCACCTAGTTGCCCCTATCCAATACTTCTTTTTTTTTTATTATTATCATCACTTTTTATTTTTCCTTATTTTTTTTAAACAAATGCTTTATTAACTTCTGTTTTACATCATTCATTTCCGCCAGATTTTGAGTTACAATCATTTTCCCCCCATTATTCCCCTACCCAATCTCCCTGAACAGCAGTCCCACAAGATATCGCTTCCTCCAATCTGCTCTCTCCCATACCTTCACCCATACCCCCATCGACTTTTCCATTAGAGGAAGATGAATCTTTGTGTCCCAATGCCTGCACATCTTATCTCCCAATTATAGGCAAAAGAGTATTAATAATAGTATTTATATATATATTTGAAACATTTAATGTTACTACATTGAATTTCAGATCCATTTCCTTCCTCCCTTGTCACCCATTCCTTCTTGGGATATAAGTAATTCAGTATATGTTGTACATGTCTAGCTATGCAAAACATTATCATAGTAGATATATTGTGCAAGGCTGCTTATAATTCCCTCCCACTCATCCCACTCCCCACCTGGTCCATTCCCTACATGATCCTGTCCCTCTTCTATAGTGGGTACTTCCAACCTCCCCTCACCCAAGGATGCCCTCCCATCCATCATCCCTCCTCTCATCCCCCTTCCCCCTATCCTGCTGCAGGTTGAGATATCCCATTTAGTATGTATGTCATTTTCTCCCTGAACCAAATTCAATGTGAATGTGGTTTTGCCTTTTAGCCTTCCTTATTCTCCCCCTCCTTTGCAACCACTTCCCCTTGCTTCTTCTACATGGGATAGTTTACCCTACCCTGTCTCTCCCCAACTCCTCTTGCCACTTTCCTCTCTCACCTCATAATTTCATCCCTTGAGTATTCTCCCTTCCCAACAAATTCAACCTATGCCCTCTATCCATATAACTGTAACCATGTACACACACATTCACATATGTATTCATATGACCACACCCCCTTCTTCCATTATTTTCATAGTGAGAAAGATATCATCAGTCACAGTTATTGCTTTTCCATATAGGAATGTAAATAGTTCAACTTTGATAAGCTCCTTTTGATTTCTTTTCCCTGATTACCTTCTCAGGCATCTCTTCCTTCTTGTGTCTGGATGTCAAATTTTCTATTCAATTCTGGTTTTTTCCTCAAGAATGCTTGAAAGTCCTCATTCCACTGAATGACCATATTTTCCCCTGAAACAAAATACTCAGTTTTGCTGGGTAGGTGACCCTTGGGTTCATTCTCAGTTCTTTTGCCCTCTGGAATATCATATTCCATGCCCTTCGATCCTCAGTGTAGAAGCTGCCAGGTCCTGGGCTATTCTGATTGTGTTTCCACAATATTGAAATTGTTTCTTCCTGGCTGCTTGTAGTATTTTCTCCTTGATCTGGGGATTCTGGAACCTGGCTATAATATTCCTGGGAGTTTTCTTTTTGGGATCCTTTTCAGGAGGTGATCGGTGGATTTTTTCAACCTCTATTTTGCCCTCTGGATCTAAAACATCAGGGCAGTTTTCCTTGAGAATTTCTTGAAGGGTGATTTCTAGGTTCTTTCTTTGATCATGGATTTCAGGTAGTCCAATGATTTTTAAATTGTCTCTCCTGGATCTATTTTCCAGGTCAGTGGTTTTTCCCATGAGATATTTCACATTGCCTTCTAATCTTTCATTTGTTTGTATCTGCTTAACAGCATCTTGATTTCTCATAAAGTCATTAGCTTCCATTTGCTCCAGTCTAACTCTGAAGGAATGAATCTCCTCAGAGAACTTCTGAGATTCTTTTTCCATCTGGCAAATTCGACTTTTTAAGGCATTCTTCTCCTCATTGCCCTTTGGGCCTCCTTTGCCATTTGAGTTAGTCTATTTTTTAAGGTGTTGTTTTCCTCAGTCAGGCTGTTGACCCTCATTTCATACTTTTCCTGCATCCTTCTATTTCTCTTTCCAATTTTTCCTCCACTTCTCTTATTTGATTTTTAAAGTCCTTCTTAAGGTCCTCTATGGCCTGCAACCCACTCATGTTTTCCCCTGGGGCTTTTGGAGCAGGACTTCTGCCCTCACAGTCCTTTTCCTGCTCTATGCCCCCAAAATAGGAGTCTAGGGTTGCATTTTTCTGTTTCCTTTGCCTTGGCATGTTGCCACTTAATTGCTTGACTTTTGGGTTTGTTGCCACACTATGGCTTTAAGGCCAGATAGAGGAATTTTCGTCCCGAACGTGTGGGGGGGCAACTTCCGTTTCTGGCAAGCTGTAAACCCACCCACAACTTCCATCCTAGATCACAATCCAGATCCAGGGAGGTTAAAGCAAGAGCGATTACCCCCCAAGACTGATCGCTGGATCTCCCCACGATTTGTAGGCTGGGAGCCGGATCTGCCTCTGAAAACTACAAAATGGCGTGTCTCCTCAGCGGCTTCTAGCTCCCAGGGGAGGGAGCTGACGCATTCCCCAAATACAGGTCCCAAAGTCCATAGGACACTAACCTCTTACTTTGTCCTAGGCATGTCTATGTTGATAATTCTGGAGTTGCCACAGCTCCTGGTGTTCTGGGGTTCCTCCAGCTGGCTGCTGGCCCCGCCGCCCTGGGGCTAAAACCTCGGCTCATGGGGACCTGGGCTCGGCTCGGCTGGGCTCCTGCGCTCTGCGCTCTGTGCGTTGCCGGCTCCCAGACCGCTGCGCTGGTCCTTCCTGCAGGGCTGCTGGGCTGTCCTCAGTGGGAGGTTAGCTTCTCTGTGTCGTTCTGTGGGTGCTGGGGCTCCAGACGTTGTTCAGAGTCCTTTTTTACATAGTTTGTGGGGAATCTGGGGGCAGAGAGGCTTGGACGAGCTGTTTCTACTCCACCATATATATCCAATACTTCTTATGGAAGAAACTGAGGGTCAGAGACATTTATTCCTTGCCTGAGAGAGATTCCAGCTAATCATAGGTAGAGCCTAGGCTAGAATCTAGGTCTTTTGACTCCCAATATGATATTTTTTAAAATATCACATTACATTAAAACAGAAAGGCAGAGTGGTAAAATGGTTAGAGAGCCTTCTTCAGACTTGGATTCCAATCTCACTTCTGAAACATACTGTTTTTATGACCCTGGGAGAGTGACTTAATCTTAGCATTTAGCACAGTAGCTGGCACATTACTAGGCTCTTAATAAATGTTTGTCAATTTGACTCGACTTAACATCTGAAAGCTCTCTAGCCATATCAAACAGGCAACACTCCCAAGTACAACACCAATCAGATTGAAATGTAACTTGGAAATATTTAACAAAATGAATAAAGCCACAAAAGAACATGGATAATGTTAAGATGTATTTTTCTAAGTCAATATTCAGCTACAGGGATTCTTTTCTATAGTTGAGTAGCTCCTGTTTCTATCTATGTTTGACACTTCTGTTTTAAGCAAATATCTAAAACTTTGTTGTAGAGAAAATGCTGATCAAAAGCAATTGGTGGAGGGAGTTTTTTTGTTTTGTTTTGTTTTGTTTTGTTTTATCCAGGAGTTTCCTATAGCAATGAAATCCACCAGTCCAGGTTCTCGCCTTATCCCTCAATACTAACGTATTGATACTCTAATACTACAAATGGCAGAGTAACATTCCTTACCTCATCAGTAGAAAGATTTTCATTATCTAGGAATTCTCTATACTACTGAAATAATGGGTTCACATTGTATCTGCCCATAACCTATTCAGCAGCTATGAAGAACAATGGATAGAGTGTTGTACTTGGAGTCAGGAAGACTTGAGTTCAAATCCTGCTTTAGACACTTAATAGCTATGTGATCCTGAGCAAGTCACTTTGGCTTTCTATCTCTCTTAGCCTCAGTTTCTTCATCTGTAGAATGGGGGTAATAGAATTAGTCTCATAGGGCTATTGTGGGGGTCAAATGAAATTAAATATGTAAAGTATTTTGCAAACTCTGGAGTCATAAATTATTGCTAGCAATGATGAGGACGGTGTCTTGGTGAAAGATGACTTCATTTATTCAATTAAATTCTATTAACATTTGTAAAGTACCTACTGTGTGTAAGGTAAAACAGAAATTAAAACCGCTCTATTTTATTTCAGAGGAAAGAATAGAGAAGGAAGAGGGAAGAGAGAAAAATAAGAGAGCAAGAAAAAGGGGAAAGAAAGGAATGGACTACAGATAATAACTATTTAAGTAGCTTATTGGAGAACCTGTTGGCAATATAGGTACTGGAGGCAGGAAGAATGGAGAGAATGGGTATTTTAACCTGAATCAAGAAACAGAAAAGGAGCTAAATAGAGATCACCTCCTCCTAGAAGATGCCATATTGGTCATATATAACCATTGGAATGCCATGGAGGTGAAGGTTTATTACATCTAGAGGCAGAATATTTCCTCCAGGAGATACCTCCAAATTTTAATTATAAGAGAATGGAGAAATTGATTTTTAAAAAGATTTTTTGCTTTTCTTACACTTTCTAGAAAATTATCTGTGTCAATCACAGTTGGTCAGAGAGCTGACCTTTCTTGCCCCCCTTCCCCCATCTGTACATGGGGAAGTTGCCTTACCCTAGTTATGTTTCTAAGTCTGCCCAAACATTTCACTAACTAGACAGCTAGCTCCAAACAGTGGGTGCCAGATATCATACACTGTGTGACTATGTTTCTACCTGACAGGATTTCCTTTCTTACTTTTAAATTAGGCATAAGGAGGAGAGGGAAATAGGCTGTTATAAAGAAAGTATAAAAATAATGCCTTCTGTATTTGAAGATGACACTCCTGACCCCATAGCACTGATTAATGGTACACATTTCATAGGCAGCCAGGCAGGTTAGATATGCAATCTCTGACTATGAAACAGCAAAGCTGTATAAAAACTGAATCTTCAAACTTGGTCTGCTTACTAACTTTTTTTTTAATCATCAACTAGTCTAATAAGAGTGACAGGGCACACCACGTATCAGTAGTATGGCATAGTTCAGTTCAGTCATTTTTCAGTCATGTCTGATTCTTCGTGACCCCATTTAGAGTCTTCTGGTTTGCTGTCCTCTTTGCCAGTTAATTTTACACATGAGGAAACTGAGGCAAATAGGGTTAAGTTACTTGCCCAACATCACATAGCTAGTGAAGGTATGAGGTCAGATTAGAACTCAGGAAGATGAGTCTTCCTGATTCCAGGCCCAGTACTCTATCCATTACACCACCTAACTCTCCTATATGATATAGTGGAAAGAATCAATCAACAAACATTTAGTCCATAAGCATTTTTAATATACTTCCTATATTCCAGGCACTGCATGAAGTAGTTGAGAGAAAATAGAAGGAAAAAGAAAGTCGCTGCCCTCAAGGAGTATACATTCTGATAGGGGAAACTACTTATTGTCACCACTGGAAAACACACACACACACACACACACACATATAAAGGTTTGTTGCCTTTTAAAACCAAACAATAGTGGACAATTTGAAAAAGACTGGTTTTATTTAATCATCAGTCAGATAAAGCACAATATTTTGATTTCTTCAGTGTCATCTAAACAGTCTAATCAATGGTTGATGACTTGAGTAAGCTATAAAAACAATAACCAATAGCTATGATGTTTGTACCAACTTTAACCATTAGTCCCTGAGATCCTCTTTGGCTAATATGCCCATTATCTCAAAGCTACCAGACGCCTATGTCCCCTCTCTCTGACAGCCTCAGAGGTGCCTTGACATTCCATAGGCTCAGAATGATACAGATGTGGTAAGGATGGAAAATACTGAAAATGAGGAAGGTAAGAGTTTTCAGTGGCACATGCTATATCAGTTCAGTGTTTGGGGCATGTATTAAATAAAACTAGGGTTGTCATTTAGATTTCCTAGAGACTGTAGATTGTGACTCATGTGGTTGGACATATATTCACCTGCGTTGTATCGAATCTGATAGAAATAAACCACATTATTTGTTATGACAGAGAGGAAAGGAGTGATAAAGAACAAAAGGTGAAAAGGAAGGAATATATATTATATGGAGAGAGAGAACATTCACTATTATCCTGTTCTCTAGAGTCTGCATTTAAATTACTTAAAACCTATTAGAATAGTATCTGTGAAGGGCTTGAACCATAGCAAGTAGAGAAAGTAATAATTCTCCAATTTGTTTGCACAGAGGAGCTCAGAGCAATTTGCAAACAATAGCCCATTAACGAATCTTCAGAATTTTTCATGGCCAGCATTGACCTGGCAACCTCACTTTCTAGATGAGTCAATCTAAAATTTCTAAACCTTTGTGAAGTCTGCTAAAGAACTACAGTGGGCATAGCTCTGTAGGCAATGGAGAGGCAAGAGTTAGTGAAGATAGAGTCCTTGTCATCACATAGCTTTCATACCAAAGAAGAAATGATACATATACATAATTGTTCAGTATTTCAAATATTGGGTATTTTAAAGACATAGTTTCTTCCACTGATATAGGGCATGCCTTCATGAGTTTCTGTGACAAAATAATAATTGTCTATCAGTTCTACCTGTCTATTGGAAAGGCTAATAAACATATATGTACATATATGTATGGAGATACACATGCATGTTTGTGTGTGTAAAGTATCCTCATATAATTTTATCCTTACAATTCTGCGAAGTAGATGCTGTTATTATACTGAGAGTTATTTCAGGTGTCAGAAGTTTCACTTTGAAACTTAACTGATGTGAACTATTGTATTAGTCTTTCCAATGGAACCTTATGGCAACTGAACATCCTTGGGATTTTGAGCTAAAAGATTTTTGAGGAGTCACCTACTTCAATACTCTAATTTTTTATATAAGTCATCAGACATGTAGAGAGATTAGGTGATTTGCCCAGAGTTACAGAGATAATAACAAGAGAACCAGACTTCCTGTAGCGCCATATTGGCCTGTCATGATATGCTGTTTCCTTCATCTGGTTGACTTTGTGATAGTCATCTCATAACCTCCAGGGTTCAGTCTCTCAATTGTGAAACAAGGAACTTGAAATAGATGACCTCTTTAAATTCGGAATGTCATGACTACTTCGTTAAGGTCAAATATATCATAAGCACACATCTTAGGCAATGATTACCAGGATCCTATAGCTTATTTAACTTAATACTGATAGGATCCCATTTTAATGTAGCAAGAAGAAAACACAAGGAGGTTTTGTAACTTAGCCAAGGTCATGGTGTCTGTGTCGATGACCAGAGTAATTAACTCAGATGTTTGAGATGCATGTTTTATTTACTAGGCCTCATTTCCTTCTTATTTGATAATGTTATACCTTCTCTGCCTTTTAACTCCTACTCATGGTATTAATTTTATTATAGAAGACAACTCAGTAATGAATTCACTCAGCCAATCCCAATTCTATTCAGTTATGTTGCAATGAGACAGTGAAATATGTTTATTTGCTTCTTGCAGTTGGTCACATGATAGTTAACATTTACTTTCCATTATGAATAGCACTTAAAAAAAGCATAGGCATAAACATACCATTTTCCACCACCTGATTTATTCACTTTCAGACCAGGTCATTGCTTTTAAACATTGGGAAATGCTGTCCGGAATTTCTGCCCACAGTGATTTCTGATTTAGTAGGGAGAGAGAAAGTTGCATGACATATCTTGGGGAAAAAATGTTTCTATACCATCCCTGTCCTGCTATTGGAATCCTTTTTGAACAGCATCACCACTGAAGTGATTTCCAGACCATCATATGGATTTTTCATTGAAACATCTGTGTTAACTTTTATTATCCCTGGTCTGCTTTGTAATTTTGGAAACAGATATAAGGAACGAGCAACCCAAAGCACAGTAATATAGTGGGAAGCATCCTTCATAAGTCAATTGAGGAATTTAATAATCTCTTTAGAAATAAGCTCTGCAGCTATGAGAAAAATGTGTGGGTTAAAGGCCTTCCAATTAAGAAAGGTTTCTCTGTGGATTTATAGGCTGGTGGTTCACTCTTCCTGTTCCTGTTTCCATAGCAACTGTCAGGTAGATTTTCTGCTACTTGCTAGGAAGTTGGAAATGTTGAGTCTGCTTGAGCCTTTTCAATTCACTGAGGCTTAAATGAAATTCATTGCAAGGAACTGGCATTTAGCCTGGGTCATTTATTCATATCTAGAAGAAAAAATCAATTATAGTAATCAAATGTGCAAATTTTTTATCAGGATTATTTTTGGTACACATTTTGTGCTGTAATCTATTTTTAATGCCAGGGTACTAAAGGTTTGAAATGCTGCAGCTGGCCCCTCTTCTATCTGATGGCTTATGGCTTTAATTACAGCCCAAGACATAGGAAGGCATGTCTTTTTCTGGTCTACTTTTTGCAAGCTATAATCACCCCTGGTGATATTCAAGAGGCACGCTGGAATCCAGAAGGCTCATTAGGTTGAGACACCTCTCCTGCAAGAAACACAGTGTACAACCTTTTCTCCTTTCATTTCTCCTGGTTTGGTGATTGCTTGAATTAAAGCCTGGGAAAGTAAATAATTTGTATGCCATTATTTAAACTTTCTGAGAACACCGCATTTTGCTTTCCCCCTCAGAACATAGCCACGTGTGTGTCTTTCTTTGTGGCTTAGATCATTTTGAACCCACGTTGACTGATGCTTGACAGCTTCTTGTAGGCTGGTTTCCTTTAATCCTCCATAAAAATCAAACATGTAGGCGGGTGCAGTGAGTACATGTGCCGTGGGTGAGCACATAATGCACAAGATGTGCCATGTAAAGAGCAGGCATTTAAGGTGCATTACTTAGCTATTCTTTTGTTAGCGGAGTGCAGGAGTCAGGAGAGCCCTGGGCTGGGAGGCAGAAGGCTGAATTGGGAGTTTAGGCTTTGCCAGTTACTAGCTCAGTTGACCTTAGGACCATGGTAAGGTGGTACAATGGGAGAAACTAATGGATTTGGGCTCAGAGGAGCCAGAATCAAGTCCTACCTCTGCCCCTTATTACTTCTGGGTGGGGGGAACTTAGTTTTCTTTTGGCCTCAATTTATTCAAATATGAAATGAAAGCTGTAAAAACTCGAGAGTCTTTATAATCTTTCCTGGTTCTACAACTATTGTATAATGTTAGGATCCTAGATCTTTAACAGGTCCTAGGATCATAGAGCCTAGAGCTGGGAGGATATCTTAGAGGACATTATGCCCAAATCTTTAATTTTACAGATGAGGAAACCGAGGGCTAAAGGGACTAAATGAACTCATCCAAGGACATTCAGAAAATAAGGAGTGGAGACAGTACTTGAATGCAGGAACTCATGTTTTCATTGAATTTTACCTAGGATGACAGATTTCTAAATAGGGGGAAAAAAAAACTTAGATGCCATTTAACTTCAAACCTTCATTTAATATGTTGTTGAGTTGTTTCAGTCATGTCCAACTTTCTGTGATCTCATTTGGGGTTTTCTTGGCAAAGATACTGGAGTGGTTTGTCATTTCCTTCCCCAGCTCATTTTACAGAAGAAGAGCTAAGGCAAACAGGGTCAAGTGACTTGCCCAGGTTAACACAACTATCTGAGGTGGGATTTGAATTCAGGTCTTCCTGACTCCAGTCCCAGTGCTCTATCCACAGCACCACCTAGCTATTCACTAAGTAACAGAACTAGCCCTCAAATCTAAGTCCTCTGGCTTTTAAATACAACGAGCATTCTATTATACCATATTGCCCTTGTAGTAATTTGACCTTTTTGAGCCTTAGTTTGATCATCTGTATAATAGGGATGATAATAATGCTTAAATGTCTCTCTGTTGTTAAAACGATCAAATGAGATAATGTAGGTAAAATACTTTGATAAATAATAGATAGATATATGTATGTGTATAAATATATGTACATATATACACATATGTGCAGACATATGTAGGTTTTTAAGGACCCTTTATATATGCATATATATATATATATATATATATATATATATATATATGCATGTGAACAGTTTCTGTTACTGTTGCCATTATTCTCAGTGCACAATGACATTAGTTCAGGAATATTTAGTCCAGATGTCACTCCATAGTGCTGTTTTTTCCTCTAAGCATACCTATGGACATCCCTTATACAATATATTATTTACAATAATTGTTTAAAATGCATACTTCATTTCATCCCCTTTTTTGTCTTTTCTCAAGATTTTATATGTCATTTTTATACCTATTATATTCTTTGCTCATATCCCCCTTTATGACATATACTACAATTAGATGGTCAGTGAAAATACAAATTGAAAAGGAAAGAGCCTGGTTAAAATCCCTTTAAAAAAAAAAAGATGAACAAAAATCAAAGCTGAAATGGCTTTCACTTATTTCTTTCACTTTCTTCCTTTTTTCCCTTCTCTTTGGTCTAGAAAGTTCCTGTCAGCCATACTTTCTTCTATTCAGTTAAATGGGGGAAAAAAATAAAAAAAGCTTCTAAGGAGAGTAATTGAAGGAAACTTGTCCTTCCATCTCCAAACTAGGCAGCGAAAATATAGTTGCTCTGCTCTGGATTTTATTTACGATAAAAGGGGTCAGATTTCTCTGAACACTCACAGCATTTGGAGTTTCAAGGCTCAGTTTCACAGATGATGACTTACCTGTGTTTTCAGAAGCATGGGGATGCAGAAAAAGTAAGATTTTTTTACACAGCCTGGACCAGCAGTGGGGAACCCATGGCCATGAGGTTACATATAGCCCTCTAGTTCCTCAGCTGTGGCCCTTTGAACCTGAAGTTTGAATTCAGTCAAAGGGCCTCACTTTAGGACCTAGGTGGCCACATGTGTCCTCTAGGAGATTACACACCCCTGGGCTCTGGACATTTGGAAGAATGAAGATCAGAATATTTTGCTCAGTCTGAAAACTGTATTAGGTATGGTTTGGTGGAAAGATCACAGAGGGCCTAGGATCTGTTCCATACGACTTCTGAGTCCTTAGGCTTGTCGTTTAACTTCTTTGGCCCCCAATTTCCTCATCTGTAAAATGAGGGGCTCAGAATATGAAAAACAGGGACATGGATTTAAAGCAAGAAGGGACCCCAATGGTCATTTAATCAAACCCTTTCACTGTTTTCTGTTGAAGAAAGTGAGGTTCACGGAGTTTAAAATACTTGCACAGTCACACCCCGTAGTTAATGTCTCTCCTGTTTAACTCTTCTTCAGAGGAGATAGTGCCACAATGGAAGCAGCTGAACTATAGAGGGATAAATTAGAATTCTAAATTGTAAGTATTATATATTCATATTATGTATTATATCAGCATTATGGATATATTATCTATTTCTAGTATACATTTATATTTGAACATTATATGTTTATAATATAATAGTACATATTACATTTGTCAGATATTTATATCTTTTGTGTTTTATGTTATATATTTGTAATCTCTATAAATATATTAGTAAGATAGTATCATATATTAAATAATATACAAGTTGAGAAGAACATGATAATGAAAAATAGTTGCAAGAGGCATCATTACCTACAGAGGTAAAGGAAAAGCATAAACTCGGGACCTACTATGTGCCAGGCATCATGCTAAGTTCATTATAAATATGTCATTTGAACCTCACAACAACCCTGCAAGGTATGTGCTGTTATTATCTCCATTTTACAGTTGAGGAAATGGAATCAAACAAGAGGGTAAGTGACCTGCCCAGGGTAACATATCTAGTACGTCTCTGAGACCACATGTGAACTTAGGTCTTCCTGATTCCAGGCTCATCACTCTCTAAGCCATCTAACTCCATGGTGTGAGGGATAAAGAATGGGCCTTAATGGGGCAGCTAGGTGGCACAGTGAATAGCGCACTGGCCCTGGAGTAAGGAGAACCTGAGTTCAAATCCAGCCTCAGACACTTAACACTTACTAGCCCTGTGACCTTGGGCAAGTCACTTAACCTCAATTGCCCTGCCTTCCCCCCTCCAAAACGAAAAGAAAAGATAAAAACAATTGGCTTTGACAAGTGTCAATATCTTTTTTCAAAAAGTCTGATTTAAATTCAAGAACACCTGGATGCAAGTAAGCTCTGCTTCTGATACATATCACTTAAGACAGCACCCTACAACTTTTTTATTGCAGAGTAAGTCAGAATCTGAATTAGGAGAAAGGAATTTCCTCATTGTAAGGTGCTATATAATAAAATCACAGGTCCAGTTTAATAATAAAGATAATAGTTGACACGAAAGGCAGTCTGGTCTAGTAGATAGAAAATGATCTTGAAGCCAGGAAGATCTGGGCTGGAGGCCTAACCCTAACACATCATGACTATGTGACCTTAGGCAAGTCACTTAATATCTCAGGTGTTCTAGGCAACTGTCTAAATTGTAGGGTAGATTCCAACTTATATTGATAGAAGTTATTTCACCACCTGAGTGTTCCCTAGCCTCATAAAACCACAGATTTCAGTCCCTATCCCAATGAACTGAGGGTCCTCTAAGGTTGATAAAGTACTTAACATACATATTAGAGGGGAAAAAACAGAGGCAATGTTTTTTAACCTATCAGAAGTGGAAGAAAATAAAAGCTCTTCAAAGTAAAGTTTGAAATCCACCACATATAGGAAAATGGCAAGGATCAATGAATGAACAAATATTCTTTGCAAATGGGACAATGACAAAGGAAAAAAACTTACCTCCCAAGGCTGTTTTGAGGATCAAATGAGATATAAAGCACAATTTAAATGTCAGCTACTATAATTATTCCAAATGTGAGATTCTGTGACTCAGTAACTATAAACTATTTCTGTAAGGTATAAGAGAAAATGTCTCATTATTTTAAGTTACTCTGAATAACTACATATATGTATTATTTTCACATAAATGTGCATATGTACAGGTAAGAGAAAGTATATTCTTAGGTCTTTCTAATAACATGTTTCAGAACATGTTTCTGTAAGTCTTTGATGTCTGTCCTTGGGGCAAGTGTTGGTTTGAATATTACATCTGGTAAAAGGCTGGTGAAACTCAAAACTATGCACTTTCAAAGAAAGGGCAAAAGGTCATTCATCCATATGTGAAGATCTGTGAGCCAATGCCTTCACACCCAGAGGCTGAAAGAAATAAGTCCAGGTCTAAAAGAACTTGAGACAGATTTTGAAGGGGAACCTAAGGAAATGTGTTTCTTCTTTGTCTGGTAACTTTTATTCTATTTTGTTACAAACTCTGAAGGTTTTATGTAAGATTTTAATCTTCCTTTAGCTTGTTTATTACATTACTTGTTATTGTTGATGATTATTAAATTTATAGTAAAAAATTTCAAAGAATTGATTCACAGTCTTAGCAGTGTTCATGATAATTGTTTGGCTCTCAACACTCCTTCCCACTGGGTGCAACACTGCTATGACAGTAAGTAGTGAATAAAACCAATCCAAGGAAAAATTGGGAAATAGACTAAATTAACTTTTGGTATTTTTCCTTCCTATGTATGTAAAAGATACATAGTGAATAAATTGGAAGCAGTAACAGAGGAAAGGAATTAGCATTAAGGGGCATAAGGAAAGGTTTCTTACAGAAGGAAGTTAAGGGGTAGAAATGAGGAGGGATAAAATTCCAGGGATGAGGATGGGGAAGTCAGTGAAAGTTCACAGGACTGGGACATGGATTATCATATAAAAGGAACAGAACGGAGGCCAGATTTACAGGATTGAAGAGTACATGTGTGTGGATTGGGGAACAGTAAGGTGTAAGAAAACTGGAAAGATTATGAGGGAGCCAGATTGTCAAGGTCTTTAAAATTCAAATAAAGGGTTTTTATAGTTGATCATAGAGGTGATAAGATTAAACTAGAGTTTACTGAGTGGGGTAGAGGGGACACATGACCAGGAGTGAGCTTTAGAAAGATCATTTTGATAGCTGGATGGAAGATGGACTAGAGGGGAGGAAACTTGAGGCAGAGAAACTGACCAAAAGACCATTGAAATAGTCCAGGCATGAAGTGTTGAGAGTCTTCACCACGATCATGGCAGCATCAGAGAGAAGGAGGTGTATAGGAAAGACATCATGAAGACAGAATTAGAAGACTGGATATGGTAGGGTGGGGTGAAAGTGAAGAGTTTATTTTGATGGATATCTGACCAAAAGAACAAAAACAAAAGCAAGCAAGCAAAAATTTAAAAATCTCTATTTTAGTACCATCTATCTCACCCAGTAGGCACTTAATAACTGTTTATTGAATTGAATTGAATTTTCTGGACATTTTTAAGCGCCTCTCAAACTCATTGCATAGGCAACTTCCTGTTTTAATTATGCATCTGCATAGCTCCATTGACAAATATAGGAAAGGTTAGAACAATGATTTGTGGCCTAATAAGTTAAAGAAAATCTATATGCAAGATGAGAATAATTATACCACAAATTGGTCAAAGTAGCCCATTTTCTACTGCAATTATTCCAACCTTGCACATAGATTTTCTTTAATCTGTCAAGTCCCAATTTTGTCCCAATTCACGTGTTATACTTGCAGTTTCTGCAAGTGAAAAGCTTAGATTGTTATCATCAAGTCCGACCAAACTACATTGTCCTACTCTAAGATCAGAGCTTTTCATAAAAGAAAAGACTGACTCAATGTGTCAGTTCCTTTTCATGTATCTAGATATTTCAATTTGTAGCATAGCCCCTGCAGTATTCCAGAGAAGAGATGACACATCTGAAACCTTGAACTGCAGATACCTGCCTGTCATTAGGTTTCCACAGGGATTTCTCTTAAAAAGACAGAAACCTAGGGGGTCATAAATACAAGAACTCAAATGGAAAGAATCACCCCAAAGCACTTATGTTTCTCCTAGTTTTTGCTGACCAATCTGAATCGGAAGCTCTTCCTACCATACAGTCATTGTTCTGCTAATTTAGGGCCCTTACTGAATCAAGTGCATTCCCTCAGTGCTCCTCATTCCTCTGACAGACTGATTCTATGTGTGTGATTGCCATTATCACAAAATTATCTATAACTCATTTCAAAGTATGGTAAAGAAGGAAAATAGGGCATTTTACTAAGGAAACTATAAAAGAAGTCAATCAGTAATAATTTGTTAAGCAACTTCTATATGCTGGGTATGATAGGTAGTAGGGATATATTTTTTAAAATGCCTTTCCTAAAAGATCTTGCACTGTATTGTAATAGAGGTTCTTTAACCTGAAATTCATGAAGTTAAAAAAATAGTTTTCTAACTCTATTTCTGTATTTTATGTTTCATGTCTGTATATAGTGAGTTTCTTATGTAATCCTATTTGTTTTATTTTATGCATTCAAACTCTGAAAAGGGTTTTGTAGGCTTCAACATTCTGACAAACGGTCACTGAAATAAGCTAAAAAAAAATCTAAGAGTCTCTGTATTTTCTGGGACATGGAACAGAAAAAAAGAAAGAGAAATTTTCTCTGATTCCTAAACTTCTCTAGCTCCCCAAAACAGAAATTGTATACCAAAGATAAAGCAACTTCAGCTTCAGCTTTGTCCATGATCTAGGACATACAGAATCCAAAAGAAATTTTCAAAAAAGAACCTGATACCTACTCTGAGCTCACTCAGCACCCCTCCCCATGGCCTACCATTTTAATTCACAGACTTGAAACTTAACCCAACCCCCAAACTCCAGTGTTTTCCTTCATTCTTTTTAGTACTATGGCTATCTGGGTTCCTAGCTACAGAAGCCTGATGCTATCTAGCACCACATTGGCAACATTCTCTGCTGCAAAAAATTTCCTATAAGAGAGGGAGGAAACAGATTGAAAAGGGTAGGACACATGTCTTCACCTAAAATGGAGCTCAATTCCACACTCCACCCTTCACCCTGCTCCTTGCAAATCCTAAGAAACCCAAACTACAGAGATCAACTGTGTAGTACGACCATGGCAACTCTCTGAACTGAGATTGCCTCCAAGAAGAAAGTCAAGGCTACAAACTTCAAGACACATAGTGGTTAAATTTTTAAAACTCACTTCAGAAACAACTTCTATATGTGATCCAGAGAAGGACCTTCAGATACAAAGAAAAGGAAATTCAACTAACACAAGCCTATTTTGTACCCACTAGAAGTCAAAAGAAGGAAAGGAATAATGTGCTTGGAAGAGAAGTGGAGCTCAAGTGACAGCCCTGCAGTGACAAACCTGAGCTTCCTTGTAGTTCTAGGGCTGCTGGAGCAGTGACAATTTTTTTTTTAACATAGCGAACCTTTGGCAGAGTGCTAAGATTGTGTTGCATATAGATCTACTTTGTCTAGACTTTTTCACAACTTCTTTGCATTTCAGCTCTTCCTCTGTAAAACAAAGGTATTGGACAAGATGGTTTCTTAGATACCCTCCAGTTCTACCCTATCATCCTATAATATTGCATTTCTGTTTCTAAGTAGGGCCAGATCAATTTTATAATTATGCCTTAAAATATAACTTAACATATAATGACACTAGACATTCTTCATTTCTATTTCTTCTCATTATATTGGGCCCTCCATATGAATTTCATTTTTTATCTAATTCCACAAATTATTCTCTGGTAATTTGTTATATAATTAAATCTGTAGATCAAGTAGTATCACAATGTTCAACATATTGGCAAGGTCTAGCCAGGAACACTTAACACCCCTCTAATTATTTAGGGCTTTATATCTGAAAATGTATTTTTATAAATCTCATAAGTGTCTCAATTTTAATATTCAGATATTTTCTACATTTTTGTAGTTATTTTAATAAGACACTTTAAGCAATCTTCCCAGATTTTACTGGTAATACATAGAAACACTGATCAATTGTATGGATTTTATTCTATATCCAATCAGTAGCTAAATATTGTTACTTATCTTTCCAAAACATTTGAACATATGGTCCTATCTCTTTGATCCCTTAGCCACTAGTCTATTAGAGTCCACTATCTCCTCTCAGCTTTACTACTGCAATAGTTATCTCATTCATCTCCCTTACTCAAATTTCTCCCCACGCTAGTCTGTGTTCTACTCACTCACCGAAGTGATTCCCCTTAAGTCTTCCCATGTCATTCACCTATTCCCATCTTTAACTCTAGAATCAAATATAAACTCTTTTTATTTTTGATGGGGGAAGACAAGGCAATCGGGGTTAAATAACTTGCCCAAGGTGACACAGCTAGTAAGTGTGTCAACTGTTGGAGGCAGTATTTGAACTCAGGTCCTCCTGACTTCAAGACTGGTGCTCTATTCACTGTGCCACCTAGCTGCCCCAAATATAAACTCTTTTGTCTGACATTTAAAATTCTTCAAAATCTGGTTTTATCCTTTCCTTCCTTATTTTACATGTCACCATCACATACTCTATTGTGCAACTAAATTGTCCTTGTTGTTTCTAACATATTACACTCCATGTCCTATGTGCTTGCCTTTGCATTCACTGTCTTCCATGCCCAGAATTTAATTTCTATTTTACTCCACCATTTGGAATTTCTGATTGCCTATAAGACTCAGCTGAAATGCTACATTTTTAAGAGGCTATTTCTAGACCCCACAGAGGCTGCTATTGCCTCCTTCCTGGGAATATACTTTATATCTGATTTTATGTGTTTTTTATAAAATACACCAGCTGTTTAATTTTAAATGCAAAAATCATAAAAATATAAAGACCCTTCAGTTTGGAGGGGGAGGAGCCAAGATGGCGGAAAGGAAGCAGTAACCTCGCTGAGCTCCTCAGTCACTAAGGCTAAAAGGGTGAATCTGAGCGGAATCCAGGGTGACGGAGCCCACTGGAAGAGGAAGTGTGACAGAGTCCAGCCCAGGAGGTTGCCCAGTGTGTTTGGACTGGTCAAGCGCAGAGCGCTTGGGGTCTGCAAAGCCCAGACCTAAGAGCAGACAAGCAGACTACACCAGAGAGAGCAAAAGCCCCAGACTGCAGATTTACTGAGGACTAATCGCAGTCATCTCAAGGACAGGTACTATCATTGGAGCCAGGTAGGAGAGTTGGGCCCTCAGTGGAAAGAGTGGCTTCTCTAGCTGCATTCAGCCCCCAGCCTGGAAGTTTAGAAACTGCCTGCCTGTATAATACAGGGGCTGGAATGGCAAAGTAAATTCTAGCTGCTCTGATCCTCCCATCCCTCCTTCATGAAGCAGAAAACCCAAAGATAAGTCTCCCACCCAGATTGAAATCCCAAGTTAATGGAAATAGCCTCAGGCTTGAGAGTCTCCAAGAAGGGGTGTAACTGAGACAGCTAGGAGTCTGAAGAGAAGAGAGGGTGGGGTCCCAACAAGCCCCACCTCACCTCACCAACAAAAGCCTACTTATAGCCCAGGGGTATAGAGGCAGAAATCTGAAGTGGTCAGACTCACCCACACCTACTCATCTACATCCCTCATTGACTTCCCTGACTTAGCCATAAACTAGCCACCCAGAGGTATTCAAAGTCAAGGATCAGGCCCTAAACTCATAGCCTGAGAAACTAAGAAACAGGAAGTCACAATGGGAAAAAAAGAAGCTGAGAAGGAGAAGGGGAAGGCAAGAAAGTCTATTCGAGCATACTATGCAGGGCAAGAACAACAAAATACACAGGACAATATAAACTCTCTACCCACACCTGAGACCACAGAAGGAAACATGATCTGGTCTCAAGCCCAAATAGCATTCCTGGAGGAGCTTAAGAAAAATTTTAAAGACCAAATCAGGGAGGCAGTGACCAACTTGGAAAAACATCTCAGTGAAGTAATTGGAGAAAATACCTCCCTAAAAAAGGAACTTCAAAAAATAACTGAAGACCGTAATTCTATAAAAATTAGAAACAATCAAGTTGAAGCTCAGAACTCTATGATGCAGCAAGAGTCAATCAAACAAAACAAGAAGATCGAAAAATTGCAAGAAAATGTAAAATATCTCACTGGAAAAATAACTGACCTAGAGAACAGATCCAGGAGAGACAACCTAAGAATTATTGGTCTACCAGAAAGCCATGATGAAAAAAGCAGCCTAGACAACATCCTCCAAGAGATTGTCAAAGAAAACTGTCCTTCCCCCCCTTTTCTCCCCTTTCCGGGTTTGGTTTCTCCCCTTTTCTCCCCCTTCTTCCCCTCCCCCCTTTTCCCCCAGCCCCTTCCCCCTCCCCCCCTCCCTGGCCCGGCCTGGCCCGGCCCCCTCCCCCCGCCCCGGGCCCCAGGGGAAACCCCGCTAAGAAGAACCCACCCCCGGGAGCCCTGAAAGAATCAGAAAAAAAGCTGGTGGAAGAGTCTGTAAACAAGAATAAGTTTGTGTCCAAGTCACCAAGTAAAGAATAGATTGAGAAGGAGGGTGAGGATACTAGTGTTCGGCAGGAGACACAGAGACAGGCTTCCAACCATGGGCATGCCAGAAAAAGAGCCAAGTCTAATTCTAAACTGAAGCTGGTACGGAGCCTGGCAGTGTGTGAGGAGTCTTCTGCCCGTTTTGTTGATGGGCCACTGGAATCCCAAACTCCAGTCAAGAATATACAGACTCCACTGGAATAGACCTACATGAATTTCTAGTAAACACACTGAAAAAAAAAAAAACCCAAGGGACAGAATGATGCTGCTAACGCTAGAACAAGAGATTCTGGAATTCATTAATGACAATAATAACCAGTTCAAGAAATTTCCTCAGATGACCTCATATCACCGGATGCTATTACACCAGGTTGCTGCCTATTTTGGAATGGACCACAATGTTGACCAAACTGGAAAAGCTGTCATCATCAACAAAACCAGTAACACAGGGATCCCTGAACAGAGGTTCTCAGAGCATATCAAAGATGAGAAGAATGTAGAATTTCAACAGAGGTTCATCCTGAAGAGAGATGACACCAGCATGGACCGGGATGATAACCAGATCAGAGTTCCATTGCAGGATGGAAAGAGGAGCAAGTCAATAGAAGAGAGAGAGGAGGAATATCAAAGGGTTCGAGAGAGAATATTTGACTGAGAGACTGGCCAGAACGGATATCTAAATGACATCAGGGGGAACCGTGAGGGACTGAGCCATACCTCGAGCAGCCACCAGAGCAGCAGAGACAGCGAGATCAAATCCCTGGAGCCCCGGCCCTGGAGCAGCACAGACTCAGATGGCTTCGTCCATAGTATGCGGCCACCTGTTACCAAAGCCAGCAGCTTCAGTGGGATCTCCATTCTCACCCGGGGTGACAGCATTGGGAGCAATAAAGGAGGCAGTGCAGGAAGAATCTCCAGGCCAGGCTTAGCACTAGGTGCCCCAGAAGTGTGCAACCAGGTCACCTCATCCCAGCCTGTCTGGGGCCTTCTCCCTTGCACTACCCAACAGCAGCAGCAGCAGCATCCAGCTCTCCCACCCACAGCCCAGCAACAGCCACCCTTGAGAAATCACATGATCTCACAGACGGATGATCTCAGTAACCCCTTTGGGCAGATGAGCCTTAGCCGACAAGGTTCCTCCAAAGCAGCTGATCCATCTTCAGCCCTGTTCCAGCCCCCAGTTCTCTCCCAACACCCTCAACAGCCTGGCTTCATCATGGCCTCCGCAGGCCAGCCTCTCCCCACCTCCAACTACTCCACCTCCAACCACGCTCCCCCAGCCCAACAAGTCCTGCAGCCTCAGGGCTACATACAGCCCCCACAACAGATACATGTTTCTTACTACCCTCCTGGGCAGTATCCCAACTCCAACCAGCAATACCGACCTCTTTCTCACCCGGGGGCCTACAGCCCCCAGCGTGGTCAGCAGCTGCCTCAGCCATCTCAGCAGCCTGGGTTACAGCCCATAATGTCCAACCAGCAGCAGGCAGCTTACCAGGGCTTGATGGGGATCCAGCAGCCACAGAACCAAGGCCTTCTCAGCAACCAGAGGAACAGTATGGGGAGCCAGATGCAAGGCCTAGTGGTCCAGTATACTCCACTACCTTCATACCAAGTTCCAGTGGGAAATGAGTCCCAGAATGTGGTCCAGCAGCCCTTTCAGCAACCTGTGCTGGTCCCTGCTAGCCAGTCAGTACAGGGGGGCTTACCAGCAGGGAGCATGCCTGTGTACTACAGTGTGATGCCACCAGCACAGCATAATGACACAAGCCCTTCGGTAGGGTTTCTGCAGCCCCCTGGCTCTGAGCAGTACCAGATGCCTCAGTCTCCTTCCCCATGCAGCCCACCACAGATGCCACAACAGTACTCAGAAGTGTCCCCATCTGGACCAGGTGTGGTAGTCATGCAGTTGAATGTCCCCAGTGTTCCCAATGGTTCCCAGACCCCACAGACCCCGTCTATGGTCCAGTGGAGTCACTGTAAATACTACAGCATGGACCAGCGGGGGCAGAAGCCTGGAGACCTGTACAACCCTGAGAGCAATCCCCAGGCCAGCACACAGATGAATAGCCCTATCACATCTCCCACTCAGTCCCCAACTCCATCTCCCATCACCAGTCTCAGCAGCATCTGCACAGGACTCAGCCCTCTTCCTGTCCTAACACAATTCCCCCGGCCTGTTGACCCTGCCCAGGGCGATGGGTGATATTCCCTCCTGGGCCAGCCATTGCAGTACAATCTGTCCATCTGTCCTCCTCTGCTCCATGGCCAGTCGACTTACACAGCACACCAGGGACAGACTGGAATGAAGCATGGAAACCGAGGGAAGAGGCAGGCACTCAGATCTGCCTCCACCGACCTGGGGACTGCAGATGTTGTCCTGGGGCGGGTGTTGGAGGTGACAGATCTCCCTGAGGGCATCACCCGCACAGAGGTCGACAAACTCTTCACGCAGCTCGCCATGTCCGGCGCCAAGATCCAGTGGCTCAAGGACGCTCAGCGGCTGCCAGGCGGCGGGGGCGGGGGCAGTGGGGGGGGCGAGGGGTACAACAATGGGACTGTCGAGAATGGCCGGCACACAGACCTCGCTGCCTTATACACCATCGTGGCTGTGTTCCCCAGCCCCCTGGCGGCCCAGAATGCCTCCCTCCACCTCAACTCCGTGAGTTGCTTCAAACTTTGAGTGGCCAAAAAGAACTATGACCTGAGGGTCCTGGAGCGGGCCAGCTCCCAGTAGGCAGAGGAGGGGAAGAGGCCAGCACCATGGCCTGGGGCAGGGTGGCGTGGGAAGGGGATGCAGAAAAAGCACAGATGGAGATGCTGATCCAGACAGACAGAAGACATATATGGAGCTAGGGAGACAAGACACAGAAATAGAGACTGAGGCCATAGAAACAGTGAGACACACACACACACACACACCCATGAACATACACACATGCATGTACATACACACACGCATGTACATACACACACCCATGAACATATACACACACATGTACACACACACCCCACAAACACACACACACATGTACACACACACCCATGAACACACACACACACACCCATGAACATACACACCCCCATGAACACACACACACACTCTTTCTCATTGGACTCAGTAGGGGTTTTCTTTGCCACCTTTTCTCTCTCTTTCTCTGGGTGGCTCCTCTCCTCTCTGCCTCCCTCTCCTCCCAATCTCCTCCCCCCCTCCTTTTTTGGGTGTCCCTTTCCCCCCATCCCAGCCCCAGTACATTTCTTTCATTTGGGGGGGTGGGAAGGAGGGGTCCTACACTCCCCCACTCCTCCCCACCTCCTGCCACCCCATTTCCTCTTGCTCTTTTTGGTCTTTATGAATATATTTATATGGACAGAATTAAGAAGAAAAAAATAAATTGATTTTCCCCCTCCTTTCACTTCCCCACCATCTTGTCTCCCCTATCCCATGAGTTAGACCTGTGCCTACCCCTCTTCTATCCACCCCAATCCCCCAGAACACTTGTATATTGTTTGTTTGAGGTTCGTGCCACAGTAACGACACAGTATTTAATTGCACATACAGATGTTTGCTGGGTATGTTCACTGTAAATTTTATTTAATCTGGGTTTTTTGTTTGTTTTGGGGGGTTGTTTGGGGGTTTTATGTTATTTTATTTTTGTTTTGTTTTTAAATATAAAAAAAAATCATCTGTCAAAAAAAAAAAAATAAAAGAAAGAAAGAAAACTGTCCTGAGGTACTGGAATCAGAAGATAAAATAGCTATCAACAGAATTCACCGGACTCCTCCTGAGAGAGATCCCAAACTGAAAACTCCAAGAAATATAGTAGCCAAATTCCAGAATTACAAGATTAAAGAAAAAATTCTACAAGCAGCCAAAAAGAAACAATTCAGATATCAAGGAACTACAGTTAGGATCACACAGGACCTAGCATCTTCTACATTAAAAGAGCGGAGGGACTGGAATTTGATATTTTGTAGGGCAAGAGAGCTAGGACTACAACCAAGGATTAACTACCCAGCAAAACTGAGCATAATCTTCCAGGCAAGGAGATGGTCATTTAATGAAATAAGGGACTTCCAGATGTTCCTGATGAAAAAGCCAGAACTCGATGGAAAATCTGATCTCCAATTACAAGACTCAAGAAAGACATAAAAAGGTAAACAAGAAAAACACAGACTCACACATGCATAAGTGCACACACCCACACCCACAAACACACACTCATTACTTGGGATGCAACAAGAGCAAAATGTTCACATCCCTATATGTGGAGCTGATAACTGTCAATATTCAAAATCTTTATGATTATCATGACCTTCAAAAGGGTTATATTTAGATAGAGGGTGTGGGTATGAATGCACTAACCTGATGTCTAAAAAAAAAAAAAAACTATTAAGGGGATCAAAGAGACCGTAATGGGAAAAAGGAAAGGATTAGATAGGAAAAGGTAAAATATGCCATCTGAAGAGGCATTAAAACACACTATAGAAGAGGGGAAAGAAAGAAGGAGAGGAACATCATTTAAACGCTATTCTCACTGGTTCTGGTTCAAAGAGGGATCAACTTAAATCAGTGAAGTTTAAGATTTTAATGTGAATAGACACATAAATTCATTAAATAGAGGAAAAGGAGGGAGAAAGTGGAGCACTGTTTGAAATTAACTCTCATTGGTTTGGAATCCAACGGTGAATAATTCACTCTGATAAGTATAAAAACTTATTGCGTCCTATAGAAAGCAGAAGGGTAGGGGGGGGTGAAAAAGAGGAGATGAAAGGGGGGGATTAGAAGGGAGGGAAACAGTAGTACGGGGAGAGGGTAGGTTAAGAAGAGGGATCACTGGGTGGGAACACTGAGGGAGGGGGTGGTCAAAAGCAAAAACTTCAAGGAGGGGAAGGGAGAAGGAAGAAACAAAAACATAAACAGGGGAGGGAATAGGATGGAGGGGAACAGACAGATAGATATTATTACTTTGAATGTGAATGGGATGAACTCTCCCATAAAACAGAGGCAGATAGCAGAATGGATTAAAAACCATAATCCCACAATATGCTGTCTACAAGAAACACATTTGAAACAAAGAGATACCCACGGGGTAAAGATAAAAGGTTGGAGTAAAATTTATTATGCCTCAGCTAAAGTAAAAAAAGCAGGGGTAGGAATACTCATCTCAGATAAAGCAAAAGCAAAAATAGATCTAATTAAAAGAGATAAGGAAGGAAACTATATCCTACTAAAAGGCACCATCGAGAATGAAGCAATATCACTACTTAATATATATGCACCAAGTGGTATAGCATCTAAATTCCTGGAGGAGAAGTTAAAGGAATTAGAGGAAGAAATAGATAGCAAAACTATACTAGTGGGGCACCTTAATCTTCCCCTCTATGAACTCGATAAATCTAACCTCAAAATAAACAAGAAAGAAGTTAAGGAGGTGAATAGAATCTTACAGAGACTAGATATGATGGATCTCTGGAGAAAACTGAATGGGGATAAAAAGGAATTTACTTTGTTTTCAGCAGTGCATGGTACATACTCAAAAATACACCATGTACTAGGGCATAAAAACCTCACAATCCAGTGCAGAAAGGCAGAAATATTAAATGCATCATTCTTAGATCATGATGCAATAAAAATTATATGCAATAAAGAGCCATGGAAAGACAGACTAAAAACTAATTGGAAATTAAACAATTTAATCCTAAAAAATTGGTGGGTCAAACAAGAAATTATAGAAACAATCAATGATTTCATTCAAGAGAATGATAATAATGAAGCAACATACCAAAATTTGTGGGATGCACTAAAGGCAGTTCTCAGGGGAAGTTTTATATCCCTGAGTGCATAATTGGACATGAAATTGAAAAAGCTAGAAAAAGAACAAATTGAAAATCCCCAATTTAGTACTAAATTAGAAATATTGAAAACCAAAGGTGAGATTAATAAAATTGAAATTAAGAAAACCATTGAATTAATAAATAAAACTAAGAGCTGGTTTTATGAAAAAATCAACAAAATTGATAGACCCTTAGTCAATATGATAAAAAAAAAAGAAAAGAAAATCAAATTATGAGTATCAAAAATAAAAAGGGTGAATCTACCTCCAATGAAGAGGAAATCAAAAAAATAATGAGGAATTATTTTTCCCAATTGTATGCACATAAATACGACAATCTTAGTGAAATGGATGAATATTTACAAAATCACAAGTTGCCCAGATTAACTGAAGAGGAAGTGAATTACCTAAATAACCCCATCTCAGAAAAAGAAATCAAACAAGCCATCAATGAACTCCCTAGGAAAAAACCTCCAGGTCCAGATGGGTTCACAAGTGAATTCTATCGAACATTTAAAGAACAATTGATTCCAATACTCTACAAACTATTTGGGAAAATTAGTGAAGAAGGAGTCCTACCAAACTCTTTCTATGACACAAATATGGTACTGATTCCTAAATCAGGAAGAGATAAAACAGAGAAAGAAAATTATAGACCAATTTCCCTCATGAATTTAGACGCAAAAATTCTAAATAAAATATTAGCCAAAGGACTCCAACAACTTATCACAAAAATAATACACTCTGATCAGATAGGATTCAATCCAGGAATGCAAGGATGGTTTAATATTAGGAAAACCATCAGTATAATTGAGCACATCAATAATAAAACTAGCAGAAACCACATGATCATCTCAATAGATGCAGAAAAGGCTTTTGACAAAGTACAACACCCATTCCTATTAAAAACAATAGAAAGTATAGGAATAAATGGAGCCTTCCTCAAAATAGTTGATAGCATCTATTTAAAACCATCAGCAAGTATTATATGCAATGGAGATAAACTAGAAGCCTTTCCAATTAGATCAGGAGTGAAACAAGGGTGTCCTCTATCACCCCTCTTATTCAATCTGGTACTAGAAACACTATCAGTAGCAATTAGAGAAGAAAAAGAAATCAAAGGAATCAAATTAGGTAAAGAAGTGACCAAGCTATCACTCTTCGAAGATGACATGATGATATACTTAGAGAATCCTAGAGAATCAAGTAAAAAACTACTAAAGACAATAAATAAATTTGGCAAAGTTGCAGGATATAAAATAAACCCACATAAATCCTCAGCATTCCTGTACATCTCTAATGAAACTCAACAGCAAGGGATAGAAAGAGAAATCCCATTTAAAGTCACTGTAGACATTATAAAATATTTGGGAATCTACTTGCCAAAACAAACCAAGAATCTATATGATCACAACTACAAAACACTTCTCACACAAATAAAAGCAGATCTAAATAGTTGGAAAAATATCAATTGCTCATGGCTGGGTCGAGCTGATATAATAAAAATGACAATTTTACCCAAACTAAACTATATATTTAGTGCCATACCAATCAATTTACCAAAAAACTACTTTCTAGAGTTAGACAAAATAATAACAAAATGTATTTGGAAAAACAAATGATCTAGAATATCAAGGGAATTAATGAAAACAAATGCTAGGGAAGGTGAACTAGCTATGCCAGATCTCAATCTGTATTATACAGCAGCAGTCATCAAAACTGCTTGGTACTGGCAGAGGTGTAGAATAGTGGATCAATGGAATAGATTAGGTGCAGGAGACCCAGCAGTTAATGGATTTAGTAATCTATTGTTCGATAAACCCAAAGACCCCAGTTTTTGGGATAAGAATGCACTATTTGACAAAAACTGCTGGGAAAACTGGAATAAAGTATGGCAGAAAGTGGGCATAGATCACTATCTAACACCATATACCAAAATCAAGTCTAAATGGGTGCATGATCTAGGTGTAAAGGATGATACTGTAAGCAATTTGGGAAAGCAAGGAATAGTTTACCTGACAGACTTGTGGAGAGGGGAAGACTTTAAGACCAAACAATAATTAGAGTGCATTATAAAATGCAAAATGGATAATTTTGATTACATTAAATTGAAAAGCTTCTGTACAAACAAAGCCAATGTAACCAAGATCAAGAGGGAGATGGGAAATTGGGAAAGAATTTTTACAACTTGTGTCTCTGATAAAGGACTCATTTCTAAAATTTATAGAGAATTAAGCCAAATCTATATGAATACAAGTCACTCCCCAATTGATAAATGGTCAAAGGATATGAACAGGCAGTTTTCAGAGAAAGAAATTAAAGATATCTATAAGCATATGAAGAAATGCTCTAAATCACTATTGATTAGAGAAATGCAAATCAAAACAACTCTGAGATACCACATCCCTCCAGTCAGATTGGCTAAGATGACAAAACAAGAAAGTGACAAATGCTGGCGAGGATGTGGACAAATTGGAACACTAATACATTGCTGGTGGAGTTGTGAACTTATCCAACCATTCTGGAGAGCAATCTGGAATTATGCCCAAAGGATTACAAATAATTTCATACCCTTTGACCCAGCCATACCACTTCTAGGGTTATATCCCAAAGAGATCATAGAAGTGGGAGGAAGACCCATATGTACAAAAATATTTTTAGCAGCCCTTTTTGTGGTTGCAAAGAATTGGAAACTAAAGGGGTGCCCATCAATTGGGGAATGGCTAAACAAGTTGTGGTATATGAATGTAATGGAATATTATTGTGCTATAAGAAATGAGGAGGTGATGGATTTCACAATTACCTGGAGAGACTTATACAAACTGATGCTGAGTGAGAAGAGTAGAATCAGAAGAAATTTGTATACAATCACAGACATACCATATCTGTGATGACCAACTATGACAGAGTGGACTCTTTTCAGCAATGCAGTGATATAAGTCAATCCCGAAAGACTCAAGAAAGTGAGAAAAGTAGCATCCAGAGATATAACTAGAAAGAACTGAGCCTGGATCCTAATGGAAGCAAACTAAATTATCTTTTTCTTTTCGTTGTTTGGTTTTTTTTCTTCCTTACCATCTTTCATCCCACCTAGTACAATACGCCTTTGTAATTGGAATAATGTCTAATATGAATGCATTTGCAGATCTTATACTGGCTGTCGTGGAGGGAGGGGGGAGGGAAGTAAAGGAAATTTGAAAATCAAGGAACTATGGAATTGAATCTTGTTAACTGAAACTAAACTAATAAATTAATTTAAAAAAATATAAAGACCTTTCCTATTAAGCAAATTATTAAATGTATTTATATAAAACCAAGAGTCATATTTTTTAATGGAGAAGTACTGGACATTTTCTCTGTACAATAAGGAGTGAAACAATAACAACAGAAGTTAACATTTATGTAGCATTTAGTATGTGTCAGATAGTATGCTTTCATTTATTTATTTATATATTATGCTTTCAATTATTATCTCATTTGCTCCTCCCAACAATCCTGGGAGGCAAGTGATATTTTTATCCTCATTCTACAGGTGAGGAAACTGAGGCAAACTGAGGTTAAGTGACTTACCTAGAGCTACATCTTTATTAAATGTCTAAGGCCAGATGTAAACTAAGGTATTTCTGACTCCAGGCCCTTCACTCTACCTGCTTTGTGACCTAGCTGGACCTTTTTGCCACTATTATTTGACTTAATATTTGAAATTCTACTTGAAACATAAGACAGGAAAAAAAAAGATATAGGCAATAAGAAATGTTAAAGAAGAGTCTTTGCTGAGCATGTGATTGATAATTTAGAAAATCCTAGAGAATGAACAAAAAAAATGAAATTGTAAATTCATCAAAAAAGCAATAAGTCTATTAATCAAGCAAGAACATTTATCAAGGTTCTATTATGTGCTACATTGAAGATACAGAGGCAAGCAGAATAGTGCCTGCCTTCTAGAAGCTTACATTCTTTTAAAATATCTTTGTGATATCTTTTGTTTTATTTCCCAATATATCTCTTTCCCCCATGTCATGTAGTTATCTCTTAGAACTACATTTTTTTTAAAAAGGGGGAAAGAAGTTCAGAAAACCTAACATGTCAGGAAAAAAGTCTGACATTTTGTGTTTCACATTCATACTTCCCCGCTTCTTCAAAGAAGTTTGACATGTAAGGGGACAGAACCAAGATATGCAGGGCCTCAACTGAGGATTCTTCCAAAACCCCACATGTATTTAAAAAAAATCACTCTATAAACAAATTCTAGAGCAGCAGAAGGCATAAAAAAGAGTGAAACAAATTTGCAGCCCAAGTCAACTTAGAAGGTCAGCAGGAAAATGTCTGCTGCACTAGTCTGAGAGAGAAGTACAATCCAGCCAGCTCAGACCTGGCTCCAGTGAACCCAGAGTAGGCCTTGGGGTGACTGAATTGCTGGCAGCTGTAGTGGTTTCCAGACCTCTTAACCCACAGACACTAGGGACAACTTAGAAGGTCAGCAGGAAGTTCAGTCCAATGCAAGCCCCACCAACACAGTACAGCCACAGAAGGCCAGCAGCAGGCTTTGGGATTGACTGAATCAGCAGCAGCAGTGGCAGTGGCTGCTTCTGAGGCTCCCAGACCTCAGACAGTAAAGGGGGTCAAACAACTGTTCAGAAGGAGATTACAGGGGGTTCTCTTGGTTGTTTTTCCCATACTCAGACACAGGTCCCATTCCTGGGTGGCAGTCCCAGGGTGACGAGGAGCACTAGAATAGCAGAGCTTGAGGCAACAGTGCAGGAGGAACTATCTTCACATTTCTGGAGCAGAAAAGAGTGATTGTGGTTGCTCACAGATCAGAGAACAAGCAAGTAGAAAAAAATAAAAACAAACCTTTCCTTAGGTCATACCACTTGGAAGAACTAAAAACTTTGAAATCCCTAGAAGTATCTCTGAAAACAGTTTCACAAAACCCCTGAAGCTTGGGACAAGGCTCCCTTTACCCTAGAAACAGAATTCTACTTTAACAAAACATTAAAAGTCAAGTAATAGGATGGAAAAATGAGCAAACAACAGGAAAAAACCTAAGACAAAAGAATGTTATTATGGTGACAAGGAAGATCAGAACATACAATCAGAAGACAATAGCAAAGTCAAAGTTCCTACATCCAAAGTCTTCAGAAAAATATGAATTGGTCTCAGGCCATGGAAGAACTCAAAAAATATTTTGAAAATCAAATAATAGATGTAGAGGAAAAATTAGGAAGAGAAATGGGTAATGCAAGAAGATCATAAGAAAAGAGTCAACAGCTTAGTGAAGGAGACACACAAACAGAAATGCTGAAGAAAATAACACCTTAAAAAACATTAGGCCAAATGGCAAAAGGGTCCAAAAAGCCAATGAGGAGAAGAATATTTTAAAAAGCAGAATTAGTCAAATGGAAAAAGAAGGCCAAAAGCTCACTGAAGAAAATAATTGCTTAAAAATTAGAATGGAAGGGGTGGCCAAGTGGCACAGTGCATAGAGCACCGGACCCAGAGTCAGGAGGACCTGGGCTCAAATCCGGACTCAGACACTTGACACAATTACTAGCCATGTGACTTTGGGCAAGCCAATTAACAACAATTTCCTTCCAAAAAAAAACAAAAAAAGCAAGAAAAAGATTAGAATAGAGCAAATAGAAGACAATGACTTTATGAGAAATCAAGATATTATAAAAAAGATCCAAAAGGAGGGGGCAGAGCCAAGATGGTGGAGTAGAAACAGCACTTTCAAGGTGCTCTGCCCCACACAACTTCCAAATAATGTTAAAGGGGACTCAGAACAACTTCTGGAGCCCAAGCACCCACAGAACTACACACAGAAGCTAACCTCCCGCTGAGGAGAGCCCAGCAGCCCTGCAGGGAGCAGCCAGCACAGCACTCTGAGAGCAGGCAGTGCAGCACACTGGGAACCGATAGCGAAGCACTCTGGGAGCTGAGCCCAGTCCCCTGTGAGCCACACTTTTAGCCCTAGAGCAGCTGGGCCAGCAGCCGGCTGGAGGGACACCAGCAGCTATGGCGATTCCAGAATTATCAGCACAGATATGCCTAGGACAAAGTGAGAGGTTAGTGCCCTATGGACTTTGGGACCAGTATTTGGGAACGTGTTGGCTACCTCCCCTGGGGGCGAAAAGTGGATAAGGAAACACAGCACAGAAGCCATTTTACAGCATCAGTGGCTGCTCTAGCTCCTGGTCTGCAAATTGTAGGGACATCCAGTAATCAGTCTGGGGGTTAATCGCTCTTGCTTTAAACTGCATGGATCTGGATTGTGGTCTGGGGGGGAAGTTTGGGTTGGGTATCCAATTTGCCAGAGTGGGTGGAGGCTTTACAGAGGCCACCCAACTGGCGGAAGTTGTGAAGACCCGGACATTCATGACGGAAGCTCTCCTATTTGGTGGCAGAGTCCTACTGTGGCAAAAAAAAAAACCCAAAATCAAGCAATTAAGTGGCAACATGCCTAAGCAAAAGAAACAAAATAAACAGAAAAATCCAACATTGGACTCCTATTTTAGGGGCAAAGAGGATCAAAGCATGGAGGAGGACCATGAGGTCAGAACTCCTGCACCAAAAGCCCCAAATGAAAATACAAGCTGGCTACAGGCCATAAAGGACATTAAGAAGCAGATAAGAGAAGTGGGGGAAAATTGGGAAGAGAAATGAGAAAGATGCAAGAAAAGTATGAAATGACAGTCAACAGCCTAACTGAGGAAAATAACACCTTAAAAAATAGACTAACTCAAATGTCAAAAGAGGCTCAGAAAGGCAATGAGGAGAAGAATGTCTTAAAAAGTCGAATTTGCCCGATGGAAAAAGAATCTCAAAAGCTTACTGAGGAGATTCAACTTTGCCATTAGGGCAAGGGGAATCTCTGAGCCCCCATCTTACGAAACATTTAATTTTAAAACTTTGATTTTCAGATCCATTCCATACAGCAATTTGGAACTATGGCCAAAGGGCTATAAAATCATGTATACTTTTTCACCTAGAAATACCATTACGTGGTATGTATCCCAAAAGAGATGTAAAAAAAGAGAAAAGGAGCTATATGTACAATAATATTTATAGCAGCTCTTTTCTAAGGGTAAAAAATTAGAAACTGAGGAAATGCCTATCAGTTGGGGGATTGCTGAACAAGTTGTGATATGCAATTATGATGGAATACAAAGGTACTATAAGAAATGATGAGCAGGATGCTCTCAGAAAAACCTGGAAAGACTTGCATGGGTTGATGCCAGATGAAATGTACTGGGTACAAAATTACAGCAATATTGTAAGATGATCAGCTGTGAATGGCTAGGGTATCCTCAGCAATACAACAATTCAAGATAACTCTGAAGGACTTAGAGTGGAAAATGCTATCCATCCCCAGAGAAAGAACTGATGGTGTCTGAATATAGACTGAAACATACTTTTTCTTTATTTTTCTGGAGCTGGCTTTTTTTTTTTTTGGTCTATAATTTATTTCACAACATTAGTATTATGGATATGTTTTGCATGACTACACATCTATAACTTATACGGAATTGCTTGCCTTCTCAATGAGGGGAGGTAGGGAGGGTAGAAAGGGAGAGAATTTAGAACTCAAAGTTTTTAAAAGAAATGTTAAAAATCATTTTTACTTGTAACTAGGGAAAATTAAATACTAAATAAATTTTTTAAAGAGTTTAAAAAAACTATGACATGACTTTTTATCTCTTCTTTGGTGTCAGATTTAATCATTTTAACTTCAGAGCATTCATATTCAGTTGTTTTTCTGCTCTTGTTCTTTCTAGTTAAATTGTTGTAAATGTATTAATGTTTTGGTTCTTCTTTTCTCAATTTGTATCAGGTTGTATGTCTTCTCATGCTTCTCAATATTCATGATTTCCTTTGCTTCTTAGATGAGTAATATTGCATTGCAATTGTGTGAGAAGTAGTTTAACCCTTCCCCAGTTGATGAGCACCTACTTTCTTTCCAGTTCATTGACATTATAAAACATTCCATTAATTTGTTTTTGTTTACGATACCATATTTTGTTTCATTCCATTTGATATGTATATATGTATTTTTCAAAATGAAGAATATTTTTCTGAATTTATTTACATGCACATTTCTTTTGTTACTTTTGTTACTGATATGATGGATTATGCTAATTGCTTTTCTAATATTACATCATCTTCATATCTGTAGCATAAATTTACCCTTATTATTATTTTGATTTTGACTATAATTATTTAGTTTTCTTTCAAAGCCAATGGATAATGTTGATTCATAGACACTTATCTCTGCTTTAAATTTCCCTATTTTTGTTATTAGGACTACATTGGGGGTTTTTTATATTTCATTTTTTCCAAATACATATACAATTTTTAAACATTTTTAAAATTTTGAGTTCCAAATCCTCTGCCTCCCTGCCTCTCTGACCAACTCAACAAAAAAGCAATCAACAGGGGTGGCTAGGTGGCACAGTGAGTAAGAGCGCCAGCCTGAGAGTCTTTTCTGACCTCCGAAAATTAGCACCCACACATAAAGAAATAACTAGCCATGTAACCTTGAGCAAGTCACTTAACCCCAATTGCTTTAAAAAAAAAAAAGCAATCAATTTGATATAGATTATACATGGTGCAGAAATGTTAAATATTCCATATGTACATATAAGTCATATTATGAAAGAAGGCACAGACCAAAACACACACACACACACACACACACACACACACACACATAAGAAAGTGAAAAAAAAAAATAGTATGCTTTGATGTGCACTCAAGCTCTATCAGTTCTTTCTCTGGAGATGGATAGCATTTTTTATCATGAATCCTTCAGGAATTGTCTTAGGTCATTGCATTACTGAGAACAGCTGTCATTCAAAGCTGATTGTAGTACAACATGGCTCTTACTGTGAATATTTTCCTGGTTCTGTTCACTTCTTTTTGCATCATTTCATGTAAGTTTTTCCAGGTTTTTCTGAAAATACCCTTCTTTTACTTTCATATAGCACAGTACTATCCCATCACACTCATATATCACAGCTTGTTCAGCCAGTTTTCAATTCATGGGCATCCCTTCAATTTTCAATACTTTGCCATGACAATATAGGTCCTTTTCCCTTTTCTTTTTAAATCTCCTTGAAATATAGACCTGGGAGTTGTATTGCTGGATCAAAAGATACGTAGCTTTATAAACTTTGGGCATAGTTTCAAATTTCACTCTAGAATGGCTAAATCAATTCACAATTCTACCAATAGGACATTAGTGTCTTCATTTCTCCATATTCCATCCAACATTTGCCATTTTCCTTTTTTGTCATATTAGCCAATCTGATAGGTATGAGGTGGTGATTCATAGCTGTTTTAATTTACATTTCTCTAATCAGTAATGATTTAGAGTATTTTTTCACATGACTATAGGTAAATTCAACATCTTCATCAGAAAATGTTCTGTTCATATGCTTCATCCATTTAACAATTGGGGACTGATTTATAGTCTATAAATTTTACTTATTCACTTGATATTTGAGACATGAGGTCTTTATCAGAAAAATTTACTATAAAAAATTTCCTCACATTTCTGTTTTCCTTTTAATCTTGGCTAAATTAATTTTGTTTGTGTAAAACCATTAAATGTTACATAATCAGAATTATCTATTTAACATTTCATGATTCTCTTTATCTTCTATTTGGTCATAAATTCTTCCCTTATCCATAAATCTGACAGTTAAGACTATTTTATGATACTCTAATTTGCTTATGTTATCACCCTCTACATCTAAATCATGTACTAGTTTTAACCTTATCTTGGTATACAGTTTGAGACAGTGTCTACCTAGTTTCTCCCAAACTGTTTTCCAGTTTTCCCAGCACTTTTTGTCAAATAGTAAGTTTTTCTACCCAAACTTGGAACTTTGGCTTTATCAAACACTAGATTACTATGGTCATTGAATGCTGTATATTCTTTTTTTTTTCTTTTTTCTTTTTTTTTTTTTGGTCTTTATTAATTTGTTCATTTACTTTTAGTTTACAAGATTCAGTTCCCTAGTTCTTTGAGTTTCAAATTTTCTCCCCTTCCCCCCCCCTCCCCTGCACCGATGGTGGCATGCAACCAAGTATAGGATCTGTAAATAGTTTCACATTAGACATTAGGTTATAAAGAAGGATTGTATCATACGGAATGAATGATAGGAAAGAGGAAACAGAAACAAACAAGAAAAAGAAAGAGATCAGGTAATTTGCTTCAGTCTGCATTCAAGCTCAGTCCTTTCTAGTTCTTTCTCTGAATGTAGACATCTCCCTCCAGAAGAGTTCATTTTACCAAAGTTGGTCATCACACATACATTGTATCTGTAATTGTGTACAATTTTTTCATGGTTCTACTCTTCTCACTCAGCATCAATTTGTATAAGCCTCTCCAGGTAAATGTGAAGTCCATCAGGTTTGTTTCTTATGGCACAACAGTATTCCATTACACTTTATATATTATAACTTGTTTAGCCATTCCCCAAATGATGGGCATCCCCTTAATTTCCAATTCTTTGCCACCACAAAAAGGGCTACTAGAAATATATTTTACATATGGGTCTTCCTCCTGCTTCTATGATATCTTTGGGACACAATCGGAGAATTGGTATTGCTGGGTCAAAGGATATGAAATTAATTATAGCCCTTTGGACATAGTTCCAGATTGCTCTCCAGAATAGTTTAATCAGTTCACAACTCCACCAGCAATGTATTAGTGTTCCAATTTTTCCACATAATCTCCAGCATTTATCATTTTCCTGTTTTGTCATCTTAGTAAATCTGACTGGTGAGATATGGTACCTCAGAGTTGTTTTGATTTGCATTTCTCTGTCAATAGTGATGTAGAGCATTTTTTCATATGCTTATAGATATCTTTAATTTCTTCCTCTGAGAACTGCCAGTCCACATCCTTTGACCATTTATCATTTGGGGAATGACTTGTATTCTTACAGATTTGACTCAGTTCTCTGTATATTTTAGAAATGAGGCCTTTATCAGAGACACAAGTTGTAAGAATTCTTTCCCAATTTTCAACTTCCATCTTAATCTTGGTTACATTGGCTTTGTACAGAAGCTTTTTTAATATCATATAATCAAAGCTATCCATTTTGCATTTTTTCCAAGATGCTTTATTAACTTCTGGTTTACATCATTCATTTCCATCAGATTTTGAGTTGCAGTTTTTTCCCAATTTTTTCCCTAACCCGCACCCCAGAATAGCAGTCCCACAGGATATATCCCCTCACCCCATCTGCTCTCTCCCATGTCTTCTCCCATACCCCTTTAGACTTTTTCAGTAGGGCAAGGTGAATCTCTGTGCCCCAATGCCTGTATATCTTATTTCCCAATTATATGTAACATAGTATTAATAATAGTATTTATATATTTTAAACATTTGATTTAAAAACTTTGTATTCCAGATTGATTCACTTCCTCCCTTTTCACCCACACTTACTGGGAAGACAAGTAATTCAGTACATGTTGCACATATATAGCTATGGAAAACATTACCATAGTAGATATATTGTAAAAGGCTGACTATATTTCCCTCCTCCCACTTGGTCTATTCCCTACTTTGATCCTGTCCCTTTTCAAAAGTGGGTGCTTCCAACTTCCCTTCACCTCTTCCTTCCTGCCCTCCCTTCCATCATTCCCCCCTCTAGTCCCCCTCCCCCCTACTCTCCTGTAGAGTGAGATATCCTATTTAGTATGTATGTCATTCTCTCCCTGATCCAAATTCAATGAGAATAAGGTTTTGCCTTTTTGCTTTCTTGTTCTTCCCCTCCCTTGTAACCATTTTCCCTTGCTTCTTCTATGAGAGATTGTTTACACCCATTCTCTCTCCCCACCTGCTCTTATTATATCCTTCTCTGACCTCTTAATTTCACCTTTTAAGTATCATCCCTTCCAATTAAATTCGACCTGTGCCCTCTATCTATGTATACCTGTAAACATATATATACACACATTCACATATGTATTCAGAGGCCCATATACTCTTCTTCAACTATTTTCATAGTGAGAAAATTTTCATCAGTTACAGTTATAATTTTTCCATGTAGGAATGTAAATAATTCAACTTTGATAAGTTCATTATGATTTCTTTAACCTATTTACCTTCTCAAGCATCTCTTGCTTCTTGTGTCTGGATGTCAAATTTTCTATTCAACTCTGGGTTTTTCCTCAAGAATGCGTGAAAGTCCTCTATTCCACTGAATGACCATATTTTCCCCTGAAACATGATACTCAGTTTTGCTGGATAGGTGATTCTTGGTTTTAACCCAAGCTCCTTTGCCCTCCAGAATATCATATTACAAGCCCTTTGATCCCTCAGTGTAGAAACTGCCAGATCATGCACTATGCTGATTGCATTTCCACAGTATTCAAATTGATTCTTCCTGGATGCTTGTAATATTCTCTCCTTGATCTGGGAATTCTGGAACTTGGCTATAATATTCTTAGGAGTTTTCTTTTTGGGATCTTTTTCAGAAGGTGATTGATAGATTCTTTCAACCTCTATTTTGCCCTCTGGGTCTAAAACATTAGGGTAATTTTCCTTGGGAATTTTTTTTAAAGCAATTGGGGTTAAGTAACTTGCTCAAGGTTACACAGCTAGTCATTATTTATGTCTGGGTGCTCATTTTCTGAGGCCAGATTTGATCTCGGGTCATCCCAACTCCAAGGCCGGTGATCTTACTCACTGCGCCACCTAGCCGCCCCTTTAGGACAATTGGGGTTAAGTAACTTGCCCAAGGTCACACGGCTAGGTTTTTGTTTGTGTGGGTTAAGTGTCTGAGGCCGGATCTGAACTCAGGTCCTTCTGACTCCAGGGCCGGCGCTCTATTCACTTCGCCACCTAGCCGCCCCAAGAGAATTTTATTTTTAAATTAAACAAATGCTTTATTAACTTCTGGTTTACATCATTCATTTCCACCAGATTATGAGTTACATTTTCCCCCCATTTTTCCCTACCCACCACCCCAGAATAGCAGTCCCACTAGATATCCCCTCATCCAATCTGCTCTCTCCCATATCTTCTCCCATATCCCCTTCGACTTTGCCATTAGGGCAAGGTGAATCTCTGAGTCCCAATGCCTGGACATCTTATGAAACATTTAATTTTAAAACTTCGATTTTCAGATCTATTCCCTTCCTCCCTTGTCACCCACTCACTCTGAGAAGGTAAGCAATTCAGTATGTGTTGTACATGTATAGCTATGCAAAACATTACCATAGTAGATATATTGTAAAAGACTGCTTATATTTCCCTCCCACCTGTCTCACCTCCCACCCGGTCCATTGTCTACTTTGATCCTGTCCCTCTTTGATAGTGGGTAGTTCCAACCTCCCCTCCCCCCAGAATGCCCTCCCCTCCATCATCCCCCCTCTCATCCCCCTTTCCCCTACTCAGGAGAGTGAGTGAGGGTAAGATATTCCATTTAGTATGTATGTGATTCTCTCCTTGAGCCAACTTCAATGAGAATATGCTTTTGCCTTTTTGCTTTCCTGTTCTTCCCCTCCCCTGCAACTACTTCCCCTTGCCTCTTCTACATGAGATAGTTTACCCTACCCTGTCTCTCTCCATCCCCTCTTGCGACTTTCCTCTCTCACCTCTTGACTTCACCCCTTAAGAATCATCCCTTGGGGGCGGAGCCAAGATGGCGGAAAGGAAGCAGTAACCTCGCTGAGCTCCTCTGTCACTAAGTCCAAAAGGGTAAATCTGAGCAGATTCCGGAGTGACGAAGCCCAGTGGAAGACAGAGTGTGGCAGAATCCAGCCCAGGAGGTTGCCCCAGAGTGTCCGCACAGGTCAAGCGCAGAGCGCGTGGGGTCTGCACAGCTCAGACCTAAGAGCAGGCAAGCAGACTACACCAGAGAGAGAAAAAGCCCCAGCCTGCAGACTTACCAAGGACGAATCGCAATCATCTGGCAGAGGGAACGGATCATTGGAGCCAGGTAGGAGAGTCGGGCCCCAGTGGAGAGAGTGGCTTCTCAGGCTGCATTCAGCCCCCAGCCTGGAAATTTAGAAACTGCCTGCCTGTATGATACAGGGGCTGGAATGGCAAAGTAAATTCTAGCTGCTCCGATCCTCCCATCCCTCCTTCATGAAGCAGAAAACCCAAAGATAAGTCTCACACCCAGATTGAAATCCCAAGTTAATGGAAATAGCCTCAGGCTTGAGAATCTCCAAGAAAGGGTGTAACTGAGACAGCCAGGAATCTGAAGAGAAGAGAGGGAGGGGACCCAACTAGCCCCACCTCACCTCACCAACAAAATCCTACTTATAGCCCAGGAGTATAGAAGCAGAAATCTGAAGTGATCAGACTCATCCCCACCTACACATCTACATTCCTCACTGACTTCCCTGACTTAGCCATAAACTAGCCACCTAGAGGTATTCAAAGTCAAGGATCAGGCCCCAAACTCATAGCCTGAGACACTAAGAAACAGGAAGTCACAATGGGAAGGAAGGAAGCTGAAAAGGAGAAGGGGAAGGCAAGAAAGTCTATTCCAGCATACTATGCAGGGCAAGAACAACAAAACACACAGGACAATATAGACTTTCTGCCTACACCAGAGACCACAGAAGGAAACATGATCTGGTCTCAAGCCCAAATAGCATTCCTGGAGGAGCTTAAGAAAAATTTTAAAGACCAAATCAGGGAGGCAATGACCAACTTGGAAAAAGAAAATACCTCCCTAAAAAAGGAACTTCAAAAACTTACTGAAGACCTTAATTCACTAAAAATTAGATACAACCAAACTGAAACTCAGAACTCTATGATGCAGCAGGAGTCAATCGAAAAAAACAAGATGATCGAAAAATTGCAAGAAAATGTAAAATATCTCACTGGAAAAATAACTGACCGAGAGAACAGATCCAGGAGAGACAACCTAAGAATTATTGGTCTACCAGAAAGCCACGATGAGAAAAGCATCTAGACAACATCCTCCAAGAGATTGTCAAAGAAAACTGTCCTGAGGTCCTGGAATCAGAAGATAAAATAGCTATTGATAGAATTCACCGGACTCCTCCTGAAAGAGATCCCAAACTGAAAACTCCAAGAAATATAGTAGCCAAATTCCAGAATTATAAGATTAAAGAAAAAAATTCTACAAGCAGCCAAAAAGAAACAATTCAAATATCGAGGAACTACAGTTAGGATCACACAGGACCTAGCAGCTTCTACATTAAAAGAGTGGAGGGACTGGAATTTGATATTTCATAGGGCAAGAGAGCTAGGACTACAACCAAGGATTAACTACCCAACAAAACTGAGCATAATCTTTCAGGCAAGGAGATGGACATTTAATGAAGTAAGGGACTTCCAGACTTTCCTAATGAAAAAGCCAGAGCTCAATGGAAAATTTGATCTCCAATTACAAGACTCCAGAAGAACATAAAAAGGTAAACAAGGGTAACATAGACTCACACATGCAAAAGTGCACATACCCACACCCACAAACACAAGCTCATTACCTGGGATGCAACAAGAGCAAAATGTTCACATCCCTATATGTGGAGCTGATAACTGTCAATATTTGAAATCTCTATGATTATCATGACCTGCAAAAGGGTTATATTTAGAGGGTGTGGGTATGAATGCACTAACATGGAGTCTAAAAAAAAAAAAAAGACTATTAAGGGGATCAATGGTACTGTAATGGGAAAAAGGAAAGGATGAGCTAGGAAAAGGTAAAATATGCCATCTGAAGAGGTATCAAAACACACTATAGAAGAAGGGAAAGTAAGAGGGAGAGGAACATCATTTAAACACTATTCTCACTGGTTCTGGTTCAAAGAAGGATCAAATTAATCAGTGAAGTTTAAGAATCTAACGTGAATAGACACATAAATTCATTAAATAGAGGAATTGGAGGGAGGGAGAGGAGCATTGTTTGAAATTTACTCTCATTGGTTTGGAATCAAACGGGGAGTAATTTACTCTGATAAGTATAAAAATTTGTTGTGTCCTATAGATAGTGGGAGGGTAAGGGGGGGGTGAAAAGGAGGAGACTAAAGGGAGGGATTATAAGGGAGGGAAATAGTAGTAAGGGGAGAGAGTAGGTTAAGAAGGGGGGTCACTGGGTGGGAACACTGAGGGAGGGGGCAGTCAAAAGGGAAAACTTCAAGGAGGGGAAGGGAGAAGGAAGAAACAAAAACATAAACAGGGGAGGGAATAGGATGGAAGGGAAGAGACAGATAGTCATCATTACTGTGAATGTGAATGGGATGAACTCTCCCATAAAACAGAGGCGGATAACAGAATGGATTAAATACCATAATCCTACAATATGCTGTCTTCAAGAAACACATTTGAAACAAAGGGATACCCACAGGGTAAAGGTAAAAGGTTGGAGTAAAATTTATTATGCCTCAGCTAAAGTAAAAAAAGCAGGGGGTAGCAATACTTATCTCAGATAAAGCAAAAGCAAAAATAGATCTAATTAAAAGAGATAAGGAAGGAAACTATATCCTACTAAAAGGCACCATTGAGAATGAAGCAATATCACTACTTAATATATATGCACCAAGTGGTATAGCATCTAAATTCCTAGAGGAGAAGTTAAAGGAATTAGAGGAAGAAATAGATAGCAAAACTATACTAGTGGGGGACCTTAATCTCCCCCTCTCTGAACTCGATAAATCTAACCTCAAAATAAACAAGAAAGAAGTTAAGGAGGTGAATAGAATCTTAGAGAGACTAGATATGATGGATCTCTGGAGAAAACTGAATGGGGATAAAAAGGAATTTACTTTCTTCTCAGCAGTGCATGGTACATACTCAAAAATAGACCATGTACTAGGGCATAAAAACCTCACAATCCAGTTCAGAAAGGCAGAAATAGTAAGCGCATCATTCTCAGATCATGATGCAATAAAAATTATATGCAATAAAGGGCCATGGAAAGATAGACTAAAAACTAATTGGAAACTAAACAATTTAATCCTAAAAAAGAATCATCCCTTCCTTGGGGCGGCTAGGTGGCGCAGCGAGCAGAGCACAAGCCCCGAGCCAGAAGGACCTGAGCTCGGATCTGGGCCCAGACACCCAACAGACAAACAAAAACCCAGCCATGTGACCCCGGGCAAGTCATCCAATCCCAATTGCCCTCCAAAAAAAAAAAGAATTATCCCTTCCCATCAAATTCAACCTGTGCCCTCTATCCATGTATACCTGTGAACATATGCCATGTACTCTTCTTCAATTATTTTCATAATGACAAAGGTTTCATCAAACACAGTTATTGTTTTTCCATGTAGGAATGTAAATAGTCCAACTTTGATAAATTCTTTTTGATTTCTTTTCCTTGATTACCTTCTCAAGCATCTCTTGCTTCTTGTGTCTGAATGTCAAATTTTCTATTCAACTCTGGTTTTTTCATCAAGAATGCTTGAAAGTCCTCTATTCCACTGAATGACCATATTTTCCCCAGAAACAAGATACTCAGTTTTGCTGGGTAGGTGATCCTTGGGTTCATTCCCAGCTCTTTTGCCCTCTGGAATATCATATTCCATGCCCTTCGATCCCTCAGTGTAGAAGCTGCCAGGTCCTGGGCTATTATGATTGTGTTTCCACAATATTGAAATTGTTTCTTCCTGGCTGCTTGTAGTATTTTCTCCTTGATCTGGGAGTTCTGGAGCCTGGCTATAATATTCCTAGGAGTTTTCTTTTTGGGATCTTTTTCAGGAGGCGATCGGTGGATTCTTTCAACCTCTATTTCCCCCACTGGGTCTAAAACATCAAGGCAATTTTCCTTGAGACTTTCTTTAAGGATGATTTCTAGGTTCTTTCTTTGATCATGGCTTTCAGGTAGTCCAATAATTTTTAAATTATCTCTCCTGGATCTATTTTCCAGGTCAATGATTTTTCCCATGAGATATTTCACATTGCCTTCTATTCTTTCATTTGTTTGGATCTGCTTAACAACATCTTGATTTCTCATAAAGTCACTAGCTTCCATTTGCTCCAGTCTAACTTTGAAGGAATGAATCTCCTCAGTGAGCTTTTGAGATTCTTTTTCCATCTGGCAAATTCGGCTTTTTCAGGCATTCTTCTCCTCATTGCCTTTCTGAGGCCCTTTTGCCATTTGTGTTAGTCTATTTTTTAAGGTGTTATTTTCCTCAGTCAGGCTGTTGACTGTCAATATATACTTTTCTTGCATCTTTTTCATTTCTCTTCCCAAATTTTACCCCACTTCTCTTATCTGCTTCTTAAGGTCCTCTATGGCCTGTAGCCAGCTTGTATTTTCATTTGGGGCTTTTGGTACAAAAAGTACTGTACTGTGAGGTACTGACCTCACAGTCCTCCTCCATGCTTTGAGCCTCTTTCCCCCTAAAATAGGAGTCCAGTGTTGAATTTTCTGTTTATTTTGTTTCATTTGCCTAGGCATGTTGCCACTTAATTACTTGATTTTGGGGCTTGTTGCCACAGTAGGACTCTGCCACCAGACAGGGGAGCTTCTGCCCAAACGTGGGGTCTTCACAACTTCTGCAGGTTGGGTGGCCTCTGTAAAGCCTCCACCCACTCTGGCAAGTTGGATACCCACCCCAAACTTCCCCCCCCAGACCACAATCCAGATCCAGGCAGTTTAAAGCAAGAGCGATTAACCCCCAGACTGATTGCTGGATCTCCCTACAGTTTGAAGACCAGGAGCTAGAGCCACTACTGACACTGCAAAATGGCTTCCGTGCAGCTGTTTCTTCAGCAGCTTTTCGCCCCCAGGGGAGGAAGCCAACAAGTTTCCCAAATACTGGTCCCAAAGTCCATAGGGCACTAACCTCTCACTTTGTACTAGGCATATCTGTGCTAATAATTCTGGAATCGCCACAATTGCTGGTGTTCTGGGGTCCCTCCAGCTGGCTGAAGGCCTGGCCACCCTGGGGCTAAAACATCGGACCTAGGCTCGGCTCTGCCCGCTGCCCTGTCAGTTCCCAGAGCACTGTGCTGCCTGCTCTCAGAGCGCTGCGCTGGCCGCTCCCTGCAGGGCTGCTGGGCTGTCCTCAGCAGGAGGTTAGCTTCTCTGTGCCGTTCTGTGGGTGCTGTGGCTCCAAAAGTTGTTCGGAGTCCCCTTTCACATTGTTTGAAATTTGTGTGTTGAGAATTTTTTTAAGGATGATTTCTAGGTTCTTTCTTTGATCATGGCATTCAGGTAGTCCAACAATTTTTAAATTATCTCTCCTGGATCTATTTTCCAGGTCTGTGGTTTTTCCCATGAGATATTTCACATTGCCTTCTATTCTTTAATTTTTTGGATCTGTTTAACAGCATATTGATTTCTCACAAAGTCACTAGCTTCCATTTGCTCCATTCTAATTCTGAAGGAATGATTCTCTTCAGTGAGCTTTTGAGATTCTTTTTCAATCTGGCAAATTTGGATTTTTAAGGCATTCTTCTCCTCATTGCCTTTTTTTAGCCTCTTCTGCCATTTGTGTTAGTCTATTTTTTTAAGGTGTTATTTTCCTCAGTCAGTCTGTTGACTCTCATTTTATACTTTTCTTGCATTGTTCTCATTTCTCTTCCCAATTTTTCCTCCCCTTCTCTTATCTGCTTCTTAACGTCCTCTATGCCCTGTAACCAGCTCGTAATTTCATTTGGGGCTTTTGATGCAGGATTTCTGACCTCCAAGTCCTCCTCCTGTTCCATGCTTTGATCCTCTTTGCCCCCAAAATAGAAGTCTAATGTTGCATTTTTCTGTTTATTTTGTTTCCTTTGCTAGGCATGTTGCCACTCAATTACTTGACTTTTGGACTTGTTGCCATAGTAGGCTTCTGTCACCAGCTAGGGGAGCTTCTGTCCCAAACACTGGGGTTTTCTCAGCTGCTGGAGGTGTTAGTTGGGTGGCCTCTCTGAAGCCTTCACATGCTCTGGCAAGCTGGTCACACACCCCAAGACCTCCACCCCATATCACAAACCAGATCCAAGAAGGTTAAAGCAAGAGCGATTACTGCCCCCTCTCTCCCATACTGATTGCTGGATCCCCCTACAGTTTGCAGGCCAGGAGCTGAAGCTACAACATGGTGGGCTCTGCTGAGTCTAATCAGCAGCTTCTTGCCCCCAGGGAAAGAGGCCAACTTGCTCTCCCCACTATTCACAAAGTCACTCAAAGGTCACTGACCTCTCACTTTGTCCTAGGCATCTATATGCTGATAAATCTGGAAATGCCACAACTGCTGCTGATCTGGAGTCCCTCCAGCTGGCCGCCCTGGGGCTAAAATCTCCAACTCATGGGGGCCTGGGCTCAGCTCCCAGAATACTTCATTGGCCTCTCCCTGCCAGGCTGCCAGGCTGTCCTCAGTGGAAGATCAGCTTCTCTGTGTCATTTTATGGGTTCTGTAGCTACAGATTTTGTTCAGAGTCCCCTTTTACATAAATTTGGAAGTGGTGTGTGACAGAGCACCATGGAAGTGCAGTTGCTACTCTGCCATCTTGACTCTGCCCCCCATTTTGCATTTTATAATGCTTTCTGATTCTTTTTTGTCATGAAGTCTTCCCTTCTCCATAAATCTGACATGTAAACTATTCCTTGCTTTCCCAGATTGCTTATAGTATCATCCTTTATGCCTAGATCATGTACCCATTTAGACTTGATTTTGGTATATGGTGTTAGAAAATGGTCTATGTGCAGTTTCTGCCATACTATATACCAGTTTTCCCAGCAGTTTTTGTCAAATAGTGAGTTTTTATCCCAAAACCTGGGGTATTTGGGTTTATCAAAGAGTAGATTATTGTAGTCATTGACTCCTGGGTCTTGTGTATCCAATCTATTCCATTGATCCACTGCTCTATTCCTCAGCCAGTAATAAGTAGTAGCTTTGACGATTGCTGCTTTATAATACAGATTAAAATCTGGTATAGCGAGGTCACCTACCCTAGCATTTCTGTTCATTAATTCCCTTGATATTCTGGACCCTTTGTTCTTCCAAATGAATTTTGTTACTATTTTTTTCTAGCTCCATAAAATAATTTTTTGTAAATTGATTGGTATGGAACTATATATGTAATTTAGGTAAAATTGTCATTTTTATTATATTAGCTCAACCTAGCCATGAGCAATTAATGCTTTTCCAATTAATTAGATCTGACTTTATTTGTGTGACAAGTGTCTTGTAGTTGTGTTCATATTGGTCCTGGCTTTGTTTTGGCAGGCAGATTCCCAAATATTTTATAATGTCTACAGTAACTTTTAATGAGATTTCTTTTTCTATCTCATGCCGTTGGATTTCATTAGAGATATACAGGAATGCTGAGGATATATGTGGGTTTATTTTATATCCTGCAACTTTGCTAAATGTATTTAATTTTTCAAGTAGTTTTTTACTTGATTCTTTAGGATTCTCTAAGTATATCATTATATCATCCACAAAATGTGATAATTTGGTCTCTTCTTTGCCTAATTTGATTCCTTTGATTTCTTTTTCTTCTCTAATTGCTACTGCTCACATTTCTATTACCAGATTGAATAAGAGGGGTGATACTGGACACCCTTGTTCCACCCCTGATCTTATTGGAAATGCTTCTAGCTCATCCCCATTACATATAATACTTTCTGATGGCTGTAAATAGATGCTACTTATTATTTTAAGGAGGGCTCCATTTATTCTTAAATTTTCTAGTGTTTTTAATAGGAATGTTGTACTTTGTTAAAAGCCATATATATATATATATATATATATATATATTGAGATAATCATGTGTTTTCTACTAGTTTTATTGTTGATATGATCAATTATACTGATGGTTTTCCTAATGTTACACCTTCCTTGCATTCCTGGAATAAATCCTACCTGACCAAAGTTTATTATTCTTGTGATCAGTTACTGTAGTCTTATTTATTTATTTATTTATTTATTTGTTTGTTTGTTTGTTTTGGAGGGCAATTGGGGTTAAGTAACTTGCCCAAGGCCACACAGCTAGGTTTTTATTTGTGTGTGCGTTAAGTGTCTGAGGCCAGATCTAAACTCAAGTCCTTCTGACTCCAGGTCTGATGTTCTACTCACTGTGCCACCTAGCCGCCCCAGAATTGTTATTTTATTATATTGGTTTGACCTATACATGAGCAATTACTATTTTTCAGTTATTTAGTCTTAATCTTAATTTTTATGAAAAGTGTCTTATAATTGTGCTTATATCATTCCTGGGTTTCTCTTGGCAGGTAGTTTCGTAATTATTTTATATTGTCTATAGTTATTTTAAATGAAATTTCTCTATTTTTGCTGCTGGATTTTGTTGGTAATATATGGAAATACTGATGATTTTTGGAGGTTCTTTTGTATCCTGCAGCTTTGATAAAGTTGTTCATTATTTCAAGTAGTTTTTTAGTTGATTCTATAGGATTTTCCAAGTCATATCATCTGCAAATAGTTATTTTTATTTCCTCATTGCCTAGTCTAGTTCCTTCAACTTTTTCTTCTCTTATTAATATAACTAGCATTTTTAGTACAATATTGAATGATAGTGGTGAAAATGGTCATTCTTACTTCAACCCTGATTGTATTGGTAAGTCTTCTAGTTTATCCACACTATAGGTAATCCTTGCTGATGATTTTAGATAGAGAATACTTAACATTTTAAGGAAAGCCCCATTTATGGGGCAGCCAGGTGGCTAAGTGTATTCACTGAGTCCTGGAGTCAGGAAGACATGAGTTCAAATGCAGCCTCAGACACTTAACGCTTACTAGCTGTATCACCTTGGGCAAATCACTTAACTCCAATTGCTCTGCCTTCTCCCCTCCAAGGGAAAAAACAAAACAAAACAAAACCTCAGTTTATTTCTATGCTCTTTTGTGTTTTGAATGGGAATGGTGCTCTAATTTGTCAAAAAATATTTCTGCATTTATTGAAATACTTATAAGATTTCTGTTTGTTTTCTTGCTGATATGGTCACTTGTGCTGATAGTTTCCTTTTTTTTTTCCTTGTCTTTTTTTTTTAAACAAATGCTTTATTAACTTTTGTTTTACAAAATTCATTTCCTCCAGATTTTGAGTTACAATCATTTTCCCCCCATTATTCCCCTACCCAACCTCCCAGAATAGCAGTCCCACAAGATATCGCTTCCTCCAATCTGCTCTCTCCCATACCTTCTCCCATACCCCCATCGACTTTTCCATTAGAGGAAGATGAATCTTTGTGTCCCAATGCCTGCACATCTTATCTCCCAATTATAGGCAAAAGTATTAATAATAGTATTTATATATATATATATATATATATATATATATATATATATATTTTGAAACATTTAATGTTACGACCTTGAATTTCAGATCCATTTCCTTCCTCCTTTGTCACCCATTCCTTCTTGGGATAAAGTAATTCAGTATATGTTGTACATGTCTAGCTATGCAAAACATTATCATAGTAGATATATTGTACAAGGCTGCTTATAATTCCCTCCCACTCATCCCACCCCCCACCTGGTCCATTCCCTACATGATCCTGTCCCTCTTCTATAGTGGGTACTTCCAACCTCCCCTCACCCCAAGGATGCCCTCCCATCCATCATCCCTCCTCTCATCCCCCTTCCCCCTATCCTGCTGCAGGTTGAGATATCCCATTTAGTATGTATGTCATTTTCTCCCTGAACCAAAATCAATGTGAATGTGGTTTTGCCTTTTTAGCCTTCCTTATTCTCCCCCTCCTTTGCAACCACTTCCCCTTGCTTCTTCTACATGAGATAGTTTACCCTACCATGTCTCTCCCCATCTCCTCTTGCCACTTTCCTCTCTCACCTCATAATTTCATCCCTTGAGTATTCTCCCTTCCCAACAAATTCAACCTATGCCCTCTATCCATATATAACTGTAACCATATACACACACATTCACATATGTATTCATATGACCACACCCCCTTCTTCCATTATTTTCATAGTGAGAAAGATATCATCAGTCACAGTTATTGCTTTTCCATATAGGAATGTAAATAGTTCAACTTTGATAAGTTCCTTTTGATTTCTTTTCCCTGATTACCTTCTCAGGCATCTCTTGCTTCTTGTGTCTGGATGTCAAATTTTCTATTCAATTCTGGTTTTTTCCTCAAGAATGCTTGAAAGTCCTCTATTCCACTGAATGACCATATTTTCCCCTAAAACAAAATACTCAGTTTTGCTGGGTAGGTGACCCTTGGGTTCATTCCCAGTTCTTTTGCCCTCTGGAATATCATATTCCATGCCCTTCGATCCCTCAGTGTAGAAGCTGCCAGGTCCTGGGCTATTCTGATTGTGTTTCCACAATATTGAAATTGTTTCTTCCTGGCTGCTTGTAGTATTTTCTCCTTGATCTGGGGATTCTGGAACCTGGCTATAATATTTCTGGGAGTTTTCTTTTTGGGATCTTTTTCAGGAGGTGATCGGTGGATTCTTTCAACCTCTATTTTGCCCTCTGGATCTAAAACATCAGGGCAGTTTTCCTTGAGAATTTCTTGAAGGGTGATTTCTAGGTTCTTTCCTTGATCATGGCTTTCAGGTAGTCCAATAATTTTTAAATTGTCTCTCCTGGATCTATTCTCCAGGTCAGTGGTTTTTCCCATGAGATATTTCACATTGCCTTCTAGTCTTTCATTTGTTTGTGTCTGCTTAACAGCATCTTGATTTCTCATAAAGTCACTAGCTTCCATTTGCTCCAGTCTAACTCTGAAGGAATGAATCTCCTCAGTGAACTTTTGAGATTCTTTTTCCATCTGGCAAATTCGACTTTTTAAGGCATTCTTCTCCTCACTGCCCTTTTGGGCCTCCTTTGCCATTTGAGCTAGTCTATTTTTTAAGGTGTTGTTTTCCTCAGTCAGGCTGTTGACCCTCATTTCATACTTTTCCTGCATCCTTCTCATTTCTCTTTCCAATTTTTCCTCCACTTCTCTTATTTGATTTTTAAAGTCCTTCTTAAGGTCCTCTATGGCCTGCAACCCGCTCATGTTTTCCCCTGGGGCTTTTGGAGCAGGACTTCTGACCTCACAGTCCTTTTCCCGCTCTATGCCCCCAAAATAGGAGTCTAGGGTTGCATTTTTCTGTTTCCTTTGCCTTGGCATGTTGCCACTTAATTACTTGACTTTTGGGCTTGTTGCCACACTATGGCTTTAAGGCCAGATAGAGGAATTTTCGTCCCGAACGTGTGGGGGGCAACTTCCGTTTCTGGCAAGCTGTAAACCCACCCACAACTTCCACCCTAGATCACAATCCAGATCCAGGGAGGTTAAAGCAAGAGCGATTACCCCCCAAGACTGATCGCTGGTTCTCCCCACGATTTGTAGGCTGGGAGCCGGAAATGCCTCTGAAAACTACAAAATGGCGTGTCTCCTCAGCGGCTTCTAGCCCCCAGGGGAGGGAGCTGACGTATTCCCCAAATATAGGTCCCAAAGTCCATAGGACACTAACCTCTTACTTTGTCCTAGGCATGTCTATGTTGATAATTCTGGAGTCGCCACTGCTACTGGTGTTCTGGGGTTCCTCCAGCTGGCTGCTGGCCCTGCCGCCCTGGGGCTAAAACCTCAGCTCATGGGGACCTGGGCTCTGCACGGCTCCGCTCCTGCGCTCTGCGCTCTGCGCGCTGCCCGCTCCCAGACCGCTGCGCTGGTCCTTCCTGCAGGGCTGCTGGGCTGTCCTCAGCGGGAGGTTAGCTTCTCTGTGTCGTTCTGTGGGTGCTGGGGCTCCAGAAGTTGTTCATTGTCCTTTTTTACATAGTTTGTGGGGAATCTGGGGGCAGAGAGGCTTGGACGAGCTGTTTCTACTCCGCCATCTTGGCTCCGCCCCTCTGATAGTTTTCTTAATGTTGAACCAGACCTACATTCTTGGCATAAATCCCATTTGGTCATAGTGTATGATGTTTGTAATATATTGATGTAATCTTCTTGCTAGTAGTTTATTTAAAAATTTTGCATCGATATTTATTAGACAATATATTATTGTCTATAATTTTCTTTCTCTGTTTTTGCTCTTCCTGTTTTAGGTGTCAGCATCATATTTGTTTCCTAAAGTGAAATTTGTAGGACTCCTTTTTTTTTGCCTGTTTTTCCAAATAATTTATATAGTATTGGAAGTAATTATTCTTTAAATGTTTAGTAAAATACACTTGTGAATCCATCTTGTCTTGGGGACTTTTTCTTAGGGAATTCATTGATGGTTTGTTCAACTTATTTTCCTAAGAGTTATTCTTTTGATCAGAGCAGTTTATATTTTTTAAGTATTCATCCATTTCACTGAGATTTTTAGAATTGTTGACATGTAATTGTGCAAAATAGCTTCTAATAATTGGTTTAATTTTATCTTCATTTCTGATGAATTAATTTTCTTATTTTTGGTACTAGTGATTTAGTTTCCTGCCTTCCTTTTTTAAATCAAATTAACCAATGGATTGTTTATTTTGTTTGTTTACCATAAAAACAATTTCTAGTTATATTTATTAGTTCAATGGTTTTCTAACTCTCAGTTGTGTTCATCTTTCTTTGTTTTACATAATTTCCAATTTGATTTTTAATTGTGGATTTTAAATTTGTTCATTTTGTAGTTTCTTTTTTTAATTGTAAGCCCAAGTCATATTTCTCCTCTTTCTCCATTTTATTGTTCTAAGAATTTAGAGATATAATGTTTCCTTTCAATATTACTTTGCCTACATCCCATAAATTTTAGTATATTTTTCTCACTGTTTTCATTCTTTTTCATGAAATTATTGATTGTTTTTGTGATTTTTTCTTTGACCCATTAAGCCTTTAGGATTAGAATGCTTGGTTTTCAATTAACTTTTAATCTGTGCTGCCACAGTACTTTATTAAATGTAATTTTTATTGCATTATGATCCAAAAATGTGTTTAATAGGTTTTTCTTTTGTGCATTTGGTTTTGAGGTTTGTAATGCACCAATACATGGTCAGTTTTTGTATAAGTGCCCTAAACTAGTGTTTATTTCCTCCCGTAACTCATTTATCCCTTCCTTTAAGAATTTTTGGGGCGGAGTCAAGATGGCGGAGTAGAAACAGCACTTCCAAGGTGCTCTCTCCCACACCACTTCAAAATCATGTAAAAGGGGACTCTAAACAACTTCTGGAGCTCCAGCACCCACAGAACAACACAGAGAAGCTAACCTCCTGCAGAGAACAGCCCAGCAGCCCTGCAGGGAGCGGCCAACACAGCGCTCTGAGAGTAGGCAGCACAGTGCTCTGGGAGCCAACAGCACAGAAAAAACCTTAGTTGAATAGAAAATTTGACATTCAGACACAAGAAGCAATAGATGCTTGAGAAGGTAATCAGGGAAAAGAAATCAAAAGGAACTTATCAAAGTTTTACTATTTACATCCATACATGGAAAAACAATAACAGTGACTGATGAAACCTTCCTCATTATGAAAATAATTGAAGAAGGGTATATGGGAATGTGTGTATGGGTGAAGTTAAGAGGTGAGAGAGGAAAGTGGCAAGAGGAAATGGGGAGAGACAGGGTAAGGTAAACTATCTCATGTAGAAGAGGCAAGGGGAAGTAGTTGGAGGGGAGGGGAAGAACAGGAAGGCAAAAAGGCAAAACCATATTCTCATTTATGGCTCAGGGAAAGAATGACATACATACTAAATGGGATATCTCACCCTGCAAGAGAGTAGGGGGAAGGGGGATGAGAGGGGGGGATGATGGAGGGGAGGGTATTGTGGGGAGAGGGGAGGTTGGAAATACCCACTTTCAAAGAGGGACAGGATCAAAGTAGGGAATGGACCAGGTGGGGGGAGGGATGGGTGGGAGGGAAATATAAGCAGTCTTTTACAGTATATCTACTATGGTAATGTTTTGCATAGCTATACATGAACAACACATACTGAATTGCTTATCTTCCCAGAGGGAGTGGGTGACAAGGGAGGAAGGGAATGGATCTGAAATTCAAAGTTTTTAAATTAAAGGTTTCAAATTTAAAAAAAAGAATATGGATGTTATATCATTTGGTTCATCTATGTTTACTATAGATATGACTTCATTGTCCATGGTACTTTTTAGCAAAATATAGGTTTTTCTTCTGCTTATCTCTTTTAATTAGATCTATTCTTGTTTTTGCTCTGTCTGAGGTAATGACTGGTACTTTTTTCTTTTGTTTTTGTTTTTTCCTTCAGCTGAAGCATAATAGACTCTGCTTCAGCTCCTTGTCTTTGTGTGTGTGTGTGCGTGTGTGTGTGTGTGTGTGTGTGTGTGAGAGAGAGAGAGAGAGAGACAGAGACAGAGACAGAGAGAGACACACAGAGAGAGAGAGAGAGAGAGAGAGAGAGAGAGAGGGGGAGAGAGAGAGAGAGAGAGAGAGAGAGAGAGAGAGAGAGAGAGAGAGAGAGACTCTCTCTGCTTCAACTGTGTTTTCGTAAACAACATTTTGTAAGATTCTGTTTTTTAATCCACTTCTCTAATCACTTTAATTTTATAGGTAATGTCATCCCATTCACATTCACAGTTATGATTACAAAATGCATATTTCCCTACATCCTGCTTTTTCCCCATATTTATATTATATTCCTTCCTTCCTTCTTTCCTTCCTTCCTCTCTCTCTCTCTCTCTCTCTCTCTCTCTCTCTCTCTCTCTCACTCTCTCTCTCTCTCTCTCTCTCTCTCTCTGTCTCTGTCTCTGTCTCTCTATCTCTCTCTCTTTGTCTCCCTGTCTCTGTCTCTCTTTCTCTGTCTCTCACTGTGTCTCTCTGTCTCTGTGTCTCTCTGTCTCTCCATCTCTCTCTGTCTCTCCATCTCTCTCTGTCTCTGTCTCTCCCCTTTTCCCCTATTCCTCCACAAGAGTGTTTTGATTTTGACCACCATCTTCCTTAATCCTCCCTCTCTTCTCTGTCTTCTCTTAACCTGTACCCCACCGTTCTGCTTTCCTAGATGGTCATATACATTTTTATGCCCAACTAAGTGTGTGTGTTACTACTTCTTTGAGCCAATTCTGATAAGAATAAGTTTAAAGCATTGTCCACCACTCCCCTATCTTACTCTTCACAGCAAAACCTTAAAGAGATTGTTATGGTTCATTTATTTGAGATAATTCACCCTATTCCTCTCCCTTTTCCTTTCTCTTAGAACATTACTTTATTCCCACTCATTAATTTAGTTTTTCTGGATGTCATCCCACCATAGTCAACTCACACCTATGCCCTCTGTCTATCTATACCCCTTCTAACTGCTCTAATAATGAGAGGAGTTACACATATCATCTTCTCATGTACACAGTTGAACCTTATTGAACCTCTTACGATTTCTCTTTCCTATTTACCTTTTCATGCTTCTCTTGAGTCTTATATTTGAGAGTCACATTTTCTATTCTACTCTGTTCTTTTCATTAGGAATGCTTGAAAGTCTTCTATTTCATTCAATTCCCCTCCTCCTTTTTTTGTCCTGGATTCTACTCAGTTTTAATGGGTAGATGAGCTTGGCTGTAATCCAGGCTCCTTTACAATCTGAAATATCATATTCCAAGACCTCCCATTCTTTAATGTAGAAATTGATAAATCATGTTATCCCAACTGTGGCTCCATGACATTTCAATTGTTTCTTTCAGGAAACTTGTAATATTTTCTCCTTAATCCGGGAGTTTTGGAATTCCATTATAATATTTGTGATTTAATTTTGGGATCCATTTCAGGCAGTGATTGGGGGATTCATTCAATTTCTATTTTATCTTCTGGTTCTAGGATATCAGGGCAATATTTCCTTAACAATTTCTTGAAAGATAATGTGTAAACTCTTTATTTTGATCATGGGTGTCATTTAATCCAATTATTTTTACATTATTTCTCCTCAATCTATTTTCCAGGTGACTTTTTTCCAATTAAATATTTAATTTTTTCTCTTGTTTTCATTCTTTCAACTTTGTTTTATTGATGCTTTATTTGGTGGAGTCATTAGATTCCATTTGTTCAGTTTTAAATTTTAAGGATTTATTTTCTTCAATGGACTTTTGTATCTTTTTTTTTCCATTTGGCCAATTCTGCTTGTTGAGATGTTCTTCTCTTCAATGGATTTTTGTGCTTCTTTTTCTGTTTGACTTATTCTATTTTTTAAAAAGCAATTGGGGTTAAGTAACTTGCTCAAGGTTACACAGCCAGTCATTACTTATGTGTGGGTGCTCATTTTCTGGGGCCAGGACCAACTCCTGGGCCAGCTCTCTTATTCACTGCACCACCTAACCACCCCAACTTATTCTATTTTTAAAGTGTTATTTTCTTCAATATTTTTTCTCCTCCTTTACCAAGCTGTTAATGCTTTTCTCATTATTTTCTTGCACCATTCTTATTACTTTTTTTCTAATTTTTCCTCTATCTCTCATTTGATTCTTAAAATCCTTTTTAACATCTTCTAGGGCTTGAAACCAATTCACATTTTTCTTTGGTGCTTTTTATGTAGCTGTTTTGATTTCATAGTCTTCTTCTGAATTCCTATTTTGATTTTCCCTGTCTCCATAGTAATTTTCTATCATTAGGTTCTTTTGCTGTTGTTTGCTCACTTTTCAGTCTATTTATTGACTTTGAACTTTATGGTAAAGTTGGACTTTGCTTCCAGGATGGAGGGGACACTATCCCAAGCTTCAGGTTTTTCTTGTTACTGTTTTCAGAACTAGTTCTGGGAATGTGTAAGTTTTCAGTTCTTCCAAGGAGGTATGATGTGAGGAGGGGTATGGTCATTGGTCTCCTTGCCTATGCTCTGTCTTGTGAGTGGCCGCAATCACTCTTTTCCACCCTGGAACTTTAACCAGGGTCCCTGATCCTGCTAGTGCTCCTCCTAGTACAACTCCTCACCCTGGGACTGTGACCCAGAACCATACATACGAAAAATTCAACAAAGACCCAGTGTCAGCAAAGGAACTTCTGTAATCTTCTAACCAGTTGTCCAATACCCTTGCCATCTATGGGCTGAGAGCTCCACTGCCACCAATTCAGTTACCCCCAAGAAGTGCTGCTAATGTGCTGGGTGGGGCCTGTTGGACGGTGCTCTACTCTCACACAACTGAGACAATATTCTCCCCTTCCAACCTTTTAAGTTGCCCTGGCATAGAAATTTGTTTTACCCTATGCTTTTGTTGGTTCTGTCACTCCAGAATTCATTTTGACGTTATTTTAATGTTGTTTGGAAAGGAATTTGGGAGAGCTTGTGTGGGTTCCTACCTTTTGTCTAGCATCTTACCTCTACCGTTAAGACTATATTTGTCACATTAAAAATAGTAGTGTGCTTTTCTTCTAAATTTTTAGCATATTTTTGTGTCATATTAGACTATTTATAGTTTTTATATAGACATACTATACTATTTTATCGTATTTGTTTTATTCTGGAAAATCAATGTCTTAGCTCATCTATTTGTAATATGATTAAAGGTCAATTGTTTTAGTTTGTAGTAACCTCATGTATTCTCCCACTTTTTGTCTTTAGATTTTAGTCTGATGTTATTCTTCCATATTAGAATTTCTTAGTTCTGAATCTCTCATTCTCTTTTCCATTATCTACTACTTTAGGAAATTTTCTCATGATTTCTTCTAGGGAATCTTCTCTCCTCTCTTTTAAAATTTTTATTTGTAGGATTTCTTCCTACAATTCAATCAAACACTTAAACTTATGGAATTTTTATGGTAACTTCATATAACTTCTGACTTAGTATTTTTTTGTTTGAGGTTTTTTGAACCATTATCTTTCAATTCTAGATTTTTTTAAACCTAACTGAATTTTATTCTTTAATATTTATTCATTATGTAGGGATCATTTTTTCTTTCTCTTTTGTATTTTATTTGAGGTTTTACTTGTGATAAATTCTTTCCTCTCTCTTTTTTATTATTATTCTTCATTTGGCACATTTCTTACTCTTTTGATTTCAGTTTATCATAGAAATTATCTCTTATTTAAGCCATCTTCCCAGAAGCATACTCACCTACTCATATATCTACAGATTAAGAAAGATAGGACATTTGGCAAACTGTTTCTTGAAAGTATTCTCATGCAAAGCTTTCTTAATATTTAATGAACACAATTCTCCACATCACCTTTCAAGAAATTATCAAGGAAAACTGTCCTGATATTGTAGAACCATAAGGTAAAATAGAAATTGAAAGAATCCACTGATTACCTCCTGAAAGAGATCCCCACATGTAAGCTGCTGGGAATGTTATAGCCAAATTCCAGACATCCCAGGTCAAGGAGAAAATATTGCTAGCAGCTAGAAAGAAACAATTCAAGTATTGTAGAGACACAGTTAGAATAACACAAGATTTAGGAGCTTCCACATTAAGGAATTAGAGGTCTTGGAATATGATATTTTGGAGGGCAAAGGAGCTAGGATTTAACCAAGAAACACCTACCCAGAATAACTGAATATAATTCTTCAGGGGAAAAATGGACATTCAATAAGATAGAGGATATTCAAGCATTCTTGATGAAAAGACCAGAGCTGCTTAGAAAATTTGACTTTCAAATACAAGACTCAAGAGAAGCATGAAAAGGCAAACAGAAAAGAGAAATCATAAGGGACTTATTAAATCTTAACTATTTACATGCTGATATTTGTAACTCATGAGATCTTTCTCCCTATTAGGATAGTTGGAGGGAAGATTATGTGTGTGTGTGTGTGTGTGTGTGTGTGTGTGTGTGTGTGTGTGTGTGTGTGAAGACAGAGGGCACAGGGTGAGTTGAATATGAAGGGATGATATCTTGATATCTAAAAAAAAATTAAGTTGTCAGAGAGGAATGTACTGGGGGAAAGAGAAAATGAGAGATAAAATGGGGGTAAATTACCTCACATAAAAGAGGCAATAAAAAGCTTTTACAATGGGGGGTGGTGAGAGGGAATGAGTGAATCTTATTCTCATTGGATTTGGCTTAAGGAGGAAGTAACATACACACTCAACTGGGTATGAAAATCTGTCTTGCCCTACAGGAAAGTAGAGAGGAAGGGAATAAGAGGGAGGAATATAGAAAGAAAGGCAAATGGGAGAAGGGGGGTAAACAGAAGCAAACAGTTTTGAGGAGGGACAGGGTCAATGGAGAGAATAGAATAAATGGGGTGTGGTGTGGGATAGGATGGAGGGAAATATAATTAATTAATAATTAATCTTTTACAATACGACTGTTATGGAAGTGTTTTGCATGACTACACATGTGTAACCTATATCAAATTGCTAGCCTTTTCAATGAGTGTGTGGGGAGGGAGGAAAGACAGGAATGTGAACTCAAAATTTAAAAACAAATGTTAAAAATTCTTTTTACGTGAAACTGGGAAATAAGATACACTGGCAATGGAGTATAGAAATGATCTTGCCCTATAGGAAAACAGAATGGAAAGGGATAAGAAAAGGGGGTGAAGGGTGATGGGAGGGCCAGTTGGGGGAAGGGGTAATAAGAATGCACATTGTCTTGGGATGGGGGGAGGGGAGAGATGGGGAGAAAATTTGCAACTCAAAATCTTGTGGAAGTGAATGTTGAAAACCAAAAATAAATCAATTGAAAGAAAAAAAATTCCAAATTTTAAAAAAAGAAGAAAAAAATAGTCTTCCTAATAATAACATAGATCAACTATGTCACTACTGTATTCAAAAACCTTCAGTGGCTTTCCATTGCCCAAAAGATAAAAGAGAAACACTTCATCCTCAAATCACATCCTTTTACAATTTGATTCCTACCCATCTTTCCACTATACCATTCTATGTCTTAATATTTTTCTGTATGGTAACTGTTGAAGTTTTTTTCCCCAATTTTTATTTACTTAAAAACAAACAAACAACAACAACAACAACAAAAAACATGGTGGGTTGTACCCTAAATGAAAAAAGTTGAACAAGTTTAACTAAAGAGAAATCCCTAAAAGATTATCTACCAATGAATGGGTGGAGCTGTCTAAGAGTTATGACTGATGAGATAGGGAAGGCGGAGTATCAGTGATGACTAATCCTTATTGAAAAATAGGCAAATGATTGGTCAGGGAGTCATAGCTTAAAGGAAAAAGGATATAAGCCAGAAAGGAAAGAGAGCTTATATCTTGGACCAAGAAAAATAAAAGATTCCCTGCCAAGTATTTGATGGAGAAGATAGGGGTAAGGTTAGAAAATTGAGTTACTGATAAGTTAACAGTAACAATTTTATGATAACAGCACAGAAAAGAGAAATAATGGTGCTTATAAAATCCCTATGTGGAAAAGGTGATTTAATGAGGTGACCTCATATTCATCAGATCTAACCTTCAGATCCTGATGGCTCGGGTGTTTGGGACTATGATTTCAAATTCCTTGACCTAAGCATCTTCTGGATTATAAGAGAGGAGTGTCTTCAGGGTTGTACAAAAGGTTCTGCCAACCTCTCATTTTTTTTTCCTTGATTGTCTAATCCACACTCTTATACAGAAAATTGAGGACTTTGGTAAAGAGTCCTGAAGTCTTATTTCTGTCTGTCAAAGAAAGAGAATGGAAAATCATATTCAAATATTATATTTAGACTGCATATTCAAATACAATTTCTTTTTTGTTTGTTTATTTCTCCCATGATCAAAAATATCAAAACTCAAAAACTGGCAAAGCCTCATGTTGGAGGTTTTGCTGTCATTTAAAAGCATGTAATACAAGAATGTTGGCTGTACATAGTTCAGTGACTTTATTTTGAGGAAGGACCTTAGTTTCCCTGTTTTTATACTATTTCAGATAAAAAAAGATTATTATGTGATCATAAAAATGCGTTTCTAGGCATCTATGAACAACTTTATTGTGAAATATTTCAGGGACTGCTTATTGTTCTTATAATAAAAAGAGAATAAACTACTCTATCAGTTGTTTCCATGGTAACTAATACATTTATACATTTATATATTGAAAGGGGGCACAGACATTTCTATTTTTTGATATGTCATTACGTATGTACATACACATTCTTATACTGGAAAAGGGGGAGTCAATGGGTACTAGTGGAAAGTGCTTGAATTCATTATATTTGTGTTTATTCATGTCTTATCTCCCTAACTAGACAATAAGGTCCAGGAATACAGGAACTCTATCTCGTCTTTCTCTAATTCCCACAGAATTAGAACAAAGTAGATATTGCATAATAGTTTCTTGAATGAATGAACAAATCGATTAAAATAAACCCCAAACTTCTATAATTTCTTTTGAAGATTAGGTAGATATTCATGTTTTTGTGGGACCAGTGTTCAAATTTTCTAACGAGAGCATTTAGTGGGCATCTATCTGCATGTGGTTAATACTGTTCTGGGCTCAGTACCAAATGAGTTAAGCTAACATGATTCATGTCCTATTAAGACTTTTGCATCTAAGAGAACCCATCTCTCACTCAATTGGGTATATAACTGACATACAAACTGAATAAACATCAGGCATCTAAGACATTTGCAAAATTGTTCTCTTATATGTTGAGAGTTATATAGAAGGGTGCATTGTTAGGAGTTGAATAGAGGCGAAATCAAAGGATTTGCATTTCAAGAGGGAATTGAGGTCAATTGCTGGAAGGAGAGAAATCATCACTTTTTTTTTAAGTGTTTTGGGGAAGGTTTTATATGTATTGTCTACCTGCTATCATCTCTAGACTATTAATCCTTTACTACAACCTCTGATTTCTAACCTAGAGGACATTTTCCCATCTTTTTAAATGACGTTAGTACATACCTCAAGGTATCTCTCTCCCTTCTTTGAAGACTTTGGTATTTCTGTTGACAATCATCAATCTAACAACTCATCCACCCATTTCTTCAATTCGATCCATAAGCAATCACCTTTCTCTTCCCCCATACACAAGTAGTATTGCATCTTAGCTTTAACCATGGAATTAAAACAGTTCCTGATTTTTTAAATTCCATTCCTTACCACAGCTTCTCCTCCTTTCATCTGTTCCTACTCTATTACTGAAGCTAGACCTATTCTCAGAGGAAGTGAGGATGGAGGAATGTATAGAGTAGCAGACCTGGAGTCAGGAAGACCTTAAGTCACTTAAATCCAGTCTCAGATGCTTACTAGCTTTATGACCCTAGATGTCACATAACTCTCTTTGCCTCAGTTTACTCATCTGTAAAATGAGCTGGAGAAGGAAATGGCAAACCATTCCAGTATCTTTGTCAAGAAAACTCCCAAAGGAGTCATTGTCGGATACAACTGAAAATGATTAAACAACAACAAAAACCCTATGCTTTACCATTATGATCAGTTGGATATTACATCAACCAATCAACAAGCATTTATTATGTATACATATATTATGTACTAGGCACAAGATCAGGTGCTGGAAATACAAATACAAGAATGAAACAATTCCTATTTTTGAGTAGTTCACATTTTAACAAAGGGACACAAGTATGAATGTAAGTCTATATGGAATATGTATAAAGAGAATAAATACAAAGTAAGCAAATAAAGGTGTTCTGACCTGGGTCTAACTTAGGCCAGTCTCCTGGCACTTTGGGTTTGATACAGGAATAAAATGAGACACTTACAGTCATTCAACTGTTATCTAAAGGAGATTTGCTTAGCTCTATTACCAGTATATTAAACAAGGAGAGGCACTGAGGAGCTCTTGAGTTGATTCAGCTAATCAAAGCTGCCATAGTGATTTACCAGCCAAGTATCAGAAAGCCCCATCAGTTCCTTATGATTGTTTTATATATTCTACATCCTTATTCTTCTGAGTAAACTATATTTCAAATAATGAAACAATAACTTTTAAGGAAAAAACTAATCTAATCTGAAGGAGCAGCTAGGAAGTATACTGTCTATAGTGCCAGGCCTAGAGTCAGGAAGATTTCTTGAATTCAAGTCTGACTTAAGACATTTACTAGTTGTATGACTCTGGGAAAGTCACTTAAATCTGTTTGTCTCAGTTTCCTAATCTATAAAATGAGATGAAGAAGTAAATGGCAAACCACTCTGGGTTCTTTGGGATCATGAAAAGTTGGATAGAATTGAGAAATGACTGAACGCCAATGAGATCCCTTATAGCTTTAAATCTCCATCATAGACTTCAGAGACACCATATTCTTCTGCTTTTATTCCTACCATTCTACTTATTCAGAATTTTTTCTTTACATGGAATTTAAATTGGCTCCAAAGATAATTAGGTACTATTGTGGACAAGCACTAGGTTTGAGGTCAGGAAGACCTGAGTTCAAGTACTGCCTCAAATACTTAATAGCTGTTTGTAAATAACTCACTTAACCTATGCTTGCTTCAGTTTCCTTAACTATACAATACGGTTACTAACAAATTCCATCTTGCAGGGCTGTTGTGAAGATCAAATGAGGTAATTTTTTAGTGTTACCACAGTACCTGTCACATAGTATGCTATATAAATATTTATTCTTTTCCCTTGCCTCTTCCTATCTCTGTAACTTCTATACATTGGTCTCAGATTGGTTTTCTAGGAGCAAACTGAACAAATATGATAACTTGTCTATATTAGAACATTATGTTGTTGTTTGTCCTTTGTTTTCAAAGAGGGTCATGACATCAGTGAGTTGATTCTATGACATACAAGTGAATTGGATTTAAGTGAGGAAGGACTATGTAAAGTCACCAACTTCACTTTCTCCTCCAGAGCCATCTGGGTGCAGTGGCAAGATATAGATCAGGACAACTGGAAGTGGCCCTGTATGCAGTGGGAGACCTTAGCCTTTTTTTTAATTTTTTTTTACTTTTTGGAGGGGGTAATGCAGGGCAATTGGGTTCAGTGACTTGCCCAAGGTCACACGGCTAGTAAATGTTAAGTGTCTGAGGCCAGATTTGAACTCAGATCCTCCTAACTCTATTCACTGTACCACCTAACCGCCTCCCCCACTTTTTTTTTAAGCTAAAATCTTTAACAGGTCCCAATTTGACTGAGGCAATGCCCCTTCATTGATTAAGTCTAGGTAAGAAATGTGGCAGAGAATGACCTCTTTGACCTAGTAAAAAAAAAATTCAGTCTAGGAAGGGAAGACCCTCAGGATTTCTGTCCAAAACATAAATATTTGCTATTTCCATTTACTCTGAGCCAATTAGGAACCAACCAAAGCAAGTGGAGCTTGGCCTAGGACCTATTATTGGCTAATCAATGAAATTTTTTAAATAGTTGAAGATTATCTGTTGGCACCCCCAAAATAAGGTAGTGTGGTAAAGTGGAAAGAACACTGGATTTGGAGTTGATAATTCAGATTATACTTCTGGATCTATTACCACTAGTCATATGTCCTTTGATAGGTGCAACATGGGCAATCAGTTTCCTCATTTTTTATAGGGAAGGAATTGAGCTATGTATCTAGTATTCCTTCCACTTTTAAGGCTATACTATGGGTGTCTTCTCTTATCTAGGTTTGTGTTGTTGTCATTCAGTCCTTTTAGCTATGTCCAAACCTTTGTGACCCCATGAGGGAGTTATCTTGGCAAAGATGCTGGAGTGGTTTGTCATTTCTTTCTCAAGTTCTTTTTACAAATGAGGAAACTGAGGCAAACTGGAATAAATGACTTGCCAAGGGTAACACAGTCTCTGAGGTCAAATTTGAACTCAGGATGAGGAGTTTTCCTGACTCCTGACCAAGCATTCTATTCACTGCACCACTTAGCTGCCCAGGTTATCTTATCCAGGTTAGCATCCTCAATTATTTTATTCAGTTCAGTGTTGACATGATTTGCAATGTAGCCTTACTCTTCCAGGTTTCCTGCAGCTTATCAATGTCCTACCTAAAATACAAGATGCTTAGAATTGAGTAAAATATTCCAGATGTTCTCCTAACAGCAGAAAAGAGTAAAGCTATCACCGCAGTCTTGTGGTGCAACCTAAGATTTCATTTCAATTCATATTGAACTTGTGGTCCACTAAAACTGCCAAGTCTCTTCCAGATAAACACCTGTCTAGACACACCTCCTCATATTGTACTTCTGATGTTGATCATGTCAGATTTAAGAGTTTACATTTATTTTTATTCAAGTCTTTGCATTAGATGTGGTATCACAATTCTGTCATCTAAAGTGTTCCTTATCCCTTCCATCTTTCCATCACTAGCAAATTTGATAAATGTATCATTTGTGCCTTCATTCAAGTCATAAACATTAATGTTCAGTGACATGAGTAAAAGCAAGTATCCCTGGGACACCCACTAGACTTCTACCTCCAAGATCACATCAACCCCATTAATGACTGTACTCTGGACCTGACTATTCAAATATTTCTAGTCCTACTTGGTATTAGTACTTGGGATATTTTGTTTCCTCTGTATTTCCACCTTGTCTAACAAGAAATCCACAAGAAACTTTGGGAAACAACTCACTAAAATCTCAGTAAACTGTATACACAAGATCAAAAAAAGGAAATGAGATTGGCCTATCATGACCTGTTCTTGATGAAATCTCACTGGCCCACTATCTTTTGCATACTATTGGCTCCCATTCCTCTCATTTGTATCTTCATGTTTCAAAGAAAGGATGAAACTAATGCAAATCCAAAATGAATTAGTTGGCAAAAAGAAAGTTCCAGTTATCTCAATAATTGAGGTTTTCCCTCATTACTACATCAAGCTTCTGGGCTAGCCTCATGCTTTTCGTGATCTCTACATCTATTTCCTCCTGATATTCACATATCCCTTATGTGGTGCCATAGCAATCCCTCTTTTTCCATTGCTTAGAGAGTCATTGTTGCTTTTACTTTATTATTGCCCACTCACTTCTAAAACACTTTTAATCTAGCTTCTTTTACTACCAATCAAATCAAACTGTTCTTCCCAAAGTTACCAACCATATTTTTATTGCTGTTGTTTATTTCTTTTTATTATTATTATTTTTATAAACTTAACAATCATCAGGAAACACAAACACTGCAATATACAAAGTACCAAAACAGACAATTGTATATAAAATTGTGGAGTTCTGCTAAGTACATTTAGATTTGAAATGCATATTCAATTTAACAAGGGAGTAACAAAATTACCCTAGAAGTGTTTCCTTCTAAAATTTTCTATACATTTTTAATGTTTTAAAGGCCTTTTTTCTTTTATTTTGCATTTCTCCACTTCTAACTTATTTCCCCAATGAAAGCTCTTTCTTGTAGCAAATAGTCAAGCAAAACAGATCAACACACTGACCACTTATAAATGACTGTTTTATAAATTTGACATTTATAAAATTAAATGTCTCATTTTGCACCTTTGTCACTCACCTCTCTACCAAGAGGTAGGAGGCAACCTTAATCACTAGTTCTTGAAAGCCATAACTGGTGACTGCACTTAGCAGGATCTGAAGTTTTTCCAACTTTTTTTCTTTTGCATTGTAGGAGTCATCATATACATTTTCCTCTCGGTTCTACTTATTTCACTTTGCATTCGTTCAGGTAAGTGAAAATGAAGGAAATAATGTAATTGCAGAGCCCCCAATGTAATAATAAGAAATTAAGTAGTTTATCTCATTAAATAAATGCCTTAGTTTTGAACTAATTATACTCTTTGTCTCACTAGTAAAAGTAAATATATTGGTGAGGATTCAAGAATTATACTTTTTAAAACAAATGTAGATCCACAGAGAACCTTGAGTCTAGGAAAGCTTGTGCTGAGGTTCCCATGTGTGAGAGGAATGTCTCCCAGGTACTACAGACCTAAATATACATATACATGTATATACAGCCCTACATCGCCATAGCCTTCTGGTTCTTCTCCCTACCTCAAGTCTCTCCTCAGTCCAATCCACCCTCCATTCTGTTGTCAAGCTGATCTTCATAGAGTACAGATGTGATCATGTCGATTCCATATGCCATTCAATAAACTCTAGGATCAAATATAAAAACTTCTAATTAACTGTTAAAGCCCTTCATAAGCCTGGCCCCTTCCTACCTTTCCTATCTTCCTTACAGCCTTTCTGCCTTCTATGATCCAGTGACATTGGCCTTCTTGCTGTTCTTCAATCATGATACTCAACATCCTAGTCCTGCAATTTTTTTTTCATTCCTAGAATTCTTTACATCCATATCTCTGCCTCTTGGCTTCTCTGGATTCCTTTGAGTCCCAGTTAAAATCTTACCTTCTCTAATAACCTTTTGCTGATTCTCCTTAATGTTATTGACTTCCCTCTAAGCTTTCTGTTATCTATCCTTTATTTATCTTGTTTATTAATAGTTCTTAGCATATTACCTCCCCAATTAGATTGTGAGTTCTTTTGTGAGTATGGACTAGTTTATTTGTTTACTTTTGCTTTTCTTTATATGCACTTAGCATAGTACTTGACATGTAGCAGGCACTTAATAAATGCTTTATTGACTCAATTTGACATTCATTTATGTGTATATTTGTGTACATACACATATATGTATCTATAAATGTACATACTATATGTATATATGTATGTATATAGTGTGTGTGTGTGTTTATACATACTATTTCTTGAGGTCTAGAGCATGAGAGGTCTTCTGTCCTAAAGGACTTACTGGTCCCTCCTTCTCATAAGTCCTACCTTTGCCTTTTGTTTTCTGCTAATTAAGGAAGGGGACGGGTAGCTATTTTTATTCTCTTCCCCTAACATCTATCTGTTCCTCATAAAACTTTCACATCTGTAGCATAACTAGTCAGTACAACAGTTATTTTTTTAGGAAAGACAATGAAGTCTTATCTTCTTGTTTCATTTTCCTATTCATGATGAGAAATACACACATATGTACACATGTTTATGCATGCATGTATTCTCATTGGCTCTTCTTTTAGCTTTTTTCTTATTTATTTGTTTCCATTCATTAGTGCTATCCATCACCATGGAGCAGACACACTTTAGTTTGGAGTTACTCAAACTGGAGGAGAGGGGTAATTGCTTATGAAGTGTCAGAAATGCAACTTCCAGCCACTTCTCACCTCTTCCATTCTCTTCTTTACTCTCCTCTATGAACAAATTTTAGATCATCTATCTTTGCCCTGCCTTTTTCTCAATATTTTCTTTCATTAGTGTCATTTAGGCTTGTAAATGTAAGTGGTGATAGTGACTAGACTATCTGATTTGGAGTCAGGAAAACTTGGTTTCAAATCCTACTTCTGATATTTACTATCTTTAGCCATAAGTGGGTCACAATCTCTCAGAGCCACAGTTTGCACATCTGAACAGTGGGATAATAGTACTCACCTCAAGGGGTTTTTGTAAGGTCATTGTAAGGTCTCATTTGAGATCATGTCTACAAATCGCCTTGCAAACTTTAAATCATTCCATAACTATCAGTTAACTTTTTTAGAATGGGAATTAGGGGAATGGAAAGTTGTAAAAGAGGATGAAAGAAGAATGTTAAAAAGTGAAGCCACTGGATTTAGTAGAATGGACAGAAGAGGTCCTGGTTGGCGGTAGAAAAATTGACCCTGTGTAGAAAGACACTCACATTGGGGAAGAAGACATCAGCAGTAGTTTATGGACTCAAAGACGTGGTAAATCTTATACTTCAAACTTCTTGTTGAAGGAAGATAGGAGGACAGTAGAACAAACATTGAATTTTAAGTCAGAATTGGATTCACATCTTGTCTTTATCATTTCCTATCTGTGTGACCTTGGGCAATTACCTCTCTAGACTTCAATTTACATGACTATAAAATGCAGGGATTGGATGAGATGATTTCCAAGGCTCCTTCCACTTCTACTTCTGTGACCTAAGGAACCATAGAGATGAGACCAAAGATTTGCATAGGACTTAGAAGGTTAATGAAAAACTTTCTATGGATTAAAGTTTTAGATGGTTCTCTTGATCCAGGGAGAAAGAAATAAAAAAAAGAACTAGAAATCTATGCAAACAAATTGTCCTTCATATTACTATCTCATTTTAATAGGAACAGAGTTCATATGAGGCCTATATTTCTCAGAATTTAAGTGATCCTTTTATTCCAAATTTGGTTAGAAATGAAACTGAAGAAATAAAGAGAAAAAATCCTTCAAAGTCTCCCCCCTCCCTCCTCAAAAAATATATATGAACATGGCTTTGTGTAGTGCAGAAGACGAGGGATTTTATTTGAGGTAGCCTAGTAATTTTTTTTTTCTATTTGTTTTTTTTTTTTTTTAAATGAGACAATCAGGGTTAAGTGACTTGCCCGGGGTCATACAGCTAGTAAATGTCAAATGTTTGAGCTCATATTTTAACTTAGGTCCTTCTGACTCCACGGTCAGTGTTCTATCCCCTAGGCCACATAGCTGCCCTGAACAACCTAATAATTGAGGTAAATTTGCTGCTGCCCCAGTGTGGCAGGTTAGAGAGCCAACCTTGGTATTGGGAACTCTGGAAATAAAATCCTTCTTCCAAAACATTCTTGGCCTGAGTTGACAGGCTATAAGTGACAAGTGTTTATACCTATAAACCATGATTCACAAGAAGCCTGGTAGAGTTAATAAAGACCCAGCCTCAGAGTCAAAAAGATTTGGGTTTGAGTCTTGCCTCTGACATAGATCCTACCTATCTGACCCTTAAGCCATTTAAATAATAGGAACAATAGTAACTAGTATTTGGGGTTTGCAAAGCACTTTACCTATAATTCTTTTGATCTTCACAACCCAACTTTGCAAGGTATATGCTTTTATTATCTCCATTTTACAACAGAGGAAGTTGAGGCTGAATTAGGTGACTTGACCAGGAACACATAGCTGTTGAACTTAACTTGAACTTAAGTCATCTGACTCCAAGTCCAGCACTCAATGTAATGTAAGCCCTAGGTATATTTAGCCTCTCAATGCTCTCAGCCAACACTGTAATTTTCAGAGTAGGTGTCTATCTGCTTAGTAAAGGGAGTCAGGGTTCTCATTAATATTCAGGAGTTCCCTATATTATAAAGTCATAAATCTGGAAATTACACACACATGTCTTGAGACTGCAACTATATACCTATACATATAAACGTACACATACATATATACATACACATACACATATACATACATACATACACACAAGAGGTGGAACACACACAACACATTCACAAGTAAATTAACAAAAGGTATATAAAATTAACAAAAAAGCAATTTCAAGGTGGAAAAAGTGCCTCTGATTAAAGGCCCAGGAGAGACCTCATGTAGGTATGTAGGTGGTGGCCAAGTTAGTCCTCTACTCTCTAATATTTCATCCTAGGGGAAAATTTACAGGTAAGAGCTCTAGCTGCATATGTCAGAAGCCCACAAGCTACAGGGCTAGTTTTGTTATAGAAATGTGCACCAGTTGAGACATTTTCAGAAATGTGTTGCCTGTCCCTACCAATAAAACAACGCATTATTCTGAAGGGTTTACAAATGGTTTGAACTGCAACCAGCTGGCTGCTGCAGAACAGGGTATGTTGCACCTGCTAGTAACCTCAGGAGAAAGTGCTGATGAGGTGTTGTTTTTTTAATAGATTATCAGTCTGTTGTACCACTATTAACAATGACAAGGCCAATATGCCACTATGGGTATTTCCTCTGACCCCAAGAGGTTAAAAGATGAGATTCAGCATATTTGAGATGCCTAAAATATGCTTTCACTAAAACAAGTCATTTTTCCCCAGTTACAAAGTCATACTGAAAACATTTTCCTAAGTCCCCATCTCTGATAAAGCAATCTATTCAGGACTTACCTTCTCCAGCATCCTCTCCTGTTTAATGTTACAACTCTGTGATGGACTATTTCTCTATTTATAGCCCAGACAATTCAGCTGCCAGGCAGGTGGTGCTATTGAAAGATAAACAAACTTGTAACAAACCCCCACTGCTTCGTAAATGACCAACTGTGCTGACATGGCTGACTGCAGGAGACTTAACCTACCCTGGGATGTTGGTCATTTACTACAGAGTCAGGATCCCCACAGTTTCCTTGGCCAAGGAACAGCTGGGGCTCTCGGCTTTTTTGTCTTCTAACAAAAAAATCAGAATCAATAGCTATACAGTCTGTTTAAAAGGATCACGGTGTTTTTTTTTTTTTCATTTAATATATGGAACACCAAAATATCAGCTTTACTTCCTTTGCCTAATGGGCTTATTGATCTCCAAGAAGCTTTTAGACTGCTTTGTGGAAATGTCTTCCCTTTGAAAATGTAATTTGGTGTGGTCAGAATGGCCCCAGGTGTCCTGAGAAGTGTGTTCCTGCATCTTCATCTGCCATTGTTCCTTTGGCTGGCTGGGCCCCATCGCTCTTGCTAAGATCTTATGGGCTTTTGCCTGAAAGGAATGGGTAGGGAATGAAAGAAACTTTCTTTTCCTGGCATGGATTCGTAGAGGCACTTTTGAAATCTCTATCCTTCCTTGGTCCATTGGCCCTCCTTATTACCTGACAGATGAAATGTTCCTCATTACAGTAAGGCTATGTTGTAGTCAACAATCAGTTCTTCCCAAAGAGGAAGTTATGTTACAGGAAAAAGAGAACAGAACAAGAAGACAGGAGAACTGGGTTGTTTTAATTCTGACTCTACCCTTTTCTGTGTGTGACCTTAGAAAAGTTATTTCTCTGGGTCTATGTCCTTATTCAATTAAATTCAATAGAATTAAATTGAGTAAGTTTTTATTAAATGTCTATTATATTCCAAGAGAGTTGCAGTAGTACAAAGATAACTGGCCTCAAAACCAGAAAGCCCTAGGCTCAGGTCCCATCTCTGAAACATACTGTTTATGTTGATCCTAGATAATCATTTAACCACATATAGCTACATGAATTGCAAAGGGGAGGGATGGGAGTACAAAGTCTAAATAGGAGGCTAGTTATGTCAGCAGTCCAGATGAGATTTGGTGAGGGCCTTTGTGAGAATTGAGGTTGTGTGGGCATTGTGCACTTAGGATTGAACTCTTATAAATAGCCATAAAATTCATGAAGGGTCACAGCAGCATTAAGGCAAAGGGGATCATAGGATTTAGAGCTGGGAGGGGGCTTTAAGATCATTATGTCTAAGCCCCTCATTTTACAGATGAGGGAATGAAACCCATAGAGACACAGTGATTTGTGTCCAAGATCCCACAGCTATTTAGGGGCAGCGCTGGGATTTGAACCAGATCTTTTGACTCTAAATTCAATACTATTTCCTTTACAATGTAGTCAGTTTCTGGATATAATTCAAGAAAGACACAAAAAGAGCCCCAAACAATATGTGGGAAGACTGAAATTGAAGATATAGCTTAAATTTGTCAGAATATTTAACATTTCCTAGCCAAAGTCTTAAGCGTGGGAAGGATAGCTTAGGTTTGGTTATGCTTTAATGCATGAGGATGGGATGGATGACCTCCCAATGTCCTTTCTAGCTTTAGAGTTCTTTGGAAGACAAGATCAAAAAGCATGTGTTCTCCAAGAAAAGATTAAATAGCTTTTATATTCTATAATTTCCAGATGTTAATATCATACACTGATTTATAGTCCCATGATTGCAATGAAACTCAAAAACATGAGGTGAAGGAAAACTCCATCTTCTTCTGCAAACCATGACATCTCTTACCCTTACCCTTATCCTTCCAGATAACTCCTCTTATGGTCAACAGCCCTTCCCCTTTCAAAATAAACAAACAGGGGGCAGCTAGGTGGTGTAGTAAATAGAGCACTGGGTGGTGGAGTCAGGAAGACTTGGGTTCGAATCTGGCCTCAGACTCTTAATACTTACTAGCCGGTGACCCTGGGCAAATCACTTAAAACCAATAGCCCTTCCTTTACCCCCCCCCAAAAAAAAACAACAAAAAGATAAAATAAACAAATAAAATCCAGTGCACTGTTGATGGGGTGCCAGCATTCATTCCCCACCTTTATTTTGGTATAATATGAGATCCAAATAGCTCTAAGGATTAGTGATTTGATCTGAAGTTTCATATGATTCAGCAACTCAGCTGTGTGGGCTATACCAATGATCTCCTTGGCAAGCCTCCCCAGGCAATGTTGCATATGGTTCATAAAAAATGAAGAATTGGAACCCTGTCTCTTGCCCCCCAGCCTCATCATTCTAGCATCTCTTGTTGATATTATTAGTCATTATTCATAAGAATCAAATATCACTATTTTTAAGGAAAAATAGTCTAATCTCAGAGGGAAGAGATTAATTCATAAGGGAATAGACAACATCTCTGTCAAGGAATAATACTTTATGGAAGAGGGCTGCTATTCTTTTGCCACTCCTTTCTGCCTATAGAGGATCTTGCCTCAACTTTATTGAGAAAATAGAAGCCCTGGGGCGGCTAGGTGGCTCAGTGAATAGAGCATAGGCCCTGGAGTGGGGAGGATCTGAGTTCAAATCCGGCCTCAGACATTTAACACACTTATTAGCTGTATGGCTTTGGGCAAGTCACTTAACCCCAATTGTCCAAAAGCAAAAAAAAAAAAAAAAATAGCCTTTCACTACAAGCTCCTTCTCTTCCCTTTGACATCATTAGTATTCTCCCTTGCTTTATGACATCTTCACAGACGACATGGTCCTTATAATCACCAAGGCCAACCCTTCTTTCTCCTACCCTTAAATGCTCCTGCAATCAAACTTCCTGTTTCTTTAATCTTTAAGCTCTAGCTTTTATACTCATTCCTTCTCTGTTGCCTATAAATATTAGCTTTCCCCTCATCATTATAGAGCCTTCACTTGACTCTCTTATGTCCTCAAGACATTTCATCCTATATCTTTCTCAACCTTTCACAAACTCCTAGCAAAATCTGCATTGCTTCTACTGCTCATCTCATCCACTTCTAAATCCTTGGCCATCTAGCATCTGATCTTATTATTCAGCTGTACCTTTTTTCTCCAAAGTTTTGTTTTCCTTGAGTTGTTTCAGTAGTGTCCAACTCTTTGTAACCCCATTTGTTTTGTTTTGGTTTTTTTATTGTCCAAAGATACTGGAGTTGTCACTTTCTTCTCCAGCTCATTTTACAAATGAGGAAACAGGGTTAAGCAACTTGCCCAGAGTCACAAAACTAGAGAGTATCTGAAGCTAGATTTGAACTCAGGAAGCTAAGTTTTCCTGATTCAGGACCTCATACTCTATCCACTGCACCACCAAGCTGCCTTTCTCTCCCAAGTTAATAAAATCCATATCACATCTCTAATACTGATTAGGGAACATGAAGCTAAAGACAGAACTTGAGTGAGGGGATATTAACAGTGTAGATGAGCCATTTCAGATAAAAAGATAGTCTGTCCCCCTGAAGTTGTAGCCTATGCCCTCATAAGAATTTCATGAGGAGGTAGGTACCACAATGATGGGAAGAGATGTAGGGTGATGGCAGAGTTCAGTAGATAACCACAAACAACAAGATGATTGGAGGGAGAAAACTCATCTCATGGAAATTAGTGCCCTAGGACACAGCTGCAGTCACTGTGCCCTTGTTGAGCCTCTTCTTAGAAGCCAGGTAATGATTAATTGGATTTTGTCATTCCAAGTTTATCACCTCAGGATTAAAGTCAGAAAGTGAATGAAGTTTTTAAGGGGTTTCTAAATATGTAATCTGAAAGCTAGAATCTTTTTTTTGATATTTTTTCTTCCTTTAGTAAAGATCCTTTCACTTTCATAGCCCCTGGCTGAGTTTTTTTTTGAAAGGACTACTTTTAAAAAATTCTAACAGAATTAATAGGATGTGAAGTAACCAGTGATTCCTTGTCAATGCATTTTACTGTTTTTCTTTTTCTGGCTCTACAAGTCACTAAACATTACTCACCCTCTAAGCTGGGAGAAAAGAAATATAACACCAGGTATTTTCCAGAAAGTATTCTGTGATCCTCTAATAGTATAGTCACTACTTTGCTGTTGTTATCAAATGAAAGCCATAACTGCTCCAAAGTGTTATACAATGAAAACTATTTATCATTTTCTTCTTTCCTTGAAAACATAAATGTACTATTTTACTACCTTTTTGTTTTTAATTTCTGAAATGAAGAATCATTTGTCCATGTTGTAGCTAATATATATGTTGTATATGATGACTGAACTGGTGGAGGGTAGAATATGAAGGCAATTTCAGCACTGCTTGTTTAGGCCAGAACATTTCTGATTTTATATGTAAGTGTAACTTAAATCAATTCCAAGTGATTAAACTCACTTTCCATGGGTAATGTACCATGGACATTCTCTTTCCTCTGGCACTTTTCCCAAAGATCACACAAAGAGCATTAGTTGGTTGGTTTTGCATGTCATTGTGACATTCACACAATCAAAAAGAAGCACTCTGCTAAATTGCCCAGGCTTCCAAGTTCAAAGGCATATCATGTACGCCAGACAAAACCAAAGGAAATGAAGACAGTGTCAGATGGGTCATTGATATCCAAATCCAACATACAACTAAAGGAACAATCTAGGAAGCTATTTTGAATTCTTCTTATGCCCCCTTTCTACTCACAGGGCTTAGATCCTCGGGGAAGGATGGAAACTCTATGATCCTGTTAGTTGGTAAATGTAATTTAAAGTTACAAGTGGATTAGAAGAAGCCTAGTGATCCTTAGATAAGAAAGGTGAGGTTTCAGGGAGTTAGTATCTCATGAGGCAGAATTTAAAAGGTCAGAGTATCTTCCCCAAATGAAGCTCCAGATAAGAGATAGAAGGGGAGCACTAGCTCAGAGGAATTCTATAGGGAAGGTAGGATTCAACCTAAATAAATCAATGGACCAATTCTAAACACTAGAAGTGCTATAGAAAGCAAGAACAAAAGGTCTGGGAATTAGAAATGGGAGCTAGGGTTTTCTATGGCAAGTAAAGTTTTGATTATTTAGGAAAGGAAGAAACAAACCTTTTATTGTCTCAGTTAACTTAGGAAGGGATTGCTTTACAGACAGCTTTGGGATTTTGAGTAGTTTCCTTTCATTAGTGTGGACAACCAAAAGAGTCAAGAATTCTTAAAAATTGAATTTGGGATATATTCTGATATTTATATTTTAGTGTGGGGGTGTTTTTAGTGTTTGGGGAGTGCATAGCATCTGAAACAAAATAGTTAAGCCACAGCAAGATAATCTGTTCTGATTCTACATTGAGTCCCTCTTTTCAACAATTCTTTGAATTGCATATTTAAGTTTGTAAAGGACATTGAAGATGTTTGCATCTAATCCTTTCACATTACAGATCAGGAAACTGAGGTATTGTACTTCAGTGAAAAGTACACTGCTCTAGAGTTAGAGGCATTGAGTTCAAATTATGATGCTGTGGCTTGTTACCTGTTTGATTTGGGATAAGTTTATTTAACCTCCATAACCCAGTTTACTCATCTGTACAATGAAGAAGTGGTACTAGGTGTTGGATAAATCCATTTTAGCTCTAAAACCTTCATCTTATGTGACCTAGCGAAGTAAAGTGACATTGCACGGGCAAGTGGCAGAGCCCAGATAGTTCTACAGATTCCAAATCCATCATTCTTTCTACCATAACAGTTCTAGTAAAACTCAACAAAGAGTAAACAGCAAACATTTATTTATTTATCTGTCATGGAGACTTCCAGGTCATTGATCTAATAAAATGGAAGACTAGACACTTTCTTCAATGCTCTTTATCCCTCAAACTTTTGCAAATAGGAATTATTCTCAAGACATAAAGCAGTTTCAGTTGTCTCTGATACCAAGTATTAAACACTTGGATACCAAGAACCCTAGCAAAGTAAAAATTCAATGAACTAATAGCAGGAAAGAAAATTTTCTATCCCTAACACACTCACCCAGCAAATCCTATCCCATCACACATGAATTTCTAACAGTATTACTCAAGTCAACCTACAATTGTTCAACAGAACTCAACTTTACTCTCCCTAGCTAGTGAACCAAAACCAAAAGGCTTATTCTGGATGGGGCAACAGCTGTAGGAGCATTCTGTGGGAAAATGCCCAGAAAATAAAATTCTTGAAACTAAGGAACAAAAGTAAGTGGAGAAGAGAGTGAGAACAATTTTACTTAACTAAACAAAAGGAAAAAAAGAAGAGAAAATTTAAATAACTACATAAAAGGAAGAAAGAAAAACTAGTAAGTTACACAAAACTAGAAGGCTAAAGGAAGAGGTAACAAATAAGGGATGAGGGGAGACACTTGAGAGTAACAGGCAGTGAGTTGTTAGAAATAAGTTCATCTTAAAATATATTGAGCCAAAATAGCTTAAGAGACAAAGTATTGTGTTAATAAAGAGGAAAAATTCTAATTTAAGAAAAAACATTCAAATACTAGAGGCAAATGGAAGAAAATATAAACCAAAATCATATCATCTAAATGGTTTAAACAACCTAATAAAAAAGTTATTAGAAAAGAAAACAAAACCCTACAACCTGTTGCTTATAAGAAAAACACCTAAAACTCAAAGATATACAAAGAGTAAAAATGAAGAGCTGGAATAAAATTTATTGTGCATAAGGTGAATCCAGAAAAGCCAGTTACAATTATGTTATTAGACCAAGTAAATACATATACCTATATTACATATATATATATATATATATATATATATATATATATATACACATATGGGTACATATATATATATATATGGGTACATATATATATATATATATATATATATATATATATATATATATATATATATACACACACACACTCATATAAAATTGCTTTCTCTCTCTCTTTCCTATCTCTCTCCCTCTTCTCCTCTCTCTGTCTCTCTTCCTAGGTCTCTGTCTCTCTCCCTCCATATATACAAACATGAGGGCGTATATACACAATACATTTGCACATATGTATGCATAATCCAGGGCATAGGGTCATCTTCTCACTGAATTGAAATAACAATGGGATTTGGCGGCCACCTGGCTGTCTGAGCAGAATTATTTTAGCATTTTTCCCCAATTACATGTAAAAACAATTTTTGACATTATTTTTTTTTAATTTTTGAGTTCAAAATTCTTTCCCTCCCTTTCTTACCTCCCTCATTCCTGAGAAAGTAAGCAATTTGATATTGACTATATACGTGGAATCATGCAAAATATGTTTCCATATTCCATATTAGGCATGTTATAAAAGAAAACACAGATGCCTCCCCCCAAAAAATGAAGAAAGTAAAAAATAATATGCTTTAACCTGTATTCAGACTTAATCAGTTCTTTCTCTGGAGTTAGATAGCATTTTTCATATTTTATCATAAGTCCTTTGGAATTTTCATGGATTATTGTATTGATCAGAGTAGTTAAGTCTTTCAAAATTCATCATCATACAATACTGCTATTATTGTATATGATGTTCTCCTAGATCTGCTTACTTCACTTTGTTCAGGTAAATCTTTTGAAGTTTTTCTGAAATCATCCTGCTCCTAGTTTCTTATATCACAATAGCATTTAATTACAATCATAAACCAAATCATGTACAGGTCTTCCCAAATTAATGGAAATCCTCCCAATTTCCAATTCTGTGCTACTGCAAGAAGAGCTACTACAAATACTTTTGTAATATAGGTCCCTTTCCCTTTAAAATTTTTTTCTTAAAGAAAAAGACCTAGAAGTGGGATTGCTACATCAAAGGATATGTATAGTTCTATAAACTTTGGGGCATAGTTCCAAATTACTCTCCAGAATGGTTGAATCTGTCTACAACTCCAACAACAGTGCATCATGTCCCAATTTCTCCACATCCCCCCGAACATATGCCATTTTCTTTTTCTGTTATATTAGCCAATCTGACAAGCATGAGGTGGTACCTCAGAGTTGTTTTAATTTGCATTTATCTAATCAATAGTGATTTAGAGAATTTCCTTACATGGTTATAAACAGCTTTGGTTTATCTGAAAACTGCCTGTTCATATCATTTGACCATTTATCAGTTGGGGATTGATTTGTATTCTTATAAAATCAACTCCATTCTCCATTTATCTGAGAAATGAGGCATCTATCAAAGTCGCTTACTGAAAAAATAAAAAAACCCAAATTTTTGCTTTACTTCTAATCTTGGTTATATTGGTTTTTCTTGTGCAAAAGAAATATATGAGAAAAATTATCCATTTTGTATCTCATAATGCTCTTTTTCTCTTATTTAATCATGAATTCTTCCCTTAGCCATATATCCAAAAGGTAATTTGTTACTTGTTCTTCAAATTTGTTTATGGTATCATACTTTATATTTAAATCATGTACTCATTCTGACCTTATTTTCGCATATAGTATAAGATGTTGGTATATATCTGGTTTCTGCCATATTATTTTCTAGTTTTCCACAGTTTTTGCCAAAGAGTGAGTTCTTATCCCAAAAGTTTGGGTCTTTTGGCTCATCAAAAATTAGATTGCTATGATCATTTTACTATGTATTGTGTAGCTAACATATTCCACTGATCCACCAATCTATTTCTTAGCCTATACCAGATTGTTTTAAGTATGCCTATTATTACCACTTTTAAAGCCACACACAAGCAGCTTTCCAGAGGACTGCTGCTGTGAGCAGCTTTCAAGATTCTGATTACATAGTATAGTGAGCTCTCTATTCAATAACAAATCAGAACAAAACATTCATAGAAAATCAAAATACAGCATTCACAATATTACAGCTTATCACAGAAATGGCCACATACTTTTCACCAAAGTGGTCACATAGTTTTAAACAAAGTACATTCATTTAGTCAATCACAAAATCCTTAATTCAATCACAAAGTACAAAAGTCAAAGTTCTCCACCTCTAGGTCACAATATATCATAATCTTCTCAGTCAGTACACAGTATCCAAGTATAGTCTTCTTTCAGTTTGACTCAAGGCTGGCTCTCAGGTTCCATGGTTCCTCTTCCATGGTCCCAACTCCAACTGTCACCTGGGTTCAAAATCAGGGAGCTCCAACTTCCTTATCCAGCTCCTTGTCCAGTTCTTCATCCAGTTCCCATTCCATATTGAAGTTCCCAGTGTCCAGTCTCTTCAAGTCCTTCACAGTTCCTGTTTCTGGGAAGACAAAGCTTGACAGAGCCACAATAATATTCATGCACCATCATCAATTCACTATCTGCCTATGAAATCAACTCAGACCCACCAACAAGGTCTGAGAACTCACACAAATCATCAGCATAGAAATCAACACAGACACACAAACAAGGTCCAAGAGGTCAGCACAAACCATCAATAAAGTCCCAGGACCTCCAAAACCCTCTTCCAGGACTTCTGTACACATACAACCAGAAAATCCTCTTTAATGGCCCCCAGTAAGGTCCCATGGCTTCTGTACAAAATATCACAAACAAACCTCAACATAGAGCAAACAAACAGAGTGCCTGGATACCACAAGTTTTCTCCTTCTTGACTCTGCCACCACAAGAGTTCTTCTCAGTTTTTCTGTTTCTAGCCCTGGGGCTCTCCTTATATACTCATTAGCTCCTTTTCAGGAGTTCTCAAGTTCTAGGGTTCACAAATTGTGGGGTTCACATATTGTGGGGTTCACATATTCTGTTTCTTAACAGACTTGATAAAAGGCTCAAAAGAAACTTGAACTGAAACAAGGTGTTAAGTCAATAGCTAAAACAAGGTGTGAACTACTTCTGTGCTTGCCATTATACCACTATTATTCAATATTTCACCAGAAAAGTTAGCTATAGCAATAAGAGAAGAGAAACCAATTGAAGGAATTAGAATAGGGAAATAAGGAAACAAAACTATTATTCTTTGCAAATGATATTATGGTATACTTAGGAATCCTATAGAATAACTAAAAAAACTACCTGAAATAATTTGGTAGTTGGCAAAGGTGCAGAATATAAAATAATTGCAGTTTCTACATATTACCAACAAAATCCTGCAGCAAGAGACAGGGAAAGTCCATTTAAAATAAATGTAGACAATATAATGTAAATATGTAAATAAAGGACTAAAATGTCTATACCCTTTGTTCACAGATTCCATTACTAGCTTTATATAGCCTAAACAGTCCATTGATAAAAAGAAAGTTCTACATACCTAAATATTTATAGGAGCATTTTTTGTGATAGCCAAGAATCTGAACCAAAATAGACATCCATTAAGTGAAGAATGGCTAGAGAAAGTATTCTATATTAATGTAATCAGGGGTTTACTGGAGGCACCTTGTACACACTCAAGAGAGAGCTAAAATGTTAAATCTATCTTTTTTGTTGTTAAATTTTAAAATTATAGTGAATAGAGCACCGACCCTGGAGTCAGGATGACCTGAGTTCAAATCCAGCCTCAGACGCTTAGCACAAAACTAGCCATATAACCTTGGGCAAGACACAACCCCAATTGCCCTACCTTCCCCCCCTCCAAGAAGCAAAAAGAAAATCTTTAAAAAAATTAACAATTACATTTAATTTAATTTGATTTAACAATTGTTAAATTTTCTGTGTGAGAATTTACACCTGGGAAATCAGCAAATCCTACAAAACATGAGTTGATTTATTTTTTTAATTGTCTAAAATTTAAAAAGTGAGGGGGAAAATGTGCAGAATACAGATGAAATTATAAGCGTACATGTGGGGGTGGCTAGGTGTTGCAGTGAATAGAGCACTGGCCCTGGAGTCAGGAGGACCTGAGTTCAAATCCAGCCTCAGATGCTTAACACTTACTAGTGGTGTGACTTTGGGCAAGTCACTTAACTCCAAATGCCCTCCCTCAAAAAAAAAAAAGCTTTAAAAAAAGCGTTGCATGTATAAATTTTCCCCCTTCACAGAGGTACATGCTGAACACCTGTCAGCACACTCCTGAATATAGTGAAATATCACTGTAAAGAATGGTGAATATGATAAATAAAATACAGAGAAGCATTAAAAAGAGTTGCATGAACTGATGCAGAATTGTAGCAGTAAGAGCCCCACCATCCCCAGGGTGGCTGCCAACACAGGTTCTTAGATCTGCTTTTCTAAAGGAAAGCAACTCCAAATGGGTTAACAAGCTCACTTAAATCAATCAAACATATCATTTACCTAGTTCAGGGGGAAAAGGTCATAACCCGAACTTCAAAGTATACAGACAGAACTTACAAGGCAGAGAAACAAACAGATCAAGCAGACAAGCTTCCAAACTGTCTAACCATTATCAATACCAAATCAAAGTTACCAGAGAGGGAGGCATCAACATCTGGGTTTTCAAAGCTGGGGGTCTCTCAACGGCTGCCCAGAGTCTCATCTGGTCAAACCACACAACTCTTCTCAAAGTGAGCCCCAAAGCAAAGCCTCTCATCAGGGATTATATAGCCTTCTCCTGGCTCAGAGAATGTAAGACCTTCTTGACCCACTGTCCAATCACAAAGTATCAAGGTGTGGGCTTTCCTGAAAAACAAGCCTCCCACCTCAGGCTCCAGGTGCACTTAACCTAGGGGCAGGGAAGATCTCTAAATTTACATTTCTATTACATTCGGCCCCAAAGATCTTTCATGCCCATAGCATAGACAATTTATATTTGAATTAGCACTAAACATCTCTTAGGTCACATTTTCCAGGTACATAAGAAAATCACAATATTATATCAAAGTACAATAGTCCAAGTCTTCCATTCATGGGGCAAAGTCTTGATTAACTCACTCACTTATCAGTAGTTTCAAAATACAGGTCAAAGTCTTACACTCATGGGGCAAAGTCTTGATTAACTCAATTAGTCACTTATTAGTAACAATATCTCAAAGTATTCAAAGTACAATCAGTCACTTATTCAACAAAGTCTTACTAAGTATGCCCATAGTATGGATAATTTACATTTCAATTAGCACTAACCATCTCTTAAGTCATATTTTCGAGGTACATTTAAAGTTACCAAAGTGGCCACTGGACTTAAAAAAACACAAAATACGAAGCATTATCACATAAATTCAAAACAAGAGTCCAAATAAAGTTCTCTTGGGATGGGGGCGGGGGGGTGTCCTTTCCATAACACTGTTCCAGCCCCTGCTTCCACGTCCAGAGAGGGGACTGGGCAACAAAACCAACAGGGTGGGTTCCTTGGGGGTCCATGGTACTTCACCCCACCCACCATAGTCACAATTCCATTCTCCCCCTGGGTCCCAAACTGTGGGATGCAACAAGGAAACACATTCAGTGCCCCTGCTTTGCCCCACAATCCTTATCTTGTCCTGTGGCTGAATTCCAAACTCCTGGGTTCCTTCTCCTCCAGCAGAAGGCAGCAGCATCTGGCTTCTCCACAGGTCTCCATGCAGGCAGCTCACCATTCCTGCTCTCAGCTCAGTAAAGTCAACATGCAGGCTGTTCTTCTCTCCTGTTCCATGGCTCCACAAAGTCACAGCTACCACAACTGGGAAACAAACAATTATCCCAGCCCCCATGCTTTCCTTTTACTCTGCAGATCCCATCCTCATCGCCATTTTGTAGCAGCAAGAACCCCAACATCCCCAGGGTAGCTGCCAACACAGGTTCTTAGATCTGCTTTTGTAAAGGAAAGCAACTCAAAATCAGTTAACAAGCTCACTTTAATCAATCAAACATATATTACCCAGTTCAGGGGAAACAGGTCAGCACCCAGAACTTCAGAGTATACACACAGATCAAACAGACAGGCTTCCAAACTGTCCAACTATTATCCATACCAAAATCACAGTTACCAGAGAGGGAAGCTTCAACATCTGGGTTTTCAAAGCTAGGGGGCTCTTAATGGCTGCCCAGAGTCTCATCTGGTCAAATCACACAACACCCTCAAAGTGAGCCCCAAAGCAAAGCCTCCCATCGGGCTTATATAGCCTTCTCCTGGCTCAGAGAACATAACAACCTTCTTGACCCATTGCCCAATCACAAAGTATCGAGGTGTGGGCTTTCCGGAAAAACAAACCTCCCACCACAGGCTCCAGGTACACTTAACCTAGGGGCAGTGAAGATCTTTATACTTGCATTTCCATTACAAGAATAAAATAAGCAGAGTCAATAAAATAATACAGTAACTGCAATAATGTAAAAGTAAAAAATAACCACATATACACAAATAAAAATGACTGTTGCAAAATTATAAAGAACTAGAATAACATGAAAGAAGAGATATGAGAAAATAATCCTACTACACAACTTTTTACATGTGGAAGGTCTATAAGTGTTATGCAGTGCATATATTTTCAGGCATTTTTGTTATATTGATGTTATGTTGACTTTTTCTCTTTTTATCAGTTATCTGGTTTATCTAAAGTACCAGCTCAGCTATCAGCTCTGTCAGTGACTAGTCTTCTCAGAACATACTGCCTGCTTCATAGCATTGTTATGAGGAAAGTGCACTGTAATACTTAAAACACTATATGAATATGAGTTGTTATTATTTTATGAGACCATACATTTTAGGAAAAACTTAATTCAGGGGATTCTGTGAGCCAATACTTACAGTTGATATTGTATGCAAAGGATGAAGACAGTCTTAAGAAGGATCATGGAAGAGAGTTCTATCTAATAATGGCATACTTTATAGATGAAAGATACTAATATGACTACTCCAGTTTGTTTTTAGGTGATAGGGCCAATATCAAGGACAATGTGAAAGAGCTTATTCAAATAATCCAAATAATCCACAGTGTACTCACTGTGCTTAAAAATTGAATAAATCAAGACCAAGAAGTTTACAGTCAAATTATATTTGATTATATATATATATATATATATATATATATATATATATACTTACTCAACTTTCAATATCTTTGTAGTCATATTTTCCCCTTGAGTTTAGTAGGTTTCTTTTTTATTTTTAGCACAAGAAAGTTTATGGAAACTAGATAGAATTAACTGGATAATCTTCTACCAGTATTTAGCTCAGTGCCTGGCACATAGTGGATGCTTAATAAAAGCTTGCTGACTTGACTTGTCTACTTGAAACTGAATGCATCAACAAAATCAAAATTACTATGATATTTGTATAATAAAAAATTATACTGTAAAAAAATTAGAAAACAATGAAACCAGGTAACTTTTATAGCTGTGACTAGGAGAAAATTGTTAATCAAATAAGGAATAGAGATAATCACACAAGAGCAAATCGATAATATTAATTATGTGATATTGAAAAGCTTTTGCATGAAGAGAATGTGTATAACTAGTTTAAGAAGGAAAGCTATTAAGAAAAAAAGCTTTGCATTAAATATCTCTAATGGGAATAGTGTTTATATACATATGCATTATATACAGAGGTTTTGCATACAGTTTTATATATGTGTATATATATATATATATATTTAAATGGGCACATGCATAATATATCATGGATTAAACCTATTTTTGGAGGTTTTCTTCATGGTATTTCAGGATATCAAAAATAATTTTAAAACATTTAGGGAGAACATATAAGCCAGATATGCTAGTTAGGATATTTATGTTCATTCTTTGAATAACCTGGAAAAATATTCATTTAATCCTATTATTTGACCTCTAAATGAAGGGATTTCTTAAACCAGATTTTCCCTGTCCATCATCTGAACACTTTAGAGAGCTATCGAGGGATAGTGTAAAGAACACTAAACTTGAAGTCTAGAGACCTTAGTTTGATCCCAGCTCTGACCCTTAAGACATGTCAGATTGTTGCCAAGTCATTTCACTTGAATCTCATTTTCATCATCTATAAAATGGGTGTAGTTTTTGCACTCACTGTCTCATTGGATTATTTTATATAAAAGGCCATACAAATTACAAAATTCTTATAAACTGATTTTGTATTATTGTTTGAAAAGCTGATCCAATCTCTATGAGTTGCTAGCTTCACTCTTAGAGAGTAGGATAACCAATAATATGTATGTTTCTTTAAGAAAAAAAGTCAAATCAGGTATGATAAAGAAATTTCTGAAGTTCTAACATGGGTATAATGGTTTTATTATGTTACCAAAAATAAACAAACCAAACACACACACACACACACACACACACACACACACACACACACACACAACTTAGCTTCTTGCTAATACACACTGAGAAAGTTAGACCACCTGTTTTGAATTTGTCTTTCCAATTGCATCAAATGGTTAGAGCAGGGTCCTCAAACTTTGTCTCAGGCTGCCTTTATATTTTTAAAATTACTTAGGACCCCAAATGTCTTTTATTTATGTAGGTTATATCTGTTCATATTTACCACATAAGAAGTAAAAACTGATGAATTTTAAAAATATTTAGTAATTCATTTTAACATAACAATAAACTGATTAGATGCTAACATAAATAACATAATTTATGATTTATGGAAAATAACTATGATTTCCCAAACCAAAAAAAAAAATAGCAAGAAGAAGAATAGCATTGTTTTACATCATTTTTATTGAATCTCTTACATGTTTGGCTTAATGCCAAAGCTAGATTCTCATATCTACTTCTGCATTCAGTCTGTTATGATATGTTACTTTGGTGAAATATATGTAGAAAATTAGGCCTCAGATAAGTATATGTAAAAGGGAGAAGCATTTTAATAGGCAGATAGTATCTTAGTATTGTTGTGTAAATAGTTATAACTATTGTGCGGACCCCCTGACAGGGTCTTATGGACTCCAAGGGGGCAAACAGACCACACTTTGAGAATCACTTGGCTAGAGTAACTTCCAGAAAAACCACAGGGAGTTAATGTAACATGGAATGTCCCAGTTTCCAGGATAAGGCCATTTAATTAGTATTGCTTTAAGAGTTACTTTCTCTGACCTTAAGGTTTTGTTGTTGTTGTTTTTATTTTTGTTTTTGTTTTTGTTATTTCCATTTGGGGCTTTCTTGAACAGCTATTACACCATCCTAACAAGAACGTACAGAAAATCAATAAACCAAAAAGTTCAATACAGTATAATATGACTTAACTTGAAAATATTGTACAATGTGGTATTACAAGAGAAGCTAATCCTAGCTGGGTTTTTTTCGTATTGTTACAATCTGTTTTAATACTTTATAGTCCTGAGATAATGTACCTTTTGTTTTAAAGTAAAGTCATTTCTAAAGCAGAGAATGGTCCCAAGAGAGCATGATCTCAAGTCTTGTCGTTTTTAAAAGCAAATTAAATGTCAGGTAAGGTGGGTGGTGGGGTTTTTTTCCTTCCTCAAATGGTTTTTCACAGTGAATTCTCAATGTGTGAAATCAAGAATTAATGTCTAAATGGAACAATAAATACAAAGCAGAGCTTTTTCTCATCAGGAAATGCTGTACAGGTTACGTACTGTTAAGATCATTCTTAAGTACTGCAATTTACAAATTCCATGTCTGGTTTTCTTTGAAAAGGATATTTTCCCCTCTGTAAATGATTTTTTGGCATATGCTAGAGTGCCATTGTTCATAACTTTTCTCCAAAGAGTGCATACTTGCCATTTTCATAAGTGTTTATAATACTCTGTGAATTATTCTAAATCCAGGTGGGTTCAGAATTGCACGCTCCTCTCTCCCCTCCAGAATTCTGCACACATGTGCACAAACGTGTACATGCACACATACACACACATGCAATGTATATAAAATCTTCGATTATGCTATTATTCATTGCTGACACATTTACAAATAAAGGAGCTGAACAATAAATATAGTGCTTACTACGTACCAAATGCTGTGCTAAGTACTTTTCAAATATTATTTCATTTAAGCCTCAAAACCCTGTGAAGTAGGTGCTATAATTATCCCTATTTTATGGCTGTGGAAGCTGATGTGAAGTTAAGTGATTTGCCCTAACAAGTATCTAAGGCTGGATTTGAACTTATTTTCCTGACTCCAAGTGAAACATTCTATCCAGTCTAACAGCTAGCTGCCTCTGTGATCAGCTGAAACTATGCTTATCTGGTCTAAGATTCAGACATTTGTTAAGGACTGTCATGATCTACTTGAGAAAAGACACTAAAGATTAATAGCATGGCAAGCTGGATTGTGAACATGAATGAGAATTCCCGCTTGGAAGATCTAGCTCAAAAATGCACAGGACTAAAAACATTGTATGTGCATGGCGGGAGGTAGGAAGTGTTTTATGTCAGTGTGGGGAGAGGACTACATCAAATTGGATAGTGAGTTGAGTGCCTGTGGCAAACTTAATAGTGGGCCAACCTTGGAGTGTGAAAAACCTGGATGTGAATCCTGCCTCTGACACATACTATGTGTCCACAGGTAAGTCACTTAACATCTCAGTGGCCCTAGGCAATGGTCTAAGACTACATAAGTTATAAAACTCTAGGTAACAATTTCTCATTTTATGTCACATCTTCCTTGTTTTTCTTCATGTTTTGGAATGTTCATATTTCTAAAGTTTATCTTACAAAAACTATTTTTAAATCTTATAAGCTGTGAACAGGTTGATGATCTATATCAGTGTGCTATTGCTGGAGCTTTCTAAGTGGTTTCTCTGCCTCAAGTCACTCTCCATGAACTGAGTTGATAAGACACTGTAGGTTCAAGTACTCTTAGAAAAGATACTTTTTTAAAACCTTAGGTAAGTCTGTTAAACATGGATGCTACTATGGCCGATTATCCTTTTGCTTCTGTCACTAAAACCACAGGCTTCCAATAGACCTCTGTAGGAAATCAATCATCACTACAAACAAGGTATCACTAACCACAGCCAATTCCAGTCAGGAGAGCACATGAAAGACAGTCCCAGTCCCTCCCACCCCCACACCCACCTGCAAACAGATGACAAAGTAAGATACCCTTTTCCTTTTTTTTATAGACATCTCCCACTCTTACTTAGACAAAACTGCTCTCTGGGAGCAGCAGCCAAGCTGAATTTGCCATGAAATGTTGAAGGGCTAGGAAACCTGGACCTTCTGCCACCTGCCTGTATCCCACACTCCAAGCCAAACTTCCCTATATCACAAATCAAGACTCTTAATCTTGGTTATGATCCTTCTTCAAGGTAAATATCAATTTAGAACCCTAGGATCAGGGCACAGAGTTTGGAGACTGCTAACCAAATGTCTTATTGGGTTTCTGAGTCATTAAAAAAATCCAAGATGCATCCTTTACCCCAAGGCTGGGTTGGGGAGGCACTAAGACAGCATTAGACAGTAGAAACGATACTGGATTTGGAGACCGAAGCACATAGGTTTATATCCCCTCTCTGAAACTGTCTGTGATCCTGAATATATCCTTTAGCTTCAGTTTCCCTACATGTAAAATAGAGATAATAACAGAAGTATCACAGCATTCTTGTCAGGATCAAAGACACTTATGTGCATTGAAAACTTTAAAGTCTTAGATAAATGTTAGCTATTATTATTATTCCCACGAGTGCCCATATAATGCTTCCTCCAAATGTGTGAGGGCAGGAGGAAAGATTCAAGGACAACTTGCTTGCAAAGGATCTGCAGATAACAATCATAAAGTTTTATTTCCCCTGGTATCCATTCATTTACTTGAGCCCAGGACAGGTGCCATGATTTTCCCCTTCCACATCGTGGCCTAAACTGGATCCTTTGCTCATTTTGATCAATTTGACCAAAGAACCCAGATGTTCCCTTTGGACTTAATTATCATCTCTATGTTGATGATTCTTACATCAACTTATCCAGCCCTGACCTCTCCGCTAACCTCTAATTTGGCATCTCCAATTACCCATCTCTAGTCATCCTAAATTCAACAAGTCCAAAATCAAACTAATTATCTTTTCCCTTAAACCCTCCCCTGTCCAAATTTCCCTATTGCTATTGAGGTATCACCATCCTCACATCCCCCCTAGCATGCCACCTAGGCATCATCTTTCCTCCTCATTCTTATCTCCCATATACAATCTTTGCCAAGGCATATTAACTTCACCTTTGCAAAATCTCTGGAATGTCCCTTCTCCATTTCCTCCACCATCCCCCATACTATCACCATCATGGGGTACCTCATGCCTAGACTATTACCTCATGCCTAGACTATTACAATAGCCTGTTCTGCCTGCCACAATTTTCTCCATTTTCCATTCCATCCTCTATTCAGTCATCAAAGTGATTTTCCTAAAGCACTAGTCTGACCATAATACTCCCATACTCAATAAATTCCAGGGAGTCCCTATCAACTCTACAATTAAACAATACTATGTTTGGCAATTAAAGCCCTTCATAGCATAGCCCTCCTACCCTCTACTTTTGCAGTCTTCTCACAACTTACACCCCTCTCCCCAACATACTCTTCAATCCTGTGACATTAGCCCCTTTGCCATTCCACAATTAAGACATTCAAACTCTCAGCTCCAGGCACACTCCCATTATTGGAATGTTCTTCTTCATCTTTGCCTCCTGGCTTTCCCAGCTTCCTTCAAGTCCCAGCCAAAATCCCACCTTCTACAGAGAGCCTTTCTCAACCCTTCTTATTTCTAGTACTTTTCCTTTGTTTATTATTTCTCATTTATCCTGTAGGTAACTTGGTCATAAATATTTGTTTCAACCTTGTCTCTTCCATTTGATTGTGATATCCTTGAGGGCAGTGGTTATCTTTTGTTTTTCTTTGTATTCTGAAGCATAGTATAGTTCTTGGAATGTAATAAATGTTTATGGATTGATTGACTATATCAGCCTTAATAACGATCAAGAAATTCAATGAGAAACTACAGATTCTTCCAACTTAGAACTATTCAAGAGGTCAACCAGAAATTCCAGAAAGAAAAGAAGATAATTTAAATCTAAGGTGGGGGGTGGGGTAGGAGAAACTGTCAGATTGCCTCTTTAGACAATTATGGAATTGGTTCAACAAATTGTAGTAAATGAATGTAATGTAAAGTTACTTTGCCAAAAGAAATAATGGAAGGCAATTTTAGAGAATCTTGGGTAGTATGAACTGACAGACTGAAATATGCAGAACTAGAACAATTTCTAAAAGGAAATCAATATTGTAAAGCCAACTTTGAAAGACCTAATGAATCCTCTTAATATGATAACTAACCATATCTCCAGTGTACCTATGATGAAGCAAGTTACCCACCTTCTGAGAAAGAGGTTGTTGACCCATTGTATAGGATGAAACACATTTTATAACATGTTCATTTTGCTTGACCATCCTTATTGTAAAGGTTTCTCCCCCCTCTTTCTCCATTGATAGGAGGAGGTCCAGAGTTAACAATAGTGATGACTGGAAAAGGGGAGGGGTGACTTGAAATGCATTTGTTTTGTTTTTTAAATGCACAGAACAAAACATAAGGAAGATTAGAAAGAAGCATGGGCAAGCAGGAGAGTTTTGGAAAGGGCATGTAAAATTGATTATATACCATTTAAAACAGTGGTATGGCGTAGATGTTCATAGGTTCATAGAAAATCATCTTTTTTGTATTCTCTTATGCACATGGGAATGTCTTTTTCTGTTTTTTAAAATTAGAATAAAAATGAAATTTAAGAGTAACAGTTGTAATTCCAACATATAACCTGGTTATGCCACGTACTTCCCCAAAGACTCCTTTAACAAATCAGAATCTCACTGTTCCTATTACTCTATCTAAAGAAACTTCCAGATAAAATTAACTCTATAGGGGGAATAATTAAAAGTAACATCTGGGAATTACTTTCCTTAACTTGGTTAGCTTCACTGGTATAAAGAATTCTTAATATAAAGACTCCCTCTGCCAAAGTCAATCAACAACATCACTGTAATTTAGGCTTAAGAGTTTTCTGGGAGTATTTAAGAGGTTAAATGACTTGTCCATGGCCATATACCTGGCATAAATCAGATGAAGAACTTTCAGTTATCTTCCTGACTCCTGAACTGGCCCTTTAGCTGCTAAACCCCACTTACTCTTTGTTGATTTCTATTTATATGGCTTTGGGAAAGTAATTTAATATCCCTGGGACTTCCTTATCTGTAAAATGAAAGATTAAAATTGGAAGGGCTACAAGATCTATGATCCTATCTATGAACCTATCATCTTTAACTTGTCATAGAATATGATTGCTGATTTATCAGTTCTTTCACTCTGAAATCAGGAGGGCATCCATTACATATGCATAGCTCTGAATACTGAGGGGGCAAGCACATTTTTATCCAATGTTCACCCACATCTTATTTACTCTTTCTTAGGTAACTCTAGCCAGAATAATTTCTCTTCACTGGGATCCTAATGTCAAATTCCTTTTCAGGGAAGCAATTTTCTCCCAATTAGTGCACATAACATATCAATGTGATCATCTCAAGGTGATACAAAAGAAATCTATAATATCCTGTAAACAGCAAATTCTCAGACCTTTCACATAAATGACTTTTTATTCCCTTTATTCAAAATTTCTCACTGAAAAATTCATATGTGCCTTATAGTTTTTATTCATATCGCAATATTCTCCCTCATTACATCAATATATTAAAATAAATATTTACTTTTATACCAGCAATATGTAGATATATATGTATGTATGCATAGATATTAAAATAAACTTATTTTATATATTACATATTTTATTTAAATCTGTTAAATAATTTCAAGACTAAATTAGTTATCACTGATATAAGTCTAAATACATATTTATATGTGATATATACTGGTGGTTTTCTGAATGCATCTATCATGGATTAATGAACATATGGGCAAAAGATGCAGGACAGTAATTCCACAATAATGATTTAAATAGATATATACAATACAGTGAAACGTTAAATGATGGTGAAATATACACATATAAGTAAATTATTAATATGTATATTTAGCATACCATTTCAATGTTAGTACTTCCAATATGCCATTGAAAACTAATATCTAAATGATAAGAGGTCCAAATAGAATTAAATCACATGTAAAATCAAGATTTATAGTATTATAATTAGTAACTCTCCAATTCATTACAACAGACTCCTAAGTGCCTACTATGTGTATGGCACTATGCTAGTCGCTGAGTATATGAAGACAATAATTAAAGCATTCCTTTTCTCAAAATATCTATATTCCACTAAAGGGATACATCTATATAAGTATGTAAAAACAATATATAAAAAGTGATATTTCAAATTTGTATTGAACAAAATTGTACATGAACAAATTCAATAAATGACCAGATTGCCAAAACAACAAATTTATGTAGCTCTTACCATTATTTAGGAATATAAATTTATTATTTCACATGACCAGACAAGAGAAAATAAGTCATCTGAAACTTTGCAGCTCCCAAATCCATTTCCTCAGCACCCAATCCAAAGGATAAACAGCTTCCCAAACTAATTCTATGGTCATATCTTCCCCAGTTTTTTGCTCTTTCCCACTGGGATTTTATGCAGGCTTCACCCAGTGATTTCACCGAGAATTGGACTGGTTCCTTTCTCCTTAAGAGACAAGAGCCTAAAATGCTTCCTAACTTCTGACATTCTCTTGCACTTTTCAATTGCTTTTGGATGCTGCAAGAAAGCCTGAGTGGTCCCTTGGTCCCCCACCTTACTTTTCTATTCCTTACTATTGGGCTCTCTCCTCTGTGCTCAGTAACTCTTTACCACAACAAAGCATAGAACTGCTGAAAAATACCGTTATGTGTAGTAGTACATCAAGCCCAAGTTCATTTCTACCTTTCCAATTTCCCAGTTAGACAATAGTATCTTTAGGCAGGTAGATAGTTCAGTCAAGTCAGCAATTAACTATTGTTTACCATGTGCGAAGCATTTTGCTAAGAGCTAGGATTATAAATATAAGGAGAAACAAAGATATTCCCTACCCTCAAATAACTTACATTCTAAAGGAGAAAGACAATATATAAAGGGGAGTTGAAGAGAAGAGGGAGAGAAAATACCAACAAAGGTACTTGGCAGAGAAAACCCAGAGTCAGGAAAGAGCCCAGAAAGGAAAAAAAGACTTGGCTGGCCTAAGTATCTTCCTTAAAAAGCAGTTGCAGAAGGAACTAGCCAATTAGAAGAAAGAACCTTGAGGCAGAGTGTGCTTTTAATGTGAGAAGTACAGAAATAGAGTGAACTGTCAGAGTGTGGAGGCTGCTATGGAATGGTAGATAGAAAGAGAGAGACAGCGACAGAGAGAGACAGACAGACAGACAGATAGATAAGACTGGCAGACAAAGCATTTACCAAGCATTTGCTAATGTCAGGCACTGGGCTAAACCATGATAATACAAACACAAGCAAGCAAGATAGTCCCTGTCCTCTAATGGGGAAAGATAACATTATATATAAAAGGGAAGGGGAGATGGGAATGATGACCATAGTGAAGGAAGGAGTATGTGCAAATGGTGAGGAAATAGTGTGGGTGCCTAGATAAAATCCAATCTATATAATCCTACCATGTGAAGATGAGAGATACGTTGCTTTTGATCAAGGAATCCATCTAGCTACATCATACTGATATTAAAAACAAAGCACAGAGTAAGACTACATGTGAGCATCAGCAAGTCTAATTTTCCATGAAAGACAGCTTATACTGATGTGGGGACATACTGCTTTACACATCAGAAATTGGAGAGATTTGCCCAAGGCCTTTTTTCTTCTAACTTGGACTATGGTTATACGGGCTTACCTTGTTTTATTGTACTTTACTTTATTGCTATAGTATTTCACTTTGCAGAGACTTCATTTTTTCCCCTCACAAATCAAAGGTTTGTAGCAATGCTATGTCAAGGAACAATTCATGCTCACGTCCTGTCTCTGTGTCACATTTTGCTAATTCTCACAATATTTCAAACTTTTCATTATTAATATATCTGTTATAGTGATCTATTATCAGTGAACTTTGTTGCTGCTATGTATTATAATTGTTTTGTAGTTCCACAAACTATGCCTATATAAGGTCGTAAACTTAATCAATAAATATTTTATGTTTCCCTGAGACACAACAATATTTAAATTAGGCCAACTAATAACTCTACAATGGCCTCTAAGTGATCAAGTGAAAGGAAGAGTCTATAAACTGTGATACAAGTGAAAGGAAGATGCTGCAAACTTCACTGTTGTCTTATTTTAAGAAATTGCCACAACTATCCCAACCTTCAGCAACAACCACCCTGATCAGTTGTCTTCAATATCTATTGCAAAAAGTTTATTAGTCATTGAAGGCTCAGATAATGGTTAACACTTTTTAGCAATAAAGTATTTTTAATTCAAGTATATACAGTTTTAAAAACATAATACTAATGCATACTTAATAGATCACAGTACAGTATAAATATAGCTTTTATATGCAATGGGAGACCAAAAAATTCAAGTGACTAACTTTTTTGAAATATTCACTTTATTGAGGAGGTCTGGAACCAAGCCCACAATATCTCCAAGGTATGACTGTATCTTCCTAATGGGATAGTCTGTTCCCAAGAAGTTTTTTTTCAAAAGCAATATTTTAATATTCCTAATGCATAAATCTGATCTCAGAACTACAAAGCTCAAAGATCTTCAGAAGGCTTCACTATCTCTAGGATAAAGCTAATTGCATATATTTCTAGAGGGCTTTACATTTTGAAAAATACTATCTTAGTTTAGCCTCACAACAACCATGTGATATTTACCCACTTTTTTTGGGGGGGAGATGATTTTTTTTTTATTTATGGAACGGGAAAAATTCTTCTACCAATGCAGACTGGCTACTGTCCTGAATCTATTAGTCTTAGGATCTGAACCATGATGTATAAATAGATTAGATAGATAGATAAACTTCATTTCAATAATGATGTTTCTAATTTTATAAGTATCATAGTATGATAGGCCCTTTGTTTCCTAAATATTATATGGGTTTTTAATGAGAATCCTTTCCAGATTTATCATGGTTTATCCTAGGGACCTGAAGCTACGAATTAAGACCAGTCTTTTAAAGGTATTCATTGATTTAAGGTGGTAAATTTTATTATTGGTCTTGTTGCTATATAAAAAAGTAGTTATAAAAAGTTGTTATATCATGAAAAAATATCAGCAGATATTAGACAAGTTAACATTAAAGCAGGAAGTGTTAAAAAAGATTAAGTAAATTATATTGTATAAAAGGTTATTATGTGTATATTTTATGTATAAGGAGGCATGTATATGTATGCATATATAATATACATATAGATAGATACACAGTATGTACATATACATGATATATAGGTAGATATAGATTATATATAGGTAGAAATATGAATACATATATACACATATATAATATTTGTGTGGTATTTGTATCTATGTATATATTTGTACCTAATAATGCAAACACCACATTTTAGAAAGATAACTTCATAACTTTGCTAGGAATATGTTGTAATAAGAATTAATTCATAAATAAATGACACATATCTAAATGACATTTATCTAAAAGATATATTCCCCAGTGGAACAATGGTAAAAGGAAATGAATAGAGAATTTACAAAGAAATAAAAAAGAAAGTGTTAATAAGCACATAAACATATGCTCAAACCCCTTAATAATCAGAATATTACAAACCAAAAAGAAATCTTGTTACCCCCTAGAATGACAAAAAATAATACCTCAAAATTATAAAATCCAGTGTATTGTGTATAATGGAGAAATTAATAACTTATGTAAAACTATACAACTTGGGAAAGATTGACAAAGAGGAGGGGTATTTGAGATTAGAGAAAAAAGGAGGCTGTCACCTGGGGAAATAGATGTGCCTTAAATTAGATAAAGCAAAACTAATACAATAGGAAAAGTACTGATATTAAAAAATCCTAAGTCAGAGGGAAAAAATACCAGAGAAAAAATAGAGGAAAAGATAAACCTAATTCTCATAAGTTTAAATATGAGAGTAATAACAATACAATAAAAGGAAAATGACCGACTGTTGTAGAAAACAAAAGTCCACATTCTGTAGTTTACAAGAAACACATCTTTAAAAAAATAAAGCTATACAGAAAATAAAAATGAGAAGCCAGAACAAAATTTTCAATGGACCAGGTAAATAAAAAAATCTGGATATTCAACAAGGAAATTGCAATATGCTGAAAGCCTGACAATAAGATAATGTCAATATTAAACTTATCTACTTTAAATGTCATCTCATCTAAATCCATAAAGAAAAAAGATAACAAGAACAAGGATACATAGTACCACAATAATATTGAAACAATTCAATGTTCCTCTCTCAGAGTTGGACAAATTTAACCAAAAAATTAACTATATAGGAAAATACAGAATTGAAAAAAAAAATTGCTGTAGAATTTAGGGCTTACAAAATACTAACTTCTGAATGGAACTCCTAAAGAATAAACATATTTCTCCACATCTCCAATGGACCATTTATCAAATTTGGTCATTGATTGGAATAGATGAATATATAGAAATGGATTAGATATAGATGTATTATATATACATATAGAAGTAAGAATAGTAAACTGTAGCAGCAAGCACCCAAACATACCCAGAATGGCTGCAAGTACAGGTTTTTAGATCTGCTTTCCTAAAGGAAAGCAACTCAAAATAGGTTAATAATCTTGCTTTAATCAAACATATGCCACTTACCTAGTTCAGGGGGAAAAGGTCAGCACCCTGAGAATACAAACAAATTACAAGCAGAAGTTACAAGCAGACAGAGAAACAGATCACCAGACAGGCTTCCAGCTGTCTGACCCTTACATCCATACCTAGTCAGTTACCAGAGATGGAAGCACCAACATCTGGGTTTCAACGGCTGCCCAGAGTCTCATCTGGTCAAATCAAACAACCCTTCTCAAAGTGAGCCCCAAAACAAAACCTCACATCAGGGTATATATAGCCTTCTACTGGCTCAGAGAATGTCACAATCCTCTTGACCCACTGCCCAATCACAAAGTATCAAGGTGTGGGAGTTCCTGAAAAATAAGCCTTCCACTACAGGCTCCAGGTGACCACATTCACCTATTAGGTGAGCAGAGTATATTTTCATTCATTCATTTGAGGACAGTTAGCGTTAAGTGATTTGCCCAAAGTCACATGGCTAGTAAGTGTGTCAAGTGTCTGAGGCTGGATTTGAACTCATGTTCAACTGACTCCCTGGACAGTGCTCTATTCACTGGCAGAGTATATTTTCAAATCTGGGAAGGTTCTCAGAGTCACTTAAGCCTATCAAAGGGCCTAGGGGCAGGGAAGATCTTTAGATTCCCATTCCCATAACATAAACAAATATTTTTAAAACACCATAAGACAATATAAGTAGAAATCATTTTGATGAACACAAACAAGAGAAAAAAAAACAAAGAAACTTTAATGATTAAATCTTAATAATGAGGGTATTAAAGAAGAACTTGTATAAATAATTAATAATTATGGGAGACAATGATAGAAACAAAGCACTATACCAAAATATCTTGGATGTATTTAATTCAGTTTGCAGTGAAAAAAATATCACTTAAATAGGCATTAGCAAAATGGAAATATAATATACTATAAAAGTATTTAGATAGATATTCAATAAATAAACACAAATACAGCATTTAAAAATTAAAAATGAAATAGATAAATGTAAAACTTAAAGAATATATATAGAAATGTTAAATAAAGCTAAAAACATTTTATGAAAAGAGCAACAAAATTAGCAAACCTCTACCCAACCTTATTAAAAAGAGGGAAGAGAATTAAGTTAGCTAAGTAGCAAATGAATAAGGTGAAATCACAACAAAACCGGAATAAATTTTAAAAATTTATCAGAACCTATTATAGTTATATGCCAAAAAAAATAGATAACAAAAATGAAGAGAAATACCCTCAGTTATATAAAATATCCAAAGTAACAGAACACTAAATAGAGTTTCATTATTCAAAATCAGAAAATAGAACTAATTATAAGGGAACCCAAGGTGGGGACCAGAGTTTTAGGGGGCAACATATCTTGGTCTTGATAGATTCACAAGAGAATTCTAATAAAACTGCTACAAAACAATGGATTGTTATTCTACAAAAATTATTCTTAAAAAATGACTCATAAAAACCATTTCACCAAATTCCTTTTTTGAGACATACATAGTCCTAACCGCCAAACAAAAGAAAGTTAAACAAAAGACAAAAAGATACCAATATAATTAATGGATATTGATTCAAAATATTTAAACAAATTCTGTCAGACTATAGTAATTCCCCCCAAAAATTATTTATTATGAAAAATTATTATGAAGAATGATTTAACTTTTGAAAAGTAAATATTTTAAGCATATTAAAACAAAACCATTAATAATACACAGGATTATCTCAGTAGATGAAGTAAAAGACTTTGACAAAGTATAACATTCATTTCTGTTAAAACATCTTTAAAACATAGATAGAGAAATCTTTTTGTAACTTCATGAATAGCATCATTTCCAATACGGACTCCCTGGAAATGTTATCAGTAACTGCAAGAGTAAAGCAAGGATGCCCATTCTTCTCCCTGTTATTTTATATATTTATGGAAGTGCTGAGAGTAGCAATAAGAGTGAAATTAATTTGCATCATAAATGTAGGTAAAGACCAAATAAAATTCTCCCTATTTGCTGATGATATCATGGCTTACTTAGAAATCCTCAGCAAAGACATTAATTGGTAAAATGAATAGCTTTACCATGACTGTGAACTAAAAAATGAACAGAAACCTATAGGAAACCTGTAAAATAATTTTTAAGAAATTCAAAAGGATAGAAAAGGAAATACAATTCCAAATGACTACTGAATATATAAAATATTGGAAACTCAATCTTCCAAAGCACCACAAATAGTTTAGTACATTCAATTAAAAAAATATTCCTTAAAGAAATAAAAAACAACTTAAATAGATGAAGGAATATTCATTGCTTATGACTAGGCCATGCTAATATATAAAAATGACAGTACTAGCAAAGTTAAATTATTTCTTAATGCTATAGCAATCAAATTACTAAAGGGAAAAGATTTGATGAAACAATAAGAAAAATTATTTTGAGAACCAAAATCTAAGATATCAAGGTAAATTATGGAAAAGGAAGTAATGAAAGGGGATTAAAGCAATAATCATTAAAAATGGCATTACTGAAAGTACTGAAAAGTAGTTCAATGGAACAGTATAGACAGTGGAGAATCTAAAAGCATGGACATTAAAAAACGTGTCAACACAAATTATTTGGAAAAAATTCCCTGTTTGATAATAATTGTTTGGAAAACTGGAAAGTAGCTGAGCAGAAATTAAGCTTAGATCAACATCTTGAACAATGTTATGCAAAAAATTCAAAATAGACACATGACTTGAAGAACATACAACTAACATAAAATTAGAAGAGAAACAAAATGTATACTTTTCATAGTTATAAGTAGGAGATGAATTCTTATTCAGAAATGGGCCACTACAACAAAAAAAAAAACTATATAATGTTTATTTCATGAAATTGAAAAACGTTTGCACATACACAAAAATAATGCATAAAGGATAAGAAGTGACTGAAATGGGAAAAAATATTATTTTATAAAGAAAAGTATGTATATATATTACACACACACACACACACACACACACACACACACACACAACCAAAAGCCAATAGCAAATATATAATACTAATAAAGAAAGGGTATATGCATACAATTCTGAACAAAAAGTTCTCAAAAGATTTACAAACCATTTACAGCAACATGAAATCATGATCTAAATCACTAATAATGAGAGAAGTACACATCTAAACCACCCTAAGATTTCACTGCACACCTAAAAATTGGCAAAGATGAAAAAAGATTAGAATTATCAATATTGAAGAGCTTATTGGAAGATGGAGACACTGTTGATGGTGTTATGAATTAATAGAGCAATTTTAAAAAGCTTTTTGGAATTGTAAAAATAGTTACTAAAATGGCCATACCCTTTGGACCAGAGATTCCACTCCTAGACATATGCCAGACACAGGACAGTGATAAAAAGAACACTTAGAGCCCAATTGTTTGTTTTTCTTTATTTAAAAAAATGCTTTATTAACTTCTGTTTTACATCATTCATTTTCGCCAGATTTTGAGTTACAATCATCCCCCCCTTTTTTTCCCCTACCCACCCTCCCAGAACAGCAGTCCCACAAGACAACACTTCCTCCAGTCTTCTCTCTCCCCTATCCTCTCCCACACCCCCTTCGACCTCTCCATTAGAGGAAGGTGAATCTTTGTGTCCCAATGCCTGCACATCTTTTCTCCCAATTACAAGCAAAAGAGTATTAATAATAGTATTTATACATATTTGAAACATTTAATCTTAAGACCTCGAATTTCAGATCCATTTCCTTCCTCCCTTGTCACCCATTCCCTCTGGGAATATAAATAATTCAGTATATGTTGTACATGTCTAGCTATGCAAAACATTATCATAGTAGATATATTGTACAAGGCTGCTTATAATTCCTTCCCCCTCATCCCACCCCCCACCTGGTCCATTCCCCACTTGACCCTGTCCCTCTTCCATAGTGGGTACCTCCAACCTCCCCTCCCCCCAAGGATGCCCTCCCATTCATCATCCCTCCTCTCATCCCCCTTCCCCCTATTCTGCTGCAGGTTGAGATATCCCATTTAGTATGTATGTCATTCTCTCCCTGAACCAAATTCAATGAGAATGTGGTTTTGCCTTTTTTGCCTTCCTATTCTCCCCCTCCCTTGCAACCACTTCCCCTTGCTTCTTCTACATGAGATAGTTTACCCTACCCTGTCTCTCCCCATCTCCTTTTGCCACTTTCCTCTCTCACCTCATAATTTCATCCCTTGAGTATCCTCCCTTCCCAACAAATTCAACCTATGCCCTCTATCCATATATAACTATAACCATATACACACACATTCACATATGTATTCACATGACCATATACCCTTCTTCCAATATTTTCATAGTGAGAAAGATTTCCTCAGTCACAGTTATTGTTTTTCCATATAGGAATGTAAATAGTTCAACTTTGATAAGTTCCTTTTGATTTCTTTTCCCTGATTACCTTCTCAGGGATCACCTGCTTCTTGCGTCTGGATGTCAAATTTTCTATTCACCTCTGGTTTTTTCCTCAAGAGTGCTTGAAAGTCCTCTATTCCACTGAATGACCATATTTTCCCCTGAAACAAAATACTCAGTTTTGCTGGGTAGGTGACCCTTGGGTTCATTCCCAGCTCTTTTGCCCTCTGGAATATCGTATTCCATGCCCTTTGATCCCTCAGTGTAGAAGCTGCCAGGTCCTGTGCAATTCTGATTGTGTTCCCACAATATTGAAATTGTTTCTTTCTGGCTGCTTGTAGTATTTTCTCCCTGATCTGGGGATTCTGGAACCTGGCTATAATGTTCCTGGGAGTTTTCTTTTTGGGATCTTTTTCAGGAGGTGATTGGTGGATTCTTTCAAACTCTATTTTGCCCTCTGGATCTAAAACATCAGGGCAATTTTCCTTGAGAATTTCTTGAAGGGTGATTTCTAGGTTCTTTCTTTGATCATGGCTTTTGGGTAGTCCCATAAATTTAAAATTGTCTCTCCTGGATCTATTTTCCAGGTCAGTGGTTTTTCCCATGAGATATTTCACATTGCCTTCTAGTCTTTCATTTGTTTGGATCTGTTTAACAGCATCTTGATTTCTCATAAAATCATTAGCTTCCATTTGCTCCAGTCTAACTCTGAAGGAATGAATCTCCTCAGTGAGCTTTTGAGATTCTTTTTCCATCTGACAAATTTGACTTTTTAAGGCATTCTTCTCCTCATTGCCCTTGTGGGCCTCCTTTGCCGTTTGAGTTAGTCTATTTTTTAAGGTGTTGTTTTCCTCAGTCAGGCTGTTGACCCTCATTTCATACTTTTTCCGCATCCTTCTCATTTCTCTTTCCAATTTTTCCTCCACTTCTCTTATTTGATTTTTAAAGTCCTTCTTAAGGTCCTCTATGGCCTGCAACCTGCTCATGTTTTCCCCTGGGGCTTTTGGAGCAGAATTTCTGACTTAACAGTCCTCTTCCCTAATGATTCGACCCTCTTTGCCCCCTAAGTAAGAGTCTAGGGTTGCATTTTTCTGTTTCCTTTGCCTTGGCATGTTGCCACTTAATTACTTGACTTGTGGGCTTGTTGCCACAGTATGGCTTTAAGGCCAGATAGAGGAATTTTCATCCCAAACTTGTTAGGGGCAACTTCCATTTCTGGCAAGCTGTAAACCCACCTATGACTTCCACCCTAGATCCCAATCCAGATCCAGGGAGTTTAAAGCAAGAGCGATTACCCCCCAAGACTGATCGCTGTATCTCCCTACAATTCTCAGGCCAGGAGCTGGAGCTCCCTCTGAAAACTACAAAATGGCGTGTCTCCTCTGTGGCTTCTAGCCCCCAGGGGAGGAAGCCGACGCATTCCCCAAATGCTGGTCCCAAAGTGCATAGGACACTAACCTCTTACTTTGTCCTAGGCATGTCTATGTTGATAATTCTGGAGTTGCCACAGCTGCTGGTGTTCTGGGGTCTCTCCAGCCGGCTGCTGGCCCTGCCGCCCTGGGGCTAAAACCTCGGCACACAGGGACCTAGGCTCAGCTTGGCTCAGCTCCCCGTGCTCTGCATGCTGCCGGCTCCCAGAGCTCTGCGCTGGTCCTTCCTGCAGGGCTGCTGGGCTGTCCTCAGTGGGAGGTTAGCTTCTCTGTGTCGTTCAGTGGGTGCTGGGGCCTCTTAGAGGCTTTTGATGCTGGAGTTTTGACTTTCTTCTGTCTTTCTGCTTCTATGTTTTGATTGTCTTTGTCATTAAAAAAAAGTTCTATAGTTTGATTTCAATTCCTTTGTTTGCTCATCTTGCCAGTCAATTACTTGCCTTTTGAACTCTTTGCCATGGCAGAACTCTGCTTCCAAAGTAGTGTTGTGTCCCAAATTTGTGGGGTTTTGTGCAGCTTTTGTCAGAGCTTTTTCTAGGCACCTGCCTCAAAACTTTGAGGAAGACTGCCTCTCCATAACATCAACAAGTTCCACCATGCCAGCATTCCTCACCCCAGGACCCCTACCTAAGACTGTGACCCACATCCAAGCAGGGAAAAGCAAGAGAATCCAGCCTCAGCACCAGCAAGGAGAGTTCTACAATTATCCTCTGGACAGTCAATTTGTCCCCCCATGATTTGTGGGATCATGTGGTGCTCAGGAGACAGCCACTGCAGCAGCAGCTGCAGACTTTACCATCTCTGCTGCTCTGGGGCCAGGGGCCAGATTGTGCTCTTCTCTCACCCAGTATCAACAGATTTCCCACACTGACCTTTATTTTCTCTTTGGCATTTATGGGTTGAGGCATCTGGAAACCTCCACAGCTGCCTATGATTCACTCCCCTGAAGTCTGCTTCACCAGTCTATGCTCTGGGACTGTGCAAGCATGGCCCATGCAGGACTGTGCTCTGCTCCCAGGCCAATGCAAGAGACCCTTCCTGTTATGCCTTCAAGGTTGCCTTCAGTGGGATATTTGTTTCTCTCTGTCACTTTGTTGGTTCTGTAGCACTAAACATTTTTAGAGTCATTTTTTACAGGTATTGGAGATGGTTGGAGAGGAAGCTCAAGCAAGTTCCTGTTTTTACTCTGCTATCATGCCTCCAGCCCAGATGGTTATATTTTCACCATTATAGATTATATGGAAAACATAAACAAAGGAAAAATATATCAGGAAAAGATAAAATAGAAAAATCTCAATTATACAAGATGAAAAAGCTTTTATAAAAATTAAAACAATTTGGGGGCTGAGTCAAGATGGTAGAGTAGAAAGAGTACTTCCCCAGTCCTCCAGCCCACACCACTTCAAAATTATGTAAAAGGGGGACTCTTGACCTCTGGAGCTCCAGAATCCACAAAATGACATAGAGAAGCTAACCTCCCTCTGAGGACAGCCCAGCGGGCCAGCAGGGAGCTGCCAGTGCAGCTCTCTGGGAGCCAAGCCCAGGCCCTAGTGAGTCAGAGGTTTTAGCTCCAGGGCAGCCAGACCAGCAGCTGGCTGTAGGGACACCAGAACACCAGGATCTGTGGCATTTCCAGAATTATCAACACATAGATGCCTAGGACAAAGTGAGAGGTCAGTGCCCTATGGACTTTGGGACTGGTTGGGAGAATGCTTCAGCTTCTTCCCCCGGGGGCTAGAAGCCACTGAGGATACAGCACAGCTTGTACCACATTGCCACATTGCAGCTTCAGCTCCTGGCCTGTTAACTGTAAGGGGATCTGGCAATCAGTCTGGGGGGTAATCACTTTTGCTTTACCCTTCTTAAATGTGAATTATGGTCTGGGATGGAGGTCTTGGGGTGTGTGACCAACTTGCCAGAGTGTGTGGAGGCTTCAGGGAGGCCACCCAAGTAATACCTCCGGCAGTTCAGCAAACTCCAGCGTCTGGGACAGAAGCTCCCCGGCTGGTGGCAGAGTCCTACTGTGGCAACAAGCCCCAAAGTCAAGTAATTGAGTGGCAACTTGCCTAGGCAAAGGAAACAAAATAAACAGAAACATGCAACATTAGACTCCTATTTGGGGGGCAAAGAGGATTGAAGCATTGAACAGGAGGAGGACTGTGAGGTCAGAAATCCTCCACCAAATGCCCCAAATGAAAATCCGAGCTGGTTACAGGCCATAGAGGACTTTAAGAAGTAGATAAGAGAAGTAGAGGAAAAATTTGGAAGAAAAATGAGAAAGATGCAAGAAAAGTATGAAATGAGAGTCAATAGCCTGAGTGAGGAAAATAACACCTTAAAAATAGACTAACTCAAATGGCAGAGGCTCAAAAAGGCAATGAGGAGAAGAATGCCTTAAAAAGCCGAATTTGCCAGATGATGGAAGGGAGGGCTGTGGGGGAGGGAAATTGGAAGTACCCACTTTTGAAAAGGGACAAGATCAAAGTGGGGAGTGGACCAGGTGGGAAGTGGGATAGGAGGGAGGGAAATATAGTCAGTCTTTTAAAATATATCTACTATGGTAATGTTTTGCATAGCTACACATGTACAACATATACTGAATTGCTTACCTTCCCTGTAAGGGTGGGTGACAAGGGAGGAAGGGAATGAATCTGGAATATGAAGTTTTAAAATCAAATGTTTTAAAAATATATAAATACTATTATTAATACTATTTTACATATAATTGGAAGATAAGATGTGCAGGCATTGGGGCACAGGGATTCACTTTGCCCTACTGGAAAAGTCAAAGGGGGTAAGGGAGAAGAGATGGGAGAGAGTAGATTGGATGAGGGGATATCCTGTAGGACTGCTATTCTGGGGTTGTGCATAGGGGAAAATTGGGGGAAAAATTGTAACTCAAAATCTGATGGAAATGAATGATGTAAACCAGAAGTTAATAAAGCATTGGAAAAAAATTAAATCAATTTAACTAGGATCAGGAAATGTCCCTAGGAAAGATTTTGAATGCTGGTAAAATTTTCCAAATCCTGGGTTGAGGGAGTAAGCCAAAATGGAATTTTAGGATGATCCTTTCCCCCCATTTAATCCAATATTAATGAAGCTAGGACTTTGCTTCTGGGTCATAGGTTATAGAAATCTGTACAAGTTACTACATAAATCTCTCTCTCTCTCTCTCATTATACTATCATACTTTAAGAGACAAAAACAACAACAAAATTTAAGTATCTAATCATAAAAGTGAAATGAGGGAAATATGGTGTAAAATGTGGAGTTTTCAATCATTAATAGCATGACAATATACTATGCTATAAATGTAGCTTGAATTTCTGTGACATTTGATATTTTTAATTGGAATATTCTTGGCAGAATAGCTATAGAGATGAGCTAAATTCTGAATGCACTTTATTTTCTTTTGTAAATCAAGGAAAGACTATAGGTTTGATATGAAAGAAGAAATTAGATTTGGATGCCAATCTTTGTTTAAAATTATTATTTCTCTTTGGCAACCCAACACCAGATGTTTCTACAGGTGTCTCTAGGTACATGGCCATGATTAATACATTTTCCTTTATTCAATTATATTCCTGACATGTTTTGCCAAATGATGTTGCTTATATCTTTGGGATAGCTTCAAGCTTGCTTACAAAAACATTTTTTGGCTCTCACACAAGGAAAATGAAAAAAATAAGATAAAATCAAAGCAGTTCCATGCTTACCTTTGGTTTTATTTTCCATTGCCTATGTGGATACCAATAGACTCACATAGCATGGTATTGCTGGGAACTATTTCATTTTAAAATCTTTGATAATAAACAAGCTGTTTTCCTTAGATGATCAACTTGACTCAAAGTGAAAAAATGCAATTTTGCTTATTGAAATTTTAAAAGGACTAACAAGAGCACAGTTCAAAGCCATGGAAGCATTTGCATTGAATTTGGACGCTGTGCTTCTGAATATTTTCAAGAATCTTTATCCTTGTTAACTGAGAAACTTACAGATCTCTGGAGGATTAGGGCAATAGATGAAGAATTAATTTCAAGGCTTCCTTGTTGACTTAAAAAAGAAAAAACATTGCTCCTCCCTAATGATCATGACGTCCATTTACTCTAACAAAGGTAGTTTAAATACATTTTATTTCCTCCTCCATGGCTTGGTTCCACAAATCTGAAGTTAAGTATGGCTTGGTCTGACTGTGTATAGGGTTGTGACTATATCTCTCAGTGTAACCACACCAACTGCTTTGTTACTTACCTATCACCACAGCACTTCAAGACAGGTAAAAATGGTAAAATGGTATGAGTGATGTCTTTTGATTTGTGTTTAGACTGGATTTAAGTGAGGCAGAGTTGCATGAAATCCTGCCTTGCTCTCTCTTCCAGAGGCATCACATTCCAGTGCAGGTCAGAGTCAATGGCTCATAGTGCAGTGAATGACCTTGGTGTCTCTGATGTCTAACCAAGCTCCATGCCCTCCACAGCTCCTGCTTCAGCTGCCTTCATAGCCTTTGGAACAAATTGTTCCCATCTGTCTATTCCACCACCAGAAGAAGTCTGCACATGCTTGGGGTAGACACCCTGCTAATTCACTGACAGGTTTGAGACCCCTTGGTTTCCCTCAGCCTGGTTTATCCAGGCTGCCAAAGCAGTTTTCCAGGGTGTGGCTACTGTGCATGCTTGGAGCCATTGGGAAGAGTAAGGTGGATCAAGTGGACAGGAAAGATAGAAAGTAATCCTGAAAAGGGCTTGGCAGCCCTCACACCAGAGGTACTAAGTTTTAGCCATGAAGATGGAAGAAGAAAGAGAAGCACTAGTGCCATTGAGTGCCACATGTAAACAAAGGCAATACAGTATTCCCACTCAAAGACTCTATCAGGAAAAAGCCATACCCTACTCTGGCAGGAGATCACTCTTTCTAAAAGTCACTAACCAATAATTGTAAAATGGCATAAAAATATACATCAGATATGTTTATCATTGATATTTACATATTTACATAAACCCATTGAGATAAAATACTTATAAATATTAAAGGACTGAATAAATTTATAAACGACCCCTTAATAAAATATGGCTTAATTGATTTGTTATTCATTTAACTTGGCTCTATATATTTATCATTGTTAACAATTTTTTTGTTATAAAGTGTAAATGGAATCTAGCCTCAGACTGACATGGAGGGTAGATTTCAAAAAGTTCAGAGAAGGAAACATAGGATGCTATGCACCAAAATTATTCTAGAGAAGTTAATTCAATCAGCATGAAAAGCTCTCAACAATGAAATTCTAAAGATGCAAAGCAATCATTTTAATGATGAGGAAATTAATTATTTAAAAAGATTAATGCACCTGCATAAAAATTCATATAAAAAGTTTAGTTCTTACAAAGGTACACCTCCCAAAAAATAGAAGCAAGAGTATGTAAATGAGGATGGATTTTTTTAAGCGTAGTAGAATCCTGTAAAAATAGCATCAGGAATAAGACATCACAAAATTATATGAGCCTGGCTAAGAACTCTAAGGACAGGAGTAAATGGGTAGGCATCTTACTGTTTTACTATAATGTAGTGAAAAGGAAGATTCAGTTCTAGGGTTAGAATTAGAGTTAGGGATAATGAACAAATTAATCCAATTGAATTAGGGTTAAGTTTAGAACTAAAGCATTGTTTATTGTTTTGGATTTGTTTTGAATTTTTTAACAAGGTTAGGTTTAATTTTAGCAAGTAAAGTTAAGATTATTTCTCAGGGATATGGTTAGGATCAGAGTTATGGTTAGAGAAAGATCTTAGAAAAGGACATTTATGGATTTCCTCCAAACTATGTAAAAGGGGACTCTGAACAACTTCTGGAGCCCTAGCACCCACAGAACAACACAGAGAAGCTAACCTCCCACTGAGGACAGCCCAGTAGCCCTGCAGGAAGGACCAGCCCAGTGCTCTGGGAGCCGGCAGCTTGCAGGGAAGCCAAGCACAGGTGTGGTCTGCCTGAGTTGTGGTTTTAGCCCCAGGGTGGCAGGGCCAGCAACCGGCTGGAGAGACCCCAAAACACAAGCAGCTGTCGCGATTCCAGAATTATCAACATAGACATGCCTAGGACAAAGTGAGAGGTTAGTGCCCTATGGACTTTGGGACCAGTATTTGGGGAACGCATCAGCTTCCTCCCCTAGCGGCTAGAAGCCACTGAAGAGACACGCCATTTTGTAGTTTTCAGAGGCAGCTCCAGCTCCTGGCCTGCGAACTGTAGGGAGATACAGCGATCAGTCTGGGGGGGGGGGGGGGGTAATCTCTCTTGCTTTAACCTCCCTGGATCTGGATTGTGATCTGGGGTGGAGGTCATGGGTGGATTTCCAGCTTGCAGAAATGGAAATTGCCCTCCCACACACACATTTGGGACGAAAATACCCCTATCTGGCCTTAAAGCCATAATGTGGCAACAAGCCCAAAAGTCCTGCTCCAAAAGCCCCAGGGGAAACCATGAGCGGGTTGCAGGCCATAGAGGACCTTAAGAAGGACTTTAAAAATCAAATAAGAGAAGTGGAGGAAAAATTGGAAAGAGAAATGAGAAGGATGCAGGAAAAGTATGAAATGAGGGTCAACAGCCTGACTGAGGAAAACAACACCTTAAAAAATAGACTAACTCAAATGGCAAAGGAGGCCCACAAGGGCAATGAGGAGAAGAATGCCTTAAAAAGTCAAATTTGCCAGATGGAAAAAGAATCTCAAAAGCTCACTGAGGAGATTCATTCCTTCAGAGTTAGACTGGAGCAAATGGAAGCTAATGATTTTATGAGAAATCAAGATGCTGTTAAACAGATCCAAACAAATGAAAGACTAGAAGGCAATGTGAAATATCTCATGGGAAAAACCACTGACCTGGAAAATAGATCCAGGAGAGACAATTTTAAATTTATGGGACTACCCAAAAGCCATGATCAAAGAAAGAACCTAGAAATCACCCTTCAAGAAATTCTCAAGGAAAATTGCCCTGATGTTTTAGATCCAGAGGGCAAAATAGAGTTTGAAAGAATCCACCAATCACCTCCTGAAAAAGATCCCAAAAAGAAAACTCCCAGGAACATTATAGCCAGGTTCCAGAATCCCCAGATCAGGGAGAAAATACTACAAGCAGCCAGAAAGAAACAATTTCAATATTGTGGGAACACAATCAGAATTGCACAGGACCTGGCAGCTTCTACACTGAGGGATCAAAGGGCATGGAATACGATATTCCAGAGGGCAAAAGAGCTGGGAATGAACCCAAGGGTCACCTACCCAGCAAAACTGAGTATTTTGTTTCAGGGGAAAATATGGTCATTCAGTGGAATAGAGGACTTTCAAGCACTCTTGAGGAAAAAACCAGAGGTGAATAGAAAATTTGACATCCAGACGCAAGAAGCAGGTGATCCCTGAGAAGGTAATCAGGGAAAAGAAATCAAAAGGAACTTATCAAAGTTGAACTATTTACATTCCTATATGGAAAAACAATAACTGTGACTGAGGAAATCTTTCTCACTATGAAAATATTGGAAGAAGGGTATATGGTCATGTGAATACATATGTGAATGTGTGTGTATATGGTTATAGTTATATATGGATAGAGGGCATAGGTTGAATTTGTTGGGAAGGGAGGATACTCAAGGGATGAAATTATGAGGTGAGAGAGGAAAGTGGCAAAAGGAGATGGGGAGAGACAGGGTGGGGTAAACTATCTCATGTAGAGGAAGCAGGGGGAAGTGGTTGCAGGGGAGGGGAAAAATAGGAAGGGAAAAAGGCAAAACCACATTCTCATTGAATTTGGTTCAGGGAGAGAATGACATACATACTAGGTGGGACATCTCAACCTACAGCAGAATGGGGGAAAGGGGGAGGAGAGGAGGGATGATGAATGGGAGGGCATCCTTGGGGGGAGGGGAGGTTGGAGGTACCCACTATGGAAGAGGGACAGGATCAAGTGGGGAATGGACCAGGTGGGGGGTGGGATGAGGGGGAGGGAATTATAAGCAGCCTTGTACAATATATCTACTATGATAATGTTTTGCATAGCTAGACATGTACAACATATACTGAATTACTTATATTCCCAGAGGGAATGGGTGTCAAGGGAGGAAGGAAATGGATCTGAAATTCGAGGTCTTAAGATTAAATGTTTCAAATATATATATAAATACTATTATTAATACTCTTTTGCTTGTAATTGGGAGAAAAGATGTGCAGGCATTGGGACACAAAGATTCACCTTCCTCTAATGGAGAGGTCGAAGGGGGTGTGGGAGAGGATAGGGGAGAGAGAAGATTGGAGGAAGCGTTGTCTTGTGGGACTGCTGTTCTGGGAGGGTGGGTAGGGGAAAAACGGGGTGGGGGAAATGATTATACCTCAAAATCTGGTGGAAAAAGAGATAATAAAAAAAAGAAATAAAAAAAAGAAAAGGACATTTATAAAATGGTTATTAGACTGATGAATTAGGGCAATGTTGCTGATATGGGTTGCCCAAAAATCCAACTCTTCTCTCCTTTTGACTTAGCCAGTTCTCAGTTCTCCCACAGTTCTTTCAACTGATCCCTATAAGGTATGGACTTAGAGGGGTGATGGCTAGGCAACAATGGACCTTCATTTTGCCTATCTGATCTTTGCCAAGGAGAATTACCTTTGCTCTGGAAATCCAAAAGAAAAAAATATTCTATAGAAAGAGAGGCAATAAGAGAGTCTCTGACTTCTTTTGAAGTGTTCCAAGTCACTAGCCTAAGATGAATTATATCCCAGTTTGCTGAAAAACTGGATGTTATCCTTTAGCCTGTGCCAGTGTTTTGAAACAACATAGAGAATAGAAGTATACAATTGGATTAAGGTAAATACTCTCCCAATTTTTAATGTGAAAAACAAATACAGAAATGCAAAGACAGTGTGTGTGTGGGGGGGGGGGGTGTCTCCAAACCACTGAGAATAGATTCAATTCTTTTAATTCATTCAATTATAGAAGCAGCTGGTGGTGCAATGGATAAAGTGCTGGTTCTAAAATCAGGAAGACTTGAGTTCAAATTTGCCCCCAGACACTTACTGTGACTTTGGGCAAGTCACTTAAGGTCAGTTTGACTCAGTTTCCTCAAATAGAAAATGGGGATAATATTAGCATCTACCTCCTAGAGTTGTTGTAAGGAGCAAATGATATATTTGTAAAAATAGTATAGTGCCTGGCACATAATAGATACTATGTAAATGTGTATTCCCTTCCTCCTTCCTGGAAATATTACATAATTTATCTAAATAAAGATGCTTTGATCACATGAAATCAACATTGCTTCAGCATACCAAGGTCATGAAAGACTGCCCTCATTTATTTATGGAAAGGTTAATAGGCTGGTGAATCAACGTTAATGTTGCAGATATAGGTTTCCCAAATAACCAACTCTTCTCTTCTCCTAACTTAGCCAGTGCTCCACTCTCCCCCAGTTCTTTCAATAGATCCTCACAAGGCATGAATTAAGGTCCTTCATTAAACTAGATGGCATAAATTTTAGACACTTTCAATATTATAAATATGTTTTCTAAAGTATATTAGATGGTCTGCATGGCCCCTTCCAACTCAGATTCAATAATATACTTAGCAGACTGCAACAGAGAAGCACAAAAATATTTCTTTTAAACAACAGAATATGGATGCAAACCCAGCACTTTTGATACTACACTGTTGTTATAGGAATGAGAATCTAAGATCTTCCCTACCCCTAAGCCCTTTGATAGGCTTAAGTGGCTCGGAGAACCTTCCTTGATTTGAAAATATATTCTACCCCCTAATAGGCTGAATGTGGTCACATGGAGCCTGTGGTGGGAGGCTTGTTTTTCAGGAATGCCCAAACCTGTTACTTTGTGATTGGGCAGTGGATCAATGGGGTTGTTACATTTTCTGAGCCAGGAGAAGGCTATATATACCCTGATGTGAGGTTTTGCTTTGGGGCTCACTTTGAGAAGAGTTGTGTGGTTTGACCAGACAAGATCCTGGGCAGCCATTGAGCCCTCTGGCTTTGCAAACCCAGATGTTGGTGCTTCCCTGTCTGGTAACTGACTAGGTATGGATGTAATGGTCCGACAGCTGGAAGCCTGTCTGCTGATCTGTTTGTCTGTCTGCTTGTAACTTCTGCTTGTAACTTGTTTGTATTCTTTGAAGTTAGGATTGCTGACCTTTTCCCCTGAACTAGGTAAATGATATATGTTTGATTAAAGCAAGATTGTTAACCCATTTTGAGTTGCTTTCCTTTATAAAAGCAGATCTAAGAGGAAGAAGGGATATCCCAGGAGTCTTCAAAGGAGGAACAGTAAGCAAGTCTGCTTGTATCCTGACACCTCCTTCCCCTTGATGACGATGATGATGACAAGGGCCATTTCTTCTGGAACTAGACAGAAAAATACTGATCTTTAAATGTCCATTTTTCTTCCCCCACCATTCCTTTCCCTCAGCCTGTCCTTCTTTGTTTTACCAGTCAGAGAAATAATAGCTCTACCTGGGAAAAATGCCTCCCCATATACACATTGTATTGATTCACACTAACCCTGACCACCCTAAATGGGATTGTGCAGGGCAGGGTGGAGCAGACAGAAAATGGTTGAGCCTCTTGGGGCACTCTCTGCCTCCCTCCCCCATCCTCCTATATCCATCTTTTCTGCACCCCCCCCCCAACATGGGACTAGGAATCCTGGTTTCCCATCCCCCTTCTCTACCACAATCCATCCATCCATCCATCCATCCATCCATCCATCCATGCATCCAAGGACCCACCCTTTCCCAGGATTGGGATTTCTTTTGTATTCTTCCTTCCCTGGACAGAAATAATCTTTTGGCTTAGCTGCTGCCAACAACTGTTTCTTTTTCTCTGCCCCCTCCAATGGGACCAAGGTTTTCTGTTTTCCCATCTACCCCCTTCCACCACCCCAACTCAAAAGGATTTTAGAGGGAAGAATAGAGGTGTGAGCATCTTGATCCTAAGATCTCAACTTCGATAGACTTTGGTCTGGGACGATTCTGTACCCCCACCACCCTTTCTTTCTACCTTCTACACAGTCAAGATTAGTCCCAAGGGTTGAGGTGGGAGCAGACTTTTTACTGGGAGTAGAAGGGAGGGAAATAACCACACCTTCCCCTCCCCACCAACCCTTTCTCCACCACTCTGACATTTCTTGAGCTTCAAACTGGAATGGGCCTGGGCTAGATCTAGGGTGTCAGACACTAATTGAGAAGTAGCTAAGGGAAGGGAAAGGATTTGATTCATCTGTTTACTTGCTGCTGAGGAGATCCAGGGAGAAGGTGGCCTTGGCAATTCTATTAATTTCCCCCAATCCTGAACTAGCCTTCCTTGGCTTGTGATTTTTGCCTTTGGAATGCATGTTTTGCAAGAATTTTTTTTTCCTCCCCAGTCTCCCTTACCCCATCCCTCCTTTCAGAATGCTATCCCCCTCCCTCTAGGAATTGGGGGAAAAAAGGAAGAAAAAAAATAGAAGTGAATGTGAAAGATCTCATTGAGAAAACAACTTACCTGGAAAAAAGATTGAGGAGAGATAATATAAGAATTGCTGGGCTAACTAAATTTTAAAAAATAGTTTTTAGACACTGTACTACTAAGTAATTTGTTAAGGAAAATTACCCTGTAATTCTTTTTTTTTTTTTTTTTTTGCTTTTTGGAGGGCAATTGGGGTTAAGTAACTTGCCCACGGTTACACGGCTAGGTTTTTATTTGTGTGTGCGTTAAGTGTCTGAGGTCGGATCCAAACTCAGGTCCTTCTGACTCCAGGGCCGACGCTCTACTCACTGCGCCACCTAGCCGCCCCTATACCCTGTAATTCTTGAACTAGAAATTTAAAAAATCCACTGATCACCACCTGAAAAAGATATCAAAATAAAAACTCAAAGGAACTCAAAGGAAAGTTTCAGAGCTTGCAAGTGAAGGTAAAAATATTACAAGCAAACAGAAAAAAACAATTTAAATATTGTGGAGCTACAGTCAGGCTAACACAAGATTTAGCAGCTTCTACATTAAAAGACCAAAGGACATTGAAAATAATAATCCAGAAAACAAAGTAGCCAAGTTTGTAACCAAAAGATACCCAGAAAAAGCTAAGTGTAATCCTGCAAGGAAAAAAATGAATATTTAATCAACTAAAGGCCTTCCAAGAAATCTTGAGGAAAAGACTGAAGCTGAACAGAAAATTTGACTTACAAGAATCAGCAGAAACATAAGGAAGGCAAGTATGAAAGATTAATTATAAGGGATTTAATAAGATTATACTGTTTACTTTTTATATGGGAAATTATATTTGTGACTCTTAAGAGTATCATTGTTCCTAGGATAGTTTGAAAAAGTATGCATAGATAAAAATCTTGGGATCAAATAGATTATGATGGGATGATACTAAAAAATAAAATTGTGTAGGTAGAGGGAAAATGGAGAAAACTATCTCATACAAAAGAGATGTGAATGGAAGAATTGTTAGAGTAGAGGGGAGGTTAGGGTAGAGGGTAGGTAGTGCAGGAACCTCATTCTAATTGCAATGGGGTTAAAGAAGGAATAATGTATTTATTTAGTAGGGTATACGAGACTTCTTAAATAGGAGGGTAAGGGTATAGAATAAGGAAGGACTTTTAGAAGGGTATCTTGGTGAAGGAGACAGTGATCAGAAATAAGTTAGTTTCTGAGGAAGAATAAGATAAGAAGAGAAAGAAGGATAAAGAGTGAGGAAAAATAGGATGGATGGAAATACAAGACTAGTATAATTATTATAATTTTGAATGTGAATGGGATTAATTCATTCATAAAATGGAAAGAGGTAGCAAAATAGAATAAAAACCAGAACCCAACAATATGTTGTTTAAAAATATATATATATTTAAAATTGAAAGACACATGTAGGGTACAAATAAAGGCCTAGAGTAGAACTTACTATATTTCAAATGATCAAAAGCAAACAAAACAAAACAGGGATAGCAATAATGATCTTAAACAAACAAAGATAAAATTGACTTAATTAAGAGATAATCCTGCAAACTATATTTTGTTAAAAGATGCCATAGATAATGAATAATACTAATACTACACATATATGCAACAAAATCCATAGCATTCATATTTTTAAAGAAAAAGGAAAATTAATCATAGGTGGAAAGAGATAGCAAAACTATAATAATGGGAAAGATGGCAGAGTATGTCAGAAAAATTGCAAGCTCTCAAAGATTTTCACCCACAAAAGAGAGAAAATAGCACCTTAAGCAAACAAAGTGGAGGTGGAGGTAAAAATAAATAAGAATAGGGGCATAACAGGGGTCTTCCTGGGACAATTTGAAAAAATCAGAAGAAAAATCTCAGGAAGAAGTTTGGTCCCTGTGAAGAATAAACACTTCCAGACTAGGGTCTGCTTTAATAACCAGCAGTCAGCCATTTAAACAAGTGGTAAGCTCCAGGGTTAGTTGGTTTGAGAGGCTGACTCCACCCCAGCCACAGGAACTCTGCCCCAGCCCAAGAGTAGGGGGAGTTGGGTGTCTGAATCCAGTAAGATCAAGGGGACCTCTGCTAACAAGGAACACCACATCCAGCTGTGCTGTAAAGAGTAGAAGGGTAAGAAGGAATCAGCACAGCCCAAAGATTGCAGAAGCAGTGGAGCAGAAAGCCCCTGGCTATGTGCACTTACAGGAGGTTGGAGGTTTGGCTTTGATTTCGGACTAGAAGAGACAACTGAAGATCTGGGGCAAGAGGCATCATCTCCCATACCCCAGGGCTAAAGGTGATTACAAAAATTAAGCTATTACCACAAAAAAAATTCACTGGAAAAGGAGAAAGAATCCAACCATAGAAAGCTATTTTGGGAGAGTTAGAGCAGGGTTCATCTTCAGAGGAGGATATTGAAGTAAAGAAACCCCCAAAGAGTAACATCAAATGGTCAGTTGCCCAGAAAGTATTCATAGAATATCTTTTAAAAGACTTTAAAAATAAAATGATAGAGATGAAGGAAAAACTAAAAAAAAGGGGGGGGGGGTGATAATACAAGAAAAACAAGGAGATTATGAAAGGAAAGGCGGTCAATTAGAAAAGGAGATCCAGAATCTTAAGGAAGAAAAATGACACCTTGAAAATTAGAATTGATCAAGGTGAAGCGAGAAAAAATTACAAGAGATCACAAAATATTTTTAAATGAATAATGAAAAAATAGAAGAGAAAGTACAACATCTTATGAGAAAAACAACAGGTTTAGAGTAGAGATCGAGAAGAGAAAACAAAAATAATCAGATTAACTGGAAGTTAGGATCAAAAAAAGAATGTTGATATAATAATACAAGAAATAATTAAAGAAAAGCATTAGAACAACAGGGGTAAGTAGAAATAGAAAAAATTCATCAGTCATCACTTAGAGATCCTATGAGGAAAACTCAGAACTATCACAAATTCCAAAAACCCCAGCTAAAGGATAAAATATTAAAAGCATCAAGATTAAAACTATTTAAATATGATGGTGCCACAATTAAAATCATGCAAGACCTAGCAGTGCAGACATTAAAGGACTGCAGGCCTTGGAACACTATATATATAAGAGCAAAAGAACTGGGATTGTGGTTGAAAATATCACACCCAGCAAAGTTATGCATAATCCTGAATGAAATAAAAAGGGCATTCAATGAATTGCCAGACTTTCAGGATTTTGTTCCAAAAAACCTTGAACTTAATAGAAAATTTAACTTACAAAATACAAGAGAAATGTAAGGTACACATCAAAAACTAATTACACGGTACTCAATAAGAACAGACTGTTTACTTTTTATATGAGGAAATGTAAAACATATGCCCAAGATTGTTATTAGTAATGGGGTAGTTTGAAAGAAAGATTGGGATATATTTGAATATGATGTGATTCTAAAAAGTAAAACCATTTAAGAAAAGGTGAAAAAGAGTAACTATATTATACAAATGAGGTACAAAAGAAGGAACTACACAGAGGAATTAGATGGGGAAGGAAGGCTGGTAGTTCTGGAATTCTACTCTCAAGGGGAATGGATTAAAGAGGGAACAATACACACATATATACATATCTGTATATGTATACACACACATCAAGGTCTTCTAAATTTCAAAAGAAATAGAAGGCTAAGGGTATAGGAAAGGGGGAGAGGATTAGGGAGGGCTTTTAGATGGAATCTTATTCACATCAGATCTGGGTTAAAGAGAGAACAATAGAGACATTTAGAAGGGAAGAAAGGTGTTCTAAATTTCTTTTTTTTTTTTTGCTTTTTTTTTTTTTGGAGGGCAATTGGGGTTGAGTAACTTGCCCAAGGTCACACGGCTAGGTATTGTTTGTGTGTGCCTTAAGTGTCTGAGGTCGGATCAGAACTCAGGTCCTTCTGACTCCAGGGCCGACGCTCTACTCACTGCACCACCTAGCCGCCCCATGGTGTTCTAAATTTCTAAAGAAATAAGAGGATGAGGGAATAGAATGGGAGTATAGAAGTGTATTTAATGAGAATGGAATAAGGAGGGGATAATACACATATTTGAAAGATTATAAAAGTCTTCTAAATTCAAATAGAAACAAGAGAATAAGGGAAAAGAGTGGGGGGAAGAAAAGAGAGGTACCTTTGGAAGGAGTAGGTTATGTAATAGGAGGGCAAGGCAGAAGTAAAGTAGGGGAGTCAGGAGGGATAGGAAATAAGAGATATGCAAAATATAAAATAAAGATCAGGAATTTATTAGGAAAAAAACAGGTAGTAATCATGATCTCTGATAAAGGTAAGCTAAAATAAGATTAAATCAAAAGAGAAAAATAGGAAACTATACTATGTCAGCTATATTAATCAATATTGTTTTAGACTATTTGAAATAACTAGACAGAATAAGATTGGAATATTTCTGTGGTGTAGCAAATGAGTTGGTGGACTTATGCAGGAAGATATTATCCACCCTCAGAGACACAGAAGACAAACAAATATAGTACAGTCTTACATAGATGTGTATGAAAGTATATGTCTATATATGAGCATGATTAGAGATATTTATGTGTATGTATGTATATATGTGTATATATGGGCATATGTTCTTGTGTGTATATGTATATGTGTGTGTATATGTGTATATATATATATATATGTATATGTATATGTCTGTGTATAAATGTGTGTGTATATCTGTACTTAATTGTAGCCTTCTTGGTGGAGGAGAAAGGAAGGGAGAAAAAAGAACAAACTAAAAAGTGAAAAGCAGAGAACAAAAGAAATCTTACAAGGAAGCAAAGAAAAGGTGGAAAGCTTTGAACACAGTTGCAGTATTTATTATATAGGCTTTCTTGAAATGAAAATTTATTACTGTATACTTTGAATCCTCTCTTACCTTCTGCTGTGCAAATGAAATTTTTTTTTATTTAAGTTTAAAGTGTTTCTTTTTCTTTTTTTACTGTGTATTTTAGTTTGGGGAAAAAAGAAATATAATGGTGCACCAGTGGAATATGATAGATATACAATATAATGTAGCAAATTACTGTGGTAACCCTATGTTTGATAACTAATGATTTAAGCTTTCAGGACAAGATTTCACTGGTAAAAATCTGTGAGAGAACTGGAAAGCAGTCTGACAGAAACTAGTTGTAGACCAATTTCTTACACAATTTACCAAGATAAAATACCATGAAACCATAAGATACTAAAATATCATGGATACAAGACCTAGACATTATGTTATATTATAAATATAATTTATATGTATATATTTATATTTATTTTATATATAAATATAATATATAAATAATATAAATAAAAAATAAACACATTATAAGTAAAATAGAAGAATGTGAAACATATCACCTATCAGAATGATATGAGAAAAATTTATTAATGAGAAATAGGATATAGAGATACCAAATAGTGTGAGTTGTAAAATGGATAATTTTGATTACATTAAATTAAAAAGAGGTTTTATAAATAAAACCAATGAAACCAAGATGAGAAGGAAAGCAGAAAATTTGGGAAAAAATTTTATAGTCAGTTTCTTGGATAAAGGTCTCACAACTCAAATATGTAAGTAATTCCCCAATTGATAAGTGGTCAAAGAATATAAAAAGGCAGTTTAGAGAGAAATAAATCAAAGAGATAGATGGATAGATAGATAGATAGATAGATAGATAGATAGATAGATAGAACTGTGGAAAATGCTATAAATCATCATTGATTAGAAAAATATAAATTTAAAAAAATTTGAGATATCTCACAGCTATTAGTTTGACTAAAATGATAGAAAGAGAAAATTTCACATGTTGAAAGGTAAATAGAAAAAGTGGGTAACTAATACACTGTTAGTGGAACCATAAATTGGTTCTACCATTTTGGAGAACAATCTGGAATTATGCCCAAAGGGTTATAAAACTGTGTATACACTTTGACCTAGAAATGCTATTAATAGGTCTATTTCCCAAGGTGATCAAGGAAAAAGGAAAAGAACATATATTTCTAAAAATATTTATAGCAACTCTCTTTGCTGACAAATAAATGGAAATTAAGGGAATGCCTATAAATTGAGAAATGTCTCCATAAGTTGTTGTATATGATTTTAATGGAATACTACTGTGCAGTAAGAAATGATGAGCAGGTTGATTTTATGAAAACATGTAAAGACTTGCATGAAATAATGAAAACTGAAATGAGCAGAACTAAGAGAACATTGTATATAAAAACATCAATATTGTCCAGAGAGTAAATGTGAATGACTATGTCATACTGTTACATGGATGTTCAAATCAACTATAAAGGACCTACGAAGGAAGGTGCTGTCCATCTCCAGAGAAAGAATTGGTATATGGAATTAATTATTATAGAATTTCATATCTATAGAGGTAGCTGTGTGTGTGTATGTGTGTGTGTTAGCTTTATCTAGTGTAGAGTCGAGAGAGGGGAGGTGAACAACTTGGAGCTAAAATGTAACAAAAAAAGAAAATACTTTTTTTAAAAAGGGAAAAAAAGACAACTACTGGATCATAGCACTGCTTCCTCTCACATTTCTGCCTCTTTTTTTAACTTCAGAATCTTAGATTATAATTAATCATAAAGGGTGAAAATACAGTGTGTGTGGAAAAGGGTGTGTATTGCACATAATAATTAGATACCCTCACTATCTCTTGGCCTGAACTCGAGGGTGGAGAAATAAAGATCAAGCAAACCCTACGATCTCATACAATGTTGTTACAGTTTATAACAACAAGCATCACTGGAGGATGGGTGGCCCTGGAGCAGGTGAGAGTCTCAGGAGATTGTTATCTGGCTGGCAGTCCTTTAAGAAGAATATCAGTGGCAAAGATCTAACAAGACTGTAGAATTCAAAGCAAAGTGTTTAGATCATTACTCGAAAAATTTTGAAAAATGCTGCAAGGTGCAAAGGCAAGAATTACAAAGGTCCCATTTCTAGGCTTCTTCTGGTCCCCTGCAGAGTTCTTATTGATTTCAGAGAATGTTCCATGCTTGGATCAGTTCTGTAGGGCATGGGGCTAGGCAAGAAATGGGGCAAAGAAAAGAAGACAGAAAGGGTGAACAGGAAAATGAAAAGTTCTACAGGCCAAATTTAGTAAAAGAGAAAGTCCCTTGCTTTTGACTTGTGTTCATATGCTTCTATATCACATACATACCTTATATCTGTAATATGCTTATGCCATATGTAGTATGGCATGTTCTCTACATATATATTACATGAACATATGTAGGCATGATTTTATTGCAGAATAAATTAGCCTAAAAAACTTTTGGAAGAAGTTATTGGGAAACATAACTGCATGTCCTAGTTTTTTGCTGATCATGTCAGCTGCTGACAGTCATAGGACCCTCTAAGGTTTATGTAGGGCCTTGAATATTTAACCTTGATTTTTTTCCTTGTAACAACACTGTGGCCTAAATGATGTAGGTATTTTCATCTTCTCTTTATAGACAAAGAAACTGAGGTTAAGTGATGTGCAGTCTCAAGTCTCTTCTGACTTCGGGGCAAGGGTTTTATACAACACTGCCTCTGTATTATCAGTGGGGTCACAGATTAGACAATTGTGGCTCAGTTTTTCTCCCAATAAAGAGAAGAAGTTATTAATTTGAGAGAATTCATATTTGTAAAAACCATCTTCCATACCTAAAGATTATAGCAATACCCGTCTGCTCAGTCAATATTCCCTCCTTTGCCATTCTTTGCCCTGTCTTCGCTAAGCTTAAATAAAAATCCCACAGGGTCTCTAATGTTGATTTCTTCCATATCTTTCCACATTCACCCTTCTATAATGTTTGCTCAAAACTACACTCTTTGGAAGATTATCATGGGATTTCAAACTCTGTATTATTGGAAACAAACATAGGCAAAGATATCATTTAAGGATCTCCCTCAGTCTTCCCTTCAGAATCACTGTTGATCTTCCAGAACTGTTTGAATATTCCCCCTCTATGTGTGAATATTTTCACTATTCTGAATTTTCAGAGCTGACAGTGGTAATGATTGAGGCAGCTAGGTTGCCCAGTGGATAGAGCTCCGGAACTGGAGTCAGGAAGACCTGAGTTCAAATCCAGGCTCAGACACTTATTAGTTGGGTGAACCCAGACAGGTTACTTCTTTGTCTGTCTTAGTTTCCTATGATAGCACTTACCTATCAGGGCTGTCATAGAGATAAAATATTTAAGTACTTTGTGAATCTTAAAACACCATGTAAGTTTATTATTATTTTCAATTTAATAAATAAACTTAATAAATAAAATCTGCATGTATACATGAATGAAAAGATCTACATACTACCAGCAATCCCTTTCTTTGGTATATATGAGATATTTCAGCTTTTGATTTATAGGCATTTATTGTTTTTTTTCCCCAAATGCTTTATTAACTTCTGGTTTACATCATTCATTTTCATCAGATTTTGAGTCACAATTTTTCCCCAATTTTCCCCTTCCCACCACCCCAAAATAACAGTCATACAGTATATCCCCTCATCCAATCTGCTCTCTCCCATCTCTTCTCCCATACCCACAACTTTTCCAGTAGGGTGAGGTGAATCCCTGAGCCCTATTGCCTGCACATCTTATCTACCAATTATATGCAAAATAATATTAATCATAGTATTTATATATTTTTTTAAAATTTGATTTTAAAAGGAAGATAAGCAACTCAGTATATGCTGTACATGTGTAACTATGCAAAATATTACCATAGTAGATATATTGTAAAAGACTGACTATATTTCCCTCCCACCCATCCCACCTTCCACGTGGTCCACTTCCCACCTTGATCCTGTCCCTTTTCAAAAGTGGGTGCTTCCAACTTCCCTACCCCCCCCCAAGCCTGCCCTCCCCTCCACCACCTTTCCCTATCCCCCTTACCCCCATGCTCCTATAGGGTGGGACACCCTATTTAGTATGCATGTCATTCTCTCCCTGGTCCTAATTCAATGAGAATATGGTTTTGCCTTTTTGCCTTCCTGTTCCTCCCCTCCCATGCAACCACCTTCCCCTGCCACCTCTCCACAAGACAGTTCACACCATTGTCTCATACATACTAAATGGGATATCTCAACCTGCAGCAGAATAGGGGGAAGGGGGATGAGAGGAGGCATGATTGATGGGAGGGCATTCTTGGGGGGAGGGATGGTTGCAAGAACCCACTATAGAAGAGGGACAGGATCAAGTGGGGAATGGACCAGGTGGGGGGTGGGATGAGGGGGAAGGAATTATAAGCAGCCTTGTACAATATATCTACTATGATAATATTTTGCATAGCTATACATGTACAACACATACTGAATTACTTATATTCCCAGAGGGAATGGGTGACAAGGGAGGAAGGGAATGGATCTGAAATTCGAGGTCTTAAAATTAAATGTTTCAAATATATATAAATACTATTATTAATACTCTTTTGCTTGTAATTGGGAGATAAGAATGTGCAGGCATTGGGGCACATAGATTCACCTTGCTCTAATGGAAAAGTCGAAGCGGGTAAGGGAGAAGATATGGGAGAGAGCAGGATGGAGGAAGGGATATCCTGTGGGACTGCTATTCTTGGAGGTTGGGTTGAGGAAAAACGGGGAAAAAATTGTAACTCAAAATCTGGTGGAAATGAATAATGTAAAACAGGAGTTAATAAAGCATTTGTTTAAAGAAAAAAAAGAATATGAATAGGAAGAACTCTCCCATAGAATGGAAGCAGAAAGCAAAGGGTATCAAATTTTGATATGTGAGGTCTTCCAACCAATTTCCAACTCTTCAGAGATGTGGGAGATACAGTTCTTATTGAGTTATGGGTCAGACTGGATGGCTCCTGAGATCCTTTTTATCCCTGAGAATCTGTAAATCTATAATTCCACAGTAAGATGTTGGCTTTGCTCCCCTTCTGCTTTGCCTATGAGCATTGATTACACTTTAGAAGCTCCATATTATCTGATTAACTTGATCATGCACTGTGTTATAAAATTCTGTCCTAACTCTCCTAGTCAGACTTCCTGCTATTCATCAAATATCTTCAACTAAGCTTATCAATGAAAATTGCCAGATCCATAGCATTTTTCTAGGTTCTCCTCCCTCAATAGGGCAAACAGGAGATTATCATTTTAACCCAAAACAAAAGACTGAACCACTAGAAGTCTTGGGAAGAGTTTCAAAGGCCTAAGAAATAGTCCTATTAGAACATATTCTTGAAGTCTTTTTCTGGCTAAAATCAATGGGGACAATTTATGCCAATTTTCATTTGTAAAACAAACTGACAAGAGCAATTCCATATTCAACTACTTAGACAAATGCTCTCATCCTATTTGCCAAAGTCCATTTTATTTAACCAATATAAATACACTCACAAAAATTAGCTGAACATTTAGGCTGGTTTAAATTAATAATTTTTTTCTAAATTTCTGCCCCTGTAATTGAAAATTTTCACTGCACATGTGACCTTATTGTTGTAAGTCTTAAATAGTGAACTGGATTAATTCCCTGCTGTAAAAATACCATTAATGAGTAAATGAACAACACCTGTGTACAAGCCACAATGATGATAAATGAATGATTAAAAAATAAACAAACAAAAAACATTTATGGGGGATGGAACAGATCCAAGATGGTAGAGAGAAGCCAGGTAGTTGCCTAAGCTCTCTCCAGTTTCTCTTGGAAACAACACTAAATCAAGCTTCTAAATGGATTTTGAAGTGACAGAACCCTCCCCCCCCCCAAAAAAAGATGTAATGAAACAATTTTATAGCTTAAGATAACTTAGAAAGACTTCAGGAAATGTATGTCTCACTTGGGTAAAAAGGGGAGCCCAGCACAGAGGGTGTCCAGTCAAGGCAGTGAGAAGCTCTTAGCCACAGCACAGATCAGACACTGAGGTCCCTCAGTACTGGCTCAGCAGGTTAGTGACACAGCAGCCCAGCTATGAGGCCTCCAGCCCCAGGGCAGAAGGAAAATTTCCAGCCCTGGAATACAAGCACAATAGGTATAATCAGTATAGTGGGCAAGGGGCCAGCATGTGAGGCTCCAACAAAGAAAACCAGTGACCAGTCCCCTAAACCCCTGTAAAAGGAGCTTGTGACACTGCCCCCTGGGCCCCAGGAATAGAGCTCAAATTTTAAAAATCAGCAAAAAACCAATAAGAGCCCTGACCATAAAAAGCTACTATGGAAACAGTGAAGAACAAAACCAAACTCAGAAGAGGAAAACAATGTCAAAATACCTATATGTGAAGCTTCAAAGATAAATATGAATTGTTCTCAAACCCAAAAAGTTCTCTTGGAAGAGCTCAGAAGACATTTTTAAAATCAAATAAGAGAGGAAGAAGGAAAATTGGGAAAAGAAATGAGAGTTATGCAGAATTACCAAAAAAAAAGAGTCAACAGCTTGGAAAAGGAAGCACAAAAATTGAAGGAAGCAACTCCTTAAAAAACATAATTGGTCAAATTAAAAAAAAAAAACACTGAAGAAAACAGCTCCTTTAAAAGTATAATTGGCCGGGGCAGCTAGGTGGCTCAGTGAATAGAGCGCCGGCCCTGGAGTCAGAAGGACCTGAGTTCGGGACCGGCCTCAGACACTTAATCCACACAAACAAAAACCTAGCCGTGTAACCTTGGGCAAGTTACTTAACCCCAATTGCCCTAAAGGGGTGGCTAGGTGGAACAGTGAGTAAGAGCACCGGCCTCGGAGTTGAGATGACCCGAGATCAGATCCAGCCTCAGAAAATGAGCACCCACACATAAATAATGACTAGCCGTGTAACCTTGAGCAAGTTACTTAACCCCAATTGCTTTAAAAAAAAAAAAAAAGTAGAATTGGCCAAATGGAAAAGGAGTTTAAAAAGTTAACTGAAGAAGATAGTTCCTTAAAAATTAGAATTGGGCAAGTGGAAGTTAATGACTCTATGAGACATCAAGAATCAGTGAAACAAAATCAAAACAATGAAAAAATAGAAAAAAAAAACGTTAAATACCTCATTGGAAAAACAACTAATTGGGAAAATAGATCTTGATTATTTTTGTTCTCTTTTTTTTGGGGGGGGGGGGAGGAAATGAATAGGTAATCAGGTTGCCCAAAAGTTGCCTAAAGTCACACAGCTAGTAAATTTCAAGTATCTGAAACCAGATACAAACTCAGGTCCTCCTGACTCCAGGGCCAGTATTCTATTCACTGCACTGCCAAACTGCCCCAAGGACAGATAATTTAATTATTATTGCTCAGAATTATTGCCTGAAAATCATGATTAAAAAAAAAGAACCTCTATAGCATCTTTCAAGAAATCATCAAGGAAAATTGCCCTGATATACTAGAATCAAAGAGTAAAATAGTCATTGAAAGAATCCACAAATAAAGCGATGATACTTAAGGGGTGAAGTTAAGAGGTGAGAGAGGAATGTGGCAAGAGGAGATGGGGAGAGACAGGGTGGGGGAGGGGTAAACTATCTCATGTAGAAGAGGCAAGGGGAAGTAGTTGCAGGGAAGAGGAAGAACAGGAAGGCAAAAATGCAAAACCATATTCTCAATGAGTTTCGCTCAGGGAGAGAATGACATACATACTAAATGGGGTATCTCACCCTGCAGGAGAGTAGGGGAAAGGGGGATGAGAGGGGTGGATGATGGAGGGGAGGGCATTCTGGGGGGAGGGGAAGTTGGAAATACCCACTTTCAAAGAGGGACAGGATCAAAGTAGGGAGTGGACCAGGTGGGGAGTGGGAAGGGTAGGAGGGGAATATAGTCAGTCTTTTAAAATATATCTACTATGGTAATGTTTTGCATAGCTATACATGTACAACATATACTGAATTGCTTATCTTCCCAGCAGTAGTGGGTGACAAGGGACAAAGGGAATGGATATGGGATTTGAAGTTTTAAAATTAAATGTTTCAAATATATATAAATACTATTATTAACACTATTTTGCATGTAACTGGGAGATAAGATGTGCAGGCATTGGGGCACAGAGATTCACCTTGCCCTAATGGAAAAGTCAAAGGAGGCATGGGAGAAGATATGGGAGAAAGCAAATTGGATGAGGGGATATCCTGTGAGACTGCTATTCTGGGGTGGTGGGTAGGGGGAAAATGGGGAAAAATTGTAACTCAAAATCTGGCGGAAATGTATGATATAAACCAGAAGTTAATAAAGCATTTGGGGAAAAAAAGAAAGAATCCACAAATCACCTCTTCAAAAGGATGCCACAATGAAAATTCCAGGGAATACTGTAACCAAATTTCAGAATCATCAGGTCAAAGAGAAACTACTGCAAGCAACCAGAAAGAAACAATTCAGAAAACAAGGAACCACAGTCAGTATTACACAGTATTTAGCAGCTTCTACATTAAAGGACTTGGAATATGATATTCTGAAAGGCAAAGGAGATTGGATTACAACCAAGAATCAACTATCCAGAAAAACTGAGCATAATATTTCAGAGGAAAAGGTGGACATTCAATGAAATAGGAACTTTCAAACTTTCCTGATGAAAAGACCATAGATAAACAGAAAATTTGGTCTTCAAATATAAGACACAAGAGAAACATAAAAAGGTAAACATGAAAGAAAAACATCTTATTCAATAAGATTAAACTGTTTATCTCCCTGAAAAGGAAGATGATACTTGTAACACTTAAAATTTTTATCTTTATCAGGGCACTTAGTAGGATTGTGCATAGACAGAAGGTGTGGGTATAAGTTTATTTGATGTAATGATATAAAAACAATTAAGGGGTGCAAAAAAGGATTATACTGGAAGGAGAGGAAGGAGCAAGGCAGAATCGGATAAATTACATCACCAAAATACCTATTGCAGTAGAGGGAAAGAAGGTAGGTGGTGAGCATTGTTTGAATGTTACTCTCATTGGATCTACCTCAAAGAGAAAAATGACATAAACACTCAGTTAGGTGTAGAAACTTACATTACCCTAGAGGGAATTAGGAGGGGAAAGGGCAAAGGAAATGAAAGGGGCAAAATGGCAAAAGGGAGAGCAGAAGTAGGAGGGGAAAGAGAATGGTGGGGGCAGACAAAAAGGAGGACAGATTGAGGGAAGGTGGTGGTCAGAAGAAAAACACTGGTGAGGAGGGACAGAGTGAAAGTACAGGGAACAAACAGGAAGCAGATTAAGATAGAGAGAAATACACAGTTAATAATCATAATTGTGAATTTGAATGAGAGGAACTTTTATATAGAAGTAGATAGCAGAGTAGAAGAAAAACCAGAATCCTACAATATATTGTTTATAAGAAGCACATTTGAAGCAGAGAGATATACACAAAATAAAGGTAAGGGGCTGGAGCAAAATATATTATGCTCTATCTTAAGTAAAAGAAGCAGGGGTAGCAATCCTGATCGCAGACAAAACAGAAGCAAAAATAGACCTAATTCAAAGACACAAGGAAGGAAACTACATCTTGCTAAAACCTAACATAGACAATGAAGTAATATCAATACTAAACATACATGCACCAAGTGGTATAACATCCAAATTCTTAGAGGAGAAGTTAAATGAATTACAGGAGGAAATAGTAAACTATGTTACTGGGAGACCTCAACTTCCCCCTCACAGAACTAGAAAAATCACAAAATAAACAAGAAAGAAGTTAAGGAGGTGAACAGAATTTTTGAAAAGTTAGAGATGATAGACTTCTGGAGAAAATTGAATGGGAATAGAAAGGAATATACCTTTTTTTAGTGGTATATGATACCTACACAAAAATTGACAATGTAATAGGACATAAAAACCTCACAATCAGTAACCTTGGGCAAGTTACTTAACCCCAATTGCCCTAAAGGGTCGGCTAGGTGGAGCAGTGAGTAAGAGCGCTGGCCTCGGAGTTGGGATGACCCGAGATCAGATCCGGCCTCAGAAAATGAGCACCCATGCATAAATAATGACTAGCCGTGTAACCTTGAGCAAGTTACTTAACCCCAATTGCTTTAAAAAAAAAAAAAACAAACCTCATAATCAGATGCAGAAAAGGCTGAAATATTAAATGCATACTTTTCAGATCATGAGGCAGTAAAAATTATATGTCATAAATGGCCATGCAAAGGTAGAGTAAAAATTGATTGAAAATGAGATAATCTAATCCCAAAGAATAAGTGGGTGAAACAAGAAATCATACAAACAATCAATAACTTCATCCAAGAGAATGACAGTAATGAGACAACATATCGAAACTAATGGGGTGCGACCAAAGCAGTTCTTAGGGGAAATTTAAATTTCTGAGTGCTTACATGAATAAAATAGAGAATGGGGAGATCACTTGTTTTGCCATGCAACTAAAGAAAAGCTAGAAAGAACAAATTGAAAATCCACAATGAATACTAAATTAGAAATTCTGAAAATCAAAAGAGAGATTAATAAAATTAAAGTAAAAAAAGTTGAACTAAAAATAAAACTAAAAACTAGTTTTATGAAAAAATTAAATGGATAAACCTTTGTTTAATTTTATTTTTTAAAAAGAAGAAAACCAAATTACCAGTATCAAAAAAAGAAAAGGGTGAGTTCACCACCAATGAAAAGGAAATTAAAACAATAATCAGGAGCTATTTTAACCAACTGTGTGCCAATAAATCTGAAAATCTAAGTGAAATGGATGAATATTTATAAAAATATAAGTTGGTGAAACTATATAAATAAAATTGCAAAACATTTTTGACACATTTAAACTCAAATCTAAACAATTGGAAAAATATAAATTGCCCATGGGTACTCAATCTAGCATAATAAAAATGACAATTCTCCCTAAATTAATATACTTATTCTGAGCCATATCAACCAAAGTACCAAAAAAGTATTTTATAAAATTAGAAAAAAATAATAAAATTCATCTGGAAAACAAAAGGTCAAAGATATTAATGGAATTAATGAAAAAATGCAAAGGGAGGTGGCCTAGTCATACATTTTCTAAAACTATATTTTAAAGCAGCAATCCTCAAAATTATTTTGTACTGCCTAAGAAACAGAGTGAAGGATCAGTGGAATAGGTTAGGTACAAAATACAGTAGACAATGACTACAGCAATCTATTGTTTAATAAGCCCAAAGACTCAAGCTTCTGGGATAAGAACTTGCTATATGACAAAAGCTGCTGAGAAAACTGGAAAATAGTGTGGCAGAAACTAGACATAAATCAAGATCTTACAATGTATACCAAGATAAGGCTGAAATGGGTACATGAGTTACACCCAAAGGGTGACATCATAAGCACATTTGGGACTCAATTATTACAGAAATGATTGCTGAAAACTATCTTTCCATGTAACTGGGAAAAAAATAAAATACCATTGGGGGGGGGGAACATTTGTTAATATGCCAAGCATTGTACTGCCTCACTGGAAATACTATTAAACAAGTGAAGCCGGTCCTTTCCTTTAAGGAGCTCACTTTCGAATAGGAAGAGGCAGAGCATAGAGAAGATAGGTGTCCAAGAAGTGGTATTTTGGTTTCAAAAGTTATTGGGTGGCAAATTGATCCACAGAGGAGCAGAGAGCACCTTTTCTGGTGGCAGGGATAAAATTATTTTGGTTTTTTTTTTTCAAGAATTGGAAATTGGGAGTAGGAGGGTGATAGAAGATATTTTAGTGATAGCAAACATAAATGAAGGGAACATTGCTAGGGAGTGAAGTAACATAAGACTTGGGCCCAAATTAGATGTAGTGGGTGACTAAGGCAATCACCAATCAGGATAGCAAGAGCCTAGGATGATAATGTCCAAGATGATAGACTCTAAGTCTTCCAAGGTGGGGTTTCTGATATAAGTGTCAAGGCAAGTGACATAAAGAAAAGTGACTGATGATTCTAGTTGGTGATGTTAAAACACACAATACTTTTTTCCCAACCAAAGAGAATACTCTTCTCTCTTCTCTGGAGACAGCTGTTATATCTCTAGAACAGCTGGAGCTATGGAACCCTATGGGCAATAAATGAGATAGCTTTGTGGACCATGTGTTACCCATAAGAGCCATTAGTTAGAATTCCCTCCCCCAAACAAAAAATATGTTGACAGCAAGAAAGGCAGAAAAGGGTATGCAATTAGGGACACCATGGAAATTATTTGAGCCCTAGGCCTCAAATAAATACAACCATTCCTAAAATATATCATCCTCTGGTGAAAACAAACATTTTAGCAAAGATTGATTATCATCAACAATGAAAATTAATGGGCATTGAGCTAACTGTGCTTATTTTCAGCTCTGTAGAACACAGTGCCTCCCTCAGTATAAGCTGATCACCTGAAATCTCTTCACCATACTTATTAACTCCATTTTTGATACTCAACACCTTCCCAAATAGTTCAGTTGCCTCTCCACTCTGTTTGGAGGGCTAAAGGGGTGAAACCTTAAACTCCTCCCAAAGTCTTGCTTTATAGAGGGCTCAGAACTTTCTGGGTAGTTCTCCATCAGCAGCTCAGTTTGGTTTTGACTCCAAGGAGCAACATGCCCCCAATCTAGGTAACCCTGAATGCTGCCCTCTCCTCCCCTTTTGTAGGTTGTCTTCATTTGCTTGTAAGTTCCTTGAGGGTAAGAACTTTCTTATTTATATTCCCAGCACTTAGCATAGTAGTAGGTCCTTAATAAATGTTTATTGGATTGAATTATTAAGCAAAGAATGGGCAATAGGAAAATTGAAAGACAGGCCCAAACCCTAAAGTAACTTGCAAATTATAAATATATGAGCACATATAAATTGGTTATTAACAATAAAATATGTTAAATTCATGGTTATGATAATAAAAAGGCACAGAGGTTGAAAGAGGGAGGGATCACTAAAGACTATAGTTTTCAATGCATGAAACATATAACCCAATTAGTATTATACTTTCTTGGATTATTTTCACTCACTACTACAAATGATATACAGGTCACTTAATGATCACTCATATAAAACCTATGAGTTGGGGTGGCTAAGTGGCACAGTGAATAGAGCACCGGTCCTGGAGTCAGGAGGACCTGCGTTCAACTCCAGCCCCAGAAACTTGACACACTAGCCATGTGACTTTGGGCAAGTCACTTAACCCCAATTGCCCTCAAAAAAAAAAAAAAACCTATGAGATATAGAGAAAGCATTAGTCTCATAATGACTTGTCCACAATCACATAGCTACTTTAGGAGCAAAGCAAGAACTCAATTAGTGCAAGAAACACTGATTAAGCAATTACTATGTGAGAAACTGTGCTAGGTTCTGGATGTAAGCTCTAAATCCACTGCTAGTTATATTTTTTCCCCTCACTTCCATTTACCCTGATACATGTAAGGAGCAATGCAAATTTCATGGGCTCATAAGCATTCCTGCTACTAATAACTTTAACCTTTGTCAGAGCCATAAAAAGAACTGATATTTCATTCAAACCTTCTGCATAGCTACTAGACATAAAGTTCTTCCATTTTGATAATGGCAACACATCTAAAGGGACTTAATGTATTTCAAGTCATTCTTATTAGTCACAGAGTGGTTGTCATCTAGAGAGATTAAAACTTGTCAGAACATGAGTACTCTTATCAATGACCCCAAGCTCAAAGTGGAGACATATTGTATGATTATAGATTACTCAAAGAAAATATTGAAAGAAAAATTGTCTTTGTAAGGTGGACATGTTAAAGGTGAGAGAAATTTGTGGTGCATTTTGAGAAACACAGTGTCTTTTCAGATAAGAAAATACTGGGAAGAAATTCCATATGTTTATTTTTTTAAATAGTATTTTATTTTTTCCCACTATGTCAAGAATATTTAGAATTAATTTTTATAAGCTTTTGAGTTCCAAATTTTTTCCCTCCCCTCCTCTGAAAATGGTAGGTATTTTGATATGTTATACATGTGCCATCATGTAAGGCATATTTCCATATTGGTCACAATTGTGAAAAGAAAGATCAAAAAGAAAAAAAGAATAAAGTAAGTGGAAAAAAGTATGCTTTGATCTGCATTCAGAGTCTGTCAGTCATATATCTGGATGTGGATAGTATTTTCCGTCATGAGTCTTTTATACTTGTCTTTGATCATTGTGTTGCTGAGGAGAGCTGAGTCATTCATAATTGATCATCACACAATGTTGCTGATACTATGTACAATGTTTTTCTGGTCCTGCACATTTCATTTTGCATCAGTTTTTACAAGTCTTTTCAGGCTTTTCTGAAATCTGCCTGTTCATTATTTCTTGTGGAACAACAGTATTTACAGTACATTTATATACCACAACTTGTTCAGGCATTCCCCAATTGATGGGCATCCCCACAGTTTCTGATATTTTTCCACCACAAAAGGCTTGCAATAAATATTTTCACAGATTTATGTCCTTTTCACTTTTTAATGATCTGTTTGGAATACAGACTTAGTAGTAGTATTGCTGGATCAAAGGGTATGCATGGTTTTATAGCCCTTTGGGCATTGTTCCAAATTGCTCTCCAGAATGGTTGGGTCATTCCACAATCCTACCAACAGTGCATTAGTGTCCCAGTTTTCCCATTTATAGTTTTCCCACATCTTCTCCAACCTTTATCATTTTCCTTTTCTGTCATATTAGCCAATCTGATAGGTGTGAGGTGGTACCTTAGAGTTATTTTAATTTGCATTTCTCTAGTCAAAAAACTTCTTCATATGCCTATAGATAGCTTTGGTTTCTTTATCTGAATACTGTTTATATCCTTTGACCATTTATCAATTGGAGAATGGTGTGTATTCTTATAAATTTGATTCAGTTTTCTATATATTTAAGAAATGAGGCCTTCATGACAGACATTTGTGGTAAATATTGTTTCACAGCTTTTTGCTTTACTTCTAATCTTGGTTGTATTGGTTTTGTTTGTGTAAAAGCTTTTTAATTTAATATAATCCAAATAATCTGTTTTACATATCATAATGCTCTCTGTCTCTTGTTTCATCATGAATTCTTTCCTTCTCCATAGATATGGTAGGGTATTCACTGTTCTTCTACTTTGTTTATGGTGTCACCCTTTATATTTAAGTCATGTACCCATTTTGACTTTATCTTTATATGGTATGAGATTTTGGTCTGTACATAGTTTGTGTCCTATTATGTTCCAGTTTTCCCAGCAGTTTTTGTCAGCCAGTGAATTCTTATCCCAAAGGCTTTTTTTTTTTTTGGCTTTTTTTTTTGGAGGGCAATTGGGGTTAAGTAACTTGCCCAAGGTCACACAGCTAGGTTTTTGTTTGTGTGTGCCTTAAGTGTCTGAGGTCACATCCCAACTCAGGTCCTTCTGACTCCAGGGCCGACTCTCCACTCACTGCGCCACCTAGCCGCCCCCCAAAGGCTTTTTTTTTTTTTAAAGCAATTGGGGTTAAGTAACTTGCTCAAGGTTACACGGCTAGTCATTTGATTTATGCGTGGGTGCTCATTTTCTGAGGCTGGATTTGATCTCGGGTCATCCCAACTCCGAGGCCGGCGCTCTTACTCACTGCGCCACCTAGCCGCCCCTTTAGGGCAATTGGGGTTAAGTAACTTGCCCAAGGTTACATGGCTAGGTTTTTGTTTGTATGGATTAAGTGTCTGAGGCCGGCTCCGAACTCAGGTCCTTCTGATTCCAGGGCCAGCGCTCTATTCACTGCGCCCAAAGGCTTTTTTAAAGACTAAGTTACTATGACCATTTGCAACTGTATCTTCTGTACCTGATCTATTCCACTAATTTCACTATTCTATTATACTTTTTGGTTGGATTTATCAAGTTTTCAGAGAGAACAGTTGAGGTTCTCCAGTACTACAGTTTTGCTGTCTTTCTTTCTGTAACTCACTAGACTTCTCTTTTAAGAATCTGGATGCTATACCCTTTGGTACATGTATGTTTAGTATTTATATGACTTCATGATTTAGGGTACGTTTTAGCAAGATGTAGTTTCTCTTAATTTGGCCCATTTTTCCTTTATTTTATCTGAGACAAGGATTGTTATGCCTGATTTTTTTTTTAACTTCAGCTAAAGCATAATATATTCTGCTCCTGCTCCTTACCTTTGCTCTGTTTGTGTCTGTCTGCTTCAAGTTTGTTTCTTGTAAACAAACTATTGCAGGCTTCTGCTTTGTGATCCATTCTGCTATCTACTTCGGAGAGTTCATCCCATTCACATTCACAATTATGAATACTAACTTGTTATTTCTCCACAGCAACTGCTCACATACAAAGAAATACTGAATTGAACTGAACTTGGATAGAGTGCTAGACACTCATGTAACTTGGAGGGTAACTGTGCAGCATGGGAGGGAAAGAAACCCTTTACTTATTTACTTTCTTTTTATATCCTCTACATTTTTCTCAGGCTGCCCAAAATGCTTTGGTGGGCTGCACATGACCCGCAGGCCATATGTTGTGCAGGTCTGGTTTAAGTGTAAGTGACATTGTAATGCTTACAAAAGGGAGGAATGTAGATACAAAGTTTTACAGTTCCCCATCCCAGTATCTTACTGGCTGGCTGAACTTCGGCAGCTGCCTTAATCTGTGCAAGCCTCAGGTTTTATATCTACAAAATGGGAATGATTGCATCTCGAAAGTTTTACTGTCAATGTTGAATGAGAAAATATGTGATAGCACTTTAAAAACCTTAAAAGTACTAGACATATGTCAGCTGTCCTCCTCTTCTTCATCATCATAATTACTATCATAATCAGAATCACCTGGATCCTCTCATTTTTTTTTTATCCCCCTCCCCCCCTCCCCCACCCACTGAGTTCAGCTAGAAGGGGCTCTGGAAAAAGTTATTGTCCTGTTATTATCCTTTTAATTTCAAAATTCTATATATTCTCACGTGGGTGGATAAAATGACTGCATTAAGTAGTTAAATAAAAGCATTAGGATGTAAAGTCATCCTCTCTAGACTCATTAAAAGCATTCTCAAAACAATGCCAGTAGAAAACGGGACAACAAGAATAATGGGAACCTCTCCTGATTTGCTCATGATTTTTAATCTCCTCTGGTAGGTCTCTATTTGAAAACTTTTTGTTGTATATAACTTAGAGATTATGAATATTTGACACGCTGGAATCTGTTAAAATTCTTAAGTTTTTATGGATCAGTGTTATGTCTGGGTGCAACATTTTTTTAATTAGGGTCTGACATTTATTCTCTTCCAAATGTTATAGCTAAAACCCAGATGGAAGGTTGGTTTTAGCAATTAAAAAAGTCACAAATAGAGTTTGGCCATTTAAAATTATTTATAAATTAAGAAAAGTGATACAAAACATGAAGTGGGTTCACATTATACAGATTTTCCTACTCTTCCCTGTCCAAAAAAATAAAACAGCGAGTGTGTGTGTGTGTGTGTGTGTGTGAGAGAGAGAGAGAGAGAGAGAGAGAGAGAGAGAGAGAGAGAGAGAGAGAGAGAAGGAGGATGAGGAAGAAAGAGGGAGAGAGAGTTCCCTTCTGTTGACTGCAAAGTCAAAAGAAACACATTTAGGGAGCACAAAGCTGGAGAATGAAACCGACCACAACTTTTTCCAAAAATCAAACCAGGTTAGCTTTCCCACCCATACACATTTCCCACTGGCAGGGTCTAGCACAAAATAGTCTGAATCAATCCCAACCCAGAAAGGCTGTGAACAAAAGTGTCCAGGCACCCCACATTGTCTCAGGAACTGGGAAGAGCAACAGCAAACTTACTAGGAAAGGATGAGAGAAAGATGAGGGGTCAAAGCAGTTGACTGGAGATGGGAATCACCTGAGCAACTGACTTCACTAAAGTAACAAGGAAATTACAGAGGGGAAAGGAATAAGAAGGGAGAGACCATTTCCAAGCACTCTTATCTCAAAGGAGTGCCACAAAAGAAAAAAATCCCCAGGGGAAAGACAGTGAGCTAGGGTGAGAACAACCCAGTCTGGTCACAGAAAAATGGCTGGGGCACCAGGTCTGGGTGGAGACGAAAAACACAGGGGAGTGGTCTTTGAAATTGGGAAGCAGATGCCCAGGTGACTCTTCAACCATCCAGCCTTTTCTCTTCCTCCTTTCCCTCCCCATACTCATTCTGAGCCAAGCTAACTTTATGCCTGGCTCACATTCCATGAGGCATGAGGTCTCACAGCCTGGAGGGCTGATTCCTCAACCTTTCTGTCATCCCCTTGTTCTCCCCGGACTCAGCCCCTTTGACCTGGGCTTGCTGGGCCTCTGCCTCCACACTCCCTTAGATGGTGCCCTCCTGACAACTGGTCTTAATGTCCCTGGCCTCCCTGTCTCTGGGTGAGGAACTAATAGATGAATCCTTCTTCAACCTGAAAGACAGTCTGCTCAGCTTAAAGGTAAAAGGCAGTTTATTCTGTGGAAGCTCTTTTTTAAGTAGAATTTATTGATTGAGTTCTCAATGGTACTTTGAAGGATATATTTTTAGGGTTTATATTTGTTGTCTGCCATGAATGTCAATAAATGTCTACAAAAGAATATGTGGAGGAAAGATAATTTAAATAATTTCTATGTAGCAAGTGCTGGACTAAGGGCTAGGGATGCCAGTACAAAAGTGAGAGAGGTCCTAACCTTGTGAAGTTTACATTCAAATACAGGAGAGAACACTTATAGGGGAGTGCTTGCCCAGGACCAAGCTTTTTGGTTTAAGAAGTTACCAGGATGGGGGCAGCTAGGTGGTGCAATGAATAGAGCACTGGCCCTGCAGTCAGGAGAACCTGAGTTCAAATCCAGCCTCAGACACTTGACCACACTTACTATGTGACCTTAGGCAAGTCACTTAACTCCAATTGCCCTGACTTGTCCCCTCCAAAAAGGCAAAGAAAAAAGTCACCAGGATAAACGAAACAATAGGGTAATCCATTGCCACGCCCTTTATAAAGATCATTGTACTGTTCATTGGATTACAGTTCTCAAGGTAAGAGGTGGAAAGGGAGGGGAAACGTGTGGGGCAGGAAAGAAAATATCCGTGTATCCATGGTCCCAGGAACGGCAGAGATGGCTAGCTAAACTCATTCTGAATGTGATGAGTCAGTCAATAAACATTTATTAAGCACCCCCTATATGCCAGGCACTGTACTAAGTGCCAAGGATACAAACATGAAAGAGGACCCCTGCCCTCAAGGAGCTTACATTCTTTTTTTTTTTTTTTTAAAGCAATTGGGGTTAAGTAACTTGCTCAAGGTTACACGGCTAGTCATTATTTATGCGTGGGTGCTCATTTTCCGAGGCCGGGTCTGATCTCGGGTCATCCCAACTCCGAGGCCGGCACTCTTACTCACTGCACCACCTAGCCGCCCCTTTAGGGCAATTGGGGTTAAGTAACTTGCCCAAGGTTACACGGCTAGGTTTTTGTTTGTGTGGATTAAGTGTTGGAGGCCGGCTCCGAACTCAGGTCCTTCTGACTCCATGGCCGCGCTCTATTCACTGCGCCACCTAGCCGCCCCAAGGAGCTTACATTCTAATGGGGGTAAGAACACAAAAAACAAGTGCACAGGGTAGTGTGTGGCCAAGTAAAGAGATGGCTGGTCTGGGCACCCTCCTTAGAGGGAGGTTTTGGGGGGAGCTCTCTGTTCCACCCTTCAATCAGAGAGGTCCTTAAGAGAGAGGGTACTAATGAAGTGTGAGAGCCAAGGCTAATGTAATCTTGCAAGATGATAATGTTCATACCCAGTGGCATGAAATCCATAGAGCCAGGTGGAAATAGTATCTCGTGATCAGTTTGATGGTGAGACAGCAGTAATAGGGCAGACTGGCCAGGGTCAAGTTGGAGTTGGAAAGCTTGGTTCTTCCTGAGGATGGTCTCAGGAAGTCCTGTTGGGAGGGTTGAAGAGCAGCAAAAGAAAGGAAAATTATTATGGCAAAAATGAGGACCCATGAGAGATGATCAGCATAGCTTCGGCCAGGCATGGCCTCTGGAGTTCTGCTTGGGAGGGTAGGCAACAGTGGGAGGTTAGAAAATGGCAAGCTCCTGTTACATAATTTGAACCAATAGTTCATGTCTTGTTAGATATTTGGAAGGTGCTATTTTTTACAGCTTATTGCCACTACTACTGTTGCTCATAACTCCTATTGGATTTTTGGCAAATCTCTATCATCCCTTCCTTCTCTACTATGCTGCAAGATTGATCCCCCTGGTACTCACATCTCATCATTACCTTCTGTCCCTCTGATTGACCGTTTGACTTGAGGGCAGAGTTCAGGGCTCCAAAGTTTCTATTTAAGGAGGGGATGCAATCCATTTTTCTGTTTCTTTGGAACTCTTCAGCATGCCCCCACCACAGGTAGCCACCCTTCCTAACCATCTCCTTTCAGCTTCTTTTTGTATGTTGTCTTCTATACTTAGATAATAAATTCCTTAATGGGAAGGACTGTCTTTTTAAATTTAATTTCATTTCTTTTATTCTGAATTTAAGAAATAAAACAAGCATTTCTATAACATAGTATAATAAAAAAGATGATTGTACATGAAACTTCAAATCTATTATGTACAACTTGCTACTCCTTTTTAATATGTAATAAACTTATATAATTTTCTTTTTTCCTTTTTCTTCCTTCCTCCTGTTCCCCTGCCCTAAAGATGGCTAGCATTACATACAAATATGTATATATGTATGTATTTGTATATGTATGTATGTGAAATCATTTTATACATGCTTCTTTTTTTTCTTTCTCTGGATACAGATGGCATCCTCATAAGGTCCTTTGTAGTTAATTTGGGTATTTATAATAGTCAAAATGACTTAGTCAAAAGTTGTTCTTAAACAAGTTTTTATATTTTTTATTTATATTTTTATTCCCAACACTTTGCAAGTACACACATAGTAAGCCCTTAATAAATCCTTATTGACTAACTCGGTAAAATTTTGTCTATTTGAAAAGGATTTCTCTATAAGTTTTTTTAACCTGTCATTAAGTCAAAGAATGTCTATTAATCCTCTCCCTCCATTTGGTGAGGAAGTCTTACTTTTTCTGTAGCTGCCTTAGAGTATCAGCCCCATGCTTCACTAATATTATACAGGTTTTGGTTAGGATACCTTACCAGTCTATTACCTTTTTAGAGTTTTTAGAGTTCTGAAAGGATGTCTGTAAACTAGTATTGCACAGCAGCTCTTAATATACTCTAAATGTACTCTTTGAATTCAGTTTTGACTTAAGAATGCCAGTATCAACAAATTTGTCCAATCAACCAACAACCATTTATGAAGTACTTACTGTGTGCCAGTTATTGTTCTAGGTACCAAGAAATCAAACACAACTAATAAAACAAATCCTACTCACAAACGCTTTATATTCTAATGTCTTCTTGCTATTTTTATGTTCCGTGGAATTTGCCTGAAGGAGAACAAGGTATTTGTGGGTATTGCCTTCATCTGTTGCTTCAATGTGATCCCCAAATTCAAGCTGGTAGCCTTCAGCCTCTTCTTGACATACCTTAAAGGATTTTGGCATGTCAATGCCCTCAGATTATATGCTTCTTTAGGGCAGGGACTCTTTGTTTTTATTTCCATTTCTATCCCCAGCACTTAACATATTGCACACATAATAGGACTTGGAGTCTAAATTCTGAAATATTCTATTAGATAAAGAGCATGTTTCATTTGTTTTTCATTGGATGAATGTCTTAATACCATTCATATATACAAAGTGATTAATAAGATGTTTTGTTTTCATTCCTTCTTTAATTTGGAATCAAAGCACTATAGAGGAGAAGTAATAATTTAAGTCTTGATGGGCAGCTAGATGTTGCAGTTGATAGAGTCCAAATCTGCCTGTGTGACCCTGGACAAGTCATTTAACTCTGCCTCAGTTTCTTTAACTGTAAAATGAGCCAAAGAACAAAATGGCAAACTACTCCAATATTTTTGCCAAGAAAAACCCAAATGGCATCATAGAGTCAGGCACAACTGAACAGCAATGGAAATAATACCACAATGGGCTTTAACTATCTCCCTGAAAATGCCTCATTATATATAAAATTCTCTTAGCAGTTTTATGTTGGTTTTATGTCTTAAATAAAAGTTTTCCACGGGAATGCCAATACTCTAGCATTTTCAGAAACCTGGAGAGTGGGACTAATTTAAGGCTTTGCAATAATTAATAAAGACAATGTAGTGTAGTGCTTTTGGATGTCCTGTTCAATAATTACTAAGTTGATGATAAATTTCTCTTCATACTTCTGAGACATTTTAGAACGACTTTTGTTTTTGTTGCTGTTGTTCTTAGTCAATGAGTTCTTTTTAATGTTTATTATCGTTTTGTATTATTCCATCTATTTTGGTTGGGTTCACAAAGAAACATGCCCATGACAAGTCACTATCTTGCTATTATTCTTTTCTTTTGTTTTGTTTTGTTTTTGCTTTTTTTTTTTTTTGAGGGCAGTTGGGGTTAAGTAACTTGCCCAAGGTCACACGGCTAAGTTTTTTTGTTTGTTTGTGTGTGTTAAGTGTCTGAGGCCAGGTCCAGACTCAGGTCCTTCTTACTCCAGGGCCAGCGCTCTACTCACTGCACCACCTAGCCGCCCTTTGCTATTATTCTTTTACATTCAGAGTTCTGGTACAGGCTATTCATGTAGATAAAATAAGTTTCTTTTTTACATGCATAAAAGTCTTAAAAACGTTAGAATGTGAAAGGCATATTGGCAGGTACAGTAGCAGGCAAAACAACTTGTGATATAACCTTATCTTCCCAAGTCATTTTTTACAAAATTCCTCAACAAGTCAATATGCTTTCAAGATCTTTTGTTACATGTAGCTTGGATTTTATAGATATTTGGGTTGGAAATATCTCTTTAAAACATTATTCTGAAGTTTATTAAATGTTCTTTGTTATTTCCAGGTAAATGTTGATCACAGTTGGGTCTGTCATAATGGTCCTGTTCTGGTCCAATTTGTTAGTTGACTTATGCAGAATATTTTGAGGTTTACATCTGTAGTAAGTGGATTTGTTGTCTGTCATTTCATGATAGTGAGATGTGGAAGTATTATCCTAGACACATTGTTAGGAATCTGAGAGGTGCTAAATTTTTATAGCCTGAAATGATGTGTTGCTATGTTCACTATAGCCTTATATGATCTATATTGGTCACTAACTCCTGACTCAAAGGATAAATCTCTTATAGTTTCTAGTAGCAATGACTTACTCCTTCATTACCATTATACACACCTCTGTTTCCTCAAAAATATTTGTGTGAATTGATCATTAGTTTTGTGGTTTTTGTCACCATAACGTATTGATTGAGTTCATATAGATGTCCTTTTTTGATTTCCCCATGGGATCTGAGATGTTTCAAAAGCAAAGATTAACGAATTGAAGCTTGTCCTTTAAAACAATAATTCTTAATCTTTTTTGTCATAGACCCCTTTGGCAGTCTGGTAAAGCCTGAGACCCTCCTCAGAATAATGTTTTTAACTGCATGGAATAAAATAGACAAAACTGCAAAGGAAACCCATTTTATGGAAATAAAGTTATTAAAATCTTTTTGAAAGTTCAAAAACTTCAGGTTAAGAATCACTGTATAAAACCATTTTCTATTTAAAACATGATGCCAACTCAATGTTTGAAAACAGTTCATAAAGTATATGGCATTTTTCATGGGTACAACTTAAAGCTATTAAGGTCCTACCAATCTTTAAATCCATTATCTCTCCTGTAAAGAGCTATATGCAACTGCCAAGTTCATAGAGTCCAAACAAAACATATTATGAGCTTCTTAAAATATGTCCATATAGATTTATATATCTATAGATAGATAGATAGATAGATATAAGCATAGTTTGATACTAAATTGTTATTTGGTTCTATTAGTATATATTTATTAATATTTGTCAAGGAAAGGTAGAGAAAAAAGGCTTTGAGATTGAATTCAGAGGTTAAATTCAGAGTAATATTTCCACAAATACTTTGGTCTCCTCAAGATAAGGCATATCAGACATAAAGATATCAAAAAGAAAACTGTGGATGAAGATGTTAAGAGACCTACTCCTTACTAAAGTGAAAGCTGAATGAGTAGAACATATAAAGCAGTTAACACCCACACGATAGCATAGTCAATGTACACATATCCAGGATCTCCTAATTCTGCTAAGAAGGTATGGAAGTACTTCTCATATCTTTCCTTTGAGGTAAGCTTTGTCACAACAATTTCATTATATTTTGTTTCTATTTTGTTTTTGCTGCTGCTGTTTTTTTTTTTAATTGTAGCCATTGTGTATATTGTTTTTCTGGTTTTCTTATTGCACTTTCATCAGTTCAACAAAGTCTTTCAATGCTTCTATGTATGTACCATTTTAAAGCAGAATGATATTCAATTACGTTCATGGAATACAATTCACTTATGCATTCCCTAGTTTATAGGTAAATACTTTGTTTCTGATATTTGCTACCACCAAGATAAATGGCTGAATCATTCATAGAATATAATTTTGTAGAAACAAAAAGGTTTATGATGGCAGCATAGGGTTATTTCATTACCACCAGAAACTAAAACAGGATTATCCTAAAAGAGTGAGGATTCAGTCATTAAAACAGATTTTATAAAGAAACAGTGGAGATATTGCAACCTCTCACTGCAAGCTATATGAAATAGTCTTCTAGTTACAAAGAATGAAATACTTTCAAAGAAAGAGAACTAAGTAATAAAGTTTTGCTTGTTTTTTATTCACCCGGGAACAGAATAAGAGGTGTATCATCGCCACCATCTGTTTTCTTCTGGACTTGTCCCATGGGTGCTTTTAGTAAACCTACAGGTGTGTACTTCTATCCTAATTCTTTTGTTCAACCTAATTTTCTGATAATCATTAATACTTTTCTATACAAAGCCGTAATTTCAGCCAGCCAAGCAATTTTCCTTAGAATATTAAATGCAACAGAATAATAGTAGGATAGCAACTTGTCCCAGAACTAGCTCTCCCTGGACCACATCAAAAATGAGGGTAATGAAGTGATGATGACCATGATGATGATAATATTAAATAGCTCACACTTTGTAGCATTTTTTAGTTTTTCCAAGTGTATTACATTATTCTACTTGATCCTTATAACAGAAGTAGCTAGATGGTGCAGTGTATAATCTCTGGGCCCAGAATCAGGAAAACCAGAGTTCAAATACAGCCTCATTTCCAAGCTGTGAGACCCTGGCCAAGTCACTTAACTCTGCTCTAGTTCCTTCATCCGTAAAATGGAGATAAAAAATAGCACCTACCTCCCAGGGTTGTTGTGAGGATAAAATGATATAATAATTGTAAAGCACTTAGCACAGCCCTTATTCCATACTAAGCATTATATACATTCTGTTATTACTATTTAACAGCCTTGTGAGGTAGACACTAGTATTATTTTAATTTTATGGAGAAGAAAACTAAGGCATAGAGGCATTAGACATCTGCCTAGGTAATTGATCATCTTAGTAATTTATCTTTAAGTCAGAAAAGCTGGAGGTTACTCAGCAGTATTGTACAGATTAGATAAAGTTGGGCATAGAGCTTTGCTTTTATTGAATTTAGAACAACAGAGGTAGCCTAGTACAATGGATAGGACATCGTGTTTGGTGGAGAAAGGACATTTGGTTTCAGATTTTATCTCTAGCACTTACTTGAGTAAATAACTTCTGTGAGATGCAGGTTTAAAAAAATACTATATAAATGTAATACTATACTATGTAAATGTAAAATACTATATAAATGTAAAATCATTATTAGTATCCCACTTAAGATGGCCAAAGTTAACAACTAGTGATAATAACAGGCTAAAATAATCGTCACAATTACTGGTCCTGTCACTGCCCTACAGCACCCCAAAATAAAAGTAAAAATCCTTTATTAGCTCCCTTGACTTGAGAATCAAAGCAACTGTCTTGGACTAGTATTTAATATCCTGTACAAACTGGCTCCAATTTACTTTCCAGCCTATATTTAAAATCACTGCACTTCATTCTACCACTCCCAGTCTTGTTGTTGCTAAATTGTTTTAGTTGTGTCCAACTGTTCCACCCATTTGAGTTTTTATTGGCAAAAATATTGGAGTGGTTAGCAATATCCTTCACCAGCTCATTTTACAGATGAGAAAACTGAAGTCAACAAGGTTGAATGATTTTGCCCAGGGTCACATAGCTAGTAAGTATCTGAGGCTGGATTTGAATTAGTCTTCCTTACTCCAAGCCTGGTACCCTATCCACTGTGCCACCTAGCTGGACCATAATAGATTATTATCTGTTCCTTGGAACCACCATTCCATCTCTTGCCTTCATGTATCTGCATATACTGTGCTCTACAGCTTAAATTCATTCTCTCCTCATTTTTGCACTTGAGTCATTATCTTTCTTCCAGACTCAGTCAATTTACATATCATCTATGAAGTCTATTTTAGTGATTTCTGCTTCCTTAAAGTACTTTATTAATTAGCTATAAACATTAATGCACTGCTCACTGTCACTAGAATATCAGCTCCTTGAGGACAGGGAACATTTCATCGCTGTCTTTGTATATGTAGTCCCTAGCAATTGCCTTACCACGTAGTAAATAATTTTATAATGTTTGTTTCACTGATATGAATAGAATCTGACTGAAAATGAAGGAGGAATAGAGGGATAGGACTGAGAAGAGACATGGAAATATTTACACTGAAATAGAACTACTTTTCCCAGATTATAGATCCAGTCCCACTACTGAGCACTGTATTTCCAGTAACTGAATAACCATGGTTACTCTATATACAAAATTCAAATAATCATTCAAACAAATTCATTCTAGCAAATAACAACTTTATTAACTTTCATATGCTGCAAAATTACTTTAAAATCCATTATTCAAGCCTAAAAACAATCCCATCAGAAAATTCTGATGACCAATTGTAGAGAAGGTAAAATCATCCAGTTAACAAATAAAAAAGGGAAAGAAAGAAATATTCAACAAATCTCAGCAATGCCAGAACATCCAAACAAAAATCAAGAAATGAGCTCCCCAAAATGTAGTCTCTGTGAGACTTCTATAGACTTTCAAACTTACCTTAAAGCTGGTAAGATTTTACACAGGTATCTGGGTGACATAGTTCTAGAATCAACTATGTAATAAAGTAAGGTAACAAAGAGTGTTAGACTTGAAAGTAAGGAAGATGTGAGTTCAAATTCTACCTCAGAAATTTACTATGTGGCCCCCAGGCAAATCACCCAGCTTTTGTTTCAGTTTTCTCATCTGTAAAATGGAGGTATGGATCATAGGTACTAAAATATGTAGATCACTTTGAAAGCTTTAATTTGCTGTATAAATGCTTTAATAATATTGTGACATCCTTTCCCTAAATTGGCCCTTTTCATATGACTTTACTTTCACTAGCAAAATAATGGTGCCACAAAAAGCTACTGAAGTTAAGAAAAAGGTTTTTTAGTCTGGGTAAGTGTTTAGTTGTTTTGGGGATGTGTTGGTTGGGTTTATATTGGTGGTGGAATAGGTGGTTTGTTTCACAAAGTTAATCATTTGTTAGTCAATAAATATTTTATTGATTCTGCACTATTCTTTGAATATTAGGTATCAGACCAATTAATACTGGACTCATATCCCATTGCCTTTGGGGCCTATTGCTGTGACTAGCACACTGTGGGTACTAAATTTTAAAAATATAAAGAAAGATAACCATTGAATTAAATATCTGTTTTGGATATTGCACAGCTAACAAGATCTAGGAAAGAATATACAAACTTTTTTTTTCTCTTACAGTTTCAGAAATATCTATTAGCTGACTTCTCTTTAGAGACATAAACAAATAAAGGGGGGAAGGATGCCATACTTGATATCAGGAGATACCTGGGTTAGGCTCCCACTTTGAACCTTAATTAGTTAATAAACCATAGGCAAGTCATGTAAATTATATAAGCATCACTTTATAAAATGGGAATAATAAATATAATACTTCTCCCACAGGGTTGCTGTGAGGATCATGTATGGGAATGTATATATGTAAAATGCTCTGCTATCCTTAAAGCATTATTTAATAGCTGCTATTATTCAGTGAGCCTTTCTTTTTCTTTAAAGCTTCATTTCAGTGTTATAGTTAATGATATCCATCTATAAATGTACAAGACTGATGCATGATGCTAAAGCTAGAAAAGACCTCAGGGACTGTTAAATTCATATTCTAAAGATTGAGAGGCACTATTGAATAGTGGTTAGAGAACAGACCTTATAATCAGAAAGACCTGACCTCAAAGTCTAACTCTGATGAATGTTGGTTGCAGGACTCTGGAAAAATTGCTTAAATTTTCAGTGTCCCAGGAAACACTCTAATCAATCACTCCAATCAATTAATTAGCATATATTCACTGTTTACTATGATCTAGGTAATGTGCTGGGTCCTTGAGATAAAATTTAAAAATAAATTAATCCACTGCCAATAAATTAAAGAAAACTATTGAGGAAGAAGACACGAGGAGCTAGAGGAATGGCTTGTATCAAAGGTGGTACTTGAAGGAAATAAGGTATTTTAAGAGATAAAGGTGTTGAGGAGTATGTTGCAGGCATGAGAAATTACTGGTAAAGTGTGGGGAAGGGAGATGGAATGGGTGTGAGGAAAACCAAGGAAGTCAATTTCTTTTTTTTTTTAGTTAATGTATTTTTAAATTTTCAAAATTCACTTTTATAAGACTTTGAATTCTAAATTTTTCTCCCTTCCCTCACCTCCACTCTCCTGAAGGTGTCAGGCAATCTGATATAGACTGTGCATGTAAAACCATATTAAACATATATCTACAATAGTCACACTGTGAAAGAAAAATCAGAACAAAAGGGAAAAACCACAAGAAAGAAAAAACAAAACAAACAAAAACAAAAAAAAAAAGTATGCTTCAATCTGAATTAAGACACCATAGTTCTTTCTCTGGATAAGGATAGCATTTTCCATCATGAATATTTTATAATTGACTTAGATCATTGAATTACTGTGAAGAGCCAAGTCTATCAAAGTTGGTCATGACAGAAGGTTGCTGTTACTGTGTATGATATTCTCCTGGATCTGTTCAGTTTGCTCAGTATCAATTTATACAAGTCTTTCTAGGTTTTTCTGAAATCTACCTGCTCATCATTTCTTATGGAACAAGAGTATTCCATTACATTAATATACAACATCTTTTTCAGCCATTCCCCAATTGATGGGCATCCCCTCAATTTTCAATTATTTGCCACCACAAAAGGAGCTGCTATAAATATTTTTGTACATTTGCGTCCTTTCCCCAGTTTTATGGTCTCTTTGGGATGCAGACCTAGTAGTGCTGTTTCTGGAGCAAAGGGCATGCACGGTTTAATAGACCTTTGATCATAGTTCCAAATTGCTCTCCAGAATGGTTGGATAAGTTCAGAATTCCACCCATAGTGCATTAGTGTTCCAATCTGATGGAATCTCAATCCTCAGAGTTGTTTTAATTTGCATTTCTCTAATGAACAATGATGTACAGCATTTTTTATATGACTATAGATAGCTTTAATTTCTTCTTCTGAAAAGTGCCTGTTCATATCTTCTCACCATTTATCAACTGGGGAATAAATTGTATTCTTATAAATTTGACTCAGTTTTCTATATATTTTAGAAATGAGGCCTTTATAACAGACACTAGTGGTAAAGATTCTTTCCCAGCTTTTTGCTTTCCTTCTAATCTTGGTTGCATTAACTTTGTTTATGCAGATTATATTTTAAATAAAATATAATCAAAATGATCCATTTTGCATTTCATAATGTTTTCTATTTCTTGTGTGGTCATAAAGTCATCCCTTCTCCATAAATCTAACAGGTAAACTATTCCTTGCTCTCCTAATTTGCTTATAGTTTCAGCCTTGATATATAAATTGTGTACCCTATTTGAACTTAATTTAGTATATGGTGTAAGGTGTTGGTCTACATCTAGTTTCTGTCATATATTTTCAAGTTATCCCAGCAGTTTTTATTTAAAAGTGAGTTTTTATCCCAGAAACTGGAGTCTTTGGGTTTATCAAACAGGACATTATTATAGTCATTGAGTACTGTGTCTTTGTACCTACCCTATTCCACTGATCCAACATTATTTCTTAACCAGTACCAAGTAGTTTTGAGGATAACTGCTTTATAATACAGTTTAAATCTGGTACATCTAAGTTACCTTCCCTTGCATTTCTTTTCATTAATTACCTTCATATTCTGAAACTTTTGTTCTTTGAGATGAATTTTATTATTTTTCTATTTATCTTTTTTTAATTAATTTATTTTTAGTTTTCAGCATTCACTTCGACAAGATTTTGAGTTCCCAATTATTTCCCTATCTCTCCCCTACCCCCACCCCAAGATAGCATGCATTCTGATTACCCCTTCCCCAATGTATCCTTCTTTCTTTTTTTCTTTTTATTTTTTTAATTTCTTTATTAACTTCTGGTTTACATGATTCATTTCTGCCAGATTTTGAGCTACAATTTTTCCCCATTTTTCCCCTACCCACCACCCCAGAATAGAAATCAAACAAGATATCCCCTCATCCAATCTGCTCTCTCCCAAATCTTCTCTCATACCACCTTCAACTTTACCATTAGGGCAAGGTGAATATCTGTGCCCCAATGCCTGCACATCTTATCTCCCAATTATATGCAAAATAGTTTTAATAATAGTATATATATATATATATATATATATATATATATATATATATATTTGAAACATTTAGTTGTAAAACTTCGAATTACAGATCTATTCCCTTCATCCCTTGTCACCCACTCCCTCTGGGAAGATAAGCTATTCAGTATGTGTTGTACATGTATAGCTATGCAAAATATTACCATAGTAGATATATTGTGGGGGGGCGGAGCCAAGATTGCGGATTAGAAACAGCACTTCCAAGGTGCTCTGTCTGACACAACTTCCAAACAATGTAAAAGGGGACTCAGAACAACATCTGGAGCCCCAGCACCCACAGAACTACACAGAAAAGCTAACCTCCCACTGAGGACAGCCCAGCAGCCCTGCAGGGAGCGGCCAGCACAGCGCTCTGAGAGCAGGCAGCACAGCATGCTTAGAACCAACAGCGCAGTGCTCTGAGCCCAGGCCCGTGTGAGCTGCGGTTTTAGCCCTAGGGCGGCTGTGCCAGCAGCCGGCTGGAGGGACCCCAGAACTCCAGCACTTATGGTGATTCCAGAATTATCAGCACAGATATGCCTAGGACAAAGTGAAAGGTTAGTGCCCTATTGACTTTGGAACCAGTATTTGGGGAACACGTTGGCTTCCTGCCCTGGGGGCGAAAAGCTGCGGAAGAAACATGGCACAGAAGCCATATTGCAGTGTCAGTGGCGGCTCTAGCTCCTGGTCTGCAAACTGTAGGGAGATCCAGCAATCAGTCTGGGGGTTAATCGCTCTTGCTTTAAACTGCCTGGATCTGGACTGTGGTCTGGTGGTCTGGGGGGGGGAGGTTTGGGGTGGGTATCCAATTTGCCAGAGAGGGTGGAGGCTTTACAGAGGCCAGCCAACTGGAGGAAGTTGTGAAGACCCCACGTTTGGGACAGAAGCTATCCTGTCTGGTGGCAGAGTCCTACTGTGGCAACAAGCCTCAAAATCAAGTAATTAAGTGGCAACATGCCTAAGCAAAAGAAACAAAATAAACAGAAAAATTCAACATTGGACTCCTATTTTAGGGGCAAAGAGGATCAAAGCATGGAGGAGGACTGTGGGGTCAGAACTCCTGCACCAAAAGCCCCAAATGAAAATACAAGCTGGCTATAGGCCATAGAAGGCCTTAAAAAGCAGATAAGAGAAGTGGGGGAAAAATTGGGAAGAGAAATGATAAAGATGCAAAAAAAGTATGAAATGACAGTCAACAGCCTGACTGAGGAAAATAACAACTTAAAAATAGACTAACTCAAATGGCAAAAGAGGCTCAGAAAGGCAATGAGGAGAAGAATGCCTTAAAAAGCCAAATTTGCCAGATGGAAAAAGAATATCAAAAGCTCACTGAGGAGATTCATTCCTTCAGAGGTAGACTGGAGGAAATGGAAGTTAGTGACTTTATGAGAAATCAAGATGCTGTTAACCAGATCCAAACAAATGAAAGGATAGAAGGCAATATCAAATATCTCATGGGAAAAACCACTGCCTGGAAAATAGATCCAGGAGAGATAATGTAAAAATTATTGGACTAGCTGAAAGCCATGATCAAAGAAAGAACCTAGAAATTATCCTTAAAGAAATTCTCAAGGAAAATTGCCCTGATGTGTTACACCCAGAGGGGAAAATAGGGGTTGAAAGAATCCACCAATCACCTCCTGAAAAAGATCGAAAAAGAAAACTCCTAGGAATATCATAGCCAGGTCCCAGAACTCCCAGATCAAGGAGAAAATACTACAAGCAGGCAGGAAGAAACAATTTCAATATTGTGGAAACAAAATCAGAATAGCACAGGACCTGGCAGCTTCTACACTGAGGGATCGAAGGGCATGGAATATGATATTCCAGAGGTCAAAAGAGATGGGATTGAAGCCAAGGGTCACCTACCCAGCAAAACTGAGTATGTTGTTTCAGGGGAAAATATGGTCATTCAGTGGAATAGAGGACTTTCAAGCATTCTTGAGGAAAAAACCAGAGTTGAATATAAAATCTGACATTCAGACACAAGAAGCAAGAGATGCTTGAGAAGGTAATCAGGGAAAAGAAATCAAAAGGAACTTATCAAAGACGAACTATTTACATTCCTACATGGAAAAACAATGTGTCTAATGAAACCTTTCTCATTATGAAAATAATTCAAGAAGGGTATATGGTCATATGAATACATATGTGAATGTGTGTATATATGTTTACAGTTATACATGGATAGAGGGCACAGGTTGAATTTGATGGGAAGGGATGATACTTAAGGGGTGAAGCTAAGAGGTGAGAGAGGAAAGTGGCAAGAGGAAATGGGGAGAGACAGGGTAAGGTAAACTATCTCATGTAGAAGAGGCAAGGGGAAGTGTTTGCAGGGGAGGGGAAGAACAGGAAGGCCAAAAGGCAAAAGCATATTCTCATTGAATTTGGCTCAGGGAGAGAATGACATACATAGTAAATTGGATATCTCAAGCTGCAGGAGAATAGGGGGAAGGAGGATGAGAGGGGGGATGATAGAGGGGAGGGCACTCTGGGGGGAGGGGTAGTTGGAAATACCCACTCAAGAGGGACAGACTCAAAGTAGGGAATGGACCAGGTGGGGTTGGATGGGTGGGAGGGAAATATAAGCAGTCTTTTACAATATATCTACTATGGCAATATTTTGCATAGCTATACATGTACAACACATACTGAATTGCTTATCTTCTCAGAGGGAGTGGGTGACAAGGGAGGAAGGGAATGGATCTGAAAATCGAAGTTTTAAATTAAATGTTTCATAAGATGTCCAGGCATTGGGGCTCAGAGATTGATTCACCTTGCCTTAATGGCAAAGTCGAAGGGGGTATGGGAGAAGATATGGGAGAGAGCAGATTGGATGAGGGGATATCTAGTGGGACTACTATTCTGGGGTGGTGGGTAGGGGAAAAATGGGGGAAAAAATGTAACTCAAAATCTGGCGGAAATGAATTATGTAAACCAAAAGTTAATAAAGCATTTGTTTAATGAAAAACAATTTAAAAATATAAAAATTTTATTACTATTAAATATATATATATATATATATATATATATATATATATATATATATATATATATATATATATAGTAAAAGGCTGTTTATATTTCCCTCCCACCTATCCCACCACACATGGTCCTGTTCCTCTTCAAAAATGGGTACTTCCAACCTCCCCTCCCCCCAGGATGCCCTCCCTTCCATCATCCCCCCTCTCATCCCCCTTCCCCTTACTCTCCTGCAGGGTGAGATATCCCATTTAGTATGTATGTCATTCTCTCCCTGAGCCAAATTCAATGAGAATATGGTTTTGCCTTATTGCCTTCCTGTTCTTCCCCTCCCCTGCAAACACTTCCCCTTGCCTCTTCTACATGAGATAGGTTACCCTACCCTGTCTCTCCCCATTTCCTCTTGCCACTTTCCTCTCTCACCTCTTAGCTTCACCCCTTAAGTATCATCCCTTCCCACCAAATTCAACCTGTGCCCTCTATCCTTGTATACCTGTAAACATATATGCACACATTTACATATGTATTCATATGCCCATACACCCTTCTTCTATTATTGTCATAATGAGAAAGGTTTCATCAAACATAGTTATTGTTTTTCCATGTAGGAATGTAAATAGTTCAACTTTGATAAGTCCTTTTGATTTCTTTTCCCTAATTACCTTCTCAAGCATCTCTTACTTCTTGTGTCTGAATGTCAGATTTTCTATTCAACTCTGGTTTTTTTCTCAAGAATGCTTGAAAGTCCTCTATTCCACTGAATGACCATATTTTCCCCTGAAACAAAATACTCAGTTTTGATGGGTATGTGATTCTTGGTTTTAATCTCAGGTCTTTTGCCCTGTGGAATATCATATTCCATGCCCTTAGACCCCTCAGTCTAGAAGCTGCCAGATCCTGTGCTATTCTGATTGTGTTTCCACAATATTGAAATTGTTTCTTCCTGGCTGCTTGTAGTATTTTCTCCTTGATCTGGGAATGCTGGAACCTGGCTATAATATTCCTAGGAGTTTTCTTTTGGGGATCTTTTCAGGAGGTGATTGGTGGATTCTTTCAACCTCTGTTTTGCCCTCTGGGTCTAACACGTCATGGCAGTTTTCCTTGAGAATTTCTTTAAGGATGATTTCTAGGTTCTTTCTTTGATCATGGCTTTCAGGTAGTCCAATAATTTTTACATTATCTCTCCTGGATCTATTTTCCAGGTCAGTGGTTTTTCTCATTAGATATTTCACATTGCCTTCTATTCTTTCATTTTCCTGGATCTGTTTAACAGCATCTTGATTTCTCATAGCTTACTAGCTTCCATTTGCTCCAGTCTAACTCTGAAGGGATGAATCTCCTCAGTGAGCTTTTGAGATTCTTTTTCCATCTGGCAAATTTGGCTTTTTAAGGCATTCTTCTCCTCATTACCCTTTTGAGCCTCCTTTGTAATTTGAGTTAGTCTATTTTTAAGGTGTTATTTTCCTCAGTCAGGCTGTTGACTCTCATTTCATACTTTTCTTGCACCTTTCTCATTTCTCTTCCCAATTTTCCCCCACTTCTCTTATTTGCTTCTTAAGGTCCTCTGTGGCCTGTAACCTGCTCATGTTTTCATTTGGTGCTTTTGGTGCAGGATTTCTGACCTCATAGTCTTCCTCCTGTTCCATGCTTCGATCCTCTTTGCCCCCTAAACAGGAATCTAATGTTGCATTTTTCTTTTTATTTTGTTTCCTTTGCCTAGGCATGTTGCCACTTAATTACTTGACTTTTGGCTTGTTGCCACGGAAGTACTCTGCCACCAGACAGGGGAGCTTCCATCCCAAACTTTGGGGTCTTTACAACTTCCGGAGGTTTTAATTGGGTGGCTTCTGTGAAGCCTCCAAATGCTCTGCCAAGCTGGATACCCACCCCAAAACCTCTACCCCAGACTGCAATCCAGATCCAAGGAGGTTAAAGCAAGAGCGATTACCCCCCAAGACTGATTGCTGGATCTCCCTACAGTTCACCGGCCAGAGCTGAAGCTGTAACTGAAGCTGCAAGGTAGAATCTGTGCCATGTCTCCTCAGCCACTTCTAGCCCCCAGGGGAAGAAGCCTGAGGTGTTCCCCAAATACTGGACCCAAAGTCCATAGGGCACTAACCTCTCACTTTGTCCTAGGCGTGTCTGTGTTAATAATTCTGGAATTGCCACAGCTGCTGGTGTTTTGGGGTCCCTCTAGCTGGCTGCTGGCCCAGCTGCCCTGGGGCTTAAACAATGGCCCACTTGGGCCTGGGCTCAGCTCCCAGAGTGCTGCACTGTTGTATACCAGAGTGCTGTGCTGTTGGCTCGCAGAGCGCTGTGCTGGCTGCTCCCTGCAGTGCTGCTGGGCTGTCCTCAGTGGGAGGTTGGCTTCTCTGTGTTGTTCTGTGGTTGCTGGAGCTCCAGAAGTTGTTCAAAGTCCCCTTTTATATGATTTTGAAGTGGGGTGGGAGAGAGCACCTTGGAAGTGCTGTTTCTACTCTAACAACTTGGCTCCGCCCCTGTGCCCTTCTTTCAATCATCCCTCCATTCTTACCCCCTTCCCTTTTTATTTTCCTGCAGGGCAATATAAATTTCTATAACATATTGCCTGTTCTTCTTATTTCCCAATTGCATGAAAAAACAATTTTTAACATTCATTTTTAAAACTTTGGGTTCCAGATTTGTTCCCTTCCTCCCCACCCACCCTCATTGACATGGCAAGCAGTTTGATAAAGGTTATAGATGTGTAGTAATGTAAAACACTTCTGTAATAGTTATGTTTTAAAAGACTAGCTATATTTCCTTCCATCCTATCCCACCCTACCCCTCATTTATTTTATTCTCTTCTTTGACCCTGTCCTTCCTCAAAAGTGTTTGCTTCTGATTAGCCCTCCCCCAATCTGTACTCACTTCTTTTATCCCCTTTGCTTTTATCCCCTTCCCCCCTAATTTGCTGTAGGGCAAGATAGATTTCCATACCCAATTTAGTGTTTATATTATTCTCTCCTTAAGCCAAATCTGATTAAAGTTCACTCATTTCCTCTCATGTCCAACCTCTTCCTCTCCACTGTAAAAGCTCTTTTCTTACCTCTTTTATGTGAAATAATTTCTACCTCTCCCTTTCTCCTCCCAGTATATTCCTCTCTCACCCCTTAATTTTATTTTAGATATCATCCCTTCATATTCAACTCACCCTGTGCCCTCTGTCTATATACTATATTTCTTCCAACTACTCTAATACTGAAAAAAGTTCTCATGAGTTATAAATATCATCTTTCCATGTAAAAATGTAAGCAGTTCAACTTTAATAAGTCCCATATGATTTCTCATTTCTGTTTACCTTTTCATGCTTCTCTTGAGTGTTTGAAAGTCAAATTTTCTATTCAGCTCTGGTCTTTCATCAAGAATGCTTTTAAGTCCTCTATTTCATTGAATATCTACCCCCCCCCCAAAAGGATTTTGGTGGGTAGGTGATTTCTGGTTTTAATCCTAACTCCTTTGACCTACAGAATATCATATTTTCAACCCTCAGACCCCTTAATGTAGAAGCTAAGTTTTAACTCTTTGTTAAGGTAGGTCTTTGCTTCCATTGTGAAGGGTGTAGTGTCCCAAGCTTTAGGGATTTTTTTGTGCAGCTGTTTTCAAAGATACTTTTAGGGACCTATAAATTTTCAGCTCTTCCATGGTGGTATAATCTATGGAGAGGTGTTTGCTGCTCTCCTGGCCTGTACTCTGGTCTGTGAGTGGGCACAAGTATTCTTTTCTGTCTTGGAACTGTGAGGAGGATTTCCTTTCCCCTATTGCCACAAGCTCTGCCACACCAGCACTCCTCCTTTCCCCAGGACCACCACCCAGGACTGTGACCCAGATGGAAGCATGGGCAAAGCAAGAGAATCTTGATTTAGCACCAGCAACAAAATACCTGCAATCCCCCTCTAATCATAATCAACCACTTCATCCTCCCACCAGTTGTGAGCCAGGAGCTCCAGAAGCAGCCACTGCCAGTTGCCTCTGCCAACCATGTTCCTCTCTCACCCAGATTCAAGAGACCTTTCCTACTCACCTTCTAAGTTGCCTTTGGTATTTGTGGGTTGAAAAGTCTGGAAACCACCATAACTCTGAGGGATTCAGTCCCCTGAGGCCTACTCTAGTTTTGCTTTGGGGACCCAGTCTGTGCTGGTAAGTCTTATGCTGGTCTGTCTTTCTCTCCCAGCCTGGTGCAACAGACCTTTCCTGTCGACATTCTAGGCTGTCTTGGGCTGGAAATTTGTTTCACTCTGTCATTTTGTGGGTTCTACTGCTCTAGAATTTATTTGGAGTAATTTTATACAGGTATCTGAAGGGGTTTGGGGGAGAGGTCAAGCAAGTCCCTGCTTTTACTCCACCATCTTGGCTCAATCCCCTATTTTTCTAATTTTATAAAATAATTTTTGGTAGTTTGATTGGTATGGTATTGAATAAGTAGATTAATTTAGGTAGAATTGTCGTTTTTATTATATTAGCTTGGCCTACTCATGAGCAACTGATATTTTTACACTTATTTAAATCAACTTTATTTGTGTAAAAAGTGTTTTGTGGATGTGTTCATATAGTTCCTGGGTTGGTTATGACAGGAACATTAACAAATATTTTATATTGTCTACAGTTATTTTAAATGAAATTTCTTATCCTATCTCTTGCTGATAAGCTTTGTTGGTAATATATAGAAATGCCAATGATTTATGTGGGTTTATTTTATATCCTGCAACTTTGCTAAAATTGCTGATTATTTCAAGTACTTTTTTAGTTGATTCTGTAGGATTCTCTAAGTATACCATCATGATATCATCTACAAAGAGTGATAGCTTTGTTTCTTCATTCACAATTCTAATTCCTTCCATTTATTTTTCTTCTCATTATTAAAGCTAACATTTCTATACAATATTGAATAATAGTTGTGATAATGGAAATCTTTGTTTCACCCCTGATCTTATTGAAAATGCTTCTAGCTCACACCTATTACATAATGCTTGGTGATAATTTTAGATAGATGTTGTATATTTTTTTAAGCAATTGGGGTTAAGTAACTTGCCCAAGGTTACAGGGCCAATTATTTTTATGTGGGTGTTAACTATGAGGCCAGAACAGATCCCAGGTGCACCCGACTCTGGGCCGGTGCTCCTACTTACTGAGCCACCTCGCCACCCCTGTTGTCTATCATTTTAAGGAAGACTCCACTTATTCCTATGCTGTCTAGTGTTTTTAATAGGAATAGGTGTTGCATTTTGTCAAAAACTTTTTTTGTGTCTATTAAAATAATGATGTGATTTCTTTTAGTTTTGTTATAGGTATAGTTAATTATGCTCATGGTTTTCCTAATATTGAACCAGCCCTGCATTCCTGGGATAAATCCCACCTGGTCATAGTGTATTATCCTCATGATAAAATGCTATAATCTCTTTTCTAATACTGTATTAAGAATTTTGCATCTACGTTCATTAGGGAAATTAGTCTATAAATTTCTTTCTCTGCTTTGGCTCTTCCCATATTTATATCACAAAAAATTGGGTAGAACTCCTCCTTTGTATTTTTCCAAATAGTTTATATAGTATTAGAATTAATTGTTCTTTAAATGTTTGGTAGAAATCACTCGTAAATCCATCTGGCCCTGGAGGGTTGTTTTTTTTTTGAGAGAGAGATTGTTGATGGTTTCTTCAATTTCTTTTTCTGACATGAGGTTATTTAATCTTTCATATCCTCTTCTGTTAATCTAGGTGATTCATATTTTTGTAAATATTCATCCATTTCACTAAGATTGTCTGATTTATTGGCATACAGTTGGGAAAAATAGCACCTGATTATTCATTTTTGATACTGGTAATTTGGTTTCCTTTTTAAAAAATCAAATTAACCAAAGGTTTATGTATTTTATTGGCTTTTTCCTAAAACCAGCTCTTGGTTTATTTATTAGTGCAATAGTTTTCTTAATTTCAATTTTATTAATCTCTCCTTTGGTTTTCAGAATTTCTAATTTGTATTTAATTGGGAACTTTTTATTTGTTCTTTTTATACCTTTTTTTAGCTGCCTGCACAGTTCATTGATCTCTTCTTTCTCTCTTTTATCCATGTAAGCATTTAGTGATATAAAATTTCCCCTAAGAATTGCTTTGGCTGCATCCCATAAGTTTTGGTATGTTGTCTCATTATTGTCATTCTCTTGGATGAAGTTATGGATTGTTTCTATGATTTCTTGTTTATACTACTCATTTTTTAGGATTAGATTCTTTAGTTTCAAATTAATTTTTAGTCTATCTTTCCATGACTAAGGAGATCAATTTGGTTGCACTTCAGAGTGGAGGAAGGGACATAATGTATAAGATTGGAAATGTTGGTTGGAGCTTTAAATACCAAACAGAGGAATTCATATTTTGTCCTAGAGACAATAGGAAGTCATTTGAATTTAATGATTGGGGAGTTATGTGATCACATATACTTGTTAGTTGGTTGTTCTCCTTGGCTCTTGAAGACAACCAAAATGACCTCACAGTTTTAGAGTCAAGTTACAGTTTGTTTGACTGTCTGTGTACTCAGAATGCTCTACCACAGATCAGGCACAAATAGTTCATGTAAACATTATGGAGTGGATACTCTACATTTGTGCATCTCATGTTTCTTTTGAACTATTTCAATTCTGCTTTGCTCGTAGAGCACAGCACCTGCTTTGATGAGGGCACACCATGCTGGGCAGTCCTTTCCCATCATTTTCCATGTCATGCAATCAATTCCCAAGTTCTTGAGAGTATCCTTATATTGCTTCTTCTGACCTCCATGTGAGCACTTGATTTGTGTGAGTTCACATAAAATAATCATTTAGACAAATATATGTTTGACATTCAAACAATGTGACCAAGCCATCAGAGTTGGACTCTTTGCAGTAGAGTTTAAATGTTTGGCAGTTTAGTTTGAGAAAGGACCTCAGTATATGATACCTTATCCTGACAGGTGATCTTCAAATCTTCCTAAAACAATTGAAATATCAATGATTCAGTTTCCTGGAATGATGTTGGTATACTGTCCAGGTTTCACAGGCATACGATAATGAGGTCAGTTCAATGACTCTATAAACCTTCGGTTTGGTAATCAGTCTAATAACTCTTCTCTCCCACACTTTCTCTTGGAGCCTCCCAAACACTGTACTAGCTCTGGCAATGCATAAATCAATCTCATTATCAAAGCGTATATCCTTAGAAAGTATACTGTCAAGGTAAATTAACTTGTCCACAGTATTCAGAACTTCTATATTTGCTGTAACCAATGGTTTCACATATAGATGATGTGGTGCTGGCTAGTGGAGCACCTGTGTTTTCTTGATATTAATTGTTAGCCAAAATTAGCACAAGGAGCAGAGAATGAATTTGTACATTCTTGAATCTCAGCTTCAGAGGCTGCATTAAGTGTACAATTATCTGCAAACAACAATACCAAAAAAAAAATACACTAACTCTCCATCCATTTAGTCTTGTCTCATAGTTTTTTCAAGTTAAATAACTTACCATCAATGCAATAGCTGACCTTGATACCATGTTCATCCTTTTTGAAGGTATCTGATAATGTTGCTGAAAAAGTCATGCTAAAAAGCCGGGCAGTCTGTTATCAGTTGTGTGGAGGATACATTGGAGAGCAAAGAAACTTGAAGCAGGGATACCAATTAGAAGGCTATATGGCAATAGTCCAGATAAGAGGAGATCAGTATGAAAAGCATAGTAGAAATGGGGAGAGAGCAGAGAATGGATAGAGAGGTTATAGAGGTAGAATCAAAAAGATTTGACAACTGAATGGATGGGAGGCAAGGGAGAGCAAGAAGTCAAGGATAATTCTAATGTTGTAAACTGGGGGAACTAGAAGGATGGTGGTATATTGGAAAGGAAAAAAATAATTTTGGAAGGAGAATGGGTTTGGAGGGAAAGATAAGGAGTCCTCTTTGGGAACCTCAAGTTTAAGAAGTCTGAAAGAGAGTTGGTAATGTGAAACTAGAGCTCAAAAAGAAGAAAAAAGACTGTGGCTGAATATTTCAATTTAATTTACCTATGGAAGAAAAATCAACCAATATGTATTGATGAGATTACACAGTAAGAAAACATAAAGAGAGAAGAAAAGATGGTTCAAAGTGAATTATTTGGGTACACTTGTAGTTAGGGAGACATAATATATATGATGATGAAAGCAGCTGGAAAAAGTTGTCAGAGAGAAAGGAGGAGAACCAAAGTAGGCTAGCGTCACAAATACCAAGAGAAAAGAGAAAATTCAGTAGAAAAGTATAATCAACCATGTTAGATACTACAGGGAAGTCAAGAAGGATGAGAAATGAGAAAAGGTCATCAGATTTGGCAACTGAAAGATCATAGGTAGCCTTGATAAGGATGGAAGCCAGATTGATAAGAGAAAAGTGATTATGAGGAAAGGAAATAGAGGGGAGTGTAGATAGCTTTTTAGAGGAGTTTGGCTGTGAATGGAAGAAAATATGAAGGATGATTAATAGTTTGAGGAATAGTAGAATCCAGGGAGGTTTGTTCATTTTTTTTTAAATAGGGGAGACTTAAGCTTGTTAATAAGCCAAGGAGAAGGAACTAGTAAACCTAAAGGGACTAAAAAGTAGAGAAAGGTGATGATGGAAGGGATAATCTGCTTGAAAAGATTGGAGGTCATAGGATTAAAGATACATTGTAGATAAATTGACCTTGACAAAGAGAAGCATCTTTCAGAAACTAGGGAAGAAGGGAATGGGGTATGATATCAAGGGGTTTTCAGATTTACAGAATGACCACAATTTTTTCAGTAAGATATGAAACAAGATAAAGAGGTGGGGATGCTTAAGAAGAAGTTTTGTGACAGCTGCTTTTAGGAGTGGATAGAAAATCAGTTATAAATAAATAAGAAGATAGCATACATTATGAGCCCAGGTGAGATTTGCTAACATAAATTTGTAATGGATCCATTCATTGGGGGAGGTGTCACTTCCTCCAGGTCAGGTCAGGAATATCTGAGAAGGAATACAGTAAGTCAAAGAACAGTTGCTGATCTTCATTAGGAGAAGGAATTTCCTCACTAGCATCATGAAATCATGACTTTAGAACTGGAGAGGACCTTAAAATGCTTTTAAGGTCAACTCTCTCATTATACAAATGGGGAAGTGAAGTTTCAGATAGGTTAAGAAACATGTTGAGAATCACACATAACTAGTGAATGTCTAAACCAAGATCCAAACTCAAGTCCTGAACTCAGATCTTCCTGGGGTTCCCTAATACCAATGAAACCATGGGGCCAACAAATAGAGATAGATAGGTATGCCATGGGACCCTATGGGGCCCAGAGAAATGAAATAATTTAAGGTCACAATGCTAGTGACAAGTAACAGTACCAATGATGTTCTTACTACACAACTGTTTTAATTGTTATATAATCTGTTTTGTTTTGTTTTGTTTTGTTTTTATGGGATCTGCTTCCATTCTTTAGGTTTGGACCTGTAATTCAGTATACTGTTCAGACTATTGACAGATATTCCTGGTGACATTTATATCCCTCAGCTTGAAACTGCCAAACTTCTGTCCAGTTAGAGGTTTTGAAGAAGGCAACAGTGAATAGAAAAGCCATTTCCTTTCTTCACTCTGGGCTCCCATTCTGGTTTTGGCTCTCTCTAGTCAAACTTCTCCCCCCCACCCTTCCTAGCCTGATGTTATAGAACTTATACTTTTTGTGTTAGAGATAAAGAAAAAGTTCAGAGTGAAACTAAATGGTACAAACTAAAAAAAGATGAAGCCTCGGTGAGTGCCTGTTACTAAGGTTCTCTCCTCCCACCCTGCCTTTTTTATTTCTTCCTTCAAGCTGCTGAATTCTGTGAAGAGGTTCCAGCCTTTGTTTGAAACCCTAGCACTCCAGACCAGCAGCTGGTACATGTCATAAATTGCTTTAGAGTTGGACTATTCTGAGAGCTTAGAGAAATAATGAGATTTGCCTGGAAAAATTATTAATAGCACATCTTAAAGATTTAGATCAAGGTATGGCTCTCCTTATTCTAAAGTGTTAAATATGCTAATAGGGTGGCCTCTAATATGAATAGAACGCTTTGCAGCAAGTGTGAACAGCACCGAAATAGATCTCTGGAAGAAAGAACATCAGAATTGTGAATATATGCGATGCTCTTATCAGCAAGCTGACTTGGTTTGGGGACATGAACAACATTCCCTGGAGAGTGAGCTGGGAATGCTGACACATGTGTCTCAAGAGACCCAAAAGACTTGAGATGAAAATGGCATTTGAAGCAGTGTTAATCCCATTCAATAAAATATAACTGAAAATGGGATAAAAATCTCATCACCTGGACCCTAAGTACATATGTCCTAGACATACAGAAAAAGTATGAGCCCTGAAAATTTGGGGGCACAAACTGTCCTTGGAACCTCCTCCTCTCCAGTGACTCAGCTCAGCTACTTTCAGTCATGATGAAGAATTTGCATCTTCCAACAAGTTAGAATTCTACAAAAAGGCCTTCAAGTCCTTCACAGCTCAGATATGCCTAAGTCATTTTTATCTCTTAGCCAAATATGCTTTGCGCGTTGACAATCCTCTTAGCTGTCTCTTCCTGGGAGCCAGCCTTTCTATCCTGCTGCTGAATGTATTCTCACCCACTAGCTATATGCTGTTCCACTGCCTCCTTTCAATAGGGAGCTGTTTATAAACATACACACACACACACACACACACACACATACACACACACACACACACACACTCACACACACACACTCAATATTCATATCTGGATCATTTAAAAGCAGTGTTTAATTTCATCTTATTTTTTCCTGTTAAACAGAATACTTCTAGGCTACCTCCCTCCTTTCTCACCTGGTGGGCTTTAAGAAATAAGTGGAGAGGACCTGTGACTTCACAGGGGTAGGAATGTTCTAGTAAGTGCCTTCCTCATTTGAATGTAGGTCAGAACCTTCTCTGATACTTAGAGACTTGGAGAGATGCATCAGATGCACTAAGAGGGTATGGGATTGTCAAGATGGCAGAATCTCCTTGACGTCATGCTTCTATATTAGGCTTATGTTCTCAGTCAAGATGTATGTCTTAAGCACCAATGATGTGCCAGGCACTGTACTAAGTCCTGGGAATAACAAGAAAAGGAAAAGATAGTTCCAGAATTTGAGGAGCTTACAATGTTCTGTTTCCTAGACTATTAATCTGTTCCCTCAACACTACCTGGATTATCTTTTTTTTTAACAAAAATTAATATTTTAATTTATCATCATTGTCGTCATTTGGCATCTTTACCTAGGTCTGAAAAACCTCTCAGGTTCTTCCCCCAGACCCCATATTTATGGAGATCCCTTTCCACTGACACTGAGGGCTATGGCCAAAGGGCTGGTCTCGGAGAGAAACTCCTGCCATATTCAGTGGCAATTTCCTTCTGCTGACTTTAACTTGCCTAGGTGGCTTTTCTTCACTGCTCTTTGGCCTCCCCAAGCTGGGAGTAGTCTCAGCAGGAGGGAGCCTAGAAGAATAGTGAATGGTCTGCATTCGGATGGCACGGGCCCACCAGGGGTCAGTGACTTTCCAAACATGGCTGTGGACTTCATGTGGTTAGAGTGGCAGCACCTGGGGCCTGCTCAGATGGAGCTCTACCGAAAAGTGTTGCTGGAGACCTATGGGAATATCACCTGCCTGGGACTTGTAGCCTCCAAACCCCCTGTGATCTTCTGGTTGGAGTGAGAGAAAGGACCTGAGATGGCTAAGGGAGCCAGCCCAGGGAACCACTGTGCAGATGGTGAGGTGACACTTGGAGCCAAGGAATCTGCTTCAAAGTTGGGAATGTCAGTTGAAGAATTGTCTCAGGAAAGATGTGCCAGGGAATATCTCTGTGGCTCCAGTCTGGAAGATGTTTCTGAGACTACTCCCAGCTTGGGGAGGCAGGATGCAGAGGTCCGACCCTAGAGGAGGTGGCAACAACTGAAGACTGAGCTGAACCAAAGTGGCCAAGTGGGACTTGGAGGGCAGGCTCAGAGAGAGAACCTACCTGGACTGTCATTATCCTTTTTTGTTTTGTTTGACCCTCTCACCTGTGTTTCTGCACACAGTCTTTTTCCTTATATCCTCCATCATATTTTCCCCTTATGAGCCCTGATTTCCCTTACCCACATGTCTTAACATTCAATACTCTCCTGTTCTTCTATCCTGTTAACCTGTGAATAAGGCAATGTCTTGAAGAGCCATATATAAGTCATTATTCCTATTCCCCCGAGTTTCAGAGATGCCTATGAGTTCAAGCTTCCCTTCTTGTTTTAGTTTCTCTAGTTCATCCTTTTTGTCACCTGTATTTGGGGCATAAGTGTATAGACTTTTGAAGCAAGAGATTTTGTTGTTTGGCTCATTTCTTGCTTATTTTCAATGAATTGTTTTGGATTTCTACTTTTCTTATTTCTTTATTGTATATGCTCCTTAAGATATCTGTACCAGCTGACCTTCCTTATTTTTCAGTTTAAAGCCATTTATTTGGATTTACAACAGTCCAGACAAATGCTAATTTTCTCCTATCAATGATAATTAGGTGTCCATCATTTCCCAAGAGCTTATCATTCCTGTATTTTAATGCAGGCTCCAGAAATCTACATTTCAATGTCAGCCATCATCTTCCTGACCAACATTTCTCAAATCATTTTCTTTTCCTCTTCCTGGTCTTTTTTGATCAACCACAGAGGAAACCCTACCTATGGCCTTAAAGACTCCAGCCCTTATTAGACACATTTTCTCACTTCCTTCTGTCAATATCATGGGTCCCTATAGGAATCACCAAATGTGAATAGTAATGATCTAGTTTAACAAGCCTTCTTCTATGGCTTTATCTGTAATTAGTCTACATCCACTACATAATTCCTTTTTGGTGGAATTGGAAAATTGAAGAGGCTTGGAGAAAAAGGATCAATTCACTCTCTTGCTGGTCATGTCCATTTTTTAAAGGAATACTTCATTCTCTTGATAACTTGGAAAGTGAAAAAGAATTCATGAAGTTCTTTGGCCTTTCCTTCTAGGAAACAAATCTTCCTATAACTCAAGTAAAAGTAGCTATGACAGAAAGAAAAACATTATATATTATAAATTCCATCTTGTTCAATGCAAGGGTCCTTAACCTCAGGTCTGCAAACTTGTTTGATACACACACACACACACACACACACACACACACACATACACAATCATGCAGGTACATATGTATATAGGTGTATTTCAATGTAATAACTTTTCCTTTGTAATTCTATGCATTTTGTTTTATGCATTTAAAATAACATTCTGAGAATGGGTCCATTAGGCTTCCCCAGACTACCAAACAAATCCCATGACACACACAAGAATATTTTACATACTTGTAGAGACCAAGGTCCACAATCTGCATTTCATATGAGTAGAGACACCACATTTTTCCCAATTTATGTATGATAAATGGAGACCATGAAAAGCAGCTACTTGTTCAGAGTCACACTGCAGATTTGAATCATGGTTCATGTTATTTAGCTTCTAGCATAATGTAAAGTGTTGGTGGTTGTTCAGTTGTTTCAGTCATATCTGATCCTTCATTACCTCATTTGAGGTTTTCTTGGCAAACATAATGGAGTGGTTTGCCATTTTCTTCTCCAGCACATTTTACAGTGGAAGAAACTGAGGCAAAGAGGGTGAAGTGATTTGCCCAAGCACACAGCTAGTAAATATCTGATGAGTCTTCCTGGCTCCAGGCCTGGCAATCTATCCATAGTGTATAATAGCTAGCTGCACAGTGCATAATAGTCTTCCTTTAAGTCACATGGTTAGCCAGCCAAAGAAACATAAGCTCCAAATATTATATCCTATTTGCACAAAAATCACTACAACTCCATAAATGTATAATGTACACTTCAAAATAATGCTATTTTTATATGTACTATAGAGAACTAAGAATAGTTTAGACATAGTCTTTATATGAGAGTTTATTTAGAAGCATGTGTAAGAATGGGGGTATTTTAACAACTGACTCTTCAAAAAAAAAAGCATGCTTAACATACTTTTGATTTTAAAGGCCATTATTAATTTTCTCCATTACTCTTTAAAGTTCAGACAATCAACAAAGCCTGATTTGTAATGTATATCAATTTTCAAGGTGTAAATGCTCACACTGAAAATTTATCAATTGACTCCAGAGCCAGTATGAACTGGGGCTTCAGCACACCCTTTAATCATACACATGTATTAAAGTTCTACACCAATGTCTCAACATGACCTGAGTTCTCCTAGGCTATACCTGTGGAGCAGAAAAACTAGAAAGATCTAATAACTTGGGAAGACTAAGTACATAGCCAGGGACATACTTTATGTCAAAGGTCAGCCTAGAAAGTTTCAGAAATTTCTGTTACCACATGTTTTCCCAAAAGGTGATGACTTTTCTGTTACTGTGCATATAGTAGATTAGCAGAGCTTGTATAAGGTGATAACTGTAACCCTTGTGGGTCTTACCCTTGAGCCCTTGGGTCATGTGGTTTGTTACCTTCTTTAAAGACTACATGTCGGGGTGACTAGATGGTGCAGTGAATAGAGCACTGGCCCTGGAGTCAGGAGGACCTGAGTTCAAATCCGGCCTTAGACATTTAACACTTACTAACTGTGTGACCTTGAGCAAGTCATTTAATCCCAATTGCTCTACCTTCCCCCCTCCAAAAAGAAAAAAAAAAGACTAAATGTACTATATCTATTAGTAAAGAAATGAAATATCTATCCAGCTACTGGAATCTCCAGCCTAGTAGTCTCAACAATAGGCTTATCTAAAATTCTACAGTATCTCTACCAACTACCAAGAATCATGCATTGTCTGTATGGCTTCCTCCATTGCCTAGCCTGTAGCTTAGACAGATGAGTCCAGCTGGATCTGGAATTTAGTGAGATAATATGGAATATTGCTCAAAATATTAAATTATTGAGGGGGTGGAGCCAAGATGGCAGAGTAAAAGCAGGAATCTTCTTATGCTCCCACTCTAACCACCTCCAATACTTGTAAAATATGACTCTAAACAAATTTTAAAGCTACAGAACCCACAAAGTGACAGAAACAAACCTCCCACTGAAGACAGCCTGACAGGCCAACAGGAAGGGTCTATCTCACCAGACTGGGAGCAGAGCACACTCCCATATGAGCTACACAGTCCCAGACCTGGGGCATCCCCAACCAGCACAGGCCAGTGCAGACTTCAGGAGAGTGAGTCCCTGGTAGCTGTGGTGGGTTTCCAGGCTTTTCAACCCATAAACACCAAAGAGGAAGTAAAAGGTCAGTGGGGAACTCTGTTAGAACAGGGTAATGGAAGAACGCAGTCTGGTCCCTGCCCCTGGGGTGAGAGGTGACAGAGGCCATTGCGGCTACAGCTGCTGCCAAGTGGCCACCTCTGGAGCTCCTTACCTGCAGATTGTATGGGGTCCAAGTGACCACTCAGAGGGTAATTACTCTTGCTTTGACTTGCTTTGATCTGGGTCGCAGTCTTAGGTGGTGGTCCTAGAGTGTGAAATGACAGTGTGCCAGAACTTGTGATGGCTGTAGAGAGGGCACCTCCTCAGACCTCTGACAACATTTGCGAAAGCCCCAGTAATTTTGGACACAGCTCTCTCTACTCTGAAAGCAGAGCTGTACCATGGCAAAGAGCTCAAAAGTCAAGTAATTGGCTTGTGAGATAAGCAAGTAGAGGAAGCGCAATCAGACCATAGAATCCTTTTGGGGGACAAAGAGGATCAAAACATGGAACCAGAAGAAGACAACAATATCAAAACTTCTGCATCAAAAGCTTCCAAGAAAAATATGTACTGCTCACAGGCCATGGAGGAGATCAGGAAGGATTTTGAAAATCAAGTAAGAAAAACGGAGGAAAAATTAGGAAGAGAAATGAGAATGATGCAAGAAAATCGTGAAAAATGAGTCAACAGCCTGCTAAAGGAGACCCCCCCCCCAAAATACTAAAGAAAATAACACCTTAAAAATAGACTAACTCAAATGGCAGAAGAGGTCCAAAAAACCAATAAGGAGAAGAATGCCTTAAAAAACCAAAATGGAGGGGTGGCTAGGTGGCTAGGTGGCACAGTGAGTAAGAGTGCCAGCCTTAGAGTTGGGATGACCCGAGATCGAATCCGGCCTCAGAAAATGAGCACCAACACACAAATAATGACTAGCCATGTAGCCTTGAGCAAGTTACTTAACCCCAATTGCTTTTTAAAAAATGGCCCAATGGAAAAGGAATTTCAAAAATTCACTAAAGAGAATCATTTCTTCAAAATTAGATTGGAGCAAATGGAACCTAATGACTTTATGAGAAATCAAGATACTATAAAACAGATCCAAACAAATGAAAAAAAGAGAAGGCAATGTGAAATATCTCATTGGAAAAACCACTGACCTGGAAAATCAGTCCAGGAGAGAGAATTTTAAAATTATTGGATTACCTGAAAGCCATCATCAAAAAAAGAGCCCTAGAAATCATCCTTCAAGAAATTCTCAAGGAAAATTGCCCTGATATTTTGGATATCTAGGGCAAAATAGAAATCAAAAGAATTCACTGATAACCTCTTGAAAAAGATCCAAAAAGAAAACTCCTTGGAATATTGTAGTCAAATTCCTGAGTTCCCAGGTCAAAGAGAAAATATCACAAGCTGTCAGGAAGAAACAATTTGAATATTGTGGAAACACAATCAGGATAACACAAGATCTAGCAGCTTCTACATTAAGGGACTGAAGGGTTTGGAAGATGATATTCCAGAGGTCAAAGCAACTAGGATTAAAACCAAGAATCATCTACCCAGTAAAACTACTATGATGCTTCAGGGGAAAATATGGTCATTCAATGAAATAAAGGGCTTTCAAATATTCTTGATGAAAAAACCAAAGCTGAACAGAAAATTTGACTTCCAAACAAAAGAAGCAAGAGAAGCATGAGAAGGTAAACAGGAAAAAGAAATCATAAGGAAATTATTAAAGTTGAACTATTTGTATTCCTACATGGAAAAAAGATAATTGTAACTCATGAGACTTTTTTCAGTCTGAGGGAATACATATGTATGTATAAAAGGTTATATGTGTGTATAAATACATATGTGGGTATGTGTATATATGTGTACATATATACAGAGAGAGAAGGCACAGGATCAGTTGAATAGGAAGGAATGATATCTAAAAAATAAAATTAAGAGGTGAGAGAGGAATATAATGGGAGAAAGAGAGAGGAAGAGATAGAATAGAGTAAATTATCTCATGTAAAAGAGGCAAGAGAAAACTTACAATCGAGGAGAAGAGCAGGAAAGTCAAAGGTAATGAGTCAACCTTACTCTCATTGAATTTGGCTTAAGGTGGGAATAACATACATACTCAATTGGGTATCTTACCCTACAGGATAGTAGGGTGAGAGGGGATAAAACGGGGAGTGATAGAAGGGAGGACAGATTGGGGGGAAAAGGGTAGTTAGAAGCAAACACTTGAAAAAGGACAGGCTCAAAGAAGAAAATGGAGTAAGCAGGGAGTGGGATAGGATAGAAAGAAATATAGTTAGTCTTTCACAATATAACTACTATGAAAACATTTTGGATAACTACACATAACCTATATTGAATTGCTTGTCTTCCCAGTGGGGTGGGTAAGGAGGGAAGAAAGGAAAGAATCTGGAACTCAAAGTTTTAAAAACAAATGTTAAAAAAATAAATTATTAAAACTATGGCCTATATATAGCTCATGGGACCCTCCCCAATCTGAGATCTCTCTTCAGTTACATCTCCCTCATTCCCTGTACAACTCAGAATATATGAGATTACAGAGATTATTGAACATAGCAGAAAAAAAAATGAAAGTATGTCAAGATCTCCCATGTGGAGCCAAGTTAGAGCCAGTCATCTCATGAAATTCTTCCCACTTGCTCTCTCATATCTTCAGGTACACCAGTTGGGAAACCTGCATTTGTAGTTTACAGAGAGGTACATGTGTGTAGGACCCTATCCCAGAGTATCAGACTACAAGAGGGCAAGCGAGATAGCAATGAAAGTCAGTATCTCCTTCTCAGCTCTCTAGCATAAAGGAATTCATAATAGCTGCCGATATTTAATTTATAGAAGCATTTATTTTTGTGGTATATTAGGTAGTGTAATTGGAGTCAGGGAGACTTGAATTCAAATTCTGCCCCTGGTACTTATTTAGCCATGTGATTATGGGTGTCATTTAACCTTTTGGCCTCAGTTCTGGATCTATAAAATGGGAGTGAGAATCTCACCTATCTAATGAGAATGTTATGGAGAACAATTGAGATAACAAACAGCAGTATTAACAATATTAGTAAGGAACATTACATAGTGCCTTACACCATGCTTTGTAACTATTACCTCACAATCACCCTCAGAAAGATAGGTGTTATTGTCATCCCATTTAATATATGAGGAAGCTGGGGTCAAATGTCTTTCCCAGGATCACATATTTACTAAGTGTCTGAGGTTAGATCTGAACCATGGTCTTCTTGACTCGAAGTCTGATATTCTGTTGATTGAACCACCTAGCTGCTTTATCATACTTTAAAATGATAAAAGGTGGTTGTTTTTATTCCCACCTGGCACTGTGCCAAAGACTAGGAATACCAAGACAAACATAGTCTCTGCCCTAAACGAGCCTGTATTCAACTGGGGGACACAATTGGATAACAGCAAAGTAAATACCAGATATGTGCCAAATAGATAGAAAATAACTGGTCGGGGAGGGTCTCATTCCTTGAGGAACTTTAATGATACGATTTCTAGATAGTGTGATGGATAGAGTGCTGAGCCTAGAGTCAGGAAGACTCATCTTCTTGAGTTCAAATGTGACCTCAGACACTCATTAGCTTTGTGACCCTGGGTAAGTTATTCAACCCTCTTTTCCCCCGTTCCTCATCTGTAAAATGAGATGGAGAAGGAAATGGCAAACCACTCCAGTATCTTGCCAAGAAAACCCAAATGGGGTCACAGAGAGAAATACACCACTGACTAAAAACAATTTTTTATCCATCTGTCACACCTTCAACTGATGCCCCTCTTCTACTCTCTCAGCTAAGAACCTTGCCTCATATTTGAAAAAAGATATGAACAGAGGTTTTCTCTTCTCCCCTATTCCTCCTCTAGCAGAGCTCAGATGCCTTGTGCAACTATTTGCTTCTTCACTTATTTGATCTGAAGGTCTTTCTCCTTGCTAAGACAAACTGTTCTATACATCAGTGATCCCATCTTTTCTAGCAGAATGCTCCCTCTATCATCCAGTAGGTCTTACTAATCTTTAATCACTCCTTGTCTAATAGTTGCTTCCCTACTGCCTACAAATATGTCCATCTCTCCCATTATCAGAAATAACAACCCTCATTTGATCCATCTATCCCTGCTAAATACTGATCTTTCCTACCCATCTTCCCATCTATCTGACTACTCCTTGTTTTCTTTGCTGCATCTTTATCCACATCATGCCCACTAACAGGAAGACCCTTAGGAGCTATATCTTGGATTCCTTTCTCTTCTCCCTCTGTATTTCTCTTAGTGATCACTTCAGGTCCCATGGTTTCAGATGTTATTTCTATGCAGATAATTTTTAGATCTTATTGTCCAACCCTAATCTCTCTCTCAACCTTCAGTCTCACCTCTCTAATTGACCATTAAACATATACTGGCTATCCTATAAATATATTAAATTTGATGTGTTCAAAACTAAATTATGTTTTGCAAAATCTTTTTTCTATAACTTCCTCACTGTTGTCAAATGGTTTATGGGGTATTCCAGGATGACTAGTACCTCTGTGGTGTCCTAGCTTCTCATCGGTATCTCCAAAATATTGTAGCATGCACAGTGGTCATACCCTGGAGTGTCTCAGTACCCCCCATGATATGGGCAGATTTGTTCCAATGGCAATGAAGGCAGCTGAAGAGGTGCTGTGGAATGCTTAGACATCCATTGCATTCTGGACCATTCCCAGTCATCTTGAATTTTGTCTTACCACTGGTCTTTGATGATTCTGGAAAATATAATGAGGCTGATGACTGTGCAACTATTCCTCATTTAAATCTAATTCATGAGCAAGTCACAACATCACCCAGTGATGTCATTAGTGTTTTACTCTTTGAGAACAAAGGAAGAACAACAGTTATTATAAAAGACGTCATCCTCCTCCCATTCACTCTGGCTTGCAATTTAGATGTCATATTTGATTCCTCATCTCTCACATACTTGCCCCCATCATTTAGACCTTTCAACATCTCTAGTATACAAGTCCTTTACACTGATACTGTAAGTACCCCAGTATATGTCTCCATCACTTTACCCATGGACAATTACAGTGCCCTTTTGATGGTCTCCCTGTTTTAAGTTTCTCTCAACTCCAGTCCATTCTCCACTCAGATATAAAACTGATCTTCCTAACTATATTACTCCTTATTCAGTATGATACAATGACTCCCTGTTCCATCAGATTAAATATAAAATCCTCTGTGACTTTTATGCCTCCATAAATTAGTCTCTTCCTATCTTTTTAGTCTTCTTATAACTTCCTTCCTTCCACTTGCTATTTAATCTAGGATCACTGGTCTCTTTTCTATTCCTCAAACATGACACCATCTTTGGACTCTGAGTATTTTTACTGACTGTTCACATATATGGAACCCTTGCTCTCCTTGTCTCTATTTCCTGACTTTGCTGGCTTCCTTGAAGTCTCAGCTAAAATCTCACCTTCTGCAAGAATCCTTTCTCAGCCTTCCTTAATCTTTCCTCTGAGATTATCCCCAATTTAATGTGTATATAGCTTACTCGTACATAGTTATTTGCATTTTGTTGCCCCCATTAGACTTTGAGCTACTTGAGAGCAAGGACTGTGTTTTGCTTTTCTCTGTATCCCTGACATAGCACAATGCCTGGCACATAGTAGGCATTTAATAAATACTAGTTGTCAACCTTATATTCCACAAAATATAAATCATATATCTCCTAACTCACTCAGGACAGCTTTCCAATCACCTTCTATCCTGTGAATCTGGTAATCTCATTTTCCTATGTTTCACAATTTCTATATCACATCTCTCCCTGGAAACTTCCATAATTCTTAGATGTTCACAAAGATGAAATAGCATAGAGAAACACTTCCAACAGTCTTCCCCTCAGCTAAAACTTTTTTTATATAGTCCCTGCAAATACTCTTGAAGAACATTTGAACATTTACCAATATATAGCATAAACATCATAAATAAGCACCAGCATTTAACAGATGTAATTATCCAAACCTCACAGGTAATCACACAGAACCATGAATATCATATATGCATTAATATTATATGAAGTAAGCATAGCATAACAAACCCTCATCTGACAGGCTTCTTCAATAACTAGATATCTATTATATTCGAGACATGGTACATGTTTATATAGCAAGTGTGTATGTATGTTTTTATTGGTTAAGCAGATAAACTCATATGGGGGAGGACCTAATTCATAGGTAATAGGCAGTTGGGTGGTACATTAAATGAAGTTTTTAACTTGAAGTCAATAAGATCTGAATTTCAATCTTGCCTCAAATACTTACTACCTGTGTGACCGTAAGTCCTAATCTTTAAAATGGGGACAATAATAGCACTTATCAAATGAGAACATATTTTAAACTCCTTGGAAACCTTAAAAGTCACAGTGTAAATATTAACTAAAATTATTATTATCTAGTAGCAGCATGTACATAGAGCATAAGAAAATAAATATATATTAAACAGCAGAATAAATACATGTCAGAATGCACAATAGTGTTCAACACCCATAAAAATGAACAAACACATGTATTTACATTTCAAGTATATATTACCTGCATGAGCATTAGCATTGTCATCTGGTGACATGTTTATACTTCCTGAAATATGAGTTATTTCAGTTACCAGTGAAGTAGTTTTAGCTCTTTTGTGACCTGCTTACCTCTCTGAACAAAATTATCAGCCAGTTGACGGTTTAGGAAACAGGTTGGCAAACTACAAGCCAATGGGCCAAATCTGGTCTGCCACCTGTTTTTGTACAACCTATGAGCTCAGAGTTGTTTTGTTTTACATTTTTGCCTTATTTAAAACATTTATTTTAGAAATGTAAAAGCCATTTTTAGCTTGTGGACCATAATCAGGCAGAGACTAAATTTGGGCCACAGGCTGTAGTTTGCTGACCACCAGTTTAGATTTATTATTGGTGTTCTCAGTCCTGTAAGCTTTCCCAATATTAAGCATGTAGAGAACCTAAGTTAACCTTCAGTATTCACAAACACCATGGAATGTCCATGTATCGTACAGCTTCCCATGTTGGAAGCACTAAGCAGGCAAAGAAATTCTCTTGGCTCATTTCTTTCCCTTGTCAATATGAAAGTACCTTTTGGTTTAAGGCTGTTTGTTAAACTACAAAGTGGCTTCTCAAATGAAACAGTCCCCTCAGAGATATTATCAAGCTCAGTGCTTCTTAAGCTGTGGTTTCGACTCCATATGGGATCACGAAAAATTTGGCAACAGTAAAAGGTTTCTGGACATACAATGACCAAAAATTAATTAAAAATCAAATGCATAATGAATCTGAGGTATTTCTGGCAGCAATTGCCTGTGTTGCATTGTGAAACTTCAGCCTTCATTCTAAACACAAAGCATGCGCACTTTGCACTGCCCACACAACACCAACAAATAACTGCCAAAATGGGAAAAAGGGTCCTGAGTGGAAAAAGTTTAAAAAGCCATGATTCTAGCTCACAGTCTCTCTTCAACTAGTGGATGGTCTCATCCTCAAATCTACTTACATGACAATCTATTGCTTTTTTCCTACTACTCCACAAGGAATCTGACCAACTCCCTTATTTGAGACAGGTAGCTGAGAAGAATATTCATTATAGCTTCTACCCCATAATGTCTTATATTCTTGCTACCTTGTAAAGATAAGTCAATGCACATAATTCCTGAAGGTTCTATATAATTGTGCAGAATGAGTTGATAGCACTTTCTTTCAGACATATAATCAGAGATATCACACTTTTTAATGGCATCTGCTGTCATCATAGGTCAGGAATAAATTGTTTCTTGCCCTTTAAATCTTCCTCTTGACCCATATATCCAAAAGTCAATACCTTAGTAACTATAGAGTGATATGCCTTGGGTAGCACCAATTACTTCTTGCTGACCTAAGTGGGATAAATTGCAGCCTGCTATGGCACTTCATATCACAACTCCAATTTCTGCCATTGTTTTATAGGTTCATTTGTTTGGTTATTACCTTGCATCACTTTCAGAATTCCTTTATCAACAATATGTTCTTACTAACAGTCCTTCAGGGACAACTGTGCCAAAGAAGATTAGTTCAATAAGTTTTCAAAGTAAACAGTTTCAAGATAATCTCTTTCACTTGTAACTATATCAGAAGTTTTTGAGTGATTAAGAAGACAAGAAGAATTTTTAGGAACCTATTATGTACCAGCTGTTCCATACCACTGTTCACTGAGAAAATAAAGACAGATATGAAATATTAATTAAAATTATATTTTAGCAAGTCAATAATGTGAAATCAAACAACTGCACATGTAGAATCATTTAACAAATAAAAGGAGTGAAACATATATACAAATGCAAACAATAACCAAACTATTTTAACTGTCTCCAAATATCTCCTAAACCTCCTCCCATATGCACTCTCAAATCTCTTAGGGATGGAAGGAGGAAATTTCTAGACCATGCACACAGTTTAGGGAAAGGAATGAGAGGTGTGTGTGTGTGTGTGTGTGTGTGTGTGTGTGTGTATTTGTGTGTGTCCTTCTTAGGATCATGAACAATATCTCAGTTTCCCTCTCCCCCATCACTTATTCAATGGTATTCACAGTAACTAGTAGTCTTGACCATCCCCTGGATCATTACTAAAAAGCAGAGACATCACCTTTCTGACAAAGGTCCTTATAGTCAAAGGTATGTTTCATTCCAGTAGCAAGGTATGGCTGTGAGAGTTGGATTATGAGAAAAGCTGAGCACCACAGAATCAATGCTTTTGAATTGTGGTGCTAGAGAAGACTTGTCAATACTTAGAGAAATTAATTCAGATGATTCACTGGAAGGTCAAGTAATGAAGCTTAGGTACTTTGGCCACATAATGAGAAGACGGCACTTATTGGAAAAGATCCTGAAGTTGGTAAAGGTTGAAAGCAAAAAGAAAATGGAATGGCAAAGGATGAGATGGATAGACAGTGCCATGGAAGCAATGATTATGAACTTGGATAGACTTCAAGAGACAATAGAGGATAAAAGAGTCTGGTATGCTGTGGTCCACAGGGTCAGAAAAAGTTGCACAAAGCTAATTGACTGTCCAACAAAAGTAGTCTTGACATTCAAGGTCTTCTCATGTCATTGTTGCTTTCTCTGCCCTTGTTCTAGAATCTGAACATCACATGTAGTTTCAGCACTTTCTCTCACTGATCTGAGGCCATAGAAATAACCACTGTGACCACAGCCACAGTCCTGGCTGCCTTCATCTAATTTATGGAAGCTTGAGAAACTGAAAGCAATGAAAATGTCCTCCCATGCCATATTACCCCCAGAGCATTCAAGAAGTCCAACCCCCGGCAGCAGGAAGACAGAGACTGCCCATATTGTATATCAACAGCACAAAGAACATGTCACTTTTTGCCCCAGAGGCTTCAGGGCAAATACAACTTTCATGTACCAAAAAACATGACTGGGATAGTCTTATTTGCCAAGATCTCACAAATTCTATTTTATCTGTCTCCCTCTGAAATTTCAGTGCCCCTGGGTACCCATAGAAATAAAACGGTCATAAAGAAGCTTAGCTGCAGAAAAGAAGAGAAAAGGGTTTGTTCGTTCTGTCAGTAAGATACCTTGCCCTCCTTGAAATATTAAAGTAGAAAAGGATACTTAAAGGTGAGCACAGTATAGTCTGTGGCAAATGGCTAAGGGCTGAGGGAAAAAAGACGTCCTAGTTAAATGAGGAGTACTTCCAAGAAGCCATTTATTTCTACCTCCTAACTTCCATTCCATCCTGAGAGGGAGGTTGGTGGAATTTGTCCCATGTCAAGCATATGTTCCCTTTTGGTCCCTCTAACGCTTTCAGCAGACTCGTAGCACCACAGAAAACAAGTCTCTACAAAGTCCAATTGTCCTAAATAGTTATCCTAAAATGAGTATCCTCTGGAGTAAAGATTGTAAGTTTTATTTGATAACCTCTGAATTAATGGATCTCCTGGGTACAGTCATTTTTCAAGTGTCCCTGTTTACAGGCATGGAACATAAGCTCCCTGAAAAATGTTATTCTCTGGTATCCCTCAACCTCATGGAATTGCTGGAGATAACTCAGCTATGAAAACTTGTCCTGTGGCAGGCATCATCAGGTTTTAAGTTTTGTTTTCGTCATGCTTATACTTTGTTCCCCTTTTAGAAGCAGCATGATGTCAGTCACATTTAAATCAGATGAAAACCTGAATTTTTCATATTAATTAAAGTTCAATGGCTTCCTTATAAAGAATAGATGAAAGGAGCAGCAGTGACAAGGGAGTCATGTGGGCTGGATTTTCTGCAGATTAACTGGAGCTGTGCTGAACTTCCTCCCTGGTTTTCTGGACTGTTTCCAAATTTAGAAAAGATTGACAATGTTTTACATTATCTTGCATGATTGATTATCTGATTCCTTTCCTTTTGCCAAGAAGAGATAATACCCTGGGACTGGAAGAATATTAGAAGTATATTTTGATGCCTCCCAATTCAAATATATTTTCAGTGGTTTCCCCTTCAACAGGGAAGAATTGAATTCTTCTTCACTGAAATAAACCTTCAAAAATGATGTGGACTTGATATGCTGTTTTTGAGGGTATCCAGTCTGGTACCATAAGTTTGACATTTTCTTTGTATAGGGTTTAGCATAGGGTCTGGACTACTAAGTACTAATTCATTGATTGACTGACTTACTGGGGGGAGGTGGCTAAGAGACATAAGGAATGAAGGAAACACATGTTTATTAAGTACCTACTGTGCACTGTACCAAGTGCTTTATAAATATTATCTCATTTGATCCTCAATAATCTTGGGAAGATGATACTATTATTATCCCCATTTTATAATGGAGAAAATTGAGGCAGACAGAAGATAAGTGACTTGCCTAGGGTCACACAACTAGTAAGGATCTGAGGTCATATTTGAATTTGAGTCTTCCTCTAGGCTCAATTCTTTTATCCATTGTACCACCTGTTTTGTTCTTAATACAGCACTTTATAAGCTAATTTTCTTAGATTGATAAAATTAGAATAGCTTAGTAGGTTCCTCAACAGGAGACCTGGTATCTAGCCTTAGAAACTCAAAAAAGAAATAAGAGTACTTTCCACAGGGAAAACTGAGGTGAAACTGTAGGATAACTGTAGGTAGCTGAACAAAGCCGAAATGAGTCATGTCCAGATCTGAAATTGTATGTGCTAAGGGAACTGCTATTTCAGACAAAGCAGCTAGGTGGCACAGTGGATAGAACATTAAACTTGAGATCAGAAAGCATTTACAAACTGTAACCATGGGCTGGTCATTCAACCTGTCTTAGTTTCCCTATCAGTAAAATTCAAATAATATAGTGCCTACTGCACACAGTTGTTGTGAATGTCAAATGAGAAGCATTTTGTAAACCTTAAAGCACCATATAAATACTAGTTATTGTTATCATTATTAGTAATATGTTCTTTTTATGAGCCTTTAAAATGTGGTAGAAAAGCAGAGAGCTGTTATAGATCATTATCCCATTCACATTCCCCAACAATAATATATAATATCTACTCTCCTCTCCTTTCCCAACTTCTGAACAAATCTATTTTTTCTTCTTTATGCTATCCTGTTTACAGAAATTTCACTACAGCAGTTACATAGTTGTACTCATATTGAGAACCCTGGTAACACTGAAATCAATATCTTTCCATCTCTCCCTCTCTCCCTCACTCACTCACTCCCACCTCTCCACATGTATCTTGTATATGCAACATATAAATTGTTTTTAAACACACATGAACTTTTCACATCTATATATGTACACATAAATGCATATGTATATGTATATTTGCATTTCAAACTCCAGAATACAAAAACTCCAATGATTTCAGCTCAATTAAATAAGCCTATTGATTGCATTTTGCCAGGATAACTGCATTTAATAGGCAAAGTAAGGGTTAAGCCTCAAATAATCATGTTAATAAAACTTGTGAACAATGAAATATATTATGAATGGCTCTTTAAAAAAGGACCACTTTTTCTTTTCTGAATTCCTATCATTCAAAAGTGTAACATGGTAGTTCTCTAAATGTTCTTTCTTGAATACTCAATGCTAAATTTGAATAAACCCAGACATCATGAATTCAGTAAATTTACTGCAGATCTCAACAAACAGGAGGCAGATGCCTTTGCTTGACTTTAATAGTGAAAGACATGACTCAAATGGTTTATTTGATAATAATTGAAAACCTTGGTATTGAGCAAATTTATTTTCTATCAGGAAACTTTTTTATGGAACTGATGCAATCCATTTTCTAATCTGTCATTCAAAGGCTATTTTCACTTGCCAATTTGGATGTGCTTTTTCCTCCTCAACATTCCATTGTTTGTGGGATCAAGGAAGGGACCTTCTCTAGAAATTGCAAATACATCTTTTATCCTTTCTTATTTTGTTTGCCAAATGAAAGGTTCTTTTTTTATCTTCATTTTTTCCAACCTTGTTTCTTATGGGAAGAAGAAATGAGCTAGATATTTATATCCTGTACTCTCCTTGTTAATATATGAGGAGCAACAGAGGGTCAAAACTATAGAATAAATTTGACTCTTATGGTGTGATGTTAGAGATAGATTGGAGCAAATTTGTGGAGTCTCCTATGGGAAATAAAGAGATGCGAAAATTGTACATCGTAGATTTGGAACAACATTGCTGCAAAAATTCCAATCAGGGATGTTTTCTTTCATATATGCTTCATATTCACAAAGCATTAGAACTAAGACTGTTGATATGATGGGAAAAGGATAGAAGTGGCCTCTCCTCTATGCTTTTGAGGAATATACATTGCCAAAGGCTAAGGGAAGAAGAGGGCAGATTAAGTTATATAAAGTTTTATGAGCTGTACAGACTTCCTTTTCATATATCTGGTGCCTAAAGACACATTGTGGTAGATTGCACAGAGTGCTAGGCCTAAAATCAGGAAAACCTGGGTTAGAATTCTGAAAGACAATAGCTGGATGACAATGAGCAAGCCCCTTAACTTTCTTGAGCTTCAGTTTCTTCATTTGTATAATGAAGCTAATGATGCCTTGAGTACCTACCTCGTAAGGGTATGGTGAGGATCAAATGAGATAGTTATGTATAAACACTATGTAAATATCAGTTACTATTATGCCTATGAATAATTGAATAAGACATATGTATATATATATATATACATATATGAATTTCTGAGTTGTCTTCATGATACCTAGGCACCCAAGTGAGATGAAAAATGTCAATCAACCAATTGGATATTGGATATGCATAGTGATGCCAAAGATCCAGATGTTTGGTGTAGCCATAGACCAAACATCTGTATGGTGATTTTTTATTTCTTTTCTTGTCTGGATGCCTTGGCATCGCATATACAGAACCAAGGACAAGCAATGAATTGGCAGATACTGGTTTGTTTCATTACTCAACCCCTATGGCTCCAGATAACTCATACTTGATATAAAGATTGAGGGTAGTGCTCATGTTAAGAGATCTTTTTTCCTATCCCTCTGAGATGCATGAGGCAGTACTTTTACTGAGTGAAGTAGAACCAAACCCAAGATGAATACTTTGTGTCTCAGTTGCTTTCTGACCGTGGGTGCGCGAACCATTCCAACTGTATTTGGCAGGATTTATTGAATACACTTAGAGATGCTGCCAAAGAATTTGGAGTGCCGTTGGCAGAAGAAAAAAACAGATGGTCCCATCAAAAGGATCACATTCATGGGCATTAAATTAGAATCGAAGAGAAGAGAGTGATACCTACCTGGGGATAAGCTTTGCAGTTCATAAAATAGGTAGCTAAGCTGAGTGTCTGCATTTCATAGGACAGACAATATTAAAGCCATTTGAAAAAAGTGGCCTGTAGGATTTATTCAAGGGACCTTACAGCATGATCAAAAGCTGTACAACAGAGTTGTTAATGACTAGGAAGTAGGAGCAAGCAGTCACTGAGAAATAACTGAGAATTAGCTGGATCTGAATAAAAACAACAAATGACCAAAAGACAAATGGGCAAACCAGCAACCAAGCAAAGGCCCACAAATAATTCAATTCATTTAAGCAATTATTAAGTGCCAACTGGGTAGAAAATACTGTTAAATGCTGGGGTATAAAGAGAGGAAAATATTTAGTCCCAGACTTCATTAAGTTTACGTTCTAGTATAGATATTCTAAAACATTTTTTTTATTAGAACTAATACAAAACATTTTCTAATCTGTCCAGGGCAGATAAGGCATGTATACCATTCACTATGATATAAGGAAGGGTATTATAAGTGTGATAAGATTGATTGATATGAGAGATACAAACAAGGGTCTAAAGGGGTAGAAATCAGGAGAAGTGATCTGGGCCTTCAGGCATGTATAGGATTCAGAAATTGGAATTGGGAAGTCATTCCAGGTAGAATGAATAGTCTGAGAAAGGCACAACATTTGTATACATCTAAAAGTGAAATTTCAGCTCCTAGGGAAGCAATTAAAACCCATGTCTCTGAGATATGTGTGTTATACATATGTGTGTGTGTGTAGACATATACATGTATATACATTGTGTATCTATCTATCTACAGATATACACATGAATTGCAGAGTAAGGATAATAAGCGAAGTAAACTAGAGATCCTAACAGAAAGATGTACAAATTGTCTTAGAGTTGGTGGGATGAGATTCATGGATGAAATATTACTTTGGAAGGTTATACCTCATTCAAAAGAAATAGGATCAATAAAAGGGGAAGGTTAAACATTATAAATTAAGAAGATATTCCTATGAGGAAACATAGGAAATGGAGAGGGGGACAGGGAATCTACTGACATACCCTCAGGAAGATACAGAAATATATCCCAGGTCAGCAGCTCAGTGGGATAAATGCACATTTGAATTACAATGTCCCTGTCACCAGGAGACATATACAGTTTCCTGCTCCAGTGGCTGAGCCTGAGCCTAATTCTAGGAGGATGTGGTACAATTGTTAAAGGTTGGATTCTTACTAACAATTACAAGGAAGAACTGGCAGAGTTCTTCCCGAGAAGCAAGGAACTAAAGAAAGCAGTGTCAAGTATTGCCTAAGTCCAATCAATCAACATGCATTTTATGGAGTAACTACCATGTGTCAGTCATGGTGCTGAGAACACAGATGAAAATGAAGCAGGCTTGCCCTTGAGGAGCCGAAATTTAAATAACATACCAAATAGAAGTAGACACAAACTATAGACAAAGTAAAAGCAAGATAATTTTGATTGGGGGAGAGGGAAGGTGCAGAAATAGGTCACACTTTTGAATACGGTTTGCAAATTAGGACTGATCCACATGCAAAAATCATTGAGGTGACAGTGAATTTGGCCTTCAGCATTCTACCCCACCCCCAGACAGCTTTTAATACTCTTCCTTATCTTCTTCAAACTCACATCTCCCTAGGTTTTTGCAATCCTGCTGTCTCCTAGTTCTCTTCCCTCCTCCCACCATCATGACCATTCCTTCTTAGTCTCCAATGAAACAAAGATGGGTGTCCATGACAGATCTTCCTCTGGTCCTCTTTTCTTCTCCCTCTAGACTCCTCCCCTAGGAAGTCTTATCATCTCAAATGGACTCAATTATCTCTATGCTGATGATTCTCAGATTTAAGCTCCCTCCCAAACTAGATTCATCTCCACTATCAAACTGATAACTATCTCCAACTCCCTCTGAAACTGGATGCCAGTAGACATCTTAAATTTATGTCCAAAAGTGAACTCAATATTTTTTCTCCAAAACCCACCCCTCTGGCTAATTTCCCTAATGCTTTTGGGCACCATGATCCTCCTAGTCACCTAGGCGCACAGCCTAACTATCATCCTCAAGTCATCACTCCCACTCATATCCAACCTGTTGATAAGTTCTGTCAATTCTAGTTTGCAACATCTCTTGCATATGTTCTGTTCTCTCCACTGACATTTCAGCCATCCTGACTGACCCTCCTCATCTCATGCCTCGACTATTGCAAAAGCCTTCTGTTAGTCTTCCTGGTCTCAAGTCTCTCCCCACTCAAATTCACCCTTCACTTGGCTATCAAAGTGAGCTTCCTAAAGCACCACTTTATTCAATAAACCTTAGTAGTTCTTTATTGATTCTAGAATTTAAATATTAAATTCTCTTGTTTTCATAACTCTTCCTACCCTGGCTCCTTCCCCCCGCTTCTGATCTTATACCTTGCTACTCTTCATATACAATTTAGTGATACTGGTCTCTTTGTCTCCTAGCATAAGACATTCATCTCTTGACTCTGCATTTTCATTAGCTGTCCCTTCTGCCTAGAATGTTCTTCCTCCTAATAATTCCTGACTTCCCTAGATTTCTTCAAGTTTCAACTAAAATTCCACTTTCTGTCAGAAGCTTTTACTGGCCCTCCTTAATCTTAGCGCCATCCCTCTACAGCAATGTCCAATTATCCTGTAGAGATATAGATATAGATATATACATATAGATAGATAGATAGATATAATTTTTTGTACATAGTTGTTTATGTGTTGTCTCTCACATTGGCTTATAAGTTTCTTGAGGGCAGGGTCTGTTTTTGCTTTCTTTGTATGCCAAGCATTTAGGTCAGTGCCTGGAACATAGTATAGCAGTTCTTGATTAAGTGAACCTCAGACCTTTCTCCTCTCTGGGTTCCATGTGTTCTGGGGACTCAAATTCGAATAATGCAAATTTGTATAAAGCAAGAACTATCTATGACCACTTTATACATGCTTATTGATTTGCTTTTCCCCACATTTTAGAAGTCCTCTGGACTTATAATTTATCCCTCCTCCAGCCTATCAAAATTTATTCCCCTGTAAATATCTATTAAACTCAATCACACTGAGATATAATTTCACTTCCTCAAACATGCAACATACCTTATTATATACTACTAAACTGCATTAGGGCCAAATGTAGCTTAAAGTACCATTCCATTATTTATTTTTACATAAGGTAAAACTAAACTTAGTACAAAGGAACCTTAAGTTGAGTCCCATAGAGTGGTGAATTGCTAAGAGGTATTGCACTTGGAATCAGGAAGAATTAATCCCTCCCTGGAAATTTACTAGTTTTGTGACTCAGGTCAAGTCACTTGACCTTTCTGTTCTTCTACCCCACCCCTGCCCCCCAGGCTGTAAAATGAAAAGGTAAGATCTGATGGTTTTTAATGTCATTCCCAATTCTAAATTAACATTCCTTTGGATCTATCATCCATAGTATATATTCAAAGAACCATATTAGAATGGGGATTCCATTGTATTAAAACTTCTATAGGTTGTTTTCTTCAGTTATCTCCAAGATGTCTAAATCAGCCAAATTGATATCTACCCATAAACATGACACAATTCATAATTAACAGAGGAAGAAAGACAGAATGAAGTATTCATACAACTGCAAGGAAGTTTATAACATTATCTACTCTACAAAGTCTAGTAGTTCTTTTATTTCTCCCTTCCCCTACAAAAAAAAAAGTTAGTAAAGCTATCCTTGAGACTTAATTGGTCCAAGGGCTTAATGGTCAAATGGATCTTGTAACTTTGGGGTCACCTAATTGTAAAAACCAAGCACATTGGGAGGTAGTCTCTTTGGCCTCTCTTTCTTCTCTCTGAATGAATGTACTGTGGTGGCACATGAGGGGATTTGTGACCAACTGAATTAATGAGATATACTTTCTAAATATTCTTTCCTTGATATTGTAAAATGAACCCTATTTCTTCAATAGTATATCCACCATGAGTATCTCATTTCGTTCCAAACTTGTATCAGATCCATTCAACAAATTTAAGTCACTCCTGACCTAAAATAATAGCAAGAACCTATACAACTCAATATACCATTCCATATATGATTATGAGTATTTCTCTTATGGATTATGGTGTTATAATAAAAACTGTAAACCTTTTCATTAACACATCCTTATAAAAGTTGTATAAGCAGAAATTTAATGTAAAAAAGGAAGGGGTTGGATTATTTTACTTTTAAATTTACTTCTAGATTTAACCTTGTAAAATTTCATAATGTATATACATATTTTTAAAAATCCTTAATTCCCAAATGAGAGGAAGAATGGTGAAGTAGAAAGGAAATTGTTTTCAGCTTAAGAAAGACTTGGGTTGGAGTCCTAACTTTGATATATGGCATGACCCTCATCAAGGCACATAATCTCTCAATTCCCTAAGCATTAAAATAAAAATTACAGAGAAAGGGCTATCTGCAATGGTAAAGGAATTACCTCACTGGGAGATTTAGTTCCAATAAGATTTAGAGTCAGCTCCAAAAGACTCATGATAGAAGGAGATGTCTACATTCAGAGAAAGAACTAGAAGGAACTAGAAACAACAGAGTTTGAAAGCAGACTGAAGTAAACTACCTGCTCTCTTTCTTTTTCTTGTTTGGTTTTGTTTCCTCTTTCCCATTGTTCATTCCATTGGTTACAATCCTTTTTTACAACCTGACTGATGTCTAATGTGAAAGTATTTGCAGATCCTATACTTGATTGCATGCTGCCACAGTGTGTGGGAAGGTGTGGAGGGGGGGAGAAAATTTGAAACTCAAGGGATTGTGGAACTGAATCTTGTAGACTAAAAGTAAACAAATTATTAAAGACCAAAAAAAAAAAAAGATTTAGAGTCTGAGGACCTAGGTTCACATACTGGCTGAGCCACTTAACATCTGTGTGACTTTGGGTAAGATAGTCAAATTCTGAATCTGTTTCCCAATCTTTAAAATGAGGGGTTTGGGCTATTTGATTACTATGGTCCCTTCTACCTCTGTATCTTTGAATCTCTGAAAAGAAGGCAGCACAAATTACTTTATTCAAATCATTCCTGAAAATGCAAGGTTCTTGACTGAACAGAACCATAGATTTTGCTTCCATAAAGCAGAGTTGGGGTAGGGCCAGAAACAGAACTTGGGAGACTAGTATCCTCGTCATATCACTAGTAAGTTTTAAGTGAGTGTGAAAATCAGTAATAGACAGTCAATAACACCTACTATGTGCCAGGCACCATGCTAAATGTTGATGCTTCTATTTCAGGATGAAGTAAAAGTGATATAGTCTCTTGTGGAGTGAATAAAACCTCAGCCTTGTTTCCTAAGGTGAAAGATGCCAAAATGTCTCTAAAAATTTCCCCCAAGGAGGTAAGAAAGGAGAAGATAACTTTAGGAATATACTATTTTATACCTCTTTTTTTTTCAAATCTTCAGGATTATAACACTTTAGAAATGAACACAAAATACTATGATGTAAAACTAGATTAATATATCAAATTATTGAATCCTAAAACATTTTCTGTGTGACCTTCGGTGAATCATTGCCACTTTGGGCCTCACCTTCCTCTAGAGGAAAAAGAGGGTTAGATTAGATGACCTTTTAGGTCACTTTCACCTCTACATCTCTGGTTCTATGATACTTTGAGTGAATAGAGGCAACAATTATATAAGTAATTCACACTTATTTACATAGTGCTTTAAGGTTTACAAAGTCTTTCCTTATAGTTACGCATTTGGATTTTTTGATAGATGAGGAAACTGAGGCTAGAAAAGCTTAAGTAACTTAGGGATATGCCCATGGGGATATAACTCCTAAGTGTTAGAAATAGGATAAAATCCCAAGTCTTCAAATTTTAATTTTGGGGGCAGCTAGGTGGCGCAGTGAATAGAGCGCTGGCCCTGGAGTCAGAAGGACCTGAGTTCGGAGCCGGCCTCCAACGCTTAATCCACACAAAACAAAAACCTAGCCGTGTAACCTTGGGCAAGTTACTTAACCCCAGTTGCCCTAAAGGGACGGCTAGGTGGCGCAATGAGTAAGAGCGCAGGCCTCGGAGTTGGGATGACCCGAGATCAGACCCGGCCTCGGAAAATGAGCACCCACGCATAAATAATGACTAGCCGTGTAACCTTGAGCAAGTTACTTAACCCCAATTGCTTTAAAAAAAAATTAATTTTGGTCAGTTTTCCACTATTTCTACAAGATTATCTCTTGATAACCATTTATGCTGGGAATGAGGGGAGGAATGGCCACATTTGAAGGAAAAATGAATCTCCCTATAGAGATTCACCAAAGATGTCCAAAGAGGTGTAACTATGGGTTATTAAATCAATTAATTTTCAGACTTATCTTTCTCTTCCAAAAGAACGAAATGAAGAAAAGAGAAAAACTTCATGGATGAGAAAAGTAGATCTCCATAATGAAAATTACAGAATTAACCATCAGACTTCTTTTTATCCAGATACAGATAACAATGAAGATGATCATATTCAGAAATAGAATGAATCATACTACCTTTTATGGGAGCTGCACAATTTTAAGAGGAAAAACTCAGCCCTCCTTGCCATTTAGTCGAGAGAGATACAACTATATTAGACCCAAAAATGGCCCCCAGTAGGTGGTTAATAAATAATTATTGACTGATGGATTGACTTGTTGGCAGGACATCACTAAGGCCTTGGATACCCCCTTGCAAATTGCATTTTCGTTTTGCAGATTAGCAAGCAGGTGATTGACAGCATTAGGCAAAGCAATTAGGGAAGCTACCCGTAAATCAAATGGAAACTCTGGCTGCCTCTATGCAACAAGAATAACTGGACCATGGATAGTTTGATCTCATATTTTCAGCCACTCTAACAATAGAATTGGATCCCTGCATTTCAGAACTGAAATAAATCTAAAAAGCAGAGTTTTTCTTTGCTGAACAGCATGACATCAAGTTTAGATTGGCCTTTAGAAGTCCAATGGGTCCTCCCATCATCTCACATCCGATGTCAATTTCAGAATTGCATCCTTTTTAGTCTCTCATAGCTAGCTTGAATTCTAGCTGTGTTTATATAAGGGCAAACAAGTAACCTGGAAAACTAGGAAGTTCCGGGGGGAAAAGGTTATTTAACATTATGCACTCCTCCCAATTAATAATTTTCTTAGCTGCAACTTCTTTATTCCTGTTAATATTTTCTTGTCTATTAAGATTTTTTGGCTCTTATAAGAGTCAATTAAAGAATAAAATAGTGAATGTGTTGATCTGATTTTGTTTTAACTACCAAAAGTATCTAACTCACTGGTTATATCAGTTATTAAGATAATGGGATTCCATCAGCCATTAAGGAATTAACTGATCAACACTGCACTGTTTCTCTTTTATTCATGAGTTTACATCCTTCTCCCATTCAGATCTTATTTATGGGATTTACTTCAGGTTAAAAACAATCTACCATCTTGTAGCACTTCTGATTATGAGCCTCTCCAGTCTAGCCAGGCTGGTCCTTAGCAGTCAGTTAATAAACATTTATTATGTGCCAGGCATTGTGCTAAGTTCTGGGCATACAAAGAAAGGCAAAAGACAGTCTTGGTCCTCTCAAGGAGCTCCCAATCTAATTAACAGATTTATAGTTCACAGTTATGAGGACATACACACACACACACAATAAACTTAAAAACAATTGACCTAGTGTGGTATGGAGATCTCATCTAAGTCTAATTGAAATGAAACAGTTTTTAAATATCTAAAAGAAGTTAAAATCAACTATAATTTATAATTGAATGACTCACAGCATGTGAATTTTGAAAGTTCTCAGGTCTTTGAATTTTTATTAATCATCATGACACCAAGGCCCTTTATGTAGCCTAACATTATTATGAAATGTTTATTTTTAAAAATTAGGGAAATTTCTTAAAAACTCATTTTTCTTTAAACTGATAAGAATTTATTTGAAGACCACATAAACCAACTACACTTCATATGTAAAAACAATACGTCTTTGACTCAATGTCACTGTTATTTTTTTTTAAGAAAACAAAAATGTGTTATACTAGGGTAGCAATTCTATTGATTCATCAATAAATCAATTAAGTATTACCACCTATTATGTGTCAGGCACTAGACTGGAGTACTGAGAATGCAATAACAAAAATAATTTTTGTCCTCAAGGAACCTTCCATTTATTGGTAGAAATGTGGTTATGTGTGTATACAAAATATATGCAAATACATAAATACAAGACTTTTTTTTTTTTTGAGAAGACAGAAAGACACCAGTAACAAGTGAATCAGGAAAGGTTTTGAGGAACAGGGGATACTTGAGAATAGCTTTGTTTAAGTTCTTTTCTAGGTAGACCTGACCCAGATGTGTGTTTTCTGCTATATTTTTTCCCTTAAATGTCATAAAGCATAGAGACAGATCATTCCTCAGAGCTACTCTTTCAAACAAGAGCCAACTGAGTTTGGACTAAAGCCAATTTGCAGTAGCAGCAATTATCCAGTTTAATCTGACCAACACAGATCATGTCCATGAGTTCCTAATAGCCCCAAATAGACACTGATCAACTTGTTCTCTTCCAAGAGTTTTGTTTTCTTCCAGGAACATAAAAACAATCAACCAACAAGTATTTGTTAAGTACCTAGTATGTATCAGGAACTATGTTTGTCTCTGGGGACACAAATATAATGAAACTATCCCAACTCACTTCAAATAAGAGAAACAGGAACATACACAATACATACCTATGTGTGTGTGTATATACGTAGAATAAACATAAAGTAAACATATTTTTGAGTTTTATTTCAGTGATGTCCAATTCTTTGTGACTCCCTTTGGAGTTTTCTTGGCAAAGAAACTTGAGCATTTTGCCATTTCCTTCTCTAGCTCATTTTATAGATGAGGAAAGAGAGACAACATGGTTAATTGAGTTGCCCAGGGTCACATGGCTAGTAAGTGTCTAAGGCTGGGTTTGAATTCAGGAAAATGAGTCTTCATGACTCGTGACCCAATACTCTATCTGCTAGCCACCCCCATAAAGTGGACATATATTTATATGATGTAAGTAGAGAAAATATGAATTAATACTAAATAGCTATCTATAAAGTAACTTAAGAGAAGGCCCTAAATGAGAGGATCAGGAATGATTTCTTACAAAGGGTGATGTTTTAGTTGCATCTTCAAGGAAGATATAGACTCTTTGAGGTAGAAGGAAAGAAAAGACAACTAGGTGTCCCAGTGGATAGAGTGCCAGGCCTGAAGTTAGGAAGACTCATCTTTTCGAGTTCAAATCTGGCCTCAGACACTTACTAGCTGTGTGATCCTGGTCAAGTCACTTAACTAACAGTGTTGTCATAGTTCCTCATCTATATAATGAGCTGGAGAAGGAAATGACAAACCACTGCAATATCTTTGCCAAGAAAACCCCAACTGGGGTCATAGAGAGTTGGACATGACTGAAATGACTGAACAACAAAAAAAAAAAAAGCAAGAAGTGCATTCCAGCACCAAGGAACAACCAGTGCAAAGGCATGGAGATAGGAAACAGAGTGTGTTGTGTGAGGAACAGAGGGGACATTTTGGCTGGACTGCTGTGTTAAAGGGAAGTCATGTACAATAAGACTGGAAATAGAGATGGGGGCTCAGTTGTGAAGGATTAGAAACTAACAGAGAAATTTATATTTTATTTTAGAGGTAATAGGAAGCCACTGGAGTTGACTGAGTGGGAGAATAATGTGAACAGATCTTCACTTAAGGAAAATACCTTTAGCAGCAATATGAAGGAAGGATTGAAGGGGGGGAACTTGTGATGGGGGAACTCATTAGGAGGTTGTTAAAATAATCTAGATGAGAGCTGACAAGAGCTGAACTAAGATAGCTGTCTTCTGCATGAGAAGACAGAAGGTGTTGCTCTCTGGATCTACTCCTGAATAGGTAGATTCCAAGGAAATCACAAGAAGTCACAGCTGTGAGATAGTGCATACTATCTCAGCATTGGAAGCAATGAATACTCCAATTCCATATACCCTTGAGTATTCCAAATGTAGTATACAAAGTTGGAGTAAAAATTAATCTGCTTTGTCAAATTAAAGGCAAGGAGCCATTATAGATCACCAGCATCAGAGCATACTTGCTGGTGTTTTCACAGGTTATTGTCATCATAGGATAAAGAATTGTCCAGTAATATAAATCTTTCTCATGTTTGTGCTTTCTCTGCCTTATGCTTGACAGCTGTGCTTGATGCCTCTCTTCTTCTACTTATTGGCCTCCTCCATCCCCATACACGTACACTGAATGTTTTCTACCAGTGAAATGCACAGCAAAGAGAATCATGTTCTGCCTCTGGAGCCAGAGGACCTGTGTTCAAATTCTCCATCTCTTATGATTTGTGTGACTATAAGAAAATCATTCTCCCCTTTGGGCCTCAGTTTCCTCATCTATAAAATGACAGGGGGTTGAACTACATAATTTCTGAGGTCCCTTCCAGTTCTAGATTTGTGATATTATGTAACCTTGTATGGAGGCATAGCTTTAAAACTCCATAAAGTTGGGCTTTGTCAAATTCCCATGCTTTGAAGGGCATGGGAATGGATATTAAAATGGATATTAAGTGTCATAATTTCTACTAAAGCCATTTACCAATGACATCAGGAGGGCTCATACTAGTGACCTCAGACTCATTAGTATCACTTTTCCAGACTAAGTTTTAAACACTTTTAAGATCAAACTGAAGGCTTTTATTAGGGACTGAATCTCTGCCAACCAACCTAAGCATGAATTGACACTCTGTAGAAATATGCTTAATCTTGGAATTCCTCTGGCTAAGAAGTTCAACATGCAAATTTATGAGAACTGTCTTCCCCATACATTTGCATGTTGCCTAGCATGTTGCAAATATTGCACATATGTATGGCAGCAATGGTACTTGTTAGTGATAATAATAGTTATTCCACTGTTTTCATTAGAAAGTCAAATTCTGAGTTGTAAATATAATTGTCATCATTGACTTTTTCTTCTGCTATTGATAAATATGCATTGCTGGACATCATTTTAAAAAGAAAATAGCTGAAGGAAAAGTCACTATGCTTCAGGAAAACAAAATTTCAGTTCAGTAGAAGCTTTTTTACCTAAAAATAATCCATTCAAAGAGTGGCCTGAGTTGGTTTTATTACATTTTATGTAGTGGCAAAGTACAATAATTAACACCTTGGTGTAATTTACTACTGTTTCATTAAAGCTGATTGCCTAACTACATGTGAAGGTACTAGGGTTTCTTCAGCACTTGACCTGACTCATTTTTTTTTCTGTTCTACACAAAGTAATGGAATTAAACAAAGAAATCTATCTTTGATATTATTAGATAGACAAAAACCTGGGATAAAAATCAAGTCAACTTTTGCCTGCCTTTATTTTTAATAGTTCTGGTCAGTTTTCTGACAGTGATCATGGCAAGGAGAAAGGCTTCTAGTATTTGGCATGGCTATAGCTGTTTAGGAAGTTGAATTCCATTCATTTTTTGTGACTAGGTGCACGTTTTTTTTCCCTCCGTCTTTTTTTATTTTTAAAGGAGAGATTATTCAATTATTTCTCTTTGGAAAGTTTAACTGCTCATTTTTTAAAAAGTGAATTTTAAAAACCCATTGTTGACTCCTTTAGCAAAGTGATTCTACAAGTTATGCCAAAATCATAAGTTCAATTTAAAGAGCTTCAGAGAAGGGGGTGGTGGGAGAGGAGAAGAAAAATGCAGGAGCTATCCAGCAAATGATGGTGCTGTCAGATCATCAAGGATAGCTTCATGCCATCTATCAAACTTCAATCATTGCCAAAGAACAGTGTACATGCTGTCATCGTTCACTTCCTACCTCCAAAGATGGAACCAGGTAACATTATTGGAAATATAAGTCAACATTGAGCTTTCATGCAAATGAGTTGTAGAGTGGCAGGCTAAGTATATACTTCTATATAAGAATGGATACAATTCACAGCCTCAGCATCTGTGAGCATTTCAGGGATTGTGCTTAAGAGCAAAATGCCAAATGCACAGGAGAGATATAGCATATACATACATTCTACTGATTGAGTATTTGTACACAAATTATAAAATAGCTCACTTTTAACTAGATAGGGTTAGCAACCCTTTGTGTTTGAGAAACTTGGTAACAAAATGGATATTAAGTGTCATAATTTCTACTAAAGCCATTTATATACATCATGACCTACCAGAAAGGGAAGCCACTAATTTATACATACATACAGATATATATATATACATATATATATATATATAAAATATATGTGTGTGTATGTATGTATGTGTTCTGCCTCAAGATGATGTTTCCCATTAAGGAAAGGCTTCATTTTGTGATTAAAATTTAAACAGTACCTGTGGGAGCAACCTCAGGTAGAATTAGAAGCATAAGCTAAATCTATCTTTTCTATGATTTCTAGTTTTCTCCTCAATAAATATGAAAAGAAACTTCTTGTTTTTGGTAGTGATGATTTAGGGTCCAATATTTGCATCCATCTAGCAGATATCTGCCAATTTTCCTCCTAGCCTTCATATACCTGGTTGATTTTCTGCCCACTTTTCTAAAGTTTTTTTTTTCAAACACAATTGTCCAAACATGCATTAAAATGGTTAAAAGATGAAATAACCTCCATAACCTTTGTGTTCTTACTCTATCATTCCCAAGAAAAGTTTCATCATTTGTGAGACAAAAAAAAGAAAGAAAGAAAGAAAGAAAGAAAGAAAGAAAGAAAGAAAGAAAGAAAGAAAGAAAGAAAGAAAGAAAGAAAGAAAAAGATGAAAGGGGGGAGGGAGAGAAAGCACAAGGGAAAGACTGCATATGATCTTACTAAACTAAGCAAACAAACAGAAAAGAAAAAAATACAAATCAACTGCCCCAAGAAAAAGAAAGAACTGAAACAGCCCTGGTCAGAAAAATCAGCTCCTGTATCAATTAAAATGAAATGAAATTCCGTGCAAAGAACTCCAAAAGGAACCATACAAAACCTTCTTACTAATGATTTTTAGTTGTCAGGGCTAGCGAGACCCAGACAGCAGACAGCATGGTCCCAGCATGCTTTTTGCCATTTTTTTTGTTTGCATAGTAGCTGTCAGGTCCAGCCCCGCAGGTAGTGGAACCCAGCGGGAAGAAGGGGCGGGACCCAACGATGCAGCTTGAACTGACAGCCAATTTAAATTACTGAGCCTTTTTTTTTTATTTTTCTACTCTGCGACAAACTGAAAAGATTCCAGCACGCTAATTTAACCATCCTGATTCTTCTTTCTCTTCTTCTTCTTCTTTTTTTTTTTTTGTTTGTTTTTGTTTGTCTCCCTCTGCTTTCAGGATAATTAAAAGAGAAACCTGTACAGGCAACATTCCGGCAAACGAGTTGGTGCTGCAACGTGCTGGTAAGGTGAATTTAATTTTTTATCTTTTCTTTTTTTTCTTTTTTTTTTCTTTTTTAAAAAGCTGAAAAGCTTTGTCTGTCTAATGCAGTCATAAACGTAGCTTCCCTACCGTGAGAGGTTAGTATGTAATGAAAAGGTATAATTGCCTGATATGCGACCTTCGCTTCTTACTTATAATGGGTAATAACAGCATTCATGTCTGTCCCGATGATGCCTCCTCTCTGGGAATTGACTATTCGCCCAGTTGAAACTGGGCTAGGATTGTCGCACTATGACAATGAGGAGTTGATTGTTTTCCCTTGGAGTTTCATCGTCCTGTTTGAGAGAACCGCTTGAGTTTCTCAGTTGCCCATAACAGGGGTAGTGTGGACTTTAATAGGTCTGCAATGTAAACACAGCTATTCTGCTGTTTGCTCATCAGACAGGAAGTTCAATGATGAAACTTTTTTAAAAATCTACTAAATCTGGTTGGATTTACCAAATACAGACAAAGAATCTGACATCAGTGAATGCTCTGTAAAGTTATTTTAATCCCTTTAATCTTCAGTCAGTCAAGTGTAGTTCAGTAGATGTTTGACTCTTGGAAAGTTTAGGGAGTTTCATTATCTTTTGCATGAGCTTCCCACTTTGTCCCTTAAAAATAATCTAAGTCCAACTCAATTCAATCTTAAAAGTATTTGTGAGGCATCTCTTTTGTGCCTAGCACTGTGCTTGGCTATTTGAAGTCACTCAGCATGAACTTTCTGTTGCTTTTTCTGTGCAGCATCTGCACCATATAAACTGAGAGATGAAAAGTTTCAATCTGCAGAGTTTCTTAACTATCCTCTGAGTTGATACAACTATTTTAGAACTGTTTCTACATCTATAAAAGTCGATTTGCCTAATTTTCTATTTCACTTTAAGCAATGTTATTTCCATGCTTGGATTATTCCCTTCTGTCAACCTGTTACTCCAGCTATTGGGATTGTACAATGCCATTTTATTTATCATAGAAAAAGAAAACTATTTCAGTGATTTTTCCATTGTCTCATTTGAAATTAGTAAGCCATCTTACTAAGGTGGAGCAAAAATTGGACGGAATAATATATTTTAAAGTACTTTTATTATATAAAGTACTGTATAAATGTACGTTATTAACAAGGACAATGCATCTATGTGCCAAACTTGTCCTTTGATTTCACAGAGTGAAAGACAGAGGACAGTAAACTATTCATATTTCTCACTATCAATATGTCATCATCTCAGATTTTAGTATGAGACATATGAAGAGAGGAAGGTGTTTTCTTTTTTGTTAACATGCATCCTAGTTTATTACAGACTAACATTTAGGAATTTTGTAAAATTGTTTGAATAGGATTTTTAAGGGGATTTTTTTGCATGTATGTTAAAAATAGGTGTCAATTGAGTGAGTCCCAATAAAAGAATCCAATTAGTATATTACAATTAAGACTAATATTTTGTTTGTTCCTCAGAATATTTTATTTTGAGAGTTTTTAATGACACTTGGAGCTTGCTAATAATGTAATACAGTCCAGTCTCTACAACTCTTTAATTGTGTCACTTCATTCAATAGCTCTTCCTCCCCTCTGATACTGACTGCTGGCCTTGGATCAGTAGAAAGGTCTATGAAAATCGTAAAAAATTAGAATATGTCAACTGTTAGCACAATTTTTTTTGCCTATTACAACCTGAGAAAAATGCAGCAAAATACTGAGTTTCAGAAATTTGTTTTCATCTACTAGTCACTGTTAGGAGTATTTCCACTCTAATTGGAATGGATTGTTTGCAAGTTAGAGGTATGCCTATGTTCTGCAAAACAAGTGACTAGAAATAGCTATAAAAATAAAATCAAACCCAGACTCTGTATGTATATGTACATAAGTGTGCATGTATTCATCACATATACAAGATAGTTATATGTGTGTATATATGTACTTACACATGTAAAATGACTTTAAATTGTCATTTTTAAAAATTTTTCATATTGTAAGTAAATTCTCAAGTTTTTGAAGTTATGGAACTATTATATAGAGCTTTTGAACAAATATCTAATTGGGCACTATCCCTGTGAGGGAGGGAAAAAAGTGTAATAAATCCTCAAATAATGTCCTTTCAACATTCAAAATAAGAATAGTAGACAATAAGCTCAATCTCCCAGGCAATGATTGTTAACAAGATTCTAGGCTAGCAATACTATTATATGTGAAGAACTGCTATCATCCCTTGAAGAATGTAATATAAAATTATGGGTTTCACTGTAGGAACTGTTATTTGAACTGGTAATCAGTCCATAATTCTGTAAATTGCAGCAGAAAGGATGATGCTTTCCCCCATTAATAAAATATTGAGTAACACTGAAAATTCATGTTAGTTCTTACTCTTTCCCATTTTCTTGATGTAATAATATTTTTAAAAGCAGTTTTCTACATCTTGATATCTAAGCTTATAGTAAAATCAGAGTTCTGTGTATTCTACACTTCATCAAATATTATGCCATTATGTTCTGAGAAGCCAGACTTTTAGACAATGTCAGTTATTCTTAAATAGCCTAGCACTTGCACTTAGGTAGCAGTGTTCATGTTTTTCCCACAATTAGTGAACTAGCCTTATAAGACAATAACAGAAACTAGCCACACGACTTTGTATGAAGCATTTTATCTTTCTGGGCCTATTTCTTGTCCAATAAAATCAGAAAATTAGATTGGATGACTTCTGAGGTCCCTTCCCACTTTAAAAACATTCTGTGATTCTAGGATTCTATACTATGGTGAGACAGATAGCACCTGAAAAATCAGGGAAGCATCAGGTGGAAATGACATGACAGTTAAGGGAGGCATTGTGGATCATTGGGCTGAGCAAAAAACCAGGGAACTGTCAATTAATTACTCTAAAAGGCTCTGAATCTTTCTGAGTGATAATCTTAGCTCTCTTGATGTGTGTCTCTAGCAAGTCACAAGTCACCCTTTTCTCTCTTACATTGTCTTTTTGTTGGCTTGATTAAGCACATAGGTTTGTGGGGGGAGAATTACCACTTGCATGTAAAAATAAAAATGTGAAAGCACTATACAGTTAGTAAGAATTCTAGAAAGTAGGACTTTTGAAATAAGTTTGGGCATCTCTTTAAATGGTTATTATATGACTTTTGTAAGCAAGGGATACAGGGTTTTAAGGGTTTCTTTTAAGGAAGACTAAAATTCTGTACACAGTTTTTTTTTTCCTTCTCTTATATGACTCCAAATAATCACTTCTAATTCTATAGGATTCTCTGGCAACTTTCCTTACTTTATAATTCCCCATATGCTCCTGTGGCTTTCTATAACATTGATTCCTTTACCATGTGACATGGGCTATCTCAGTTCAAAAGGAAGGGGAGGAACCTACTGGAATTAAGTGTCTAGAAAATTCATTTTAAAATGTCATATCTTCCAGGGCAAATGTCATCAAATTATTTGGAAAGTGATTTGGGGATGAGTGGGAAAGGAGAGGATAGGAAAGGGCAAGAGGAAGACTTAATGATTCTTTCTAAAAAGGCATGTGGCAGTTTTCTTGTATTTGAAGGTCTCACTTGACTGTGAGTCTTAACCCATGCTTATTCATTCTAAACCATGGGATTATATAGAATAAAAACTAGAAGGAATCTTAAAGACCACCTAGGTTAACTCACTTATTTTATAGTAATGCCACTAAAAACCAGAGAGTTTAAGTCCCTTGACAAGGTAGGAAGTTCCAGAAAGGCAGGATATGAACTCAGTTCTTGTGACTCCATTTCATTATTCTCATTCCAGTACCATATTATCTCTGTACAACCTTCTATGTTGATAAAATCTCCACTGTCTTATTGAAAGATAGTCAGAAAGCATTTACCAAACCACTGTACTGAGTGTTGGGTGTACAAGGAAAACAGCCTCTGACTTCAAGGAACTCAAAATATAATAGAAGCAACAATTTGTAAATAACTAGATATATACAGTGGATCTGAAAAGATTATATATATATATATATTTTTTTTCAATATCATCTTCAAAGGAATGAGTAAATAGAGTCAAAATGAAACCCCACCTCTGCTAAGAATGTGTTATTATGGAGTGATCTAACCTTTACTAATGAAAGAAAGTTTGCTAGCCAGTGACTTATATAATCACAGTACATATGACAATTAACCATATGCTGTTTGAGAAAGAACTATGAATAAGAAAACCATTATTCAAGGTTCTTAGACCCAGCCCTCTACCCCATGCTACTATTTTCTAAATATTTTATCCTAAATAGCTAGCTTTATTAAAGGAATAGAGAGTTGCCACCCCAAATCTCCACCCCAGTTCTGGACTGTTATACTTAGTTCAACTGCTTTTCTTTAAAAGTCTATACCATCCTGGGCAGCGAAATAAAGAAAGGTTCCATAGAAGGACTCCTTTGACTCTTGTCTTTTGCCATTTTTAATCCTTTCCCCTTGGTCTTCACATTCTCCTATTAATTGGCTTAGTGAATTCATATCTCACACACTTCTATATGAAACCTGCAAATATCAAGGTTTAAAAATAGGGCTGTGAGTGAACAGAATTTTGCAGGGTTCATTTCTACTCTGTGACACACTAAAAAGATTTCAGCTTGCTAATTTAACAACCCCAAAGTTACATCATTAACAAACCTGTGGAGCTGACTGGGAAGGCTGTCAGTGTGCTAGACCTTATAAAAAAGGAAAAGATAGAAACCATCACTCTTTCTGGCTCTTCAGGCAAGGACTCCAGCAGTGACATGTAGGAAAGAGCCAATGTCCCTAAAATGAACCCTGCCATTATGGTCCCATTTGTTAGATTGTTATCTGGAATAGACTAATTTTGCAGCAGCACCTAAGAGATCTATCCAAGGGATATGCACTGAAAAATATAAGATTGCTCAACTTATACTTATGAGGACAATTTTTTAGGAGGGAGAATCTCCAAAAGGAAACTAGAGGTAAAATTATTAGATATGTGCTTCATAAGTTTTGATGAACCCACCAATGAAAATACTTAAAACTATTTTTTTCCTGATATGCATTAGTCCTGGAGTGAACTAATTTTGGAGAAAGAAATATCTACAAATAGATAAGTTCAACCTATTGGCACTGATACATATTTGAATATGTTGGTGCTATTTCAAAGGATTATAGGATCATAAATTTAGAGGTGGAAGGGACATTAAGGATCATTGAGTCCAATCCACTTTTTTTTTCTCTTTCTTTCCTCTTCTTCCATTCTTTCTTTTCTTTTTTTCAGTGAAGGAAACTGAGATTTTGAGAGGGGAAGTGACTTGTCCAGGGTCACCTAGCTAGCAAATATCTGAAGTAGGACTTGAAACTAGTTCTTCCTGACTCCAATGACTGTTTTTATTTAGTAGTTACATATATTTTTGCATTAATTTATTTACTCCCTCTCTTATAAAGAGTAAGGATAATTATCCTTATTTCATTGGAAGGGGCTTAGATTGAGTAAACCATTTAATAATAATATCTGTTTATTCAGCACTTTAAGATTTGCAAAGTACTTTGCCCTAATTTGATCCTCACAATAAGCCTTAGTGAGGTGTTGGTGCTATTATTATCTCATTTTTCATATAAGGAAACAGTGACAGAGAGAAGTTAAGGTTTGCCTGAAGTCACACAGATTCCAAGTGTCAGAGGAAAGATTTGAACTTGGGTTTTCCTGACACCACATCCAAACCTCTATCCACAGTGCCTCCTAATTTCTTCTTAGCTAGAATTTGCTCAGAATAATTTAGTGAGCCAATGAAGGAAATGGCAAAAAGACTATGACTTTCATCAATCTAAATTTAATGGATTATCATCTAGATTACATATTTACATTTAAGTTGCATTTTTAACTTTTTAATACTAATTGGGTTGTAGCAATTACTACTGCTACATGACTATTACTACTACTACTATTACTACCATCCATCACTGCTACTACTATTATGATTGTAAGAGTTAGGGAACTTAAAGGTCAAGTCTAGCCCCCTCATTCACCTAAGGAAGAAACTAAGGTACAGAAGTAAAGTGACCTGCTTAGGGTCACACAGCAAGTGTTTGGAACAGGGTCTGAACATAAGTCTTTCTGATTCTAAGTATAATACTCTATCCACTATACAATGTTGCCCCTTCTACTCAAATCTCCATTTCAACTCACAAAGATTTATTCATCTCATACATATTTATATAAACAAAGGAATTAAACTTGTGGAGTTTTTTAATGAATGGACAGCATCTTTGATCTATACACAAGACTACGGTATGTTGTATAGTCAGTATTTTCAATAGGCCCTTCTCCAAAATGTATTTCCCATATTATGGAGCAACTCTCCATCCTTACTGGTCTCTTTCTCAATCATCATTAAAGTGATGTCTTTAAGAATAATGCCATAATGGAGTATGATGTACATACAGGCCATGAGATTTTCAGTGGTGATAAAAAGGAAAAGGATATAGCATGAGATTCTTTCTTTACAAGAGAAGTGAAGAAGATAAAATTTTTTTCAGTGAAATAGATAAAGGATAGACAACAGAGGAAATGATTCTGGAGGGGTTTTACCCCCTGGAAAGAAAGAAACACTGGAGAAAAAAAAAGCAATCCTTGAGTGCCATTCCATACCAACCTCTTGTTAGTAGATTGGACTAAACTCTAGTGCAGATTGCAATTCTCCCATAGAGGCCAAGGGGTTTCTTTGGGAAAAAATGAGAGCTACAATCAGTTTTTTTTTTTTTTTAAAGCAATTGGGGTTAAGTAACTTGCTCAAGGTTACACGGCTAGTCATTTGATTTATGCGTGGGTGCTCATTTTCTGAGGCCGGATCTGATCTCGGGTCATCCAAACTCCGAGGCCGGCGCTCTTACTCACTGCGCCACCTAGCCGCCCCTTTAGGGCAATTGGGGTTAAGTAACTTGCCCAAGGTTACACGGCTAGGTTTTTGTTTGTGCGGATTAAGTGTCGGAGGCCGGCTCCGAACTCAGGTCCTTCTGATTCCAGGGCCGGCGCTCTATTCACTGCGCCACCTAGCCGCCCCTTACAATCAGTTTTTTATTGTTCAGCCACATCCACCACTTTATGACCCCATGGACCATACTATCCATGGGGTTTTCTTGGCAAAAAATACCAGAGTGGTTTTGATGGGGACCTGGACCTCTAAAAGGAAAAGGCCATGTCTTTAAAAGCAACCCCTGAATTTTCCAATATATTTCAGCAGCCCAGATCACTGGTGCCTCTGCCCAAGGCAACTTGTCTACCCTAGCCCACTTTTATCGACTAATGAGCTTACTTGACCTTCCTTTCACTGTTGCTCATGGCCCATCCCAAACTACTTACCACTCCTTAATCCCATCCAGATTCTTTTCACTGTCCTTTTGGTATAGAAAGCATCAATCTTAGCCCCATTAAGTTGCAGTTTCATTAGGAATGTTGGTATTACAATAAACTGTCTTTTGACTGGAAGGTGGATTGAGTGTGTGAATTCTGAAGTTCAGGGTGCATACAAAATGTTAGGATTCAAAGGTTGTCTCAAAATAATTCCCTCAGGTATCTCCAAATTAAATAAAGGTGTTTACTGGGGTCAAACACAACAGGAAGAGCAGGCTCCCCTGCCCCTTGAGGGAGACTCCAAATTAAGGGAGACCACAGGTTAAGGGCTAGTTGGCAGCCCCTAAGGCAGAGGAGGCAACCTTCTCAAGGGAGGGGGCAGGCCCTCAAGGGAGAGGGCTGCTTATGGGAGATGGGTCCTTAAGAGAGACCCCACCATTAAGGGAGACGGTGGCTTAAAGGAAGTACCCCCAATTAAGGGAGGTACCCCATAGACAGGATAGGCTAAGGGATTCTTATAGGGTAAAACCTTCCATAGTTGGGGGGGAGATGAGGTGACTAGAGACAAATAGTCAAGGGGTGGGGAAATGATATAACCAGTAGTTTCAGAGTTTCAGGCATTATTGATGATGATGATGATGATGATGATGATGATGATGATGATGATTACTACTCCCTCCTTCAGGTAAGGTTGGAGGGGCAACCCCCCCCACTTTAGTTTTGTATTTCATTAACCAGCATACTAGAATCTCATTGTCTCCTAAAGAGGCTTTAAGTGGTACTTGAGATAATGGGCTTCTCATTGACCAGTCTATTTGAATCTCATCCTTGCCCAACTCTTGAAGTAGGCACCCAAATTAATTTGGGATAAAAGGCAAGGGTCATGAATTCTTCAGAAGATTGATCTCCTTTTACATGTATTCCCACCTAGTCCAACTCTAAACCAGTCTCCATGTCTTTGGTTAATAACATGTAGAATCAAATATTGTCAAAGTCCTCTGAGTTGTGCAAGCCCATGTATTGTTGTAGTCTATGCTTAGCTACTCAATGGCACTAAAGTAATTATCTCTTTCAGCTCTCAGACTGTTTTTAAGGTGGAATCATTCTCTAATAATAAAGAGGAATGGAATAACATTGTCCCAACATCTCTTTCCAGGGAGTTTGCTTAGGTCACTCCAATGGTGGGAGCCTAACAAAGTGGAATAGGCAATAATTAAATCTTCATTTCCCTCTACACCCTAAAAGAATATATGGGCCCCCTTTCTTTTTCTTTCTTTCTTTCTTTCTTTCTTTCTTTCTTTCTTTCTTTCTTTCTTTCTTTCTTTCTTTCTTTCTTTCTTTCTTTTTTTTTTTTTTGAAAACTAGGTCTGTGCTTTAACGTTATGGTAAGGAACTTGCTGCTACCAATGCAGAATGGCACTTTGAAAGTAAGCATTGTTTCATTCTTTGTGTCCCCAGGGCCTAGAAAAGAGCTTGGAACATTGTGGGAGCTGAATAAATGCTTGTGTATTGATTGATTGCTTGATTAAAGAGTTGCCTGTTGTAACTACGGGTCAAATGACATGATCACCCAGCTATTATGTCTCACTGGATGGACCCCAGCCCAGGTCTGACCTGACTGCAAGGTCAAACCTCAGTCTATTCTGCCCCACTTCATACATTCTCTCGTGTTATCTAGAAAGCCAGGCTCACAGGTTACTTGTTAACACTTTTTTTTAATCCTTATACATCCTTTCTCATATATAAAAGGTCTAAATTTTAAATAATGAACCTTAAACACCCTATTTAGAGCAATTAAGATAGGGGAGTGCATTTTTCTTTGAGTAGGCAGATATTTTCTTCCTTTTCTTCTTTTGTGTTTCCCAGCTCTGGGCTGTTTAGCTCTTTTTTCTGTTCGGGTTGTTGACAATTGCCTTTTTATTTTGTACACCAGCACTTCTGAGTCACTTTAGCACCTGGTTCAGCTCAAGTTAACTATGGATTGCTGTTTTCCAACTACAGATACTGCTGGGTTTTTGTTCTCCTTTGAATGGCCATTTGGAGGCAGAGAGTTGGTTAGCTTAGATTAGGAAAGGACAATGGAACAACAAACCTGGGAAATCTCCCCAGGCCAACAGCTCCCTAGGGATAGTTGCATAATTCCAAAATGTTTCCATTTAACAACAATCAAGTTTACCAGTGAAGCCAAGTTATCACCCTGGTAGACTGTTATTCTACTTATCAGCAGATATTGGAACCCACTCCTTCTGTTTACTGTGCAAGGGCCAGTTAGATTGTATGCAGTTCAATTTTATATCTACTCTTTTCTGTGAGAAGCTCTAGGGTTGAAGGCATAATCAAGAACAAGGGCTCTCTCTTGATGCCCAGATAAGAAAATTACACTAATGAGACAAGGCAAACAGCACTCCATTGGAAGTCATAGGATTGGCGCTAGTAAAGGGAAAAGAATGTCCAAAAATGTTAAAGCAGCATCGTTCTCTGAATACATAGAATCAGAGGTAGCAGCTGGATCCATGGTCAGAGCACCTTGGCTCAAATGCAGGTGCTACCGTTTTCTATGTATAATATTTAAGAAACAGCTGGATAGATTGTCCACAATTCCTCTAGACCTCAGTTTCTTCTCTAAAATGAGAGGGTTAAAATAGATGGTATCTACTACTCTCAATTTGACGAACTTAAGAATTTCATAATGGAAAGAGACTTCAGAGATGACCCAGTGCAATCTATTACTGAAGAATGAATTCACTCTAGTGACAAGCTCTTCTTGGGGACTTCAGCACTTTGTCAGTCTGTTTCATTTGTGGTGTTAAGGGAGGACTAGCAGGTCTGGTGTGAGAGGGCTAATTGATCTATCCCTTTTCGTGGTTGCTCATATTCCTTTGGTTTCTGACTATCCACCCAGTTCTTGCCTGTGGATTCGAGAAGCTTTAGCATATACAGCCATACCCTGGTAAAACCATCTAGACAGACAGGCTAAACCAGGTTGAGGGTAATCAACAGGCCTTCAAACCCTTGGTGAGTAAAGGGGGATGTCTACCCCAGACATGTGAAGACTTCCGACCCATCCCAGTGGGAAGAATAGGTGAATGAGGACAATTTGTTCCAACGTCTTTGAAGGGGTTGAAGCAGATACTATGGGAGTGCTTAGAGCTGGGTCAGCCATAACAGATGCCAAGGTCATCCGTTGCATCTTGAGTCATTGTCAGTCTTCCTGACTTTTGTCCTGACACTAAATTTTTGTCCTTCCTCTGGAAGAGGGTGAGGCTGACAACTTTGTGCAATTCTGCCTCGCTTAAATCCAATTCATGCATAGGTCAAGACATCACCCCATGATGTCATTGGTATTCTTTGAAAATGAAGGACAAACAATAACCATTTGTGTTCGGCCCTAAATAATAAAGACTACTTCCTTTTGTCAAACTGGAATCCGCCTCTAGTAGCATCCTCCTATCTCTGCTCCCTAAAGCCACCCATCTTTCATGTGACAACCCTCCAAATGTTCAGAAAGATTAATTATGTGTACCACCCCAGTCCCAAGTCTTCTCTTTTCCAGGCTAAATATACCCAGTTTATTCAATAGATCCTCACAGGATCTGATTTTGAATCACCTCACTCTGATTATCTTCCAAGCTGTTATGATCCAAGTTGTCATTGTATCTGCTTAAATGTGGCATTCTAAACTGAGCCCAGTACTCCAGATATTATCTGACTAAGATAGAGTCCAAAATCTCAGTTTTTTGGCTACTGCTTTTGAAAGACTTTCTAGGTTCTCATTCTATTCCTAGATGCTTTTAATACAAAGACATCTACATCACATACAATTATGTTATTTCAATAGTTAACATTCCCCAACTGATTTCCAAATTATGATATAGACTATCATTCAGTTATTGTTGTGGTTATTTTTTCCCATGAAATACATTGAATTTTCTAATCCTTAACCTGAATTACTGTGTGGAAATACATAGCTGATTGCTAATTGATTTTGAACACGTAAAAAGAATTTATTTAGAATTCATTGGTGATCCTTCCCCTCTCTTCCCCCAACCATGATTTGCTGTATAACCTACTTTCTTCCTTTTCTCATTCATATACCATCATTGACAATGCCAGTTAAAAAAATGATATTCTTATAACTCTTTAATGTTTGCTGCAAAGTATTTGGAGGCTTGTTGTGAAATCAAAAAAGATAAGATATTTATATGGATGTAAAGGAGAGACAGTGTGACATAGTAGAAGGAGAACCAGGCTGGCAGTCAGGGTAACACTTAAGTCCACAGTCTAGCACATACTGGCTGTGTAACTCTGGGTAAGTTACTTAACCTCTCAGTGCTCTTGGCCAAATGTGTCAGATATAGGGCTGACATACCACTTGCTTAATTAAAATGTAATTGAGAAATGTTTAAGAAAATAAAAAAAAACGGGCCGGCTAGGTGGCACAGTGTAGTAAGGAGGGTCTGAGTTCAAATCCAGCCTCGGACACTTAACATTTACTAGGCATGTGACCTTGGGCAAGTTACTTAACCCCAATTGCCTTGTCTTCACCCCTCCAAAAAAGAAAAGAAAAATACAGTACCACATAGATGATGATAGTGCATGCTATTCTAAGTCAACGTGGAACCCTGGATCCATTTCTGTTTCAGTTTGATACCACTTCTCTAAATGGTGCTCTAAAACTGTAAATTTTAGAGAAGGTGCCGAACTGCGCTGATAAATCTCATATGGAGTTGTTTATGCCAAGGAAAGCACAGGTTCAAAACCTAACCCTATGGATATAAAGTACTTTGTAAACTTGAAATATTAGATAAATCCCTATTCACTCCCTCCTCTCACTTTCTCTCTCTCTCTCTCTCTCTCTCTCTCTCTCTCTCTCTCTCTCTTTCTCTCCCTCTCTCCCCCTCTTCTTTTCTCTCTTTCACGTACAAGTATGCATATATGTATACATATAAGTGTGTGTGTATATATGTATAGACATATAGACACAGGGAGAGAGAGATACTAGTTAGGAAGTCTACCTTTTAGACAGGAAAACCTAGATTAAAGTTAATATATACTTGAGCTATGACTCTGGATGAGTTATCAGGAGTTCTTCACACAGATGAAACCCACATTTGGACTGGGCCTGGGGTTTCATCACTGCAGGTTCCTTCTGTTGACTTGCCCAAGTTCACATTGTCAGGCTATATCAACTCTAAATTACGTTGTATACAGTGCTTATATGCATATGTACATATACATACATATATATACACACATGTATATATAAACATGTGCATCTATGTATATATATCTATATTTACCTATAGGTGAATGCATGCATACCTATATATATTTATATTCATGAATGTACATGTATACGTGCAAATATAACATTTATATTTATATGGGTCATCATGAACAATTAAAAATTACTTCAAACCTAGGAATTGGTAGTTTCAGATATGCTTTGACTTATGATCTCAGGGTTATATATTAGCTTCTCTGTTTCTCAGGTTTCCTATTTTTTTTTTAGCTGACCACTAATCTAAAAACTATATTGTAAAACTCTAGGCTCAGCTTCTACATAACAAGGATAATAATGTCTCCCCCTCTTCCACCTCACATACATATTTTGAGGATAAATGAAATAGCACAATTAAAATTGCTTTCAGTTTTTAGTAAGAAAAACACTATAGGCATTTTCAGTGATTTTTCCTGTAATTATTATTTTTGCTTAATTTACATAATAGTCAACTCAATTATCTGCACAAATGGAGGGGAGAAAAAGCATAGATAATTCAAAACAGATAACCCAAAAGTCATTTATATTTGCCTTTGAAATGCAGAGATACACACTGAGTCCAAAAATGCATACTGAGATCACACCTAAGAATGTGTGATGGACTACAGAGCTACTGAAAGTGCTGGTCATTTTGTTCACCCATTCACAGCTATAAGAGCAGGAAAAAAAAAAGCTTAGAAATGCTGACTGTGCCTTTTGTAAGGATTTCAACAAACAGTGACAAATCAGTATAACCAATATCTCACATATACAGGCAGAGAGCCTCTGACATGAACACACACCAAGGCACTCACATCCTTGAGTCCAATACCCAGTCCTGCCCAACAACCTCCTAGTCCAGTAATCCTACTAAAGGTGCAGCAGCAAGGCCAGAATTGTAGTTAAGCAATCCATAAATTATGTAATCTGGTCATTCATAATTGGCTCAAAATAGAAAATACTTTGAAATCATTTCTACAACAACTCGACAATAATTTATTAAGGGTCTACTTTGTACAGGGTTCTAGACAAGTGATACAAAAATGAAAAATGACAGAATTCCCGCATCTTTAAGCAGCCTCCAATTTAATTGAGGAAATAAGACAAATAAATATGGCACAAGCCCAAATGTGATGGATGCAAAGAATAGGTCCAGACAACATTTCATGGTAAAGCTGAGAAACTCACCGGAAGTTAGCCAAGGACATTATTAATGTGCTTATTATTGTTGCTGTTATAATGGCAAGAGTCACAATAAAAACAGTGATGATGATGATGATGATATTTTAAATCTAATTTATTAAGCATCTACTGTTCAAATAACTATGCTAAGGAAGATACAAGATTTCAATATGCATAGCCCTTTCCCATAGAATTCTCCCTATTCTTATCCCAGAAACATAATCCCTGAAATATAGACTAATTATATTTCAGAAGTTTTATCCTTAATCTTCCTTGTTACTGCTGGATCATTTCTCAAAAGTGGGTGGGGGAAAGGGTGTGTGTGTGTGTGTGTGTTTAAATGACAATGATGCCATAGTTCATTATAGATTTTTCTATACATCCATGGGGAAAGATGTCTATCAGCTTCCCCACATCACTCCCTTTTTACTCCTTGATTGATTGAGGATTATGTTCTGAGAACCACAAATTGCCTTTGTCAGCAGGAAAGACACAGCTTGGATTAAAAAATATATATACCCCACTACAGCCCCCAATGCTGGTTGGGTCTCAATTGCTTTATGCTCTCCCACCCACCAAAAGTAAATCCAGGCAATGTTAGGCTGTTTATATTTATTGAAGGTTTCAGCGCCAGTTATACTTTTCCATCATAAAGGATATTACATGTTTTGAACATTTGATTTGTGCCTACTGGGATTCAGGCATTCACCAAGAAATGTATATTTGTCACTCAATCATGAACTTCCTATTTCAGAACTAAGTAAATTCTGCTATTTTTCTGAAGAGCAAAGATAAAGACTTAATGTCATTGACATTTTCCTTAAGGCATCTAATGCAGTTGGGACATTGTTATAGTATCCTATTTAGGAAGACAAAAAAATCAGTTATAGAGAAAATGATACTTTCTGAACTTTGCCCAAATCTGAAAGACAATGTACATAGTGGTTGCAGGAAAAATTAGCACCTTAAGAATTGGTGGATAGTGGTTTCATGTGAAAATGAATGGGGACACACTGCATGTAAAAGTACTCCAAATTATTTACTAAAGCACAGTTTCAGAAATTCTCTTTCTCCTTCCTCATTCTTCCATTTCATCTAGGTATGTCTAATTGCCTCTACCTTTCAACTAAGGTCCATTTGCATTCTGATTAGTTTTGGTTCTAGATAGAAAAGATAAAAGGAATCCTTCCTTACAAAGTCCTTGCTTTTATGTCAACTATAATATTGTTGCCCTACTTATATCCCCCCATCCAATGCCCAACTACTTAATCACTATCATAGTCATCCTTAACTGGTTTGGTTTAAAAAAAAAAAAAGATTAGCAATGTGATCTTCACCAAGTGATCTTTACCTGGGATCCCCAAACCTCTGTGGATAGGAGTTACATGAACTTGGATAAGAAACAAATTATTTTCTCTAACCTCTAATTGAAAATTAGCATTTCTTTCATTTATATTTTTAAAAAATATTCTGAAATGAGGTGCCTGTGCTTTACAAGATTTCCAAAAAGTTCAATGACTGAAAAAAAAAAAGGTTAAGAATTCCTGATATAGATGATCTTCAAATATAGAAGAACTGAGACCAGAAAGATTACAGATAGGAAGATCTGGGAATGTTTAGCCCCCAGACACAAAGAAGAAACAATAAGAGGCTTCATGTATCTGCAATCATTAGCAGATAACAAATTCTAAGGGATAATTATCGATTGAACTCTGCAAACATTTATTAAACAGCTATTGTTTTCAACCCCAATAAGGCTACAAAGACAAAAATGAGAGTCACTGCCCTCAAACAGATAATTCTCCTAGCACACAGATACACACACACACACACACACATGCACACACACACACCCCTCTTAAATTTTTCTCTCTTAAACAGAGATTAAATGAATCTATTCTATGGTATGATAAGTTATAGAACTTCCTTTATATTATACATTGTAGTTAATGTGGATATGCTCAGGATTCTGCTGGTCTAATTTTTCCTGGCTTCAATTCATATAGACGGCCCAATATTTATTTGTATTCGATTCTATTTGTGTTTTGTGGAATCATAACCTTCTCTAGTATAGCTCCTGACCCAACCTGGCTATGTGACTTTGAACAATCCACTTAACCTCTGAGAGGTCTAGGCACCTCTTTAAATACTGTAAGGTGCAGAGTAGGTACTGAAGAGGGAAAACCTCTTTACAAATGACTCTACACAGGACCAGGCCCATCAAAATTCTTCAGCTAGTTCTAATTGTTGGACATATGGGCATTTCCATTTCTTTGTCATTATGAATAGATATAATATATGAATACAATTGTAAGTATAACTATCTTGTACAAATAGAACCTTTTTTATCCCTTTTCTGACATTTTAAAGTCATGAAAGTAATAAAATGACTAACTCAAAAGGTATAATCAGTTTCATAGCTCATAATGTATTTCTAGATTCACTCTATACTTCTAGTAACAGTATATTAGAGTACCTGTTTTGTTGCAGATTTTCCAGAATAAAATTTTATCTTTTTTTTTCTATCTTTACCATTCTCAAGTATGTAAGGTAGTATCATAAGATTGCCTTCATTTTGATTTTTTAAATTACTGGAAATTTGGTTATCTTTTCATTTGATTATTTATAATTTGCATTACCTTCTTTGAAAATAGTCATTTTAAATAGCTTTGACCATGAATTCATCAGAAATTAATATATATGTATATGTGTATGTACATATATACATATATACAAATATGGGAATATATATGTATGTAGGCATATTTATATGTAGATATAGATATAACCATATTATAGGTTTATAATAGATTCCCCACCCTTGGATATAGGTATCGATACAGGCATATCATATACATATAATATAAACATACATATACATACACACATATATAAACATTTATGTATATGTGTATATATATATATGTATATGTGTATGTGTGTGTGTATGTGTATAATCCTGGATGTCAGATCTTTACCTGATACATTTACTACAAATGGTTTTTTTTGTTTGTTTCTTTTTTAAAGCAATTGGGGTTAAGTAACTTGCTCAAGGTTACATGGCTAGTCATTATTTATGTGTGGGTGCTCATTTTCTGAGGCCAGATTCTATCCCAGGTCATCCCAACTCTGAGGCCGTTGCTCTTACTCACTGCCCCTACTACAAATGTTTTACTCAAAATCTTTCTTTTCCTTTTACAGGGAGTTTTTCTCTTGCATAAAGTCCTGTTTATAAATAATCAAACCTATCAATTTTAACTCTAGTGTCTTCCATTTCATTGACTGATAAATTGCTCCTATTTTCCATTGTTGATACAAATATATTTTTTCTTCCAGTGTTTTATGGGAGAGTTTAGTAATTAACATTTAGTTTTAGAATCAACAGATACTGCTTTTCTTCATTCTCTAAGAAGGAAATGTACATTCTACTTTTCTTATTGTTTCTATTGTTAGCTTAAACTCATCAAAAAACATTGTAAACATTCTCTCTCATATCCATCAGTATGTAGGTTTCTTTAACTTAGATGCTCCCTTGATAAAATAGAAGAGCTTCAGTTTAAGAATTAATGTTCTCCTTCGGCTTTTAATCCTCAAGCTTCTCGATCGTCCCTTCCCCCCCCTCTACTATGTCTAGGATGCACCTAGGGGTGTACTGTTAAATGTTTAACAACTATGTCTGGGGAAAAAACACATCCAAAACACTTTTGACTTTAATATATATATATCAATATTTTCCCCATCACTTTCTTAAGCCTAAACAATCAATAAAGGAACAAATCAGGTCCTGATTTATAGCATTTTCTGATTTCCACATTGTAAATGCTGCCATTTAAAATATGTCAATCAGTATAGGGCTGGATTCTACCCCAAACCTGGCACCCTTGTGAAAATTTAATACTGAGGTTTCTCAAATCATTGAAAACTGGATCCCATTGGAAACTGATTTAAGAAGTCAGCTATTTTTTTTTCTTTTTGGAGGGGGTAAGGTAGGGCAATTGGGGTTGAGTGACTTGCCCAAGGTCACACGGCTAGGGGTGTGTGTGTGTGTGTGTGTGTGTTAAGTGTCTGAGGCCGGCTTTGAATTCGGGTCCTCCTGACTCCAGGCCTGGTGATCTATTTACTATGTCACCTAGTCACCCCTGAAGTCAGCTGTTTTAAGAATATAGTTTCTGATTTAAATGTTTGGGCATTGTTAGAAGAGTTCCTTAAAAGTCATATCTCTATAAAATGAAAAAAAAATTATCTCAGTCTTTGAAAGATAGTTCTGAGTCTTGCTAAATAAGTATTTCTGGGTTCATGACCCATATTTCTTAATTTTTTTATGTTGCATTCCAATTTATCTAGTTGCCCTTTATATGCCTTTTTAAAACTTTCTACGATCTTTATTAGTGCTAATTAATAAGTGATTTTTATTTTCATTCTATCAACAACTTTATTTTTCCTTAGCCTTGTCATATTAGATTTTATATATAATATGTCTAGAAATTTGGTTCATACATATGATAATACTGTGGATTCTATTTCTGTGTTGTGCTCTGTTTTGATATATTTTGCTAATTCTTTGAAGTTTTCTCTAATGATTTTCTGGAATACAATGATCATTTCTTTTTCTAAATTTTTCTTACATTTCAATAATTGAAACCATTATGTCTTCCTAAATCCCCCAAATGCATTGGTTGAATCTGCAAACTTAAACTTCTTCATATGATTCAATGGTTTTTTGTACCTATGTTTCTTCCATTTAATCTGTTCTGGGTATTTTTCTGTACATTATCTGTTATGGGTTAATATTTTTCTTTTTAAATTTTCAAAAATATTTCCTAAGATATTCTCTATATTGGTAATTTTTATACTTATTCATTTCTGATCTTTGTTTTTATTATCTTTTAATTCATTCTGTAATATTTTAATTTTGCTAATATCTTCTTTCATTTGATTTTGTGATTTTCTAATAGCATTAATTTTCCCTTAATGTCTTTGTACCATTTATGTGTCTAAGAGTACTCTCATGTGTTTTGTAGTTTTATTTCATTTTTTCTTTTGCTTTTCTTTTGTTAGAAGCTTAACAATCATTAATAAACACAAACGTTCCAATATACAAAAAATATGTATATGAAATGGTCTTATGTACATTTCATGTTAATAAGATTGTCCTGTTTGTTTATGACCCTTCCCAACTTCTTTTTGTTTTCTTCTACATGTTATATTCTATGACATTTTCTTTCTTTTTTCATCTCAGTTACTTTGTAATAATTCATACCCTTCTTAATAGAAATCCTCCCTTCTAACATATAAGGACAGGCAAATGTATAGAGGCATTTTACCACTTGAAATGATTTTGTTATTATAGCATTCTATTTACCATATTGTTCCTCTTCTTTATTTTGCAGTTAATTTTTATAATTAAATTCTTCCTCATTCATTTAATAGTAAATTTTTGTTTTCTTGTGTATAAGGGGAGGGCTGTTAAAGAATGGGTTTTTATCATTTATATTTTTAGTTGTGTTTTTTTTTATAGGACATGGGAGAAATTTAGGTCTTGTCAAACCATCCACTCCACCACTTAACTGGAAAGCATTGTAACCTCTTCTTAATGAAGCAATGCTTTCTTTCTTCATGATAATTTATTTCTTTTCTAGATATTTACCAATGATCCCTTTAATAATTTATGCTAGAATTTTGTCATAAAATAATACCAAGTTCACTTATATCCAGTTTAAAACCCAAACTTATCCTTTAAAAAACTTGGGACATTTACCCTTCTTCAGGCTTACAATAATGCTTTCATTCTCCTCAGTCTTTCAGTGATCACTGACAGTGTCTAGCCAGTCACATTCACACAGGATATAATTCTTCTGGGATTAGACTTGAGATCATCAAGTTCATCAAGAATCACTATATTTTCTCTTGTTATCTCCTTATTATTATGGGATTTTAATACCACATTAATCATTTGTGTTCTGTCCCTTCCACAGCAAAGAGAGACAAAGTAAGGTTGAGTAGTTTAGCCTTCTAGAATTCCACCATCCTCTCTTCTATCCAAGCATCACCTCCCCCCCCCCCCCTTCTCTGGATACTCCTCTGTTATCCTAACACTCTTGATAGAATATGAGATCCTTGAGAGCAAAGAGAGATTTGTTATTTTTTTTCTTTGTTCCTTCAGCACTTTGGATAGTAGCTGCCACATTTGTAATAAGTGTTTTAAAACACTTTTTGGCTGATTAACTGTCACTACTTTTATAGGACATCACTAGGGCTTTATATCATTCTTCATTATGTACCCTCGTTTCCATTTTCTTTATGTCTTGTTTCATGCACATAAGTCAATGAGTTTCCTATGCACCTGTCTATTTTGCCCTGCTTCATTTTTTCACTTTATCATATCACCATATTATTTTTGTATTTTCAACGTTTCATTATTGGAGGATTCTTATTCATTCTGAGCTGATTTCCCCTAAAATGGAAATTGGGCCATTGACTCCTACACACCCCCCTCTATGAATTGTTTGATATATGTTTTTGACAAATATAGGATCCATGTCATATTGTGGCTGAATTTCTTCTCCTCTATCATAAGTTCTGATACTGAGTTTTCTCTTTCATTCATTTCAACTTCAATGACCAGTTCTCCCTTATTGGTAAAAAAAAAAAGAAGATACAAAATGCAGCCTGATAATCTTAAAGGCTGAAATTGTCTCTAAAGTGATATGTGTGTATATCTATAAATCTAGATATGTGTGTATATACATATATAGTCTTAATGATAGTTTAATACATATCTAATGATACACATGTGTATATAATTAGGCAGATGGAGCTCCAGCACATGCCCAAATAAGTAAAGAACCCTATACATACTACATTATGATTCTGTGGCAGGCTTGTGATTTGTTCCTATGCTCCTCATCAATTTCCACCTTCTGACTATCTGATCTGTAGTATAATCTCATGGATTTCTATTTCATTTTTCTTTCTAAACCCTTGGCATAGCAAAGTCTTTATATAATAGGCTTAAAATTAATGTATTCAGTTGAGTTAAACTCTTCATGACTTCATGTAATGGTAATGGGATTTGAAGATCTTCCCTGCCCCCAGTAGGCTGAATGTAATCACATGAAGCCTGTGGTGGGAGGAGCTTGCTGAAGGGTGGAGCAGGAAGCAGGGAGTCAGAGCAGTTAGAGATGGAGGGAAGAGAGGATGTACCCAGGGAGACAACTAGGCTAGTGAACTTTTTTTTGTGGGAAGCTTAAAGGATGTGGCTCCCTGCTGTGCTATAGTATATTAACTTCTTTGTTAATATGATTGATTTGGTTTCCTGGTGTTGGGATTTGGCTCTCTGGTGTCTGAATAAATGTTTTGCCTCTATCTTCTCTATGGAGAATCTGTTATATTTTTGTGATTGAGAACTATGCTGGCATATTCACAGTAGTTGTCAGTGCTATGAATATTACATTGGTGCTACACCCCATTAGAGGTTTTCTTGGCAAGGATACTGGAGTGGTTTACCATTTCCTGCTCCAGCTCATTTTACAGATGAGGAATTGAAGGAAAGAGATTTAAGTGACTTGCTCAGGGCCACACAGCTAGTAAGTGCCTGATGCTGGAATTGAACTCAGGTCCTCCTGACTCCAGGACCAGCCCTCTATCCACTGCACCACCTAAATGTCCTGGATTATATTGTAGTTCTCAATTAATTATTTGCTTATTAATACCCTCTTTGATCATCCTTGACTTGGTTACTGACCCACCTGATTTTATGCAAACTAAATAACCCAGGAGAATTTTTACCAGACCACAACCTTCATTACACTAAATTATATCCTTAACTTTAGTAATATTCAACAGAATTTATTTTATTTGAATTTTTCAAATAAATTAGCTGAAAATACAAACTAGGTAAAGAAACAATGTGTAAAGGATAGAGTTGTTTTGCATTTATAAGCTCCTACAAAGTAGTTACCAAATGAGTGTTGTGTAAAATGTTGATATTTGTTTTGGGAGAATGATAATGATTTCCCCTGTCAAGTTATTTTCAAGTGATTGTTCTAAAATTTAAAGGTACAACAATGAGGGGATTTCCATCAATTTCACTGGGGAAATATCTATATATCTATATATCCATATATAGATATACACTACATAAATCATTTTGTTGGAAACCTTTACCTGTTTCAATTTTGTCATAGCACACTGTTGGTGTTGTTTTCTCCCTCCATTTGGGGGATAATACATCCTATACAAATGCTTGGATAAAGGGCATGCATTATAAAGGGGAAAAATATAGTATACTGGGAACCCAGAGATTTGGATTTTACCCATTGTCCCTGCCACTTATTTACTATGTAAATACTTTATATTACCTCCTTTGAGCCTCAGTTTTCTCATCTGAAAATGAAGATGTTACCCCACCTATCTTATATGGTTTTTGTAAGGATTATGATAGTAAAGTATGCTCTGATGCTGGAATCAGAAGACAAGGATTTAAATACTAGCACTGACACTAAGTGACCCTGAGCAATTCATTTGCTCTCCCTGGACCTAAGTTTTATAATCTGTAAAATTAAAGGGTTGGACTAGGTGACTTCTGAAGTCCCTTCCAGGTCTATATTCATAAGAGAGAAAGAAGCAGCATGTCAGTGGATATCATAATGCACTTGGAATCAGAAAAACCTGGAATCAGATCCCAGCTCTGACATTTACAGGCTTGGTGATCATGGGTGAGTTACTTGATTTCTCTCTGTGACTCAGGTTTTTCACTTGTAAAATGAGAGGGTTGTACTCCATGACCTCTAAAATCCTTTCCAGTTCTAAATCTATGATCTGATTATGTCAAAGGACTTAAGTGCACATAGTAGGTGATTAAGGGATCTTGGAAAACATAAAGCCCAAGTCTTTAACCTTAAAGATGAGGGAAAAGTAACATCCAGACAGAGTGACTCTCCCAGAGTCACAGAAGTAGTTTAGTTGAAGAGCCAAGGTATGAACCCAGATCTTCTGCCTTCAGATTGCTCTTTCCACCACCAGGTAACATGTGCATAGATGTGCATAGATTGAGTATGTATGAGTGTGCCAGCACACCCCTAGGGTGAGGTTTAGGTCCTTTCCTCTCCCTTTCAAGGATTCATGCCCTATACATGCCAAGGAATATATGTGAAAGTGTCTTGAAAACTGTCTTCATATGTAAGAGATTCTTATCTTCCATATAATTCTCAGGAAATGAGGAAGGAGGAAAGGAAGGAAAGAAAGAAGGGAGGAAGATGATAATAGACACTTAACATTTTCCAAACATGGAGGGAGATATAATGGGCAACTGTAGTATTGCAATACTGTCCACAAAATTTTAAAACATCTAGAGGAAGATCTCTACTACACTGAGGTCCTCCACTGCAGAGTTAAGGAAAGATATGAAAAAGAATTACATAGCACAAGAAGGCTCTATGAGTTGTGCTCTACATTGGAGGAACTCATGTTGATGAACCCTCAGATCCACCAAAATATTGAAGTTTAAATGGATAAACTGATGCATCACGAAACAAATGGTAGGAATAGTGTGTGGATATGACACATTATCAAAACCATTTTGCTTCCAAAGTGGAGATAATCAATTTTCTTACTTTTTCTTTGCACCATGAGAGAGACTTCCAGAAAATAATCTCAAACATTACAATTTATAAATGGATATAAAAATACATTTCTAATTCTGATTACTTGATTTTTTAGAAAAAAATATGATAGAGAAAACAGTATTGAGGAATTATAGTTGATGAAACAGTATGATTCCTTCCTTTCTTAGGGATCTCAGACTTTTGGTAAAGAAAGAATTTTTTTCCCTTTTAATTGTAAAATGTTGACTCACAATCTTGTAGTATGGGGAAAATCATGCAAATGTTATGCTTCATTTCCCTCCTAATAACTCAAAATAATTATTCACTAGTAGAAATACCGACTTTAGCAGTACATGAAATAATACAGAATCAGGTCTCATTGCATATGTAGGAGGTCCAATTTAGGTGAAAGTTATTTCTGGCAATGTATGATTCTGAATCCTGAATAACCACATTGTGTGTGTATGTGTTTTCACTCAATAATATTAAGAATCCTTTTCCTGCTTTTTAAAGCAGATGTAGGAGTTGGTGTTATCAGAATTGTAGCTGGTGAACAATAGTGGTTTGTGCTCATGGGTTGTATTTTTGACAAAAACCTGAATATGGTTTGCATAGTCAGTATCTTGGTGGTAAAACTAGCTTTTGGGGGTGATGATTGAGCTCTTTCCTATTAATATTAATGCTAGCTTTATGATTGGGGAAAGTACAAAGCATTACTTCTAGGGTAGGTGAAAAGTAAGTTGACTTGGTTGAATAGTAGTAGGGGCAGTATAGTAGGAAATCTCCCATTTCTTCTATATCTTTCCCCTCCCCAAAGAGCAAGAGGGGCAGGGAGAAACTTTTTCCATCCTACCATCTTGCATCTTCCTACTCCCAACAATTTTTTCTTGCTAAAGAGGTGCTAAACTCTTGTTATTTCTACCTGTTGAAGGCAAGTATTGTCTTGTAATTGAATGCCCTAGGCAAAATACCAGCCACCCCACCCAAGTCATGGCTTTGTTTCACATATTTCCTTCCTTAGAAGGAAGTCTGAAAGATATAAATAAAAGAGTTTTTTGAAACTTTATAAAACAAAAATGTCTTTTAATGTGAAGGAAGCAGTACTTTTTGCTCAGATAGCAAATAATTACCATAAGATAAAATTTGATAACCCTTTTAGATGGAATCATTAGAAAACACTGTCAATATAAGTCTTTTAAAATACTAACAACTTGATCACAAATCACAGAAAATTCAGATGGAAAGCAAATTTAGACATGATCTAGTCTAGAACCTCCTCCCACCCACTTCCGTTTTATAGAGAAAAAAAAGTAAGTAGCAAGGATGTGAAGTGGGTATCCTAAATCAAAAAGCAAGTTAATGAAATTAATGAAATCATAAATGGGATTTCCTGCTTATCAAGTCTGGTACTCTTACCACTGGCTCTTTTCCATTTACTGCCCAATAAATCTTTGTTGAATTGAACTGCATATTTTATAGCAGGTAAAAGAAAAAAAATCTCTACCCAAATTGTGAACAGGAAAAGTAAGAAAGAGTCACAGTGTAGAAAAGGGTTTAAAACTGCTCCACCCCATTTTAGTTAACATACCATAACCAGGTAAAAATACCTATCAGTCAGTCAAAAGAGCTTAGACTAAGTTTATAAGTCTTGAAATTAGTATGAGTTTGCCCAAGGATCTGTTCAGATGGGCCAGGGTAATGTAACTGCACCCCAATGATCAGCTGTAAATACTAAAGTTGAGAAGGGTATGTCTTTTATAAGTTGGAGCATGTGGCCTTCCAGTACAATCCTGACGAGGAACTGCCTTGAAGGGTTGGAGCAGGGGAAGTCTCTACTTACATTTCAGTGTTGGCCAAGATTCCTCCCCTCCCACCCCCATTCCAACCCAGTATGACTTTGGTTCCCTGGTAATTAGTCTTTCTTTTTGGCAACTTGCAGTATTCTTTCTTTGACTTTTATGTTCTGGATTTTGGCTGTGACATTTATAAGACTTTTTAAAAAGATTATTTTGAGATTTCTTTCAGGAAGGATCCAAAGGATACCCATTCTCTCTCATTCTCCTTTATTATTATTTTTTTTGAGACTTCATCTCCTTATGTCACTTAGGTTGGAAGTACAATAGCTACTCACAGACCTGATCCCACTATTGATAAGTATAGAAGTATTAACCTATTCCATTTCTATTCCATTTCTAACACGGGCAGTTTTGCTTCTCCTTAGGCAGAATAGTGATCCACTGCCCCCAGGAGATTACCATATTGGTGCTGGACTTACTATAAACACCTGATTAACATTAACCCCTCTTCAGTTTAGAACTCTCAAACTTGAGCAATCAGCCTTCCCAGTAGCAGGAATTATGGGCATGCACCACTACACATTGTCTATGCCTTCTTTCTATTTTCACTTTGTCCTCTAGTTCTATGAGTTATGAATACTGTTCTTTCATGATTTCTTGAAATATCTAATATCTAGCCAATCCACCCCCTGCTTTTTTTGGTTAAGGCTTTTGGGATAGTCCAATAATTCTTAAATTATCTCTCTTTTATGTTTTCTGGGTCATTTATTCTTTATATAAATTACATAAAATTTTTTTCCATTTTTTCAAACTTTTGACTTTGTTTTGCTATTTCTTGTTGCATTGCGTCATTAACTTCTGTTTGGTTCATTCTAATTTTTAAGGAGCTTCTTGCTTGGGTAAAGCTTTGTGCTTCTTATTCCAAGCTATTAATTCTCTTTCTAAGTTTTTCTTCCATAATGTTTCTGTCTTTACCAGTTCATTGCTCTCTCATTCCCATTTCATTTATAATGCCATATTAAAATATATTTTTAACTTGCATCATTTCTTCTATGGATTCGATCTTATGGACAAGCCGAGTTTATCTTTGAGGCTTTACTTGTAGATGGGTTTGTGTCTTAGGCATCCCTGTCCTCATAATATCCCTCTCTTTTCTTGTTTAATCATCCTTTAAATGATCTGCTCTAGGTAACCTGGCATTGTTGCCCTAGCTCTTTCAGGTCTGGGTCTCTTAGCCTGCCTCCTCTTGGAGGACTCCTTTTTACCCTCCCTTGTCCCCCCACATAGCTTTCCTGGGTGGAGGGCTATTCATAAATTGTTCTGGATGACTGCATACTGGAAACTCTGGCAACTCAATCTAAGCTCCTTGACTCCATAGGACAGAAGTATCAGATTCATGCTGCCTTCCCATGTGGCTGCAAAATTCCTGGATAAGATCCTAATTCATTTAAAATGTAATTGGGAAATGTTTAACAAAATAAATAAAAACATAATAAAACATGTTATTTAATTTTTTTTCAAAGTTAATGTATGGTACAGTGATCCGTTTCTATTTTACTACTGCTCTAGCACATCTCTCAGTGTCAGCTTATGCCAGAGGCTCAGTCAATGGTAAGCTCTAGAAATACCTCTACTGCTGTCCTGTTTTGGAACCTGGAGCCTTAAGTCAGTGATTCTGACCCACCTCCATTAGACAGTGGGTGCCCTGGTTACTTGCCTTTTGATGAAATATGTGATCTTGAAATGGAAAGATGGCCCATTATTATTTCTCCTTTGATTTTCCATTCACTACTTAGTTTGATATTCTTCTTAGATTGTTCTTAATGTACCACTTTGCAAATACCCCTTTCTAAAATGTATTTATAGCTAGTTGACTAAATTATAATCAACTTATAAATTTTGCTTGAAATCCACCAGTAGAGGTTTTAGCCAACATTAGAAAATCTCCTGAAATTCCTGAGGGATAACCCTAGTACCCTGAAGGGGAGATTTAGCCAACCTAACTCTAGGAACTCAACTCAGAACTGTGAGAGTGGGAGTTGGGTTGAGAGTCCTGGGAGTTGACATGTTCTACCACAGAATGGAAAATGACCTCTCTAAATGGGTATTTGTTAGTGTTTTAGGTTGCATTGTACATTATCCATCTCCTGAGACTAATGTTGGCTCTTCAATCAACCAGTTAGGCAAGCATATATAAAGCCCTTACTATGTCCCTAGCACTGTGCTATAGTCTGGAAAAGCTTTGGACTTGTCATGAAGATGATCTAAGTTGAAATTCTGACTCAGACACTTGCTAACTGTGCAATCCAAGGTAAGATATATAACTTCTCTGAGCCTCAGTTTTCTCACCTGCAAAATAATAGTACCTATAACAATAGTACCTCTCTCACAGGGTTATTGTGAGAAACAAATGAGATAACATATATAAAAGACTTTGAAAACTTTCAAGTGTTATATAAATGGTAGGTAATATTAACAGTTACTTTGTTTTTTTTTTTTTAGGGAGAGGGGTGTCTTGTGTAGAAATTGTTTAAAGATGTTCCCACAGAGTAAAAATGTCCATTTGTTTTGTCATTAGTTAATCTAATAAAAGAATTTTCAAATAATTAAGTTGTATTTCCTCTTGATTTTTTAAAAAAATTAGCTAGATAGAGAAATGAAGTGGTCTAATTCATGTCCATACTTAAATTCATTTTTATGATTTCCATGAACTTGTATCAATTAGATCTTGGGGTTCATCTGACATAAGTTTTGAAGTAAAAGGGGCACAGAGAGAATCCAAAGACATACAGAACTCTTGAATTGTTTTTCTAATTAAATGCAAATAGAAAAAATCAAGTAATTCAACCCTGTTATTTATAGCAAATTATTTTCTTTCTTGAGTAGAACTTTTTCAGGTTGAGTTTCTCTTGGATCTGTCTCTTAAACTGATAACATTTGTAACCATTTAATTTGTGAAGTCATTCCCTTAGTAATGAATGTGGTTTTCTGTTGATCGTGCCTTTTGTACATTTTAATGACACATTTTTTGTTACTATTGGGTTTTTGGAGTTGTTTTTACCCAGTTTCCAACAGGTGACATCCTGAAAGATTATAAAATGCCAAATGAAACATCACCATGAATGTTAATATACCATTCTTAATGTTTATACCTAGCTCTTAGGCAATACAGTTACTTTACTAGTTAAAAGGCTTGGTTTAAAACCCTGCATATATCAGCTACAGGGAGAAGGGTATGTTCCAAGGAAATATGGCCTACCTAGTTGATTTTTTTTCCAGGATAACTGCTTGATAATGCTTCTTGGAAAGCCTGGTTTATCTAGCTTTCTCATGCCGCCAAACTTTTCACTCTAGGAGAATACTGACATTTCAGTGGGGTTTTGGACTGATTTTTCTTTCCTGAGAGTTGCTAAAGGGACTTGGCTTTATATTTTAAAAAGTTCCAATTTGGTACTTAGTAACAGACAATTACTATAGCTACCCTTCCTGTACCTCATGTCTATTATAAAATACTTGTTCCAACTATATAATTCTCATTAAAAGATTAGCTATAATGGTGTGAAATACTAAAGATTAATGTTTAGACAATGACAGTGACTAGAAGCAAAATATATTCATCTTTATATTTTCATCTTGTTTTAAAACCCTGTTATTCAACATGGTCTTCTGTAGTACAGAACATTAGACATCATTATCTCAATACACCACTTTAACCTTCTCCAGCAGGATATGCAGTGGGACATGCCTGAAAGTATATTAATCTTTCCACCCCTTTCAAAATACTGTTTACAGCTCTTCTTAAGGAAGAACTAGACAACAAGTTGTTTTAGTCCCATGTGTGAGCAATCAGAAAAATATACATAGCTAGATATTCAGAAAGAGATCCAAGAGATAATTCCCTTAAAGAGCAGTGAGGGAGAGAAAAAAGTTTTCATTTCTCGGGCAGCGTGAGAAAATGATGTCTGTTCTATTTCTGGCACTGGCAGCAACACTCAAAATGTTCGCAACCTACCCACCTCACAAGATGTTGTGAGGATGAATGTGGCAGTTTTTGCAAAGTGTTTTTCTGCAGCACCTCTTCTCAGAGAATTCTCAGGACTATTGTGATGATTGCCAAAAAAATAAAAAATAAAAAGGCAGAAAAGTACAGAGGAAAGAGCCCTGTCTCTGGAGTTAATAGACTCAAGTACATATTCTGTGTCTGTGACTTTGGGCAAGTCGCATTTCCCTGGGTGCACATTTCCTAATGTGTAAAGGGAAGGGGTTTGGACTAGATGGTTTCTGAGGTCCTTTTGCAGATCTAGATCAGTAATCCCATGAAAGCAAAAGACTCTGACCAATCCCTTTTCCTAAAGAACATAAAAGTGAAAAAAGCAAATCATAAGGCAGTTGCATAATTGAACTTGATCAGCAGAATCATTGTGAGGATTTCTGAAGAATCTAGTACCGAGCTAATGTAGGAGGAAATGGACCAGATAATTATGAGTGTTTGCAATCACAAATTTCTTTGATTCTATCCTTAGAGGTCATGTAAAGTATAATACCATTTAATAATGATTTAATTGGATCCATTAGAGTATGGAGTATACTTCCTAATCCTCTTGTTATTAAAGCCTGGCTGGACATAGGCAGGGGAGAATAAAGCACCAAAGAGCATCAGCGCAAAAATGCAACGTAGAATCCAAAGATCTTTTTGCATTCTCTGATTTCCCTGATTAATTGCACACACAAAACATAACCATAAACCTTATATATTGACTTTCGTAGAAGTCCATGAATATTGTGATTACCCACCAGAGACAGTAAATGTTCAGCCTCCAAGTAAGATGACTATGTTATGATAGATTGTATATCACAGCTCTTATACAGGGGAAAGTTATGCATTTAACACCCTTGTGTTAAGTAACCATTCATCTAGGTAAACACATTGATTCCTTAGGCTAGATATAGAAACTGCCCTGGCTTTTGTATCTTTATTTAGAAAGCTATTGACAGACAGGACAGAAGCATCAGGAATTAACAATGATGGAGAAGAAGCAGTTAGTTAAATGTCAGTGGAGGAAGGAATGGAGCTGAAGATTTTTTTTAATGAACTCAAAGCAACAGGCTGATATGTTTTCAAGGCAACTGTTTGAGATAAACCTGATGGGTAGGCCGTCTTTTTTTTTTTCATCCCCAGCATGAGATAAAATATTCCACCTCTAAGGCATAGAGTCCAGGGATGTGTCACTTTTGACACAAGAATGTATGGGGTGTCTTTTTTTTCCCCAATAAACTTCAGGGAAGGGTTATTATTTGTTGTGATGGCTTCCTCCTTGTGTTCCAAGAAAGCCTGAAGTTCTTGGGGAATAGGAATGGGGTGGGAGAAGGATATATGAGCAGCAATTGGGAATAACTATTGCATTCCTTTTAAGAATAAATAAGATATCACATATTTGATTTTGCCTAGTTTTGAGGTAAGAATTACAATTTTGTGCTGACAGATAGGTACCAACATCTTATGAAAAGTAGCAGTTTTCATTTGAAGGAAGCGTGAGAACATGAGACACTAGAAGGAAGTTATCTAGTGCCTGATAAGTGTTTAATAAATGTATGTTGACTAATTATTTGGTTACAGGTAGTATTGCAGATTTAGAAATGGAAAGGGTTTTCAAATTATCTTTCAAAGTCAACCACCTCATTTTACAACTGTGGATATCGAGGCCCAGGAAGATAAAATTACCTGTCCAAGGTCACATAGTCATTTTGTCAAGTAGCATTTATTAATAACTTACTATATGCCAGGCTCTGGAAACAAATATCTAAGTAGAAAGATCGGCTTTGGGGCGGCTAGGTGGTGCAGTGAGCAGAAGCGCCGGCCTCGGAGCTGGGATGACCCGAGATTGAATCCAGCCTCAGAAAATGAGCACCCACACACAAAAAATGACTAGCCATGTAACCTTGAGCAAGTTACTTAACCCCAGTTGCTTTAAAAAAAAAAAAGAAAAAGAAAAAAAGAAAGATAGGCTTTAACCTCAGGAAGCTTCTATTCTAATGGGAAAAGAGGATACATAAGAGGAAGCTGAAAGGAGGTAGAGTTGGGGGCAGGATAGAGCAAGCACTCCCTGGAAAAAAAAGAGAAATGATTGGCCCTCTTTAGAATTTCCGGGAAGGGCCATCCAAGCAGAGGTAGAGGTCTTAGTGGGGGAGGGTAATTTCAGGGCCATACTGAGGCTTCAGGATGGAGAGTTTGGGTACCATAGAGGAAGTGTGGGGTACAGCCTGAAGAGGAAATTTATTGTATAGGTAATAAGTAAAAGAGCAGAGCTTTGAATCCTGATACCGACTCCAAATCTAGCATTCTTTTTCATTTCATCTTGTTGCTTTGGAAAAAAAAGTTATTTATTGCCTTGTCACCATTATGTTTCTTACTATAGATCAGCATGATTTAGCAGATAGAGGGCTTTGCCTCAGAGTCAGAAAGAAACTTGGATTTCAGTCCATCTCTGACACATACTATCTGTGTGACCCTGGCCCAGTGCCCTAGTCATCTCCAAAACTGGAAGCAGCAGAGTAGGTATTGATTTGCCTGGGAGGAGGGAATTTCATCATTAAAAGTTCACAATATCAATGAACTCACAGGCCTAATCAAAAAAGAAAAAAAATACACAGATTAGGAGAACTTGCTCATGGTTGTAAAATACTAACCAAATAGTTCCTGAGTTGCAGTGAGGTAACAAAGTTCTTCTCTAGGTCCCAATCTATTTATAGATTTCATTATCTGTGAAATAGGGATAATAATAGCCTCTACTGCCCAACCTGGTTGGGTAAAATGAGATAATACTTGTAAAGCAATTAGCGAATCTTGAAGTGCTATATGAATGCTAGTTATTAATGCTAATCAGAGTGCTGCTGCTGCTGCTGTTGCTGCTGAATGTTTAATAAAGAGAAAAGAGTTCTTAGGAGAATTGTTGGCTTCTGACAGTGGATTCACTGATTTACAGAATCTCAATGTTGGAATGGACTTCAGAGATTATCTAACCCAACACAAACATAAGCAAGAAACTCCTCTCCAAAAATCCCAACAGGGGTCATTGCAGCCTTTATTTAACAATATCCAGTTACAGAGGTACCCAATAACTCCCAATGTTACAATTTGGTAGACTCTAATTGTTAGGAAGTTGTATGGGTGTTTTTTCCTTAAATTAAGTCAAAATTTGCCCTTTTGAAATTTCCCCCCATTGTACCTTGTACTGTCCACTGGGGTAAAGCAGAACAATATAACAATAACTTAGATTTAGAGTTTGAAATGAGGCAAATTAATATAAGCCCTTCATCTTACATTTGGAGAAATTCAGGTCCAGAAATGTGAAATGGCTTGCCCAATGTCACCCTGGTAGTAATTGGCATAACCAGGATTTGAGTCCAGAAATCCCACTACTGCTTGAAGACAGCTATGTTATGATCTTAAGTCTTTTTTTATTCCAGGGTAAACATGACCTGTCTCTCCAGCTAATCACTATATAGCCTTTCACAATTCTTATTGTTGTCCTTTTTGACATTCTCCAGCATATCAATGACCTTTTTCCCTATGCATGGCTGCCAAGATCTGAATACAATACTCCAGAAGTGATCTGAGGGAAAGTAAGCAGGATCCTGAGGCCTGGACAGTGTTCCTCCTTTCTGGGGCCTGAAACTCATCAGTATTTTTTTATGTAAATATTTTTAAATTTTTAATTAATTTATTAGTTTAGTTTCAGTTAACAAGATTCAATTCCATAGTTCCTTGATTTTTAAATTTCCTTTACTTCCCTCCCCCTCCCCACAACAGCATATAGTCCAGTATAGGATCTACAAATATGTTCATATTAGACATTATTCCAATTACAAAGGCGTATTGTACTAGGTAGGATGAAAGATGGTAAAGAAGAAATAAAACCAAACAATGAAAAGAAAAATATCATTTAGTTTGCTTCCATCAGGTTTCAGGCTCAGTTCTTTCTAGTTATATCTCTGGATGGCGCATTTCTCTCTTTCTTGAGTCTTTAAGGATTGACTTATATCACTGCATTGCTGAAAAGGGTCCAGTCTGTCATAATTGGTCATCACAGATATGGTATGTCTGTGATTGTATACAAATTTCTTCTGATTCTACTCTTCTCTCTCAGCATCAGTTTGTATAATCTCTCCAGGTAATTATGAAATCCGTCACCTCCTCGTTTCTTATAGCACAATAATATTCCATTACATTCATATACCACAACTGGTTTAGCCATTCCCCAATTGATGGGTACCCCTTTAGTTTCCAATTCTTTGCAACCACAAAAAGGGCTGCTATAAATATTTTTATACATATGGGTCTTTCTCCCACTTCTATGATCTCTTTGGGATATAACCCTAGAAGTGGTATTGTTGGGTCAAAGGGTATGAAATTATTTATAATCCTTTGGGCATAATTCCAGATTGCTCTCTAGAATGGTTGGATAAGTTCACAACTCCACCAGCAATGTATTAGTGTTCCAATTTGTCCACATCCTCTCCAGCATTTGTCACTTTCTTGTTTTGTCATCTTAGCCAATCTGACTGGAGAGATGTGGTATCTCAGAGTTGTCTTGATTTGCATTTCTCTAATCAATAGTGATTTAGAGCATTTCTTTATATGTTTATAGATATCTTTAATTTCTTTCTCTGAAAACTGCCTTTTCATATCCTTTGACCATTTATCAATTGGGGAATGACTTGTATTCATATAGATTTGGCTCAATTCTCTATAAATTTTAGAAATGAGTCCTTTTTTAGAGACACAAGTTGTAAAAATTCTTTCCCAATTCCCCACCTCCCTCTTGATCTTGGTTACATTGGCTTTGTTTGTACAGAAACTTTTCAATTTAATGTAATCAAAATTATCCATTTTGCATTTTAAAATGCTCTCTAATTTTTGTTTGGTCCTAAAGTCTTCCCCTCTCCACAAATCTGTCAGGTAAACTATTCCTTGCTTTTCCAAATTGCTTACAGTATCATCCTTTACACCTAGATCATGCACCCATTTAAATTTGATTTTGGTATATGGTGTTAGATAATGGTCTATGCCCAGTTTCTGCCATACTGTATTCCAGTTTTCCCAGCAGTTTTTCTCAAATAGTGCATTCTTATCCCAAAAACTGGGGTCTTTGGGTTTATCGAACAATAGATTACTATATTCATTAACTACTGGGTCTCCTGCGCCTAATCTATTCCATTGATCCACTACTCTACACCTCTGCCAGTACCAAGCAGTTTTGATGACTGCTGCTGTATAATATAGATTAAGATCTGGCATAGCTAATCCACCTTCCCTAGCATTTCTTTTCATTAATTCCCTTGATATTCTAGACCATTTGTTTTTCCAAATAAATTTTGTTATTATTTTGTCTAACTCTAAAAAGTAGTTTTTTGGTAAATTGATTGGTATGGCACTCATCAGTATTCTTGACTACCACCATTTCCTACCCGTGACTCCCCTCACCTTGTACTTGTAGAATTGATTCCACTTCACCTTATTAGATTCTGTACAACCTTCTAACCTCACTCTTTTTGTATCCTTTCTCCCACCATGTTGGCCATGCCTCTCACCTTTGTATCATCTGCCACTCTTGATGAGCATGTTGTCTCTGCCTTCATCTAAGTCATGGCTCAAAATGTTGAACAGCATAGGGTCAAACACAGAATCCTGGGTTCTTCCAGCATAGATCACTTTCAAAGTTGATATAGAGCCTTTTATTCCTTTTAGGCATTACCAGCTAGTTGTCACAGTGGATAGAGTACTGGCCCTGGAGTCAGGAGGTCCTGAGTTCAAATCTGTCCTTCCATACTTACTAGCCATGTGACTCTGGGAAAGTCACTTAACTGTCTTTGCCTGTTTCCTCATCCTTAAATGAGGTAGAAAATAAAATGGCAAAGCATTACAATATCTTTGTCAAGAAAACCACAAATGGAGCCACAAAAAATTGGATAGAACTGAAAGGTGATTAAACAACAAGGCCTAACTATTCAACCAGTTTTGAATTTACTTTGATATACTATCATCTAGCCCACATATCTCCATCTCTTCCAGAAAAATAGTGACTTTGTCAAGAGCTTTCCTAAAATTTAGGCAAGTTTCAACTGTAGCATTCCTCTAATTCTTTTTTTTTGGAGGGGGGAAGGCAGGGCAGTTGGAGTTAAGTGACTTGCCTAAGGTCACATAGCTAGAAAATGTTAAGTGTCTGAGGTCACATTTGAACTCAAGTCCTCCTGACTCCAGGGCCAGTGCTCTATTCACTGTGCCACCTAGCCACCCCACATTCCTCTAATTCTGTAGATTTGAAGTAGATCAGAGGCATCAAACAAAACTCCCACAGCTTTCCTGAGTGCACCTTGAACCAGATTAAAATGTAACTGAGAAATAGTAAAATGTAACTGAGAAATAAATAAAAATACAATAAAGATAACACTGCATTTTATATCTAAGTCAATAGGTGGGCCATGGGGATCATTACAATTTAATGGCCCGTGTTTCTATTTGATTTCTACACTCAAGTAGATAATAATCAGCTATTTACATAGCTGATAAAGAGCTATATAAATACCCTCTCATAGCACTATTCTTTGGGTGACAAAGGATATGTTTGAATGGTTGCCTAATTTATGTACTAAAATTTACCACAAGGCAAAAAATATTTCCAGTATGCACAATTGCATTAATATGGTTGCTTCCTCCACTGATACAGCTCACAATTCCTTTATGCTTTATTATGCAGTTTTTATACATTGTTCTAACTGAAAAAAATAACAATAATTCATCATCTGGTAACCTGGATATAGATCCCTATGAACTTTACAAGGCTGGTGGTCCAATGTCAGGTCTATCAGCTGTCCAGTAAGAGAAACCTTTCAATTTGATGGCACCTATAAAAGCCTGAAAGTAACTGTCTTTAACAACCCAGAATCACTCTGATCAGGATTCCATGATGAGGCATCAAAGGAGTCTGCTAATAGAGTAAACAATTAAAAAAAAAAAACTTTACTTTTGTGAGACATTTTAATTTCAAAGTGAATCCTTGGGGTATCTCTTTGGGGTGTGTTACCATTTTAGAGATAAAGAAACTGAGGAAAAATGAGATTAAGTGAATTGTTCATCTCCCTGTAGCTGCCAAGTACTAGAGATGAGACTTAGAACTGGGTCTTCTAGTCCCCAGGTCCATTTCCCTTTCTAACCAGATCACAAGATAGGTGTGTTAGATTTATTTCATCACATAGATAAATAATATGAATTAAGAAATAGAGATGTGACTTCTGAAGAGTCACAACATAGCAATTAGTGTTCAAGGATGTCTGCCTCTGAACCTATTCTTGGGTAACTAAAATAGTCAGACCACAGACTAGTAGATTTGACAGTTGGGACTTTCCCCATGGCTATATAAATCATTTCAGATTACCCAACTGGCAATCAGGCCATCAATAACATTAAAACCCTGAAAATTACTCTGCTAGGACTAGCTTGGCCAAGTTGCGTCAATTTGGCTTGCAACTAGACTGAACCAGTTGACTATTTACTTCCCAGGATCCCCTATCCAGCTATTTTGTGGCAGTATTGGTTCTCTAAGAAAGAGAAAGATGGCAGGGTATCTTCCTTAGCATAGTATGTTTTAGGAAAGCACAAAACACTGTGGTTTAATACAGATCTAAGATGAAATTGAAATAATAATAATAAACTGTTTAACTGGTAAATTATAATGGAGACATTAAAAAATAACATATTATATCCACATTTACGCCAAATTAATCCATCATGATTAAAGGTCTTATAATGAATACTTAATGAATTAGTAATAATTGGCCTTTATGCATAGCCCTTTAAATTATACAGGAGTGTGTTTGTAGCAAAGAGTCCCAGATCGGAATGAGAGACTAGAGTAAGCTCCAATTGGAAGAAAATGGTTGTAAACCTTTATTTGTAGTTTTTAAGTCCTCTGTTTTGTTTACCCACTCCTTAATGCTTCTCTTTTTCCTTTGTAGTAGGTAACAATGATGGCTAATAGTCTATTAATAAGAGGATATTCTCATTGTTAAGAATATCTGTAAGGAAACATAATTTCTATGGGGAAAAGAAGCCTCTTATCCTCCATATGCTCTATTTTGAACTCCACTTCAAATTATTTGATTTCTCAATTAAGCAGAAATTTTAGGGTTTTCCTTTCTCATAAGTTTATTTTATAGTTTATTGAATACATCTTTAGTATATTGCTATACTTCCTGTAGCCTAATATAATAAATTGGCCTGGTAGTTCTTCTGATAGGAAAAACAAAACAAAAGCTAATGTGTTTCTACATCTAATAACAAAAGAGGCAGCATGATTTAGTGGCTAGAGAGTTGAACGTTGAATTCATAAGACTTGGGTTCAAGTTCTGTTTATCACACATATTGGTTGTATGAGTCTTGGGCAAGTCATTTAACTTTCTTGTGCCATAGTTTTTCTAAGACTATAAATTTCAGAGATAACACAGACCTACAATGGAAGATGTAGTTCTCTGCGTGCATAAAAATCACAAATCCAATTTCTGATCCCTGAAATAATTATTCACTTTATATAGTACTTTTATGGAGCTCTATGAGTTAAGTAATGTTAAAAATGTAAAGATGTAAAAAAAAATTACTCTGAATTTATAGATGAGGAAAAGGTAAATGGCTCAGAAGGTTTAAGTGATTTTTTTATGTGGTCACAAATATAATAAGCATTAGAGCTAGACATTGAGTACATATGCCCTGATGACGCATTCAGAGTTCCTTTCAGTCCACCAAATGATGCTTTATGCTTACATTAGTTTTTCTTTATGCTTTATGATGTAATAGCTTGCCAAAGCCTTCTAGATCCAATATTATTAACATAAGCATACAGCGTAGGAAGCCATGCTTTACCTCTAATTATTTTTAAATTGCTTAAAAATAGGTGGCACTGAAATTTTAACTCATGTCAATACTTCAGCTCATCTATGATCTCAGAGATCTCTCTGATATTAACCTTTCCATTTCTTCTTTTGAAAAAACTCTTCATTGTTAATGAATTATCACATACTCACACCACCAAGTACCCCTCTGGGATGACCTACAAGTATAGTATTTCATGACTTGCATTCTAAGCATCACCAGAAGAATGATAATGAAAAAAAAAAGGTCTTTTGATTCAAGGAAAAGCTCTGGGTTATTAAAATCATTGAACAATTTCCCCAAAGGTAATCTGGCCTGTACTCCTATTCAGCTCTGGACCCAACTCCTTGTAAATCCACGGTGTCTAAGATACCAACTCCATGGGTTGTTCATCCATCTACATATCATAATTTAGATTAAGCTTTCTTCATCTACTTACTTTTTATAGAATGGATACTTAGGAACAACTCATTTAAGTGATCACAGATTTCCTTTAAGAGGCTGAGAAATTTTCCAGGATTTGTTACACTTGGTGCAATATCATCCAACTTCATGGGTTGTTCATCCAACTACATATTATAATCTAGATTAGACTTTCTTCATCCACTTGCTTTTTATAGAATGGATACTTAGGAACAACGCTTTTGAGTGATCACAAATTTCCAGTAGGAGGCTGAGAAATTCTCTAGGAGTTGTTATACTTGGTGCAATGTCATTCGCAAACAGGAGTATGTGAGAGAGCTTACCATCTATAAGGAATCCCTCTTCAACCTGGACTCTGCACTGCAAACACTTTTGACAAGCATTAGTCCCCCTGTTTGATGACTCACATGTTACTATTTTTAAAAATGGATAGGGGCAGCTTGGTGGCACAGTGAGTAGAGCACCGGCCCTGGAGTCAGAAGGACCTGAGTTCGGATCCAGCCTCAGACACTTAACGCACACACAAACAGAAACCTAGCTGTGTGACCTTTGGCAAGTTACTTAACCCCAATTGCCCTCCAAAAAGCAAAAAAAAAATGGATAGACTAGTAACAATGTCAATAACAATCTATCCTAAATTAACTAATCTAGCTTGTCTTTTGAGGACAGGAACCACATAAAAATTCTTGTTGCAGTAATTCTCCCACCTTTCTTATATAGAGTATGAGCATATAATTTTCCTGTAACTTTGAGATCACTTTTGGTGCACAGGAGAGGAAAAAGAAATGGAAGGAGTATAATGAGGGAAAAATCACCACTACTGGCTATTCTTACCTCCTGAATTTGTGAATCACACCAAATCACTTGTGGGGCTGAGGATGGACTTGAGACAGAAATCCATTGGCAATTGCTCCAGAGAACAGTTACACAAAGTTTATTATTTATTTTATTGACATATTTTATTTTTACATCATCTACATTTCCAAATATGTCTCTCCTCCTTTCTTAAAGACCTTTACCTTACAATAAGGAATTTAAAAGAAGGGGGGAACTGTTCAATAGAACTAACCAACCCATCAAGTGAGTCTAAAAATATGTGCAGCATCTCAAAGCTATAGTCATCAAGTTTTGCTAAGAAGAGAGGAAGATGCATTTTCTTTTGTCATCTTCCTGGCCAAATTTGATTATTATATCGCTTCAGCACTTGGTATGTTCTGGGCATGAGGGGATAAAAAGACAAAAATAAAATAGTTCCTACCCTCAAGGAGCTTACAGTCTGTTGGGTTTAAGTCTATGAAGAGAGTTTCAAATGTTCAGGAAATTGGCTCTTATGCAAAGTAGATGGACCCAAATTTTAGTAGCTGGTCAACAACCAGCATCCTACTATGCTTTTCATGGAGTGAGTCATATGCTGTCTGGTTTCTAACAGAAACAAATTTATTATTTAATAAATGTAGTTTCTTCCACATAGTGTCTTTACCAAACAAAAGCTTAGACTGGTCAGAGCTAAGAAAATACAACTGAATACTCATCCTCCAAAGCAACTCTCCTTAGTCAAGGTCGTATGAAAAACAACTTATTTAGCTTCCTGGCTTCTTTGTGAGAACAAGTGAATGCTTGTAGATCTATCAATCCATTCCCTTTCACTAACATTGAAATCTATTCACCATATTTTATTCAGTGTGTTTCAGAAACCTCATCCAGACACATTGAATAGATGCAGAATTGTCTTGCACAGAAATTATACTTTTTTGCATAGCATATCCATACTAAAATATGAGGTTTCCAACAGTGCCTGCACTAGAAATAGTTTTGAATTCATTCCATTCTTTTTGGCTCTTGCTCTTCAGTAGTTTGGGGATGATTATTCTTTTAAAATAAGCTTGCCGGCCCACATCTCTGTAACGATGGGTGCCCGCTGGACAGTGTTTCTAATCTTATGATTATCTCAACCAAGCTCAGTGCGAAGACATATTGTACCCAAGCACTTATGTTGATTTCTTTACATTGTAGAAGGAGCATTCCTTAATTCCTTTTGTAATGTGAAGTCTTCTCCCTTAACTGCAAAATGAGGCCTACTTGGACTTTACCTAGACTCAAACTGGTTTATTTGGACACTTGTACTGAATTCACAGATCAATTTTGTTTTAACCAACCAATTCCTTTCATCAAAATGGTCAAGCAAAGTGTGCATGTGGACACAACCTCATGAGCAGCTAAGTAGCATAGTGCATAGGCAGGCAGCAACAAGCTGCCTCTGTTTTGTTGACAGATAAAGAAAATGAGGCCAGGACAGGTGAAGTGATTTGGCCCAAGGGCACACAGATAGTAAGTAACAGAAATAGAATTAGAAACCAGGTTGAACCCAGCACTTGAATCCCAATTCCTCTCCTCTTTTTATCTCCATTGTGTCAATAAGTCCCTTCTACATCCATCCCGTGTTTCTTTGTGACTCTTCTCTGGGAATATTTATTTCTTGTTGAGAGATCTTAGCTCCCCCCTTCCAACTCCTCCTTAAGAATACCAGTGTTAATAGATGAAAGCTTAGGCTATAATAATCAAATAGCATTAATAAATACCTAATAATAATAACTCAAAATGGATCTCCTCAACTTTGAGTGTTTTAGCACTCTCTTTTCCCAAAACCCATATTAGTCTGCATTTTTCTTTGAATTAAAAAAATATTTCATTTATATTATATACAAGTTTCAGGAGAATACAAGCCCTTTGCACAAAATGTACACTTATGTATCATATATCATTTCATTTATCACACTTGGCACATCACTATAACAAGATAATACAGTGATATAGGAAGCACAGTGCAATATAATTATAACACCTTTAACGTGCCTTACAGCTCCATATCTGTAATCCAGTGAAATATAGGATTAAGTAGGCTGAACCCCCCTTGCACAATGAAAGTATGTTTTAGTCCTGCACATGATTTGTCTTCATAAACATCTAAGTGGTGCAGTAGATAGAGTGCTGGACATGGAATGGAAAAGACCTGAGTTCAAATAATGCCTCAGATACCTACTAGCCATGTGACCCTGGGCAAAACACTTAACCTCTCTGTCTCAGTTTCCTCAACTATAAAATAAGGATAATAATAGCACCCACTTCCCAGGGTTGTTGTAAGAATAAAAGGAGATAATCTTTGTAAAATGCTTTGCAAATCTTAATGTTATATATATTATTATTATTATTATTATTATTATTCCTACCTTGCCTCAATATTCAGAGGGTATGCTAAATCTAACCTTTTATCTTTATGTAGAAAACAGGCAGGTACTATGATTCTGGATTATAGAAAGTCAAGATTAATCAGACATGATACTTCTCCTTCTGGAATATGTATGTGGTCCCTATGATAGCAGAGCAAGACTGAATAACAAACCTCCTTACATCTCCTCTTCCTGAGAACAAGACTTGAGGCTGCAGATAACTAGATATTTTCTTTCAGTAAAAGTTGCAATCAGTAGAATTAGAGTTATGTTCTTCTTATTCTAAGACATTGGCTTTCCTTGGAGACCTAAAGTGTTCACAGACCACAAGATATTTACATGTCCTCCTATTATTTTTTGAAAACATTTCTATGGTAATGCCTGTTTTACAAATGGAAAGTGAAATCCCAGAGAGGCTAGCTGACTTGCTCAATATGCATAATATAGGAGGAAATGGACTGGATTTGAAGTCAAAGTCCCAGATCCAGTTCCTATCTGTCACTTAGATCATAAATTTAGAATTTGGAGAAAACTTGCAAGGGATCTAGTCACACCTCCCCATTTTACAGATGAGAACACAGAGGCCAAGAAAGTGAAATGACTTATCTAAAGTAACACAGATAAGAAAATAAGAAAAAGCAGCCTAGATTCTAATCTAGACCCATGACTCCAAACCTGATTCTTTCTACTTCCCCTGTGTAATTTTATTAACTAGATGACTCGGAAAGAAATTTAAACTCTCTGTGCCAATTTCTCATCTGGAAAATGACATGCTTGGCTTAGCCTTCAAAACATACCTTCTATTACTAAATCCTTTCATCCCAAGTTTACAGAATAAGCAGGCCTAAGATCTGCTGTTATGCTCCCCTCTTCTTCAAGACAGATACTTAATCTATAACCTGCTAATTCTAAACCCATTATTCCATACTTAAACTGTGGTTATTATACTCACCAAATCTATCAACAAGTATTTATATATGTCCAGCATTGTGGTAAGTTCTTGGTGTACTATAAAATAAGCATATGTCACAGGCCCTGTCCTCAAGAAGTTACAATCTACTCATCACAATAAGGAGGGAAACATCTATCAGCTCAACTTTAACTAGCAGTTTCATGCCTAGGGAAAATAGGAAAAAAAGATGGCACCTAGAATAAACAGTACTAAAGGCATCCAGAAACTAACTGTGGAGAGACAAGTATACGATCCTCTAAATGTCAGTGCTCTAGAATAAAGTTCTAATCACTCTGACCTGGTTATGGCTTCATCTGTTAAGCAATCAGCATATAGTTAAATGACAACAATTTGAAACTGACACACCAGCTGCCAATATCTGAAGAGCTGAAGAAGAAATTCAAGGACCAATGGGCATCTTCAGAGTTTTGAATAGCTGCCCATGATTCTACCAGTGCTGATGGTAAGGAAAGGGGGCCTCTCCCATTCAAAATTCCATTAAGTAAAGCTTTTTCCACATTAGTAATTGAATCCAACTGCTCTTTATCTCTACCAAAGAAAAATTTATACTCAGATTTGCATATCTATACTTCTAAATGAGTTAGTATTAGGGAGCTCATGTTTGGAAACTTCCCGCAAAGGGACTCCACCCCTGCACGATACAGCAGCTGCACTTTCATCACCAACTTCCATTTCTTCAGTGTTTGTGAGTGAGTGTATTTCCTTCTAGGTTAGCATCCTGATCCCCAGTTCTGGGTAGACAAGGTTTACCTCATGATCCTGGCAGAGCAAAATTTTATTCCAGCTCTCAGCTCCTCTCTGAGGGGGTGGTAGAATACAGAGGTAAATTCGAAGTTGTTCAAGTAACCTGGAGTTGGCGGACATGAATGTGCGTGAAGATTCATCTTCAGTCTATTCTGAATAGACTTATGCTTAATGGTACAATTTTGAGGCACCAATTATATTTTGTAGTAGAAAGAACAATGGAGGAATAAATGGGTCTCTCACAGTCTCTGGAACTGTCCAATTCATAAAACTCTAATGTGGAATACAGAGAAGGTACATTGCCAGTGCTTTCCCCAGTGTGTGCTAGGATGTCCAGCATCTATTCTCTTTTGTATTATGGTGATCCTGGCAGTGGGGCCTCTAGAAAAGGGAGTTAGGTATTCAGATGTTGTCCTTCTAAACCAGATGATGCCTGGAAGGAGCTAAACCACTTGGTTCTGTACTCCCTAGGAACATGCATCCTCCTCTTTGCCCCTTTCCACTCTGCTATATGTTCTCCCCTTTCCTCTGTGTCTTGCTCTGAGAATTAGGTTCAAATGAGCATTACCATTGGTTCTGAAAATACTGTGTCAATTGATTGCTCTTATTTTTCCACTTACCATCTTTATGATTTCCCAAAGTCAAATTTTCTTATAATATCTCTTTATATCTAAGTCATGTATCTATTTTGACCTTATCTTGGTAAATGGAGTAAGATACTGGTCCAAAAATATTGTTTTAAGAAAAATGTTGAGCAAATAAGTAATTTTGACTATTATAAATACCCAAATTAACTACAAAAGACATATGGAGGAAGACACAATCTGCATCCAGAGAACTGATAAATAAATGTATAGAATGATTTTACATATGTGTGTATGTAAGTGTATGTATTTGTCTTTGTGTCCAATGGTAAACATCTCTAGAGTGTGAGGGGAAAGAAAAAATGAGGGAAAAAAGAAATTCACATGATAACTTTTATATTTAAAAGGAATAGCAAGTTGCACACAATAGATTTGCAGTTTCAAGTGCAATCACCTTTTAAAATATACTATTTAATAGAAATACTTTTTTATTTTGTAAATTAAAATAAATAATTTTTAAAATGGTCTCTTTGCTAAGGATTCATAGGGAAAACAGACTGCTGAAGAAGATAATTCCTAATGGAAATGTTTTAAGTTGCCTGGAAAATACTAGGCACTAGAATTCAATAACTATTCCTTGAACCTCAGCTGATAGTAAGTGCCCTAGACTATTGGAGAGTTGCTCTGATGAGAGCCTTCTGTTTGCTTTTTTTTCTTTCCTTCATTTTATAAAATTTAAATATTCTGGCAGAAGAGCTATACACTGTCATTTCCCAGGCCATTACTTAGATCAAACTGAATTATAATCACTAAAGTAACATCTTTTGGGGGCAAAATATTTAGTTTCAACTGGGCTAGTGCAGAAGGTTAGTACTTCTCACTGCTGACACTACTTTGGTGATCTTGGGTCAGTCACAACCTCTTGAGCCTCAGTATAGTCATCTGCAAAATGAGGGAGGTTGGATGAGATGATCTCCAATGCTCCTACCAGAGCCAGAATGATGATCTTATGATCTATTTGGCACCCTGTCTTCAACAGAGAACTCTTTTGAACCAGGAGAAGGGTTGTCACTCTCCTATTTACTTTCTAAAGAGCCCTAGACAGAAGCATTTTTCAGAAATCTGGAAGGACCAGGAACCAGTGGTGCCAGTTAATGTGAAATATGCTTCCGTGTACCACAGCATAACTCTTATCTAGAGTCATAAATTAAGCAGGCCATAAAAAAGAACCAGATGTCGGAATCCAGGGATGACAGTATTCCCAGAAGATAGCAGGGCATTTTTTTTCTAAGCTCCATGGCCCTCAGCCTCTAACTGATTCCAATTTTAGGGACACAAGCCTAACAGTTTATTCTTTTTAACTATATCCTCCTAAACTGTTTCTTCCTTCTGTGTCATGCTATAAACATAAATAGGATAGAAGAAAGTCAGAAAAGATGGGAAACTAACCCAAACCAAAAAAACAAGGCAACTTTAGTTCTCCCTGGTTACCCAATATGGCAGCTTAAAGTAGTATACTCTGGAAAGACTCAACATTAAAGGGATGTCGGCCCAGGGCAAGTAATAATTTAAGATGAGCATGGAGTAGGGTGAACATGCCAGCTTGCTTTTTTTAACTACTATTAAGCTTCAGGGAGGAGGTTGGTCTAGAAAAAAAAACACTTGGAGCTTACAAATATTTGGTGCTTGAAAACTGATCAAGCACCAAATATTTGAATATAAGAACGAGGAGTCTATCTAAGCAAGCAATGCCACGCATGTACCATAAGGCAAAAGGAAAGATACAATATGGCTTGTTTATGCTATAGAATTAAGGAATTTAGACAAATCTTTGAAAAACAATTTGAGTTAATTCTTTCAGTCCCTTATGTGACACGGTGGATAGAGAGTTTACATTCCAGAAGATGTTCAACCATTTTTCAGTCACATCTGGCTCTTTGTGACTCAATTTGGGGTTTTCTTGGCAGAGATACTGGAGTGGTTTGCCATTTCCTTCTCCAGCTTATTTTTCAGATAAGGAAACTGAGGCAAACATAATTCAGTGACTTGCCCAGAGTTACACAGCTAGTAAGTGTCTCCGGTCAGATTTGAATTCAGTTAAAAGGAGTCTTCCTGCTTCCAGGCTGGGCGTTCTGTCCTCTGAGCCACCTAATTCTCCCTGGATTGAGGAAGGCTAGTTCAAGTCCTTCCTCAGATATTTACTATTTTTGTGACTCTGAGCAAGTCACTTAATTGCTATTTACCTCCGTTTTCTCATCTGGAAACTGAAGGGGTTGGACTTGATGGTTTCTAAGTTTCCTTCTAGCTATAAATCTACGATCATATAAGTGTGTATTAAAAAGATATGCTAAAAATCTGTGTAGGAAGGTAAGATAAGTGTACAAATAACATGATACATGTATATCGCAGGTTGCCATAAAAAGAGGTGCAAGCTTTTGCTATGAGAATTCAGAAACAAAGAGAAGACATACAAGTCTAAGAGGATTTAGGGGAGATTTCATGGAGGAAACAGCATTTGAGCTAGGTTTTGGAAAATGAGTAGGTTGGAAAAAGTATAGATGGAAGAGGTGAGAAGAGTAATTTTCCACAAAGAGGGAAGAGTGATAGCTAAGGTGGGAAAGTTAAAGGGGATGTTTTAGGATTGTCAATAATGAAATTTGGCTGGAGGGTAAAGGGCACATGTAGGGGAGCAGTAGGACATCAGTCCAGAGAATTAAGCTGGGACTGGATCATAGAGGGACTTTACAGATAACTGAGAAGGTCGGGCTTTACTTCCAGAAGGCAACGGAGAGAGTTAAAATGATCAAGCAAGGCAATGGCATGATTAATATTGTACTTTATGAGTATATTCATTGGTCATTTTTTTTTTTAAAGCAATTGGGGTTAAGTAACTTGCTCAAGGTTACAGGGCTAGTCATTATTTATGCGTGGGTGCTCATTTTCTGAGGCCGCATCTGATCTCGGGTCATCCCAACTCCGAGGCCGGCACTCTTACTCACTGCGCCACCTAGCCGCCCCTTTAGGGCAATTGGGGTTAAGTAACTTGCCCAAGGTTACACGGCTAGGTTTTTGTTTGTATGGATTAAGTGTCAGAGGCCGGCTCCGAACTCAGGTCCTTCTGATTCCAGGGCCAGCGCTCTATTCACTGCGCCACCTAGCCTCCCCAATTGGTCATTTTTAAGAGAATATTTTTAGTTGAGTAACAATGAAGAAAGCCAATGGTAAGAATTAAGAAGTGAATGAATGAATGATCAGGAAGCAGAAATTGAAAGTAGAGACAATTTTCAGGAGAAAGATACTAAATATTATGAGTACATCAAGTTGATTATTTTAGCTAGTTTTTTCTATTTTGCCAAGTGCCAAGTTACACAGGGGGTATGCTTCTGGATGACACCATATAATGTGAAGCTGTATAACTGGAAGAATTAAGTTCATGAAAAATTAGGCTGCAAGAAAGATTTCAGAGTATTCTTAATTAATGAGAGTTTTTAAAAATACTAAAATTAATAAAAACAGAACTAGAGACAACTTGAATTCAGCCATATTTAAAAAGAAGGGGAAAAAAGGAAAATAGGGTCAAAGGTCATGAAACTTTGGGCAAACCTGGAAGGGAACAAAGAATAAAAGCTTCTTCCTTGCTGTTTATTATTTTTTCATTTATTTGGTTCTGTCTCATTAAAGACTAAGGATTGGCAGTTGTGGGGAGGGAGGAAGAGACGGTCCCTTGTTTATTCACTTAATTAAGTTCAATGGCTTTTAAATTTATAATAAAAAAAAGCAATACTCTTATAGAATCAATACTCTAAGGATCTGTAATTTCATTGGTGATGGTACTCCCTCTACTAACACCAATAGTAACCTCTTTGTGACTTAGTAGGTAGTCACTGGATTGCCTTAGTTATAACATTTATCCCCTATGGTCACCCTGTTGATGAGCCTCTCCTGTGTTAACTAAGAAGGTCCTCAGATGATAAGAATGCAGCCCATTCTTAGACCCAGACCTGAAATCTTTCTAGCTTTGGTAGGATCTAACAGAGCTAATGCTCCTCTGGCATATACCATAGCTGTCTCTCAAACCTTTAAATAGCAAGCACAAACTCTAAATGGCAATGATCTGGGTAGGGCAAATATACCCTGCAACTAAAATGTATAGTATTGGTACTATTTTCTGAATGTCCAAAGTATTGTGGATCCAGTGAGAACTGCTGTTATGAGGATGTAAGTTCCTTGGATTCAAATACACCCACCATTTACGTAGCATGATCAGTATTTTAATTTACATGGTATCTGGTACAGATACTACATGGTACTATAGACTTCAATAACCTGTAGAACTGTGTATAAAAATGTATGGGGGTGGCTAGGTGGCGCAGTGAGTAAGAGCACCAGCCCTGGAGTTGGGAGGACCCAGGATCAGTTCCGGCCTCAGAAAATTGGCACCCACACATAAATAAAAATAACTAGCCATGTAACCTTGAGCAAGTTTGCTTTAAAAAATAAATAAATAAAAATTAAAAATGTATGACAAAAACATCACTGAGAAACTTGGATCACTTCCATCCCACAACATGCCATAATAAGGTGTTGGGGTAGGGATTTAGTGGAAGAATATAATCAAAAGCCTTTTTAAGCTTCATTCCCTTATTAGAGAGGAAGTTCCAAAAAGTAAGAGCATTAGAGAAATGGTAGGGACCCTAAAAGAGAAGTAGTAGGATGCCAAAAGCCAAAATAATATTCCTAATTTTTCAAAGCTCTCCAGTCATCATGTGGGTTTTACTGAAAACAACCCCATTGCCACCTTTGACATACCATCCTATTACTGTTGATATCTGGAATACTGTATAGTGGTCATGTCAGATGCCATATAAGTTAATGTACTGGTCATACTATGTAAATTATAGGCACAAGTGAATTCTTGTAACTTAAATCTGCAGAACAACAATTTCTCACTGCATCTAGTATACATTGGACATTCATAAAATAATACCAGTGCTCTGCATTTTAGTTGTATGGCACAATATTTGTTCTTCCCTGAACATTGCATTTATAGTTTTCACTTACTGTTAAAGGTTTGAGAAATAACTTTGGTATTAGAAAGACATTTGGGCTAAATTCTCTGAATGGGAGAGTCAAGGCTTGACTTTACTACTTGCTAACTCTGCTCTTGAGCAAGCAAGTCATGAAACTTCTTTAAACATTTTTTTTAAGTTTTAACATTCGTGTAAAAAATGTGTGTTCTAAATTCTTTCTCTCTCCATCTTCTCTCCCATCTATTGAGAAGGCAAGGAATGTAATATCTACGTGAGGTCATGTAATACATAGGAAGACAAAGCAATACGATTGTGCAAGTGAAAACATGCAAAACTTATTTCCATCTGCCATGTTGCAAAAAGAAATAAAGAAAGAGTGAGAAAATGTGCTTTAATCTGCATTCAGAGTTCATTAGTTCTCTCATTGGAGGTAGATAGCATTTTTCATCACTAGTATTTACTATTCTCATGGATCATTGATCAGAGTAGTTCAGTCTTTAACAATTGATCATCATAACAACATTGCATATACCATATACAGTATTTTCCTGGTTCTGCTCACTTCATTTTGCATCAGTTCATAGAAGTCTTCTGAGGTTTTTCTGAACCCATCCCCTCTATAATTTTTTATAGAACAATAGTATCCCAACCATAATCATATACCACTGTTTATTTAGCCTTTTCAAGTTGTTGGGCATCCCCTCGGTTTTCATTTTTTGCCACCAAAAAAAGCTGTTATAAATATATTTTTTTTACAAATGTTTTATTAACTTCTGTTTTACATCATTCATTTCTGCCAGATTTTGAGTTACAATCATTTTCCCCCCATTATTCCCCTACCCAACCTCCCAGAACAGAAATCCCACAAGATATCGCTTCCTCCAATCTGCTCTCTCCCATACCTTCTCCCATACCCCCATCAACTTTTCCATTAGAGGAAGGTGAGTCTTTGTATCCCAATGCCTGCACATCTTATCTCCCTATTACAAGCAAAAGAGTATTAATAATAGTATTTATATATATTTGAAACATTTAACGTTACGACCTCAAATTTCAGATCCATTTCCTTCCTCCCTTGTCACCCATTCCCTCTGGGGAGATAAGTAATTCAGTATATGTTGTACATGTCTAGCTATGCGAAACATTATCATAGTAGATATATTGTACAAGGCTGCTTATACTTCCCTCCCACTCATCCCACTCCCCCACCTGGTCCATTCCCTACATAATCCTGTCCCTCTTCTATAGTGGGTACTTCCAACCTCCCCTCCCCCCAAGGATGCCCTCCCATCCATCATCCCTCCTCCCATCCCCTTCCCCCTATCCTGCTGCAGGTTGAGATATCCCATTTACTATGTATGTCATTTTCTCCCTGAACCAAATTCAGTTTGAATGTGGTTTTGCCTTTTTAGCCTTCCTTATTCTCCCCCTCTTTTGCAACCACTTCCCCTTGCTTCTTCTGCATGGGATAGTTTACACTACCCGGTCTCTCCCCATCTCCTCTTGCCACTTTCCTCTCTCACCTCATAATTTCATCCCTTGAGTATTCTCCCTTCCCAACAAAATCAACTTATGCCCTCTATCCATATATAACTGTAACCATATACACACACATTCACATATGTATTCATATGACCACACCCCTTCTTCCATTATTTTCATAGTGAGAAAGATATCATCAGTCACAGTTATTGCTTTTCCATATAGGAATGTAAATAGTTCAACTTTGATAAGTTCCTTTTGATTTCTTTTTCCTGATTACCTTCTCAGGCATCTCTTCCTTCTTGTGTCTGGGTGTCAAATTTTCTGTTCAATTCTGGTTTTTTCCTCAAGAATGCTTGAAAGTCCTCTATTCCACTGAATGACCATATTTTCCCCTGAAACAAAATACTCAGTTTTGCTGGGTAGGTGACCCGTGGGCTCATTCCCAGTTCTTTTTCCCTATGGAATATCATATTCCATGCCCTTCGATCTCTCAGTGTAGAAGCCGCCAGGTCCTGGGCTATTCAGATTGTGTTTCCACAATATTGAAATTGTTTCTTCCTGGCTGCTTGAAGTATTTTCTCCTTGATCTGGGGATTCTGGAACCTGGCTATAATATTCCTGGGAGTTTTCTTTTTGGGATCTTTTTCAGGAGGTGATCAGTGGATTCTTTCAACCTCTATTTTGCCCTCTGGATCTAAAACATCAGGGCAATTTTCCTTGAGAATTTCTTGAAGGGTGATTTCTAGGTTTTCTTTGATCATGGCTTTCAGGTAGTCCAATAATTTTTAAATTATCTCTTCTGGATCTATTTTCCAGGTCAGTGGTTTTTCCCATGAGATATTTCACATTGCCTTCTATTCTTTCATTTGTTTGGATCTGCTTAACAGCATCTTGATTTCTCATAAAGTCATTAGTTTCCATTTGCTCCAGTCTAACTTTGAAGGAATGAATCTCCTCAGTGAACTTTTGAGATTCTTTTTCCATCTGGCAAATTCGACTTTTTAAGGCATTCTTCTCCTCATTGCCCTTTTGGGCCTCCTTTGCCATTTGAGTTAGTCTATTTTTTAAGGTGTTGTTTTTCTCAGTCAGGCTGTTGACCCTCATTTCATACTTTTCCTGCATCCTTCTCATTTCTCTTCCAATTTTTCCTCCACTTCTCTTATTTGATTTTTAAAGTCCTTCTTAAGGTCCTCTATGGCCTGCAACCCGCTCTTGTTTTCCCCTGGGGCTTTTGGAGCAGGACTTCTGACCTCACAGTCCTTTTCCTGCTCTATGCCCCAAAAATAGGAGTCTAGGGTTGCATTTTTCTGTTTCTTTTGCCTTGGCATGTTGCCACTTAATTACTTGACTTTTGGGCTTGTTGCCACACTATGGCTTTAAGGCCAGCTAGAGGAATTTTCGTCCCGAACGTGTGGGGGGCAACTTCCGTTTCTGGCAAGCTGTAAACCCACTCACGACTTCCACCCTAGATCACAATCCAGATCCAGGGAGGTTAAAGCAAGAGCGATTACCCCCCAAGACTGACTGCTGGATCTCCCTCCAAATTTGCAGGCTGGGAGCGGGAGCTGCCTCTGAAAACTACAAAATGGCGTTTGTCCTCAGAGGCTTCTAGCCCCCAGGGGAGGGAGCCGACGCATTCCCTAATACCAGTCCCAAAGTCCATAGGACACTAACTTCTTACTTTGTCCTAGGCAAGTCTATGTTGATAATTCTGGAGTCGCCACAGCTCCTGGTGTTCTGGAGTTCCTCCAGCTGGCTGCTGGCCCTGCCGCCCTGGGGCTAAAACCTCGGCTCATGTGGACCTGGGCTCGACTTGGCTCCTGCGCTCTGCGCGCTGCACACTGCCAGGTCCCAGACCACTGCGCTGGTCCTTCCTGCAGGGCTGCTGGGCTGTCCTCAGCAGGAGTTTAGCTTCTCTGTGTCGTTCTGTGGGTGCTGGGGCTCCAGAAGTTGTTCAGAGTCCCCTTTTACATCGTTTGGGGGGAATCTGGGGGCAGAGTGGCTTGGATGAGCTGTTTCTACTCCGCCATCTTGGCTCCGCCCCTGCTATAAATATTTTGTACATAGTGATCCTCTTCCTTTAATCTCTTTGGGATGCAGACCTATCACTTCACTTCTTTAGGATTCATATTCTCCATCTGTAAAATTAGGGTAGTAGTGTCTATAATTGATCTCTTCCAATAATTAAATTCTATGGCATCATATTTTACCTACTTGATTTAATAGTTGTAGTTCTTAGAACAGCAAAATGTGAAAATTAAATCTTCTCTCCCCTGTCTTGCCACCCCCTCCCACTTTAGTAGCAAAATATCAAGATGTTCAAAAGCAAGATCTGTAGGACTTTGCTCTTCACCTGAATTTCAGATTTTATTGCATTGATTGGATGACTTTGATAGAAGGAAAAATAATAATTGAGTTCACCTACATCAACTATTTTTTCTCTTATATTAAGTGGTCTTGCATTTTGGGATGGGGAGACAATTGTAATTTATGTCAGATCAGGACTTCTGTCCTTGGACTTGGCAAATGGGGATGGGGAGGGGGACAAGTGGTGCTTGGCAAATAGAAGCCAGCCAACCTTCTCATGGATCAAGGTCCTACAAGTGCTGACTTTAAGGGTCTCCTATCCTCTGATAGAATAACTCCTGAAGCAATTCAAAAAGTGCTTCCAGGATGTAGCTGCTGCTGACTTTGTAATAGGGTCATTATATCTAACTATTGATGTTCTCTATGCCTAAAACCTCATGTAACTCTCCATACAGCTCCTATGATAAGAATTGATCTTGCAAATGTTACTTACCTTTGTTTGAGATCCAGCCAAAAGGCTACCACTCTTCATTAATTCATAAAACACCTATTGATATACATACTACTAAATTTAAGGCACTGTATTCAACTCTATCCCTTGTCCCTGTGGGAAGTTTTTTAAAAAAGTAACAATATAGATAATTTACAGTTAAGAGCCCTACCCAGTACACTGGTAAATATTTTACAACTAGCTCTCCAAAATTAAACAAAAAAAATGTACACACACAACACACTTTTAAGTTTAATTTACATTATGAATATTTTCTCCAACACTTTCTTAAGTGTAAACAGTCAACAAAACTATATAATTCAGGCTTTGATTTGGAGCTTTTGCCAATTTCCAAGGTATAAATACTTAGGTTGAAAATTTAATAATCGATTGTTTTTGGGTTTTTTTGTTTTGTTTTTTGCTTTTTGGAGAGCAGTCAGGGTTAAGTGATTTGCCCAAGGTCACATGGCTAGTTTTTGTGTTAAGTGTCTGAGGCCGGCTTTGAACTCAGGTAATCCTGACTCCAGTGTCAGTGCTTTATTCACTGGGCCATGTAGCCACCCCAAAATAGTGCCTGTGATTGTTTTAACCTGGCTACTTGATTCTTCCCAAATTTGGTAATTAAATAATCAGAGGATTTGGGTTCAAATAGCATGTCTAATGTTTACTACTTTGGGTAAGTCACTTACTCTCCTGTGGCTGCAGTTCCTCCATCTATAGAAGGAGAGGTCCATGCTACAAGGCCTTTGAGGAACTATCCAGCTCCAGCTTTATATTCCTAAACCCTTTCAGTGCATCATTCCTTATACTGTGCAAGGCTAGGCAATGCTTCACAGTTCAGGTTTGGTCATGGAGAGGTGATGTAGACCACTTGACAGTGTGCAAGACCATAGTTTTCTTTGTTTTTCTTTTATTTTTTTTCATATAATAACTTTGTGTTTGACAAGTGTAAGCATCCAAGACTTTGGGATAAGAATTCATCATCTGGTAAAAATTGTTGAGGTCAAATTTGAACTCAGGTCTTCCTGACTCCTAGGTCCAATGCTCCCCTCACTCTACCACCTAGTTTCCTCATGGGAAAGGCATTTGCTTCTCACAAAATAAACACAAAAGATTCCATGCACACTAACAAGACTTAAATAATTAACAATGTAATTTATAATTTCTGACCACAGTTTTTAATTCACAGTTACAGCAGAACTGTCTTGTATCTTCATTTCAGTTATTGTTTCCTAAAGAGTTTAAGGATTATTTGTTTGGTTGGCTGCTGGTTTCTTTCTTTTTTTTTTTTTTTGAGGGAACAGTATATATATATATATATATATATATATATATATATATATATATATATATATATATATATTTTCCCCCTCCTACTAGCTGAGTCATCTTAGAAAGGTCATTTTATGTCTCAGCAGGGCCTTATTTTTCTCATCTGTCAAAATGAGAGGCCTGAGCTTCATTGCCACTTCTGTAGTGAAATTCTTAAATATCTGGGATTTTTCTATAATCAACAGAGCATTCAACAAGGATCTATTTTTCCCCAATAGCTTAGTTGTAGGTTTATCATAGCACCAAAATTCAGAAAAATACATGAAGCTGCTTCTAACCACATCTCTAACTAACCCCCAGAATTGCAATTAAAACAAGGAAAATGGAAATTTGGAGGAGCAGAATGACAAAGAACCAGGCACTGGTCCAGTCACCATAATACAATGATATTGTTTTCCCTGCCCTGGTGCTAGGTGCAAGTTAAAGCCCCTTTCCCCCTTTTGGGAAGGAATAGATAGAAGTCATTTGGCCATGTACATCATATGCTTTGCAGGTCCTGATTCCACAGTTGCCAAGATGAAAGAGAATAAGTATCTATTTCATCTTCCTAAATCAATCCCTGTCCCTGTCATGACAATATTTTAGCATATGTTGCAAGAAACACACTACACTCCTGGATTTCATCTTTGGGCAAATTTTTACTCAATGTAATGAGATGTTATAAATAAAATAAGCTGGGGGAAATTAATCAATTCTGCAACTGGCCTCAGCTTGGCCTTCTTACAGCGATGACCCTTGGAGTTCCAAGAAGCCAGTAGAAAGGTAGTCATAATGTTAAGAATTTAGCCCCTGGAGATGGGAGAGGTTATGCATGTACAGCACAAGGGAAATGATATGCTTTGGCCTTATTTATGCTGCTACCTAGGGATTAGAGAGGAGGAAGTTTAATAAAATAAATTACTTCCTAGTTTTCTTTGGAGAAAGCACAGCACACGCTGGGAGGTAGGGTAAATGAGGAGAGGACATGTCTTTGGTGTGAAATTCTGAAAGAAACTAACCCCAATGCTTTCCAATTAGAGTGGTAGCTTGGATTAGGAAAGGCAATATTAAAGGCCCCAAACCCATTAGATATGGAGACAGAACATGTGGACTTGAATTTTGATTCTATTTGACAATGGGCTCATCTTTTTAATTCTAAGTCTATTTTCTCATCTTACCTTTGGTTTCTTTGGCCTTCAGCTTACATATTTTTTGAGTGGCCATAAGCAGCAGGGCAGAGACCCCTACAATAAAAAAAAATTAACCCAAACCAGAACTTCCCTATGAATAGCACCTAAGTCTGAGACTGGTCTAAACTGGAAATTGCAGGAAGGGTTTGTGCTGCCTCACCATGAGCAATGAAAAATTCATGCACCTTGAAATAGGCAGCCAAATTGTCCCTTCTGCCTCCCAGCAGATAAGCCTTGCCTGGTGTACAGTCCTCTCTAGCAGGAGAAAGGAAATTCACTGACCCCACTGAGCAACTTGCGATAGGACTTCAACATTAAAATACCAGATGGATTGAAAGTGACAGACCTAATAAGCAACTTCCAGAATCTGCATGAAACCTAATTGCAGAAAATCCTCAGTGCAGCTGCTTCTATTTGCCTCTCCAAATCCTTAAGCCAAACAACCTAGATCAGACAACCTCAGCATGCTCCTGCACTTCTCAAATCATCTTTAATGTTTGGTTAGATTTTTCTACCAGCCAGGCTCCTAGGAAAGCATTCAGAAAAGATTCTCATTTCTCATTAGGGAAAAAGGAGATAAAGGAAGTAGATGTTAGTTGGCATTTGGGGTTAACTTTTTTTTAATAAATTTGTTTCAAAATTTCCTTCCCCTCCACAGAATTCCTCAAAGAATGAAATCTCATCTTCTATCAATGACATAATGATAAATGATCTTCATGCCTGAACAGATATATAATTAAATAATGGAATAGGGGTTTTTTTTTTCATTAACTAAGTTTGCAGATTCAAATAGTTATACTTTTTTCTGGTTATGTTTTTGTTTGACTATTTCATTTTCTTGCAATTAGTGAGGAACTTCTAAGAAGAACAGGAGTGAAAAAATGTCACCAGAGAATTGTGTGAGAAAGAAGAGGGGAAGAGGGTGACAGGTGGATACATTAATATGCTAATGGTAACCTAGGGGTGTCAGGAGAATGTAAGGAAGGCCTCCAGCACATTGGGGGCCTCTCCGTGTGTTGGACCTAGTTGAAGATATAGAAAGAGTAGCACAGGATAATCAGACATGGCTGGACTGTGATCTAATTCATGGAATCTAATTTTACAAGGTCATAAATCCCATTGGAGGATTAAGCTTTTAATGGTTAATCCTGAATGTTGGTTTTTCTGATAAAATAACTGAAGTGCAAAAGAATCACAAAGTTAATTTGAGGTAACAGAATCCAACTAAGTTGTTTCATAGTCCAGTGAACAAAGTCCATGGCTTAGGGCTTGCAATGCCATACTCATACCTCTCCTCCTACAGGACAATGTCTTCTCTACTCTTGGTGAGGATCAGTGTCACCACTGAGAAATCCTTTCATTTCCTGAAAGAGGGCCTCCTCGATCACTCTTTACCCCATCATAGTAGTGATCTTGTCAAAGCTATCAGGGTTGTAGAAAAATACAGCTGTGCTGCTCCAGTGAATACTTGCCATTTTAGCAACATCAGCAGCCCAGATCAGCAGTCAGCCAGCAAGCATTTATTAGGTACTTACTAATTCCCAGCCACAGTGTTAAATCTTGCAGGAATACAAAGAGAGACAAAAACATGCCTTCCCCTTCAAGGAACCTACTTTCTATGGGGAAGACAACATGCAAACAACTATGTATATATAAGTTTTTGTACAATGTAAATTGTACGTGGGAGATAATCTCAGAAGTGGGAAAGGAGGGAAAGAACCTCTTGAAGAAGGCAAGATTTGAGTGAATCTTGAAGCATAGGCAATCCAGGAACTAGAGATAAGGAGTGAGAGAATTCCAGGCAGGAGACATAACCAGTTGAAAGGCACAGTTGGGAGATGCGGTATCCTTTGGGAGGAATGTTGAATTATAGAGTATATGAACTAGAAGGAAGAGAAATGAAAATGTAGGGAGGAATCAGGTGGTGAAGGGTTTTATAAACTAAACAAAGGACTTTATATTAGGTTCTAGAGATAATAGGGAAGCATTGGAGTTTATAGAGTAAGGGGAAGGAAGACATGGTCAGACCTGTTTTAAGAAAATCATCTTGGCAGCTAAGTACAGGAGGTTGGATTGAAGTACCACTGTGAGAAATCATTTTCCAACTAGGAAGAAAAGTCACAGAGGTCACGGAGAGACAGCATGGCATTGGGGTTAGTATATCAGACCTAGAACCAAAAAGACCTAGACTTAGCATCTCACCTGTGAATCTTTTTCACTGTGTGATGATGGTTAGGTCTTTTAACTTCTATTGAGTCTTATCTTCCTGAGGAATAAATATAATTATAGAAGCTACATCACAGAATCATTGTAAAACCTGGATAAAATGACCCATATGAAGTGCTTTGCAAACTTTTCCAATGTGATAAAAACATCAGCTCTTACTATGTTGGTCCCTAATTGATCTGTCCCTGGCCTAATTTCAACTACTTTTGCTTTCATGTCCCAGTCCAGCAGGGCAAGAATTTCTGCATTACCAAGTGAGGTTCCCGAAAGTGTGCTCTTATGAGTAAGATTCTATGGTTTCCCTAGGAAAGACATTATTCTCACCTTAATAATAATTCCTTTATTGTCAACTTATTAGACTATTCCTGGTTGTGACTTCATTTTAGCAATAGGGGATATGATCCCTTTGGATACATATTTCATCCTAATATTCACCTCATATTCATAAACCTATGAGGGCCTTTAGTCTGAATAAAAATTATACATCTTTACTGATGGAAAATTATCTGTTAATGCTTGATTCAGGAAGGCAGTGGCTTTTAGCCCCTGGTACAACTACCTACTGTGAAAATGGGTTTTGCTATTTCTTCACGTACAATGTCCTATTTCAATAAGCCAAAGGCATTGAGAAAAAAAGTGGGGGGAGAAGGGAACTGAAGTAGACAAGTTGGGAAGAGACATAGCCATTATCAATATTTATACATTTGAACTTGACTTAAATAATTTATAAATTAATTTTAAGATGATTAGAGATTTAAATGTTCTTTATTTATTAAGATAATAATATAAGCAAAAATAACATCTAATATACAAGAAACTACGTGAAGGCAAGGGTCAGGTTTTTCCTTCTTCATTTAACTACCCTTGTAAATCCTAGAACAGTGCTTTTTCTATAATAAATATGGCTTTCTTAAGGTTTGCGGAATTGCAGTACCAATATGGTAGTTATATTGTCTTAGATTGTAATTGTGATTTAATATCATCTCTCAGTTAGATAATAACTTCCTAGAGGCAAAGACACTGTATTATACTTCTTTGTCTTCCTCTAAAGTACCTCGCAGGTGTCCAATCAATATTTGCTAATAGAGATAGGGACTAGACCTATGATCTCATCCACAGATAGAAATCCCCAGTGAGGAGATTCCATCTACCAACACAGACCAGCAGCCTCTCTGCAATTTATAGGAATATAGAGTTCCCTGAGGCACTGAAAGTCTTAGGGACTTGTCCAGTGTCACTTGACCAGCTATGGTCAAGGACTGGATTTGATTGAACCAGTGTTCCAGACTATGAGGCCAACTCTCTCAATATTGTTTGAAATGCTGTTAATTTGATGCAGCACAGGACTCTAAATCAAAAAGTGACTTATCTGATGCCAGTACCTTTGGGAATTTAGGAAATTGACCAAGCCAACTTAATTTCTCTTTTTGGTAATTTGAATAATATTTTCTTTTTAAAAAAATACCCTCCCCCAAAGACAAAATTAATTTTGTGACTCGTTTATTGAGTATAATTGAAACATAATAGAAAAATTCCAAGGTCCTGGGAACTGGATACTAGAGGTTCTTTCCATTCTGTACATCTGTGAGTCATGTACACATGGGAGGGACACAGTAAATAGTCAATTGATGATTGGCAGCATTTTCAAAGGTAGAAATTTGGTCGAGGGACAAGGATTATCATAATTCCCTCTTCATAATAACAAAAAGGAATGATCCCTCGGCTAAAGTATTATATATTTAATACGAGATATTCTCTCTGAGAGTCCATCCTGATAAACTTTGGAGAACTCTTAGCAAGAATAATTAATTAAAGATATGTTGGTCTCTGCTCCTTTGGAAATCCTTTCTTTCCTGTTAAATAACTGTAGTCTCTTTAGTTGCTCTTTTGAAGTCCCTTTGGCATCAGTGGTTTAGGGCTAGTAGGTAATCAGATAGTGACTCTGGCATGTGTCTTTGCTTTGAAAGAAATATTGACCCAACACATTTAGCCCATTCCTTCATATGAGATACCCAGACCCCTTCAAGTTGGGCTCTGGGGATTAATGAGACTGACTAAAAAGAAAGGAGCATCACATGACACATTTTCCGGAGTTCTGTTAGATTCCAAAGGCTACTACTGGCTCATTTTATACCCTTACCAACTTCCCTTATCAAACAAGTTATAATAATTCTAATTCCAAAACATTTATTAAATTCATGTCTTGTATCAAACACTATGCCAGCTACTAGAAATACAATGATGAAGAACTACATACTCCATTATCTCAAGGAGCTTATGGTATAAGTGATGGAGGAGGGAAGGATATGGGGGAGAACAACATAGGCAATTATGATGCAAAATAGAATATGGAATAGACAAAGGAAAGACTAAGAGTGGCATTTAAAAATTAAAGAGGGCTGGCTGGGTGGAGAGAGACATTTTCAAGTAGCAAAGGGCCAGATATCTCATGCAGAGGGTAGAACTTGAGCTGTTTCAACACACTTTGAAAATGTAAATAACATATTCAAAATTGGAGCAAAGAAATACTGTGTACTTACCCTGAATTATGCAAAGAGTTGACATGACCCTGAAGTTATTCTCCTTATTTTCTGCCAGCAGATGAGTTCTGTTTTTTTTAATAGTTTATATCACAATATCAACTGTTTTTATCATTCATGCAAAAGAAGAATTTGATTCAGAATAGTTATCCAAAGATGTAACAAAGGTGGAAACATCAGAGCATTTTCCTAAGGTTGTAAGTTTGAAGAGGACTAACAGCAATATTTCAGCATTTGTGTCTCAGATCACATCAATGACTATCTCAGTGGTAGTAATCATTCTATAGAAATCGCTTTCACTCCTATCTGGCCCAGAGTAGCAGCAATGAGGCTCATTCTACAGTATACTTCTTCCCCCTTCATCAACATAAATACTTGGATCATTCTTACTTCCCTGGATTCCCCCTCCATCCCCACAATCTTTTGGCCCCATTGAACTTAATTAGCCTTCTCCCTGCCCTTACCCCCATTTACCCCATGTGCAAAAGTTATTAGCAATGGTTCTAACTGAAGATTGCTCTTCTGCTTTTTAAGGGTGAATAGACCTACACTGAGCCCATTACAAAGGTTTCAGTCAAAGCACATTAAGTTTCTAAAGTCATAAGAGCAAATATATTTGTCTTATAGAATCCATTCTTGTTCATCTAGGGTGGAGAAAAGCCTGGATATCAAAGTAGAGGGATGAGGGTAACTCAGAAACCTCTTTTTAGCCCAAGGTTTCAAAGTCTTATCAGAATTCTATGTATTTAAGGAAGTGAAATATTTGCTTTATTTAATCACCAAGTCAAGACCTAAAAGGCCCTGTATGGGTTATAAGCCATATAAATCAATAAGAGTAGACCATCTTCCAAAACTTTACATTAAAAAAAAATTAGTGCTTGCATTCCATCCTTCTACAATCCCTAGTACATTATGTATTGGCCCTGAAGAAACAGAAAAAGGAATATAAACAAAGTCTGGCTTTACCCTATTGCTAGCATACTTCCCACATACCATCACCCATTTTAAACACCCTAAAGTCATCCATTCTTGATGGTTGAAAATCTGACAGGTTCATTCATATTCTTTGCCAAGCACACACAACCCCGGAGGGCTTTAGAACATCTTATCCCTAGTTCCTCAGGGAATTTATGCAAATATAAAGTTCTCCACTTCAAAGATTCAGGTCTGATGGGTGTTGCAACTCAGGTTTGAGTAGCTAAGAGTGGAGAAGTTTGTGTAAAGAAATGAGCCTACACTGTCACTGCCAGTTTGGAGTATTAAGTCCCTAGCTGTTGTGGACAATCTGAATTTTAAAAACTGTTTGGTTATATACATTGTTCTTGCTAGGAGGAGCTATTTCCAACTGGCTAATATATTCCTTTTGATAATCAGTCAAAAAGGATGTATTGAATGCCTACTCTGAGCTTAGCACTTAGAGTACTAAGGGGCAAAAGGGAAGACAGAAGCATAAGAAATGATAAAGAAAACAAACTTAGAAGAATCAACAATGTAACAATAAAATACAATATTATTTGGATTTTTTAAAATACCCTAAATTTTAAGTGTTACAGGAGTTCCAAAGCGAAGTAAGCCAAGAAGTTTTGGGAGCAGGTAGCAGGAGGGGAAGAACAGATTCACAAAGGGGCAACTTGAGAAGGACCTTGAAAGTCAGGTACAATTTGAAAAGGGAGAAGGGAAAAGAGGTGGCATTCTAGATAAGAGGAACAGGAACAGGAAAGACATGTCCATGGGAATGACTGTATTATCTTTGGGGGACAATCAAAAGACTAGTCTAGTTGGGAGATCAACAATTGTGAATTTTAATGCCAAGAGTAATTAAATTGTTCCTGCTACATTTGATTGTTGTTGTGTTTGACCTTTCTTTTCAAAGAGGACCATGGCTTCAGGGAAATGATGACATGACTTGCAGTTGACTTTGATTTGAGTGAGGGGATGCTGTGCAAGGTCAGCAGCCTGACTTTCTCCTCCAGAGCCATCTGAATGCAGAGACTTGATATTGATCAGGATGACTGGAGATGACCCAACATGCAGTGAGAGACCCTCATCCTTTTAGGCTAAGGCCTTTTCAGGTACTCACTTAGAGTGAAGTAACCATTCAGTAAGTAGTCCTCTTTAACAAGTGAATCGAGGGATGGCCCCTTTAATTAGAAAAAGAAAAAAAAATCAAGCTGGGAGGGGAAGACCCTCAGGCTTGCTGGTCCAAAGGGAAACAGTTACCATTGACATTCACAATAAGCCAGCAGGACCCAAAATATAGCCATTTAGTGGAGCTTGGGCAGGGACCTATTGTGGTCCAACCTATGAGCTTCAGAGTGAACCTGGTTGAAGGTTTTGAAAAGAAAGAAAGAAAAGAAAGGAAGAAAGAAAGGAGGGAGGAAGGGAGGAATCTAGCTAGTAAACCCCAAGTTAAGTGGGCAGCTTCTGGCCATCAAAATTTACCTTCCTTTGGAGGGGAGGAGGAGAGGGAAAGAGAGAGGACAAGGACAAGCTGATTTACTCAACTAGCTGGGTCCCCTCACAACTAGCTTGGTCTACTCACAGGTTTGTTTGCCCTTCGTTTTTGAAGAGGACCGTGGCATCAGGGAAATGATGACATGACTTGCAGTAGACTTTAATTTGATGCAAGTCATTGAATAGTCTGTGCCTCTTCTTAAGTGGGAATGACTCTACTGAACAGAATAGGCCATTAGAAAGAGAATCAGAGGACCTAGAGTTTGGATGAAGTCATTCTCTTGAACTCTCTTGGGATCTTGGGTAAGGATACCACTTTGGCCTCAGTTTTATCATCTGTAAAAATGAGAAGATTGGACGAGGTAATCACAAAAAGCTCTTAAACCCTAAAATCCTGCTTCAGGTAGCTTGTAAAGTATCAGATTTGGGGGTTTTATATTTTTATTTTTTTTGTAAAATATCATTAATGAAAATTTAAGATATCACTCTAAAAAACTGGAACCAGTTTTAGAAATGTGTAATGGCAATAGGAACCATTGTAATTTTTAGCCTGTAGCTTTTTTTTTTGTTTGTTTACTTGAAAAGAGAGCTCTGTGAATTCTATATAGTAAAGTTAGTGCAAAGAAAAGACAAAGACCATTGTGCCACAGAGATACAGTTTCTGTTGCCTAGAGGAAAGGTTATCTAGCAATGACTTCTGCTTGCATCCTAGAAACATCTTTTCAGCTTCTCAGAGAAGACTGTGCCCTCATTGGATCACATATTCTACATGATTCTACATATGTGCATCATATTCTACAACCTCCCATTTAAGTCCTCAATTGGAGCCATTTAATGTGTTTAGCTGCTAAGTTAAAGGTTTTCTATTTGAGCTAAAAGTCTTTCCACTTCTACTCTACAATTTCTAAGAACTAATACGTTTAAGTTGGAAGTTGATACTTTGGGGAAAAATTAGGGAAAAAAAATATTTAGTGTCTTAAGATAATATCTCTAGAATTATTAACAAAAGAGGAATCTGAAGACCAGCTTGTCCAAGGTTAGAAAGAGAATAGATGTCAGAGATGGGATTTGACTCCAGGAACAATGTTCTTTCCACCTGAAAGAATAGTTGGAAATATTCAATAAGAGCTAGAGGACTGATCTTGGAATCAAAAGGACCTGGGCTCAAGTCCTTCCTCTCACACATAGTGCCCCAGGCAACTTTTAAAGAATTTAAATGACCATGAAGTTGCTAAATTCTCTTTGGGGAGATTTCTCTAACTCCAGTGAAATCACAGATCTAAATTAGCTTCTAAACCCTAGCCCCAGAAACAACCCCAGGTTTTACTGAGACTATAGCTGCTATTATCATTTGCATTAAAACCTATCTCAGTAACCTGCTAGACTAAGCAAGTTTTATCATCTTCATTCTAAACGGAGAAACCACCGTTTCAGTCATTGTGGTCAAGTCTGACTCTTCACAACCCCTTTTCAGGTCTTCTTGGCAAACATACTGGAGTGGCTTGCCATTTCCTTCTCCAGCTCATCTAACAGATGAGGAAACTGAGTCAAACAGGGTTAAGTGACTTGCCTATAGTCACACAACTAGTAAGTATCTGAGGCAAGATTTGAACTCAGGAAGATGATTCTTCCTGACCCCAGGCCTGGCACTCCATCTACTATACCAACCAACTGCACCAAAAATCACATAGAATGAGTTAAAAGAGTCACAATTAATCAGACAACTAAGGTGGAACAAAACCCCAAAATTATTTCTATGTAGAAATATTATTATTAATATAAATATCGTTAAGAATAACAGCAATAGTTAGAGACAAGATGTTGACCTGTGTCAGTGGAAGGAGCTTTATTATCTGGGAGTTCCTATGACCATAGAATCATGGGCCCAGTGCCTATTCTTTTTTTTTTCTTTTTAGAGGGCAATTGGAGTTAAGTGACTTGCCCAAGGTCACACAGCTAATTTTTGTGGTAAGTGTCTGAGGCTAGATTTGAACTCAGGTCCTCCTGACTCCAGGGCCGGTGCTCTATTCACTGCTTCACCTAGCCATTCCCCAAGTGCCTACTCTTATCATCAATGATAAGACAAAGATGACCAGTAGTGAAAATGATGATAACAATAATAGAAATGAAATAAATCCGTGAAGGTTTTTTTTTCTTTTTTAGTAAAGATCTTTAGCAGACTGACTTCTTATTAAAAAATGAATTTCATTTAACCGCTGAAATTTGTCACATATTGATAAGCTACGAACTTAAAAATACATCATCATCTCTCATCAGCTGTTGGAATGTTTAGCTCTTCAATCTTGACAGCTCTAAATAACCTTGCCATAAGTACAGAATACGTTTTGCTGCGCCAATGCAAACAGAATAATCAAAAGTTTCATATAAGTTTATTATTTAATTCTGAATACAATACTTGCTTGTCATCTCGATATTCTTGATAAGAGCATATGTGAATTTTGACACCAAGGAAGTTTCCAATATACTTCTGCTATTTTAAAAAAAGCCAAATGTAAAATACATAAATGTGTTTCTAAATTGCTACTGTTTATTTTAAGAAATAAAACATTCATCATCTTAAAATTCTGTACTTCTGTACAGACTGATTGCTGTGTACTGAGGGTGGGTGAGGGTAGCAGCCAATTACAGTCAATTCTGTAGCACAGATAAACTAACTGCAGCTGGCTTTAGTTCTGTTCCTGCAGAATCCATAGTGGAATTCAGAATTCACTCAACACTGGCTTTTCTCATTTTCCTGGCAAAGGAATTGTGGGCTTAATTGCCCTCAAGGGTCCAGTATAAATCATATCCATAGATCTGAACTTACCTTTTCCTCTGATAGAAAGTGATTGAGAGGGAGAAAGAAAATGGCATAACCTAAATATCCAGAATAATAAATAAGGTTAAAATTAGCTTAGAACTGGTGCTTTCTTGTTTCCTTCATGCAGAAGTCACCAACAGAATAAGGCCTCATGATGACAACAAAACACAATGTAAAGTTAGCTCTCCAGTCATCACAATAGCAGTTAGAGGTTCTGTCTGGCCCTGGGTACTCACTCACTTAAAGCCTTTATCAAGACTGTCCTCAAGAGTCTTCTTGGTGTCACTAGAGAAGAAATATCAAGTCCCTGATCCCCCATTATCTTCATAGTGCCTGACAACCCACCAGTAGAGATTAATCATTGTGCTTAAGTCTTTCCCCCTCTAGGCAACTCTTTTAAAAAGAAAAAAAAAAGCAAGTACTTCTGAGAGAGGTAGTATTTTGTATTTTGATCAAATCACAAGTACTGTTTTCATAGATTAGGTTATGGATGCATTTAAGAGCAATGTTAGCAGCTAACAGAGATTAGCAGTTAACTATTTCTTTACTCTTTTCTATTGGGGAGCACAATCCTCAAACTGGAAAGGGTAGAACAAATATACTTTAATTAAAATTTAGTCAAGGATAAGTGTGAACTAGTAAGAGAGCAGCTAACTATTTAAAATTACTTCAGATCTCCAGACACAGAGAAATTACATCATAGGATATCACAGATAAGATCAAGAAACCACTTTCAGGGATATTTAAGGAACTATAGAAAATAGGAAAGGTGTCAGAAGATTGAATGTAAGCAGATATTATGCTGATGTGGGGGGAAGAAAAGGGAAAGGCACTATTACTTCAGAAACTTCAGATCCATAAACTTGACATTACTCAGTGACAAAATTCTAAGACAGATTATTAAATAGATTGCTTATGAGAACTGCAAAAGAAAAGTAACAAATATTATGAGCCAACATGGGTTCACTAAAAATAAAACTAATCTCATTTCTTTATATGAAAGGGTCACTAGACTTGTAGAGGGAATGTCATATGAATAGATTTGATTTCAGTAAAGATTTGACAAAATCTCTCATGATTTTCAGGTGAGTATATGATGGAAAAATGTGGGCCCGATAAATTTAGCACCTGACATCTCTGTCTCACTGTTGCTAGTGGTCTCAGTTTCATTCCTGATCAATTTTAGTTTGTGGTCTGTAATACAGTCAGGTAAACTCATTACTAATTGGTTGACCAATCAAAGAGTAGTAATAAATGGATCAGGATGAGTTTAGATGGGTAGGCATGTGTAATGAATGGTGTACTAAAATGTTTTGTCCTTGGCCTTGTCCTGTCCAACAATTCTGTCAGTGGCTTAGATGAATTATAGGATAATCACATTCCTAGATGGCACAAAGCTAGAAGAGATAATTACCACCCCAAATAACAGAATTAGTTTCCAAATATCTCTGTGGCCTGGAACATTAACCCCATTAGATGTCAGGACAAGATTAAATTTAATTTGGAGAAATATAAAGCCCTAGATTTAAGTTCTAAAAACCCAACTCTACAAGAATAGAGATGAGAAAAACAGATTTGGTTCTGGCCTAAAGATCCCAGGATTTTAGTTAAGCTCAAGACACAAGTCTCCAAAGTGAAATCTTGGGTTCCATTTATAAAACTATAGCATTTAGAACAAAGGAGGCAATCATCTTAATACATTCTTTACAGATCAGCCTACAGCTGGAGTATTGTGTTCCATTCTGGCATCATACTTTTAGAAGGATGTTGCCAAACTGGAAATCATACATAGAATGTTGAAGAAGTGGTTGAGGAGTCTAGAAACCATGTCATACAAGAAAAGCCTGGATGAATTAGGAATGTTTATCTTGGAAAAGAAAAGACTTAAAGGAAAAATAAAATTACATAATCTCTGTAGGTAGAAAGGAGATAAGAGGCTATGTCCAGGCCGTACTTAAATAAGAACCCTCCCTACAGGATACCCAACAAATAGTCCTCCAGCCATTGCATGAAGAAGTCTAGTGAAGGGGAACATCCCCCACCTCCCTAAGCACCATGTATGGATATGGAAGTTTTTCTGTACATCATGGACAAATATGTCCCTGTGAAATACATTACTCCAGTTCTGCCCTCTTGGGCTAGATAGAACAAATTTAATCCTTCTCCCACATGAATACAACTAATCATTTACACACGCGTGCACGCACACACACACACACACACACACACACACACACACACAGACATTTCCCCAGTAATGTTTCACCTAGGTTAAACATGCCTATTTCCATCCAGTGATCCTCATAAACATAACCTCAAGACCTTGTCACCATCTGGGTTTCCCTTCTGTGGGGTGATCTGCTACTTTGTCAATGCCCTTCCTAAATATGTGGTGTCCAGAACTAAATGCAACATTCTAATTGTGGTTTAAAAGGGCAGAAAACAGGACAACTATTGCCTTGCTGGTCTTGGACACCAAGACTGTCTTAGATAAGACTAAGGTCACATATGCTAAAGTCAATTCATAACATGTGATCTCAGTGTGATATAGGGGAAAGTTCACAGGGTTGAGAGGAAGATACTTTGATTCTGATATTGGTTATGATATTTACTATCTGTATGCCGTTGTACAAGTCACTTAACCACTACACCTCAGTTTCCTCATCTAAAACATAATTGAACTAGATGTTCTCTAAGCTCTATCCCATGTCTAAATCCATTGTCTCTATTTGACCTGGCAGCATTGAAAAAGCAAGTGGTGGTGGAGGTAGGGGGGAAGGGAGGGAAGGAGAAGAGAGGGATAGGCATTTATGTAGACAGCACATATCTGCCAGGAACTGTACTAAGTACTTTACAAATATCTCACTTGATCCTCATAACAACCCTGTGAGGTAAATGCTATTATTATTGTCCCCATTTCACAGTTGAGGAGACTGAGGCAAACAGAAGCTAAGGGACTTGCTTAAGGTGCATTCAACTCCTAAGTCTTCCTGGCTCCAGGTCCAAGGCTCCGTACAACTATCGGGCCTCCTAACTGCAATCAGAATGTGATCTCATTAAGGCACTAAGATGTTGCCCCAAAACCTTTAAAAGATTTTGAAATGATTCCACTATTGCTAGCTATGTGACCTTGACCAAATCACTTAACACATTTCAGCCCCAGTTTCCTATAAAAGAGAGATCATAAAAGAACCTATTTCATAAGGTAGTTGTGAGGATCAAAGGAGATTAAATATGTAAAGCTCTTTGTAAAAATTAAAACACCATATAAATGTGATCTATTGTTATTAGCTATTATGAAAGCTACATGGAGGAGAACTGGACTTTATCCACGGATGGCACATAGTCCTTCAGTGGAATTGTGTGGTTAATATACTAGATTTTTTTTTTATAAAATAGTATTTCCCTTTCCCTGATTAATCCTGTTTCAAATCCAGGATTTGCTTGTTTCTTGTATAAATGCTATGGATTTGCTACTCTGTGCTTTGCAATAATAAAAACATAAGAAGCCATGTCATCATTGCCACTGTCAGGGGCCAATCCCCAGCTTTATGACACCTGGGGCTAGCCTCTCCCTGTGTTGGACTTGGGGTCAGAGTCAGTGTTTGAATCTCAGCTCTAGCACTATCAGTGTCCCCAGGGGCAGGTGACAACCTTTCTGTAAAACAGAGATCATAAATTCAGAGCTGGAAAGGACCTTAGACACTAGTCAAGGCTTCCTCTTACAGATGAGGAGATTGAGACAAAAAAAAGGTCTAAATTACTCTCTAAGGACCCACAACCAGTCCATTTCCAGGGCAAGATCTGAACTGGTCTTCCTAACTCCAGCATACCTACTAGATGAGGTTATATTAAGGATCAAATGAAATAATGTGTGCCAAGTACTTTAGAAATCTTAAGTCACCAGGTGAACATCAGACATTATTATTAGTAATAATTATAAGAGCTCGTATTTACATAGCATTCTAAAGTTTGCAAAAAGCTTTATACATATTATCTCATTTGATCCTTACAACAACTCTGGGTGGTAGGTGCTATTATTCCAATTTTATGGATAAAGAAACGAAAGAGAAAAGTTAAGTGAGTGGCCCAGGCTCTAAGCATTTAAGGACCAAATTTGAACTCATATCTTTCTAACTCCAGGTTCAGTATTCTAGTCTACCTGCTATTTTATTATCATCATTGTTGCTTTTTTCTTGTTGTTTCTTATAAGACTGGAGTTTCGATGACAAGTATTACTTTATCATAATATTTGAAAACTGCTGTTCTTTGGGCATGCTGCAGCCTGTCCTTAAGCCAAAATTCAGCTTGTGCATCAGTGGATTTTGGAGAGAAAAATTTAGGTTGTTACCATGAAAGACAATCACCTACAAAGGAGGAAATTCAGGCAAACTTCCCCCAAAGGGGGAGGAGGGTAGACATTCCAAAGATAATAAAGGATAAGAAGGAGAAATTCCAGCAAAGGAGATAAAAAATATAATAATTCATATAAGAACTGGGAAGGCACAGTATTATGGAATCCAAGGGTGGATACATTTAAAGGGAATTATGTTTAACAGGATTAAATGTTAAGGTGGATTTGACAATATAGCTTGAGAAAAGGTCCCGCGATCTTGCTCCTGAAAGTTATCAAAGCAATACTGCCTTTGGTTCTAGAAAGCATATGACAATCAACCGCCCTTCTGGTAAACGTATGACTTCATTCACCATTTCCCTGACTCCTCAAATGTCACCTCTTTTCTCCATCTGCCACTCTTCTGAAGGTGTTGTCTTCTGTTATTAGAATGAGTTCCTTGAGCACAAGGACTAGCTCACTTTTGTATTTGCATCTCCATTGACTGACCCAGGATCTAGCCCACAATAGGCACTTATCAAGATTCTTGTTTGCTTCACCTATTCAACCCTTCATTCATTCACTCAAGGGTAAAAAAAGTGTGTAAGCTTTGGTTAGAAAACAGTGGCAAAAAAGCCAAAGCATAACATGAGGAATGTAAAAGACAAAAAATATTTTGTTAAAAAAAAAATGTGAAAAAAATGAATAGGGAATGTAAGCTTCCTGAGGAGCAGAAAGGGGACAACAATAACAACAACAGATGACATTAAGAATACTGGAGTTTAGGGGGGCGGCTAGGTGGCGCAGTGAATAGAGCTCCGGCCCTGGAATCAGAAGGACCTGAGTTCGGAGCCGGCCTCCAACACTTAATCCGCACAAACAAAAAACCTAGCCGTGTAACCTTGGGCAAGTTACTTAACCCCAATTGCCCTAAAGGGGCGGCTAGGTGACGCAGTGAGTAAGAGTGCCGGCCTCGGAGTTTGGATGACCCGAGATCAGATCCGGCCTCAGAAAATGAGCACCCACGCATAAATCAAATGACTAGCCGTGTAACCTTGAGCAAGTTACTTAACCCCAATTGCTTTAAAAAAAAAAAGAATACTGGAGTTTTTAATATCTATTATACTTAAAACTTCAAAACAAAAGAGTTAGTTATTATCAGCATTGTAACATAAACCTCAGTAGTGCACCTCACACACAGACTGAAATAGAAACCAGATTCAAAATGACCCAGTCAAGCTAGATTGCTTCTAATCTAGACATGGCAAGTTCCTCTAAAGAGATCAAAGAACTAGCTGGTAAAATTCCACTGCTCCTTAATGATTTTATTCAAGGGCTAAGATTCCCACTAACTTGGGGGAAAATGGTAAATACAGGAGGTAGCCAGAAATCAGGTTACTGACAGGAAAGTTGCAATATTGGAAATGGAGCTTTAGTAAGAATGTACGTGATGAGGTTTGGTGTTGTTAGAGCTGGTTCAGGTGTGAAAGAATTCACTTAGAACTTTTCTGTAGCCATTGGGAGCTTTATTGGTGCAAACATCATATGGTACTCCTAATAAGGAATCTGAGTAAGACACTAATATTTGGGGGAGTTATGCTCATATAGAGGTTTCAGAATGGTGTTTTAGAGGTTTTATGGAGGTTAAACATTAAAGACAAGCAAGACAGGATGGCATAGGATGAGGAAGACAAAGGGAATTCTTTATGGTTTAAGGATTTAAGGACAGGGTAGGAGGACAGAGGTTAAAATTAAAGGACCCTAGGAGCACAGGATAAGGGAGACAATAAACAAGGGGATTTACAAGTTACTGGAAAAACAACTCTTAACCCTTAGGGCACCATTTATATCCATATTAGTAAGCATTACCCTGGAAAAGACCAAAGTAATCTATTACATTAGCTAGTTGGCTTGTTGTCTTGTCACTGGAATTTGATGACTCTGGAGGTGAGAGAAAGGCTGAAGCTCTGCCTCACCTAAATATAATCCACATGCAAGTCAAGATAAAACCCTTGTGGTATTATCAGTCCTCTTCAGAAATGAAGGTACAAACACCACCAACAACAGCAAGTATTACACCTGCAGTGCCAGTAAAGGCAAGTTGAAATTTGAAGGAGCCATGTTGTAAATCAGCAGTCAGAAAAAATAGCACCCGAATGTATGTATGCATGTATATAAGTGTCATGTGAGTAGACATATACTATATTGCTTTCTCATTTAGTTTACAAAGCACTTTCCTCATAGCATCCTTCAGAGATAGATAATACAGAAAGAGTTATTTCCATTTTGCTGATGAAGAGATTGACAGCCTTAGCAAAGTTATATATAAATAATTTGCCACCAGTTATATATTTAGCAAATGTCAAATCTGGGATCCAAACTCCTCAAGTTCAGTGCCCTTTCTACTGTGTCATAGACAAATCAGAATCATAGAGAATTGAGACCTCTTGGGTCTATGTGATTTCCCTCTGCCCAGTTCCTATACTATGTTGCCCAGATTTCTCCTTTGAATTTGTTTCATTCTTCCCTATATTATATTTAACTGGTTACGTCTTTTTTTTCCATAATAGCTAATAACTTCCTTGACAAAAAAGATCTATGTCATAGATATCTTTGTGTCTCCAGCTCCTAGCAAAGTGCCTCGTACATAGTCAGTTATTAGTACATACCCAACATGTAATTCCCAACACATTGCAAGTGCTTAATAAATGTTTGTTGACTGACTGGTATTTATGGAATGAACATATGAATTCTCTCATCTAATTGAGTACTGATCTAATCTAGCCTTTTTTGTCTCATGCATACATAAATACCTTTTATTGTCATTTCTTCCTGGAAGTTAGTAATCAAAAGCAGAAAAAGTACTGACTCTGGAGCTAGGAAATATGGGTTCAGATCCCACATCTGATACTTTCTACCTGTGTGCTCTTAGGCAACATACATGCATATCGTTTGGATGAGATAGCCTCTGAGATCTCTTCTACTTGCATTTCTATTATTCCATGATCCAATAAAAAAATAGTCACACAGCATGATACTTAGAGACCAAGCTTAATGTTCATAGTTGAACACTGGATCATTAGATCACCCAGTCAGTTCCAGATCTGCTTAATTATTACCCAGCTCACATCTTTCCTTCTTGTCCATTAGGATATTAGAGTATTTTAAATGTCTTGCTGAACTGCATGTACACTGTGTAGAGTACTTCCTAATCATAGTAACCTTATATGTATCTTGCCTTTTCCCCTTAGAAAGCACTTTATAAACATTGAATTTGATTCTTTAAAGTTTGTAGGCTAAATATTATTATTACAACTTTATAATTGAAAATATTGAAGCTTTGAAAGATTAAAAGACTTGCTCAAGTAACTAAGACAAATATGCAGCAGAATCACAACTCATACCAAGGTCTTCTGCCTGCAGGATGAGTGCTCTTTCCATTATAACAAGGCTGATTTGGACTGACTTGTTCTCAGTGAACTCATCCTATCTTAGTGACAAATATTTCCATCTATAAATGTTTGCAACAAATTGAGAAGTGTAGATGAAATGGGCTTGGGTGAAAATGAGACTTAAGAGTTACCGTTTCTTAAAACAAATTTATCAGTGGAGCTTTAATCTCACCAGTGTGAGTATTCCATCTAAGTGAAAATGACAATTGATACATAAAATCCCATTCAATGTTACTCATGTCCATCTCCTCCCTTAATACTTCCACAAAGGATCTACCCAATTTACTGGGAAACATCATCTTTCTTGAAACTATGTGAATAGCAACAGAGCATTTATAAGCTCACCATTGGTTACCTCACCACATGGTCAGACTATCTTCTTTTCTGGTTGATATCCTTTAGATTAGAGGTGTCAGACATATGGCCCACAGGCTGCATGAGGCCCACAACACTCCTGAGTTTGGCCTGAACCAGATTATAATTGGAAAATATTTAACAGAAATAATAAAATATATAATATCACATGATAATTTAACTCAGTAAGAGGCCTATAGGTATCCTTATATATAGATTAGTGGCTCCTATCTCTCTTTGAGTTCAACACAACTGCTTAGACCACTATCTCTTAAGAAATTCTTTATTAGTAATGTGCTGATTTCCCCCCTTATTATCTCTACTGACCTTTGGATGATAATCCAAATTTGGAGCCTGAAGTACTTACATGTAGAATCCTAAAAAGAATATTGGGATTAAAAAGATGGGCCTTCTTCTCCAGGGAGAAGTTTGGAGTTATTAAAATGCTTTGTAGTTTTCAAAAGGCAATCCACTCTACTTTTAATATACCTGTCCAGTGAGCCAATAGATTATTGTCTATTCCAATTTTCTGTCTAAGGCATAGGTATTAATGGACCACCTTTATGGGTTGTCCATCCAACCGTAGATAGTCTAGACATTTGGCATTCTTTATCCAATCGGTTTTTTTTTTCCTATATGGGTTGCTAGAAAACTTTTTTTTTAATGATTGAGGATTTCATTTAGGGAGTTCTCCACTGAAATTATAATCTTCTTGTGATAAGCACAATAGTTTTCTCCAAACAGGAGAAGCTCACCATAGATAGGGTCTCCTTTTGTTTTACTTGTACTCTCTATCTGAAATCCTCCATGATATTGTAATTACAGAAGAGTAAGAAAATATTTTTAAGAATAAAAATACAGTGTGTGTATGTGGGGGAGCAGTGTTCCTAATACTTTATTCATTGAATGAGGAAAGAGGCAAATAATAAAATAGAATCTTAGAAAAAATCACAAAATAAGAACTAAATTAGAAGGGGGGGTGGAATCCTAGGTGCCAGTCCTGGTTTTTCTGGTAATTTTCTGTGTAACCTTGGGCAAGTTATTTAACCTCTCTGTGCTCTTGTTTTCTTTTTTTAATATAAAAGGTCAGACTAAATAGTATCTTCTATCCCTTTCTGTGACTGTCTGAAGCATCCAAAGCAAAAGAAATGAAATAATCTGTATCTTTTAGTCTTTGGGATCTCTATGTAACTCTCACTATGCATTACCAATGGCTCCTCTATTTTTTGTAAGTTACAAGTGGATCATTATGAACAAGAAAATATGGTGAGAGTCTCTCAGACTTGCACTTACTGTCTACTATTCCCAGGTGTGCTCTCAGACTACATACCTGAGAAATTAAATCAGGTATCAAGAGGACCTTAATACCATTGATGAAGGGGCAGCTAGGTGGTGCAGTGAATAGAGCACTGACCCTGGAGTCAGGAGGACCTGAGTTCAAATGTGGCCTCACACAACACAATATCCTTGTGTGACCTTGGGCAAGTCACTTAACCCCAATTGCCCTGCCTCCCCCCTCCAAAAAGCAAAAAACCCCAAAATATCATTGATGAAATTAGATAACCCTACCTCTTCTTTGTACCCAGCCAGCTGCAGTGGGGGTTTCCTTCAATTTTCACAGTAATAACCAAACCCCCTACACTGTGGTCAGAGCTGAAGTCTTTGCATCTAGAGTCACTGTGGGCTTGCTATTATGTCTGTCAAATGTTCACTAAAAGTTTAGCAATAGTGAAGTTGGCAGGGCTGCCTTAAAAGAAACAGTTAAGAAGCTAACAGCAATTCCCAGTTGCTGAAATGGAAGGTGTTGTGCATTAAGTCTGATTGGTTGCATTGAAACAATGAGTGTTCTAAAACCCTGCCTGGTATTATTTAGAACTTGCAATAGAAGGCTTTCAGTGAGCCTCATTATTACAACCCCTAATCTCAGTCGACAAACTGTTATGTGTAAATGATCAAAGCAGGTTTAGTTTCAATTGTGCATGGTCAAATAGCAGTTGCACACAGAGGTATTTAAGACCATGTGTAGCTTAAATGAAACATTGCCCAATGTATTATTTTGCATAGACTTGAGCAGTTAAAGACTAAAATAATGTTTGGAGAAAGTAACTGCTAAGATACAGTTCTTTGAAAGGAATGGTTTACACCACAGTTACAAAATAGAAACAACTAGCTATTAAGTCATCTAGAAGAAAATCTGGGTGTCATAGATCATATGATCACAGTTCTCTCCTAAAAACAAGCCAACAATATTAAAACATTATTTTAACAAAGATAAATTTTTTCTATACATTTTAGAAGGATATACAGGTATACGTATGAATTTTTACACAGAAATTCCCCTCTATGGGAAAAAGTACAAAGCTTTTGAGGCTATGATTTAGTCTCTTAAAAATAAATATAAATGATTTATTGCTGTTCTTTTTGTATATCACTATTACTTCCCAGGGACTCCCCTCTCCCATGCCCTAAGCCATAGAAGAATTCATTGTAACAAAGTAGAGTCAAATAAAACAAGACAACAAATTGACCGTGCCAAATAACCATAGGCCACAGCCCATACCTGTAAATTCACCATGACTTTGACAAGAGGCAGGAGGCTTCCTGTGTCACCATCATTTATCTGACATCAACTGGCACTGCATTTATCAGAGTTCTCAAAGACTATTGAATAGGATAAGATAAATAAGAAAGGAAGGAAGGATGGACGGACAACCATAGAATTAAACTGCCTAGTGCAGTCACCTTACTGTACAGATGGGGAACTTGATGGTCATAGAGATTAAGTGAATTACCAAAGGTAGTAAAAGAGAGATAAAATTGAACTGATCCTTTCACTGCAAATTCCTGGTAGGTCATGAAATCTGAGAATAGTGTCAATATGTAAATCAAGGTCACCAGAAACTTCAAGAAAAGTTCTGGGTACTCTCTGAAGTATTCCAAGGCTTTGATATAATAGATCTGATTTTATCATTAGGTTAGACAACAGATTAAAGTTGGGTTTTTTTGTTTGTTTTTTTAATGTCCCTTCTTAAAGCATAATGGTTAAGTGTGTAGCCATGGAAGGCTACAGATCCTTTGAAATCCTAAGTCCATTGCAGGGGTATGCTGCAACCAGCTCTACCCACTTCCTGCCAATTGTTAATTTTCAGCATGGGCACTTATACCTCAAAAAATCAGTGACCATTTCAAATAAGGGAATTATTTATTTATTTTTGTTTGTTGAGAAATATTAATAATGTAAATTAAAATTAAGTGTGTCCTGTGTACATTTATTTTTTTTTCCTCAGAGCTAGTTGTTAAAACATTTACCAGAACTCTCCTGTTTAAAGTATTGCAATGAATCTAAATAGCATCAAAAGAGATTTAGCTTTCACTTTAAGAAATAAGAATTGAGGGAATAGTTAGCCTTTGGAAGTGAAATTTCCCTTGCTAATGACTTTCATGAATGCATAAGAGAATTCATTGAAGGGATTCAATTAAGATTATGCTCATTTCAGTTAGTAAAAGATTGTGGTAATTTCCTCATTGTGAATGTACCAGGTGAGTGGAATAAGGATAAACTCCTGTATAGATCAGATGCTGCTTGAGGTCAAGGGCAATGTCTTTGTCACCTTACTTTTTAACACCTAATGAGACTGGAAAAGAAAGTGAGTATTTAGCAAGTATTTTCTTTCATGATAATCATCAGTGCCCTCAGCCTTGTTTCCACATTTCTGTGATTACACCTTGTGTTTCTTGAAGACACTTAGTTTTTTCTTCTCATTCCCCCAAAGGTCTATTAGCTTACCTTGTTGCTCATCCAGTGCCTTTCTTTTCTTCCACTCTCACCTCAAAGCTGATCATTGCAGCAGATATAATAGTCTTATACCTTTGATAACAATGTCCCTCATCAAAAATCACTGCAATTTGGTGAGCAAAAATTTTCTTGAAAGTCTTTTTTCTATTACCCCCCCCCCAAATCTTTCAATGTGACTTGAAGTCACAATAAAGCTGATAGGAAAAAAAATCTTTAAGTACTATTATATTAGCATCCCTTAGGAAAATGTTTTGCCATAGAAAATAGGCCATACCCTTGAGAAGTATGATTTTCAAACACATCTCAAATCTGTGTTGGAATAAATCTTTACAAAATAGATGAGGTTCTCCAATCATTCTCAGTAAATGTGAGTCGGTTGTTACCACACACATACTCCTCTGGGCATCCAATGCATTCTGTTGCTGAGCAAAGAAACAAGAATCTAACTTAAGTGGAAGACTGAGTCCATGTTTAGTCCAAAGCACGATCCTTTACAATCAATATTATGCCTTGATCAATAATTAGAGAACGCCCATTATATTACTTCACATATACCTACATCTAAAATAAAAATAGTCAGTTGATTAATCAATAAAAATTGATTAAGTGTCTATTATGTCCCAGGCACTGTTCTCAGTGCTGGAGATACAAAAAGAGACAGTCCCTACCTTCAAGTGCTTATAGTCTCATGGAGAGAAAACCCGCTAATATATACGATGCAACCTATGTACAGGATTAATAGGAAATACTTAACAGAAAAAAAGGCACTGGAATTAAAAAGAGTTGGGGAAAACTTCCCGTAGATAAATCACTCAGATTGAAAGCAAATAAATCTAATATTTTCTTTTACTTATTCCCGTCCATTAGTCAGTGCACTACTCTGTTATAAATGAAGGTAGCTGATTCCTAATTAACTGATGTTTTTGGCCAGAGCTGTGATTTCATTAGTGTAGTTAACCTCAATGAGTTTATCAATACAGGTCAGTGACTACTCAGCAACTTAAAATCTTAAAGAGTTGGGCACTGAGATTTAAGTGACTTAGCCAAGACGAGAAAGTAAAAACATATCAGAAATAGACCTTGAACCCAGGCCTTGCTAACTCTGAGGTCAGGTCTTCCTCCTCTGTGCAAATTATACTACCTTTTCTGATTAGTAGAGTAGATTGACATTTCCTACATGTGAACTACCTGTCTAAAATAACATTCAGAGACATATGCAATAGATTTTACTATGCTGGACAACTTCATGAATCCTTAAGTGGAGCATGGAGCTCAACTGAGGTTTGTTGTTTTTGTTTTTTGCATGTTTATGTGTCATGGATAGAGGATAAGATGTCAGGGATACCAGGGGATAATTTCCCCTGATGCAAGGATGGCCATATAGTGTTTTATAATTGACAGAGCACTTTAATATACTCACAATCACACTGTGATGTAGGCAGACTAGATGTTATCCCCATTTCAAAGATGGGAAGAGAGAATCTCAGAACAGTGATGGAGGTGAGGTCCCTTGACTCATAATTCAGTGACCTTTTTGGTTTACCAAGCTGTATCACATCACTCCATGTGTTGTTATGATTTGGGGAAATGAGACCCTGAGAGGACCTTTGTCCTCCTACATGTCTCCCTATCCTAGTTAATTGATGTCTGAAATCCCACAGAGTCAATCTTTTTCTTTTATGAAAATGCAAATAGCTTTGGGATGGTGAGTAGCTGGTGAGGGTGGGAGCACAGAGGGGAGAAAAAGTACAAAAAGAGCCAAATGACAATCCCAAAGAAAAAGGGCATAAGGGGCAAAATGAGGCAGTCAGCTGCTCTAAAATGTCTAATGTCTGTCCTTGATCACGTGCAACAGAAGCACACGGGATATGGAGAATATATAATTCCTTCTCCTTTTCAAAGTCATCTTTGAAATCCAAATACAGCATAAAATGGAACCATGAGACTAGGGAGGCCAAATCCCTACCTTCTCTAGAAATTGGAGAGAAGTTGGCCTTGGTGACAACTGTGGAATGGAGGTCAAAGAATCTCATAAAGTAGACATAGTTTCAAATTTCTCTAGTGTGCCCTGTCCTACATTGCTACTAATGAATTAGTGCCCAGAACATCTTTATTCTAATAAATCTTTAACTTACTGACTTAACTACTGATTTTGTTGTGCCCCTTTGCTCCTGGAGAATATTTCTGTGCTATGTAAGATAATATTTATGTTTTCACTTTGTCACCAAAAGGATATAATAGCATACATAATTTACCTATAATTCCTAAATGTTATATTTTGAATGTGGTAGGAGCTTTGGGGTTTTTTGGGGGGAAGAAGCTATTTCAGTGGAAAATCTGATATCCCCCCCCCAAAAAAAATGTTAACTTGCCTTTTTGCTATTGTACTCACCGAGGGATATCTATCGTGTCACAACTAGGAATGATAATTGAATGAAGAATTGGTTTTTATTGCATCTAATAAAAAGCAGCTCTTATTATTTTTTTTACAAATTACCCATAATTACAATTGTCTGGAGAGTGTCTTATCATCCTGAGTAGGACAGAAATAAGCTAGATGCACAATAGTACTTCCCCTTGTATGATTTAAACTTGCATTCTCATTAATGGGGATGTAAATTAGCATTACAGCAAATTTGGTTCATATCACTTTACTGGACAGATTCTAACTCCGCTGGATAACAGTCTTTTAGTAGACATGTAATTTATTTCCATCCTGTTTCAGTTCAGAGGAGCATATGTAGTAGAGCTGATGAGAGAGAGAGGGGGCGGGGGAGGGCAAAGAGAGAAAAGAATGAGGATACTGAGAACTTTATAGCATCAATGCTCACTTCATAAAATGTTATATAGCTGTCATGGTCTCTTAAAGCAGCCTCGTAGATAAGTGAAACATTTACCAGCCACATTTGGGGGATTATTTATTTTTATGATCAGGTCCTCTGCCCCTTCTTCATATCTCTTCCCTCACAAAGAGCAAAAGCAAGTGAAATCAATAATTCCTCTTTTCCCCTTACAATGTTAGATATAATGTGGCACAATGAATAGAAATTTGCCTTCAAATCTGGGGAAACCTTGGTTTAAGAGCCACTTCTAATACCAACTATGACCCTGGATTAGTCCTTTAACCTCTTGATATTCTAGGCAACTCCCTAAGATCATAAGGCTGCAGAGAAGGTGATGACCCGTGTTAATAAAAATAAAGAGAATTTCCTCACCTGAAAGTTCCTGATACCAATGAACTCACTGGTCCAGTTCACTCCTCATCCTTATCAGCAGTAGTAACATAAGGGTATAGTGCCAGACTTGGGAGTCAGGAAGTCTAGAGTTCAAATCCTACTTTTGACACGAGTTGTATGATCTTGGGCAAGTTGTTAAACCTCAACCAACTTTCTAAGATTTCTCTCCTAAGCCAGAAAGTTCTGCACTGATACTTCACATAGTACCCTGAGGCTCCAAGATAAAGATACATATGAGTGCTAGCCCCACTTTCTTTCCCAACAGTCAACACAGCCACTAATTCCATCATTTTCTATAGTTCCTAAAAAGTGGCTAGTACTAAGTAAATAACCTTTTATTAAGGAGTTGGTAATGAGAGGATTACAAAATCTAAAGCTAGAAAGGCCCTTAGAACGTGTCCAATCTAACCCACTCATTTGATAGGTGAGGAAACTGAGACCCAAAGAGGCTACATGACTTTCTCAAAGTCAAATAGCTAGTAAGTGGCAGAGGTGAGATTCAAATCTAGGCTGAGTAAAAATTAAATGTTCTTTCTGACTCTTTGGCCAGGATTTATAGAAATGCCATGCTAACAGAAGAATTAGATTTCTGATCAGTTCCAGTGGCCATATCAACAGGTGACCACGCTGAATCTGGAACCCAGATCCTCTACCTTCAAATCTAATTACACTGTTAAAATAGTGAAGCATTATTCAAGTTTTAGATAAATTCTCATGTAATGGTATTCAGAGGAATTTCTGTCTACTATTCTCTCAAGTGTCATCAATGAGGACAACTTCACAGTCGTTTTCTCAATACCCACTTCCCAAAAGACACATAGAATCTTTCTGGATATATGCAGCAAGGACGAATTCTCCGTAATTCCATTTCTGGCTCCTGACACTTATAGTATATGAGACTTGTGACTATAACATGTGATAATAACTCTTCAATCTACTTCATACAAGAAGGTTTATTGCAGATATTATTTTGGTGGAAAGTATTGTTACTTTAGAAGCCTCATGGCACAGTGGTTAGCATGGTAGGCTTGGAGCCAAGAAGACCTAAATCCAAATCCATCCTCTGACATCTATTAACCACATGACCCTATACAAATCATTTAACATCTATATACTTCAGGCAGCTCTCTAGAATGTATCTGCTAAATCAGAGGTGGATTTTAATCTAACATACTAGGTATTTAATTGATGCTTGCTGATTGATTGAATGATAATTGGTCCTGGTGTTAGGAGTTTCCATGCTGATGAAATCATACATCCTTTGTGTGATTTATTGTTATACCCCTTTATTGTTGTAGCCATTTTTCTAAGGAAAGAAATGAGTTATCAAGAGGTTCCCTGAAAGGACAGATCTGGGCTTTTGGGGAGTTTTTTTCTGGCTTCTTGTCTCCTATATTCTCTACTTACTAAGCTCTATTCTATTTTATTGACACTCACCAGGCTTTCTAAAGAAGCAGCAAATTTTGAAGATGACAAAGTGTCCTGAGATATTTAAATGAATAAAACTCTGTAGGCATAAATGAGGAATAAATTAGAAATGTATGGGTATGTATGGATAAAATAGGAAAAGTGTTAGCCTTGGGGTAAGGAGAAATCTGAGTTCAAATCCTATTTCTTCACTACTTCAAAGAGATAAAAAGAAAATAGAAAAAGCCCTATATGTAGAAAAATATTTATTGTAGCTCTTTCTATAGTAGAAAAGTTTTGAAATGAAGGGGGTGGCCATTAATTAGGCAATGCCTAAACAAATTATGGTCTCAAAATGAAATAGAACACTATTTAAGCAGAAGAAATTACTAGCTAGATAGTTTCAAGGAAACCTGGGAAGACCCATATGAACTGAAGAAAAGTAGAGTGAGCAGAACCAAGAGAACAATGTATATAACAATAACAATATTGTAAGGATCATTTTAAATACTTTAAAAAAACCTCTGATCAATACAATGACCAACTGATTCCAGAGGCCCGAGAGAGGCGATAGACTTAAAATACAGAATAAAACATACATTTTCAGACACAGCCAACATGGAAATTTGCGTTGCCTGAATATGTATATTTACTACAAGGGCTGAACTTTTATTCCCCCTTTGGTCCATAGGGTAGTGGTGGGGGGGGGGGTTGGAGAGTAGAAATAAAAACAAGGTAGCAAAAGGGGGAGGGATGAGGTCATTGAGGAATGTATGTGTGTATGTGTGTGTGTGTGTGTGTGTATTTTAATTCAGAGAAGATATTAGAAAGCAGTTTAGAGAGAAGCACAGACAAACAGAACAGTGTTGAAAGCTACATGTTGAGCTTATTATGTACTTAAAAAGAAAATCAAGCAATACATAATAGGGATCTGCAAGTTTAATGCAATCCTCTTTTTCTGTTCTGTTCTGTATTAACAAAATACCATTTTATTTATATGTGTTAAGTTCAGAATAAAAATAAATTTAAAAAATACAAGTCTTATTCTATTACATTTACTACCAGTGTGACACTAACTTAACCTCTCTGAGTGTCAGTGAGGTCATGCATAAGATATAGATAATAATCCCTGTAGTACTTACCACATTGGTTGGTTGTAAGAGTCAAATTAAATAGGTAAAGGGCTTCGGGAACTTTACTGTATTCTATATCTATCAGTTATTATTCTTTAGCATAGTAAAAAAAAATTTGAACTGTTCTAAATTCATTCAATCCCTGGAGATGTGGACAATCTAATGAGGAAAACCAAAGTCTCTTAGGTAGCGATGGGTCTTACCTTAGCACTACACATCTCTGCTCTACTAGATTTCAAGAATATATGGGTACAAAATCCACTCAGTAACAAAGTCCGATTGCTTCTGCAATAAAACTGCTTAGTCACACATATGGAAAGTATTTAACATCATTTGTTGCAGTGATTTAATTAAACTTTAAGCACCACATCTGTTTGAAAACATATCAAGGAGACAGAGATGCTCATTGTGTGGGAGTTGACTGACAGGGAAGAACAGATTGACTTGGCATGTTAGTGGAACTCATTAATCTTCTTCAAGTATGTACCGTGGAAACATGGAGTTCTCTCCACAAGCTGTTACCCAAACAGCACTTTTACTCACACATTTGGAAACCTAATTGTGCACGTGGTAAACACAAGTTTAAACTAGGGGCAGAGGGGAAAATGTATTTTTTTCACAATAAAAGTTTCCTGTAATTGTATGCAAGGTGCAACATTGACAATGGAGCACCGACCTTTGTAAATCAATGAGCAATGACATATTGCTACTCAATTCTGGAGTCTTCATATTTGGAGTTAGTCTTGGGGATCACTTCGCATAGACTGAACCTTCCTTTAGTGAACTTGGTATGTTTTATTCATGCCATAAGCGTAGGCATGCAAGGAATATGGGCTTGGTATGTCAGTATACCGCAGGGAGAGTGTTACCATTGACCCTTCATTTTCCCCTAAGCAAACTTTGAAGTTTCAGTCATTTTTGTCTTATGTCTCACCCTTGATTAATAGTAAATTACTGGGACAATAATCAAAGGCTGTGCAGGTGACTCTGAAAAAGGAAATACCCAATTAGGTCTGTCCAGCTACCATCTGGAAGGTGTGTTCACCACATACGTCTATGATTAAATCATAAGGATTTTTTTTCCTTTATAGAGTGTTTGTGGTTCATTTGATTTAGTTGTGTCCAACTCTTTATGACCCCATTTGTGGTTTTCTTGACAAGGATATTAGAATAGTTTGCCATTTCCTTCTCCAGTTCATTTTACAGATGAGAAAATTGAGACAAACGGGGTTAAGTGACTTGCCTAGGGTCACACAGCTAGTAAGTGTTTGAGGTCAGATTTGAACTCAGAAAGATGAGTTTTACAGACTCCAGCCTGGCACTCTACTCACTTCACCACCTAACTGCCCCAAATGCTGCCCCTGAGTGTTTGTGTATATATACCATCAAGAGAAGGAAAAAGACTAGTGGTAATGTGTGACCCAAGGGTCTGCTGGTCGCACCTATTCAGCCTATGTTCTCCATGCTCATGATTACAGTACTCACATAATTCAAAAATAAATTATGCTTACAACCTGGAGAGGGATATTCAGAGTAAATTCAGAGGAAGATTAGAAGCCAAAAGCACTCAAGGGGTAAAAGACAATGATTAGACTCACATTCTCTTCCTTTTATTTTTTTTTTTTTGAAGAAAGTATAATAGAAGGAAATAGGATGGAGACCATGTGCAAACACACACACACACACACACACACACACACACACACTCACAGACACACACAGACCAAAAAAAAATTGGCGGGAGTAACAGGCTGATGGGAATTTTCATGTTTCTAAAATCTCTGGCTTTGTTCTTTATCTGAATGCTGTCTCTGCAAATTTAAATCAATCTTATTTCAGAATGCTGGGTTTATAACTGAGAAGAAAAAGTGCAGATGGCTAAATTATACTCACTTGTTCAACACCATGATCACTTTCTGTAATGTGGTTTTAAACACCTGAAATTAATTAGAGAGGCTATTTTAATGTACCGAGCATGATTTAGAGTTCAAGCTTAAATACATATATATGAGTTTTTATTTCAAGGTGCCACACATTTCAAACATGCACATTCTACAATCAGTTTTTCTTTTATCTTTTAATGAGGAATCCTAATGTTAAAGGAAAATAAATAGCCAATCTTCAGCAAGAGCTTATAAATATGAGAAGAAACTGAGTTTCATTTAAAACACATTTCTTGACCACCAAGAGTATACTAGCTATTGTGGCTCGATAGCATGTCCCCAGACCATCTAGAAGGAGATATGACACAAATAATTTTAATACCAGATGGCATGAGATAATTCCACAAAAAGTAAAAACTAAAGTGCTAAAACAGTTCTGAGAAGGGAGAGATCACTTCTGAGTGGGTGAAGTCATGTGAGATCTGAGTTTGGAAGAGAGGTAGGATTTTCATATGCAGAAATATGAAGAAAATGCATTTCTAGCAAAGTAAATAGTGTGAAGAAAAACCATGGAAGTGTGAAAAAAGCAAAGTTCAGGATCTGAAATTGTCCAGTTTTCATTAAGTTTATGTTGTATACAGGGAAATAGTAAAAAAAAAAAAAACCTAAAATGGTAGACTAGGGCCAAGTCAGAGAAGGCCTTCAATGACAAAAAATTTGGAATATGGATATTATTTGGTAGGCAATTAGGGAGCACTGAGGATTTTCAAATGGAGGGGTGATATAATCAAAACTCTGTACTTGGAAGATGGGAAAGACATCAGCATATAGGATGGATTTCAGAAAGCGAGACTAAAAATGGGTAGACTATTTAGGAAGTGATTTTAGTACCCCATGAGAAAGATTAAGAAGCTCTGAAATGGCATGGTAATGAATAGGGATGGGAAAGAGACACAGGAAAGGCACCACATAGAAATAATTTACTTGATTTGATCACATATATCAGAGAGGAGTCAAGTAAGAAAAAGAATTAAAAAAGACTAACGTTTGGGCTTGACTAATTGAGCAAATGCTAATGTCATTAGTCGAAACAGGGAAATAAGAGAAACAGAATATACACACACCTATATATGTATGTATATATATAATATGCTTGTACACATATGTATACATACGTGCATATATACATATACCTATATAATGACAATACCTTATATGTGCTCTCTACATATGCATATATAGAAAAAACATGATTTCACATATAATTCATGATTATATGAATATAACACATAATACATGTTTGTACTGGGTATATATATATATATATACATATATATGCATGTGTGTATGTGCATGTATTTATATTACAATGAATTTTGGATTAATCAAGTATAGTGATATACTAGAAGAGCATCTCAGACAGAAACATTCAGCAGATAACTGGAATGTGATGGTGATGCTTAAGAGAAAAAGGCCAGGTCAAGAAATACAGAATTGTAACTTGTCCTCATTGCTGATATGTAAAGCCATGAGATGACCAACGTAGTGAGGAAGTAAAGGGCTGAGAACAGATAGTCAGAGCATTTCCACCTTGGGGTATCAAGAAGTTAGAATATGTGCCTCTTGAAAATAGAGCTTTTGTTTTCTTCCGTTCTTTGGATTTGCATCCCCAGGGCCCTTCTCCACATCTGTTTGGCAGCACATGAAGCCACATGAGATGATTTAAGTCAGGGGTTCTTAACCATTTCTTCATTATAGACCCCTTTGGCAGTCTGGTAAAGGCTGTGGAGCCCTCGTCAGAATAACCTATTCAAATATAGAGTATAAAATGCATAGGATTACAAAGAAAATCAAATATACTGAAATTTTCAATTTTTCAGTTTAAAAAAGTAAAATGAGTTTATAGGTCCCAGGGTAAGATTTCCTCCCCTATAGCTCTTGGAGGTGCTCTGGGTCAGAGACAGGGCTCACTATTTCCACCTAACTACTTCTTACCTGCCACTCTCCCCTTCCATCCACCCCATTCCTGCTGTCCATATTGCTGTTCTAATAAGTGCTTAATGAAGGCTTGTTGATTGATTGAAGGGGGAGAATAGGACCTAGGGAAGTGGTCAAAAATTATCAAGATTTAGGAAATGGATGACAAAAGCGCTTTGTTACAAAAATCAAGGTAAAAGAGTTTCAAGAATGAAAAGATAGGGCTGGTGTTAAACATGTCAAATGTTACAGGAAAAAAAACCATCAAATTTATTTTTATAAAGAGCTAACATTAATATGACAGTATCAGGTTTGCAAATGTCTGACATTTGATCTTTACCACAAGTAAAGTGCTTTTATTTCTCCCATTTTGTATATTAGGAAACTGAGACTAAGAGAAGTTAAATTACTTACCCAGGGTCACATAGCTAGAATCTCAAGCAGGATTTGAACTCAGGTCTTCCTTGACTACAAATCCAATGTTCTGTCCATTACACCACAGTTTATTGGTCTAGAGTAATCAGAAGCTAGATTGGAAGTGAAAACAGCAAGTATATACTACTCTGAGCACATCACTTAACCTCTGCATTCGTTTCCTCATCTGCAAAATGGGGGTAATAATAACATCCTTCCAGGATTGTTGTGAGAATCAAATGAGATAATATTATTATTATCTAAAGCACTTAGTATAGCATTTGACATGGTAAGTACCATTTAGATGTTAACTATTACTGCTACCACTACTTCTATGTTACAAGGATTGGAGGGGGGAGGATGTAAAGTGAGAGGTAAGATTATAGGTTGAAGGATTCTAGAAAGGCCTCTGTTTGTGAATGGAGGGGAAGAAGCCAAGAAATGGCTTGCTTATTAAAAAGAAAAGGAACATCTGAAGGGAACAGTGTCCAACTGAAGGTGAGAAGAGACGAATATCTGAGGTATTAAAAAAGAAGATGGATAAAGATAGAGCATCATTTTTGAATGGACCCAGTTTCTTTTTTTTTTCTGACTCATATAAAGAGGTGTCCATCCTTCTTTCCAAATCTGTCTGGAATGGGCAAATTGTCAGTTGCCCCAAGGTGGTCTGAAAGAATCAATGAACTAAAAAGTGAACCATGTAAACCTTTCCTATTGGTAGGATTAAGCTCACTGTAAAGAGAGATAGAAATAACTCTAGGAGACTCTTAAATAATTTTGTGTGCCTTGTTATGTGTCACTGAAGTTGGGTCTCCACATGAAGAGAACAGAAGTGGTCAGATAAAATATAGCTCCTTTATAAGGCTAGAATAAAGTAGTATGACTTGGGGGGTGTTACAGTTTGCTATGTTATATGCCCCAAACCAACCGTGTCATAATAGGATTCTTCTGGAATTTGCCTGAAAGCAGCCAATTTTGCCTTCATTCTAGGTATTTCTGGTAAAGGTTTGAGTTTTATTGGAGTGATTTATCCAGATACTCATGTATTTTAAATGTATTTACGTATGTATTTCCCAGTGATTTTGAGAGGAAAATCAAGAAAATGTTTTCCTCTCATAATTTCTCCCTATACTATTTTTTTTCTTTGAAAAAGCCTCCCCAGTGCCAGCAGATGCTTCTGTAAGTGAAAAGTGCTTTGCTATTGCCAGGGCAGACAAAGAGTGCTGATTGCTACTGGCTGTAGTGGGGAGAGAGTGAGTCAGTCCTCACTCCTCCATCTCCATCCAGCTGCTTCTCACCTGCCCTTCTCCCCTTACTTATGTCTCTTGCCTACCTTCCTTGGACGTATGCAGTCCTAGTGACCTAGGGCTGTGGGAGCTGCCTGTTCCTCGCCTCATTTTACCATAGATTCTTAAACCACCAGTCTAAAGCTTGCAAGGCAATTCTAAATATTCTGCCTTTCAATCATCTCCATCTCTCTGTCTCACACAACAGCACAGCCTCACATAAAACAATGTCTCACTGTAAGCATGGAAGAATTGCTGAAGAGAAAAGAAAAAAAAAAGAGACAGATTATAATTAACTTTACCACTGATTTCTATGCAACTCCAGGTGAATCACTATTCTTAAGTAAATTGAAGTTAGAATCTCAAAGAGTACTGAAGCTTCCCCAAGGTATTAGGAACCAAATGATCATGTCATTTCCCCCTTCTCCTTTATCTTCCATCTCATTTGAGTGAAAATATCTAGGAAAAAAGAACAGAAATTATGCAAGAAAAGATGGTAAATCCCTGAAGCAATAATGAGATGGGGCTGAGGTATCTTTGAAAGAGGTAATGCCCTCCCAGGCCATCCAGCTAGCACCCGGGGAGTTTGTTCAGCCAGCCACTCTGATTTACCAAGTCTTTTATCGTCATGGATTGGAAGGTAGATGGGAGGCAAGTGTTTTATCCCCATTTTACTGTTGGTGAAAGAGACACAGAAAGGTAAATGGTCTGTGCTAGAGGCACATAGCAAGTGACTCTTGGAGCTGAAGAGAAAACTCTAGGATCCTGAATCCCAGAAGATTATTTTCATTCCTAAACTTTGCTAGAGCTTTCCTATAGCTTTCATTGCTGAGAATTGTAAACACCTCCCACTCAGAAATTGCACCATTGGGTATTAAAAGCATGTGCAAAGTCCATCATTGGGAAAAGACTCAGGCACAATGAAATACATTGGAAATAGCACAGCAAATGCATATGTTCTCTTATAGCAGCTTTCAAGGCAAATGACTTGACTACCTGAAGTTCGGAAGAACAAATCAACCAGAGTAGCCATTCTTCTTTCTGATGGTTAATTATTTTCCTATTGGCATACAGGAAAGGTCAGAGTGGACCATTCAACAGAGCGCGACAGAGAGAGAAAGAGAGACAGAGAAAAAGAGAGATAGAGAGAGAGAGACAGAGACAAGATAGGGGTGTGGTGGAGAGAGACAGAGAGAGATGGGAGAGTCAGAGACAGACAGACAGACAGACAGAGACAGAATGGAACATTTTGGAGCCATCAGTCTCCTGATAGCAGCATGGTATACTAGACTGTGTGTTGACTCTGGAGTCAAAGAAAACAAGTTCAAATCCCACCTTAGATTCTCACTACCTGTGTGACCCTAGGCAAATCAATTAATCTCAGGTTTCCTTCTCTGTAAATTAACGGTATTGATTAGATGACTATAAGTTCTAGTTCTAAAAATATTCTCCCTAAATGTATTATTTCTTCTCCTCTGATACTTTGGTCCCAATTTTAAACAATAGAGTTTACAGGCTTAGAATTGGAAGGCACCTTAGAAGCCAGGGCCTCTAGTTCCATCCCCTTCTTTTATAAATGAAGAAATAGAGGTACAAAGAGGTTGAGTGACTTGCCCAGAGTCACACAGATAATAAGGGGCAGGGTTCAAATTTGAACTCTGGATTGAGTATAGCATCTTTCTATTGTACCATGCTACTCTCCCCTAGCTTTTTGTCTATTTGGTTTGTTTTTCCCTCTGTACTTTGTTAAGCTTCCTAGAAGGAGCTAGATGGTTCAGTGGATAGTATTGGGCCTAGAGTTGGGAAGACCTAAGTTCAAATCCAACCTCAGACTTCCCTAGCTGTGTGACCCTGGGCAAGTCACATGACATCTATTTGCCTCATTTCATCATCTACAAAATGAACTGGCAAAGGAAATGGCAAACTGCTCCAGTATCTCTGTCAAGAAAACTCAAAAAGGCGTCACAAAGAGTCAGATAAGACATGGCAAGCCATCCTAGTGTCTTTGTAAAGAAAACCCCATGCAGGGTCAGAAAGAGTCAGACAGGACTGAACAACAATAACACCACCTCTTATACACCTTGCTGGGTATAAAGCTCTTGGGTGAACACTGATATAAGGGAGGCCTTGGTTGTGAAGATTTGATCTTAGAAGTGATGAATCATCATTCTGACTTTTTCTAATGCATTTGTGAAGTAAGAATATTTGTCTATATAGGATAATCCCTCTATTCCCAAATTCCTTACCCAAAGAAACTAGTTCACTGTAATATCGAGCAAAGGTTTGAATACTGTTAGCTTTTTAGTGCCTAAATTACCCTTATCACCACCCCACAGTTCTGGACTCTAGGCTCTTAGACTTTTCAACTCAGAAATTTTTCCATCTTTTTTTTTCCCTTCAAACTTTATGCATAGCGACCCAACTCCAATCCCACTATTGGCCTATTCTCTTGCAAGGCATGCAAATTCAATCTGTTGGTTTTTTTGGTTTTTTTTAAGAGCCAAAAGCTGCCCCTTCCCCCAACTCCAGAGTGAAAGGCTTGTGACCATAACTAGGAAATCTGCTATTATCACCCATTCTGCCCTAAGAGCAGGCAGAAATATCAGTGGGATTTGAGGAAGATGATCTTTTCACTCAGAATTGTCTGACGTGAAGTTGCAGTAAATTCTTTAGCTAACTTCCCTAGTATCAGAGGTAAAATATCTGTACAAGTAGTTGTGAGTATTTCCAGTAGATGAACCAAGTTGGTCCAGCCCCAGCAGTAAATAAAGCATGCAGCATTCAGTTCTTCTGTTTCCTGTCATGAATATGTTTGCTGAACTCATGTAGAGCGTAATAAGGCAACTAGAGCCCACCTGGCAAAATGGGTTGCCCCTCCATCAAGTACCTTTCCTGGCTCTCACATTAAACAGGGCACTGCAGTGCCCTTCCCAGACCTTGAACTCAGGGATATATAGGATCATGGATTGTAGCTACACGGGACTTCAGATGCTATTCTAGTCTGAGGAAATGAAACTGAGGCCTGAAGGTTATGTAACTTGCCTGAGGTCACAAAGGTAATAGGCTTTAGAAGAAGGATTTGATTCCAGGTCCTCACACTTCAGAGTTAGGCCTCTCTCCACGGTACCATGTTGCAGGATACTCTAGCCTGTCCTCCACTCTATTCTCTGATTTCTTCCCACACTCATCAAAATGTACTTGTCTTGACCCATCATATTTCTATTCCATACCTCATGGCCCCCTACTAAGGTAACTAATCGGATAAACTAATTCAAGCTAAGGAATGAATGCTTAATAATGGACTCAATGATAACATTTGAATATTCACAAGAATAGTATTTGAATTTTTACAAGGACACCATTTGAATTTTTAAGTTCTCAATGTCTTAACCAATTGAAAAAAGGACTGAATTTTCAGCCGAACAAGACAATGGGGGAAATATTAGGGGAGAGAAGGGTCTTATGACATCTCTCAGACACTCCATCTTAGACAATCCATTACCCAGGTACAAGGGCCTATTATGTGTCAGGTTTTGTTCCAGATGCTTGGAATATAAAGTCATAAGTGAAGTAGCAGTGCCTCCTCGAAGGAGTTGTTTACATATATAGATTATGTATAAGATAGCTACAGAAGAGATTTGGGGGGGGGATATGGGGCTGACAGGGGGTGATAATGGTGATCTAGAAGCATAGCCAAGGTGTCAAAGTTAAAACATCAATGAGACAGGATCTATTTAGCACGGGGTCTATGCGGACACTTGGCCAGTTAAATTAGAGGTTGGTGCTAAGGGATTTAAAGTCAGATTAGGGTGTGGGACAGAACAAGGGAGGCCAAACCCTTCTCTGAGGTGGAGAACAGAAAAGCTAATAAGAGGTGTGGTCAGAGATCTAGCTTTTAATTCTGTAAAATGGAAGAGCGTTCAAACAAGAGCAGGGTTGAAATCCAGAGCAATAACTAGGATCTATTCTCAGGAGTGTGATTTGTGTACCATCCTAAGAAGAGTCATACTTTAAAGATCATCCTGAAGCCTTCTAACCAGCTCCATCCATAGAAGGGGTAGGGAGATAAAGTGCTTTGATGTAGTGTCTTTGACTTCTTCATCCTATATATAAGCATAGTAGGGAAAATACAGCACTCTAGGGCTTGGAAATGAAAGAAGGTACAGGTGGCCCCTTGTATTTTGATCAAAGAAATTCCCCTGAGTTGCTCCTAGTCAAGCAGGTTTACACAGGATAGATGAAATGAAAGAATTTGCTTGTATCAGAAACAGGAAGAGGAGAAATAGGAGGAGGAGGAAGAGGGAAGGAAGGATGGAAGGAAGGAAGGAAGGAAGTAAAGAGGGAGAGAGAGAGGGAAGGGAGGGAGGGAGAGAGGGGGGAATAAAGAGGGAGGGAGAGAGGGAGGGAGAGAGGGAGGAAGAGAGGGAGGGAGGGAGAGAGGAAAGAAGGAATAAGAGGAGCACAAGAAGCCTTTATATAGAACTTGAAGGTTTTCTAGATGATCTCACTTGATCCTCACAATAACCCTGTGAAGGGGTGCTAAAACTCCCTATTTTAACAAATGAGGAAACTGAAAGTGAAAGAGGTTAATAGACTTGCCCAGTCACACAGCTGGTAGGAACTGAGGTTTTCTGGATTCCAAATTCAGAATTGGATACATCATGCCACGTAGCAGTACTTGTGCCAGAATATTTAAGGGGATAATAATTAATTAATCATAGCAATAAATAAATATAATATATAATAATATCAATAATAAATTAATATTTTATGTGTAGGGCTCCTTTCTTATCTCTTGGAGTACACTAGGCTATACTATAAAATGTATTGTCAGAGGCAATGGATGTGGAGGTGAGACAGCACTTTATTGAGAGTAAGAGTGTTACATGCTTGGGAGATAACTCATTTAAACTGGGAGGTATAGTCTTTACATCACCATTCCATGGACTTGTCTTGGTCCCAGAATCCCTATATAGAATCCATCAGAATTAGGGAAGTAAGCAATCATGAGAATTGTAGACAAATTATATGTGCATATTATGATTACTCCCCTTTCTTTACTCTGTGACCCAGACAAACTGACTTTTCTCTGTTCCTCATGTATGACACTTCACCCTCATCTCCATTCCTTTTCTTCAGCAGTCTCTCACGCCTGGAATTCACTGCCTTCCTACTTCCATAGAATCCCCCTCTTCCTTTAAAAGGTACGTCAGGCACCATCTTCTGCGTGAATCCTTTCCTTATTTCCTCAACTGCTAGGGTCCTAATTCCCAAATTGCCTTGCTTTTAACTATTTTGGATTGATTTATATTCATTTTATATTATACACACACACACATACACACACACACACACACATATATATATATTTGTTGTTTCTTCCATTAAAATGTAAGCTTCTTGAGGTCAGGGGCTCTTTTACCACTTTTTGTATCCCCAGTCCTTAGCACAGAGCCTGGCTCATAGTTAAGGACTTAATAAATGCTTATTGCATTAAATTTAGAGCAAGGGCTAAATTTTGCTTTTCTTTTAAAATCTGAGCACTTTGGCACATTAGTTGGCACTTAATAAATGCTTATCGACTGATTAACTTAGTGCCAGGCACTGTTCTGAGCACTACACACACAAATATAAATTAGGTAATACAATCCCTGACTCCAAAGAGTTTACATTCTAATAGGAAAAATAGTATGTAAAGGCGTGGATTTTAAAATATACCTGAGCGGGGGTTATAGAGCATTGTAGTGGGTCTGTAATTGTCCTGCAAGTGGGACAGAATCCCTGGTGCTGGGAAAGGGAAAATAGAAGCCCCCTGGTCAGAGCTGGGGGACCCAGGGAAAAAGGGTAAGGATTTTGGGGGAGGGGGAAGGGGTCAGAGTGTGAGTCACCTGCTGAGGAAATGGCTGGAAAGTGCATGGAAGCCTGGTGCCCAGATACCCAACAAGATAAGGTGAAATCTTTGTTGGCCTTTTGGGGCACACTATACTTTAATAGCTCCCGTAGCTTGCAATATAGCCCTCAGGCAGTGGTACCAGACTCCCCAGAGGTAGTCAGACACACAATAGAAAGGAAGACAGATTCAGTCACACAAAGAAAGTCACCCAAGTTACTGGACTCCTTGGAACTACATCCCTCTCCTTCTTGTCAATGCTATTCTCTCTAGGCTAGTTTAGAAAATAATAACCCCCAAAGCCTAGATTCTGCTTTTTTGTGCTGCCTATAGACAAGTTAAGACTGGAAGAGAGGTAAATGTCCCTGTTAAAGCTATTGGCATCAGTTGCTGTCTTCCCATCCCACAGATAAACTTTCTCTGCCTTGTTCATCGTGGTGGTGTTGGCATGCTTTCTTGGCATGGGTCTAGCTTCATTCATAGATCAATCAATCAATCAATCAGGGAGCATTTAGTGCCATGTCAGGCATTGAGCTAAAGAGTAAGGTTACAAATACAAAGAATAAATCTACTCCTACTCTTAAGGAATACAGATGGATCAGGCAGCCATATATATGGTGTGATTTTAAGGGAGCCAAGAAAGCTCCTCAAATCAGCAATATCTCTTCTACCAACCTCCCTTTGCCCCGCAAATTTCCATCATCATTCTTTCCTTTAAGCTAGATTTTTGGAGGCAGTTTTGGAATATAAATGTTTTCCTGGAGGGACAAAACACTAAGCCCTACCCATCCATTAACACCTTAGGGCAAATTAGTTTATCAGTTCCTTAGCAGAAAGCAGGCCCCTAAGGAACAGAAACCTGTCTAGTTTTGCTAGAATAGAGTCTGGAGCCTAAGGCCATGCCCAACTCAGGTACCTAAAAGAAGATAACCCTCTCTGTTTTATATTTACCTTTATTAATCCCAAGTGAGAGTAGGTGGGATAGGTCTTGTACAAAGTCTTATTTTTCTCATTTCACTCACGTAGCCGCCACAGACTAAGAAAGTTTGTGCTTACCAAAGTGACAGTGGCAGAAAACTTCACTTTTTTTCTGCCCACATTAACAGAGAAGTCCCTGAAATGCATGACTGAGTGGCTAAAAGAGGAAGCCATCCAGTGTGCATGCCAGGGCCTGCAGGCTGAGAACCTTCCCAGCCAGCTTATCCATCTCCTTCAGTGAGCTGGTGATCTGCCGACTCCCTCAGACATTTCATTATTTTCACAGATGGTTTTGTTTTCCCTTCGAAGGACTCAGTGCCTCACAGAGAACAAATATATGTCATTCTAAAATTTAAAGAAAAAAAAAAGGAAAAACCATAGAAATCTCAAATAAATGTAGAAAAAAATCAATCAAAATTAGTTGTTGAATCTGAACCCTGGGCCCATTTATAAAAAGTGAAAGTAGAGTTCCCTGCCTTGGAAGAGCTTTGGTAACCTTTTTCATGATATTATTTTTCATTAAATCTCTGGTATCATAATGTGACTTAGTGGATAAAGAGATGGCCTGGGAATCTGGAAGCCATTTGTATTATTCAGGTGTGACTGACTCTTTATAATCCCATTTCGAGGTTTTCTTAGCAAAGATACTGGAGAGTTGGATTTTTTGTTTGTTTGTTTGTTTGTTTTTGAGGCAATTGGGGTTAAGTGACTTGCCTAGGGTCACACAGAGCTCTTAAGTAAGTGGTTGGATTTGAACTCAGGAAGTTGAGTGTTCCTGACTTCAGACCTGGTACTTTATCCACTGTGCCACCTAGCTGCCCATGTTCAGGATTCAGAAAGACATTCAGAAAGGTTCCAGTCCTTGTTTTGACATAGACTAGCCTGATGACCATCGGTGTAGTATTTCAGTTCTCAGGAGATTCTTTTTGACTGAAGGGTTAGGATTACACATTGTAGATCTGCATTAGTAGAACTAATGTCCACACTAAGTGTTCCCCAGACTGATAAAATCACCAACTGGGGTAACAACAAAGGAACAAACAAAAAACAATTTATAACAATAAAGTCAATGAATTTTTCTTTGATACCTAAAATTCTAATGAAATGTACTTTTTCTGTCATGAATTTAATATCAAAGGGCTTTTATTTGGGGCGCTAAATCAGTTATCTAGACATAATACCTATGTCTTTATATCTTAAAGTAGAACACCAGGAAAGGAAGTGTGGTGCTAGATTTGGAATCAGAAAGACTTGTGTTCAGGCCCCATCTCTATAACTTACTAGCTGTGTCATAATGGGCAAGGAATTTAACATCACCCTCCCCCGAGAACCACAGTTTCCTTATCTTTAAAATGGATTATTGTGATTGTGAAACTTAAATAAGATAATGTACACAAAGGGCTTGGAAAACTTCAAAGCTCAGTTACTATTTAAAGATGTCAACGTCTCCTACTGTCTTCTAGTGCCATTCAGAAATAACAAAGCGCATCCGCCATTTAAAGTTGAAAGATTAAGGTCAAATTGTAAATAAAGTAATGGTTCCTTTCTGTTGACTGGGTGTGCAAGGATGGAGACTCACTTTTATTGGCTGGCAATGTGAGAGCTCCCCAGGTAGAATGAATATAGTTTATCTCTTGGAGTTAATATGTCACTCACATATTCTGCTTAGAAGCACTTTTGTGACCAGGGACAATTAGAGAGTAGGAAGAAAAAATATGCTGTCACCCAAGGTGCTAGAAGTCTGGGTAGTATAGTAGAAGGAACACTGAATTGAAAATCAGGAGACCTAGTTCAAGCCTAGGCTTTGTAATGGCTTAGTGGAATGACCTTTAGTAAGTTGTGTAACCTGGTTGTTCTTGAGTTTCATCAACTTTGAAATGGAAAGAACATAATCCCTACCTGCTGTATAATGGTTGCAAGGCTAACTTGATAAAAACACACAGTGTATATATGTGAAAGTGACTTTAAAAGTTGATTTTTACCCCCAAAAAGCACTATAAAAGGAATTATTGCTATTAATATTTCATTTCTTCCTTATGGCTCTTACAAGTGAGGAGCATGGGAATTGACAGATAATGATTGCAAGACAAAATATCTTCAATATTTTAAAATATCTGTGATCATAAGCGTAGGTATTTCTTCCAATGATACAGCTTTTGAACATTCCCTACCTTATTATAATCTTCCTGTGTTACCAAAAAGTATTCATCATCTGCTGGCCAAACTTCTTTCAGTAAGATTCTCCCCTTCTTAGAGAAGTTAGTCATTTATTGGCATACAGAGTCCATAACAAGACTCATAATTTATGTACTCATTCACTAGCTAAACAAATAAATGCAGGTGCGTTAAGGGTCCCTGCAGCCATGAAACTTACAGTCTAACAGAAGGAAATTAATAATAATTACTAACGTTTAAATAGCACTTTAGGCAAGGTGTGCTCAGAGTATAGGCGTGGCATTGCCAGGTCAGTCTGAGGGAGCATTTTATTTGCCTAGTGTATGTCCCATTTTGTTATACCCTGAGGGCAAGGGCCAATGAGAATAATTCTTCTGAGTCTGTCTGGACAGCAGAGCCAAACAAGCTCTATGCATGGCCTGTGAATTTGCCAAGAAACTCTGAGAAGGGTAGTACATATCTGATAACCCATGTTTTACACATGACAAAATGTAGGCCAAGAAAAGTTAGATAATTCAAGGTCACAGAGGCAGAAGGTATGAGATTATTACCACACCCAAGTTTTCTGACTCCAAGTCTGATGTGGCTTATGCTGTAGCAGACTTTCACTCTTGCTACCTTTTCCCAGAGTTTATAAACAGAAGATATAGACTTTGAGAACCCAAGAGTACCCATGAATCACAATGAAGCAACAGAGAAGAAAGCCTCAGATTATGTGATATAATAAAAGTAATTGGATCACAAAGGCAATTTTTTATGTTTCCCAGCCATGCTATCATCCATAGTCCTCAGGGGTAGTAATTTCAAGGAAGTGAAATGTTTTTCTGCTGTAGTACATTATAAAGAACTCCATTCTCCCATATGAAAGGTGAAAAACTTAGAAAGTTTTAGGGAATGGATGGGTTATATGGTGTCCTGGTATCAGATTTACCTGAGTGAGTTAATTGTTGAATTTTCAGTGTGAGCATTTACACCTCTGAAATTGACAAATGCTACAACTAAGTGCTTGATTTATTATTTTGTTGATTAAAGGAATGGAGAAAATATTAATAGTGCAAATTAAACTTAAAAATGTCTTGAATACATGGGAAGGGGTGGGGGGGAGGGGAAGCCATTTATTAAACACTTACCAGCAATGAGCATGCCCGAAAATGACTATGATTTAAAAATAAAAGTTACCAGTAAAACTTTCTTAAAGGAAGGAAGAAGTGGGGGATGGGGAGAGGAAGAGAGAGAGAGAAGAGGAAAGACATAGAGAGAGAAAAGAGGGAAGGAGATAGAGACAAGAGACAAAGATAGAGACACAGAGACAGAATGAGGAATCATGATATTGTCGATAAGAATAGAAATCTCTCTTCATGTCTAAATGTGCTGGATGTTTCATGATTTTATCATGCAAAACATATGTTTGATCATATCTAGATAAATTTTATTTCTGTCATTAGTACTTATATGTTGCTAAGCACATAAGCAAAAGTAGCATCTTTACTGGATGTCATGGGGATTTCATGCATGAAATTGAAAGAATCAACTGAAATCTATAGAATTGTGTTCTTTGCTTTTAAAATAAGAATGCCTTTTCCTCCTAAGATATGTGGTGATGGGATGGAGGAAGGGAGAGGAGAAGTTAATTTTGGTAATATTTGTCCAAGAAAAAGACAATTTCCACATTCCCAGTCAGACTGCCTCAATTATTCTTAGAAATATTCAGTGTAATCTGCTACAAGATTCAACTGTATATCTTCCTGAGATACTAGGAAAACCAAATAATGCCCACCTAGAAAGAAAGGCCACAAGATTCCATTATCAAGGCAAAACAAATCAGATGCCAAGTTAATGAAAAGGGTACCTCTTCATTATAACAATCAATCAATCAGCTTCGGCATGATTCCTAACAAAGAGACTGAAGGAAACTCAGTGCCTCCAATAAAGAGATTTTCTGCAATGTGATCTTGACTTCTGATATTTTATCATCGTTTTTAATAAAGCTGCTAGGAAATAATGAGGTAATAATTCACATCCATTGAGTGCTTGAAGATTGACAAAACATTTTTCCGCAGAACAATTCTGGATCTAGGTAGTGTAAATGCTATCATCCCCATTTTATAAATGAGAAAACTGAGTCTGATCCCTTAATATTTGCCTACCCTTAGTGCACCATGTAATGTGAGAAATCACTATTCAAAGTAAGGTTTCTTAATTCCTAGTCTAGAACTCTTTCCACTGTTCCATGATAATGCTCTGAACTTAGCTTACATACAAAGCAATTGGGCTAGATGATCTCTGGGACAGATTTCATTTGCAATGATCTTATTATCATGGACGTTGTCATAATAAAACTGCATGAAAAAATAGTTTTTTTTTTCATTTTAAAAAGGAGTAGTCAATCAAAAAAAGCTCTCTGTGTTCCAGGCATCATGCCAGCCAGATTTGGTGATTTAGAGACAAAATAAAAGAAACCCAGCCCTCAAGGAGCTTCTGTTCTTCCAAGGGAAACAATATGTACACATACATTTAAGTCCAATACACAAATACACCCAAACACCCAGACAGATCGAATATAGGTAATCTGGGTAGATTAACAAAGGTCTCATATAGGAGATGGCAGTTGAGCTGAGCTTTGAGGGGAGTTAGGAATCCAAGAGGCAGTGGTGAGATGGTCCTTTCCAAGAATAAATAGAATCTGTACAAAGGCACATGGGATGGAGATATTTTACAATACTAATAGGTAAAGTTAGCAGGAATGGAGTATAAGTGAAAGCTAAGTAATGTATGATAAGTCTAGAAAGGTCATCTGTTACAAAATTATGAAGGTTTTCAAAGTTGTTTTTATCTGAGAAGCCACAGAAGCTGTTGGGTTAGGTTGTTGTTTTTATGTGGTGTGTCATTTTTTTAAGGAAAGAAGTGACAAGGTTTAAGGTCTTTAGGAACATCACTTTGGCAGTTCTGTGGAGGATGGCTTAGAGAGAAGAAAGACTTAAGATGAGGAGACTAGTTAAGAGTCCACTGCCATTCTCTAAGTGAGAGGAGGAGACCTGAACCAGAGTGGTGGCCCTGTCAGTGGAGAGAAGGGGAGAGATATGAGCGGTATTGTGGAGAGGGAATAGAAAGAACTTGGCAGCTGATTGGATATGGGGGTGTAAGGAACACTGAAGATTTGAGGAGGATTGTAAAGAGTATTTTTTTAAAGAAAGAACAAAAGCAAAGTTCAACACATTGAGAAACAAGGCAGCAAAGCCATTCTGGGAGACATTTTGCAATGCTCCCTAGTTCTGGCAGAAGTAGCAGGCTTTCAATGAAGTGCATCTCACAATAGCACCATCTCCATAGTTAAAAGAGCTGAGACAAGTGGGAATGAGTCGGCGGAGGAGGAGGTATGTTATTCTGGCTGTATTCCAAGAGAAAGGTAACAATCTGGTGCAGAGTTTGGAGAGAGAGCCTTGTGCTGAAAGCCCCTCAGGATACAGGATGCCACTGATAACAATCACTGAAGGAAATATGACAAGCACTTAAAAAAATTATTCCTATCTAAGTTACTTGGCACTGCTAATCCATTGCAAATAGTTTTAGAAGCACTGCAGCCGCATGCACAGTGGCAGCTATGTTCCCAATTTTCACTGAAACCTAAGTCGGTAGATTCAGATCACTCAATAGTGAGGCTCATGCTAATTTTCAAAGTGCTCTACTTATTAGCAAGCAATTTCTGTGCTGCTAATTCCTTCCCCACCATAAAAAAATTAAAAATCTAGTGAACTATGTCGAAACTCTGGCATGAGTTTTTATTGTTGTTTGTTTTGTTTTGGGACATGACCTCTAATTTCAACAGGGGAGTGAACTCCCAGAGAAGGGACTTAGTCTCCCAATGCAGATCAGTACCAGCAGTACCTCGCAATCTGAGGGAGCTGCCATGGAGAGAGATGTATTATGTGACACGCACAGGATCACACAGCCAGCATGTATTAGAGGCAGGAAGTGAAGGAGTCTTTCTGACTCCAGGACCAGCTTTCAGTCTACTATACCAAACTGCCTTTCATGATTAGAGCCAAAAGAACTACTTTTAACATTTATTCTAGCTTTAACTAAGTTCATTTTTCTTTCTCTGTCTGTCTCTATGTGTCTCTGTTTCTCTGTCTCTGCATGTTTCTGTCTCTGTGTCACTCTCTCTATTTCTGTCTCTCTCTGTCCCAGTCTTTCTTTGTCTTTCTGGAATTTTGTCTCTTTCTCCCTGTTTTTCTGTCTTTATATCTGCTGTTTCTGTCTCGATCTGTTTTTGTTGCAATCTTCTTTGTCTCTCTGCTGTCTTTCTCTCTGGGTTTCTTATTGTGTCTGTCTCTGTGTCTCTATGTCTTTCAGTCTCTGTCTCTCTCTGCCTCTCTCTGTCGCTATGTCTCTGTCTTGTCTGTATTTCTCTCTGTCTCTGTCTCTCTCTTTCTCTTTCTCTCATCTCTTTGGGGCTGATTAATTTTATGCCAATGATAAGCAAGGTTTGAGGTTGCAAGGACAGGGCTTCTGAAGCACCAGTAAAGACTAAGGCTTGGCCAGACAGGTAAATCATGCCCATACATTTTAGTTGCAGCCCTGACTGCATTATAAGTAAACTGGCAGTAAAACTAGTCATAGTTAAATGAAGCAAATGCCATCCCAGTCAGAGTAATGGACATGTACTGTAGGGTTGATGAGCCAGCTCATTTAGGCAATTACAGATCATAATTATTCCCTGGTCAAGAACAATGTGAATTAGACTGGCATTATGTTGTAGGTAAATGCTGCTTCTGACTTCTCTCATCAAAGAACACTTTATATAGTTCTGGAAAGGTAGTGGGGTGGAACACCCTCAAGTGCATCATTTTTGCATGATGTTATTTCTTTAACTCTTTGCCTCTAAGCTAGCTCATTAATATTACAGGAAGAGGCTGGAATTACAGCACAGAAAACTGTAGATGTGTTTGTGGGCGCTCCCTCCACCAATATAGATTGCCTAGGATTTAGAGAAGTTCTAAGGAGTTGCCTGAAACCCAGGGAAAAGTGACTAAAATAGGATCACACAGCTAATAAGTGTCAAGGGTAGGATTTAAACTGAGGCTCTTCATTTCAAACCCAGCACCCAATTCACCAGGCAACAATTTTAATGGCTCATCAATGTTGGAGGGGTATAATTGCAACATAACTCTTTTCTACACTGACCAAAACAGTTGAATGAATTAATTTGACAAGAATTCATTAAATGTCTTCTATATACCAAGCACTATTTTATTAAGTATTAGGGAAGCAATGATCAAAAAATAGGCCCTGCCCTCAAAGACATTTTACATTGGATGGCACAAATATTCAAGGATATTGTAGCATGATGTCCATTATGACTGCATCATCTTTTTCCATCAAGATGACATTATATCAGGAGAACAATCATAGATCTAGAAATAGAAGGGACCTCAAAAGCCATCTAGCCCAACCTTCTCATTCAACACATGATAATAATGAGGCCCAAGGAAGATAAGTTGCTTTCCTAAAGTCCCACAGAAAACAAGGTCCAGAAGAAGGATTTGAGCCTTGGTCATCTGACTGACTTAGAGGAATCTGATGGTTCAGTGGATAGAGCGCTGGGCTTGGAGTCAGGAAGACTTGTCTTTCCAAGTTGAAATCTGGCCTCAGACACTTACTAGCTGACCCTGGGCAAGTCACTTGACCTCTGATTGTTTGACAAAATGAATCCACTGGAGAAGGAAATGGCAAAACACTCCAGTATATTGGCGATCATGAAGGGCTGAATATGATTGAAGTGACTGAAGAACAACCGCGTCTGACTGACCCCTTTTCCATTGTATTACATCGCCTTCCTCCCTGGTTTAGGTAGACTCCTTGAAGGCAGAAATTGTTTCAATTTTTATTTCTATTCCCAGTACCTTAAATAGTGCCTCATACATAGTAGGCACTTGATAAATGCCTATTGAACTGAACCAAACATAAGCAGGTTCTATAGTATCAGATCATTGGCCATTGAAAATTATAGATCATGTTCCTGTGCAACATTATAATTACCCTAATTGCTTCTAACTACTGTCACAAATATGTCTTTGACAGCAGGTGATTTCATTGCAGCTAACTTTCCCAGCAAAGGATTTAACAAATGCTGGAGCACTGGATTCCTTTGCAAATGAATACCACAGGTAATATAAAGTGAAACTCAGAAGCAGAGGGATCCAAAACACTACATCCCACAGGAATTTTTATATCCACTTTAGTTCATGCCTTTAATATAGAAATCATCTGCTTCTCTTGTCATTTCTCACATCTGAATTGTTGAGTCTCTATAAAAATCTCATCAATCCCTAACCATTCATAGGTGCAATGTAACTCCTGGCTCTTAGAACTCAGAGGTGGGGAGATGTACTCGTGATGTTTATATCTGTGGTTTCTGCAACAGAGTGATGTTGGAGACATAGGGACAATGCCTATTCCTCTTGGCCCTGTCTTTTGTGCAGTAGATGGGAGGTGGGGTGAGAAGTTACTGGAGAAGTTACTGCCTAGGGACGCAGCATCAACCAGAGGAAATCCTATTTTCAAGAAAGAGAAGAAGATGAGAACAAGAATGGACATTTAATAATGACTCAATAGGTTTCCAAAGAGCATAATGGAAGGGCCACGAAGAGACAGATAGACACTGGGCAGGGACTAATGTAGAGACAAGGAAATGGGATTTTTCTCTTTTTGTAGACAACGACCTGGATTCCTATCCTGCCCCTCTGACACTTAATGGACATGTGAACCTGGACAAGTCACTAAAACTCTACAGGTCTCAAGGAACTTCTTTGGACTCCTAGTAAATCATATACAGTCTATGATCTGCATGCATAGAAGAAATACAAAAACAAATACCAAACATGCAAACAATTTTAATTATTGTACTTTCACATATGTATATCCTTTATTCTCTGTCATCCTTCCATTATAAATAAATGAAACTAAAGCCATATATCCACCATTTACTATGTGCCAAACCTATGCTAAGTATTGGGAATTCAATACAAACAAGCACAAGTTCATCTCTGCTCTCAAGGAGTTTTTTTTTTCTTTTTTGTTTGTTTTTTGGAGGGGGGAAGATAGGGCAATTGGGGTTAAGTGACTTGCCCAAGGTCACATGTCTAGTTTTTGTGTTAAATGTCTGAGGCCAGAGTTGAACTCAGGTCCTCCTGAATCCAGGGCGGTGCTCTACTCACTGTACCACCTAGCCACCCCAGGAGCTTTCTTTCTAATTAAGGCAATGCCTAAAATGTAGCTCGGTGACATGTTTGGGAAAAGAGTGAACCTTGGTGTTGGACAAGATGAAACAGAAGTTCACTTACCAGAGCCCAGAATCCCAGGGGCAGAGGATGGCAACCAGAGGAAAGGGGTTGAGGAGAAAGATGACTCCAGTATAGGCAGCATGATTTGGGGGCGAAAATGTCTATTCTTTAAAAGAATGAGTAGAAATCATTCTTTGTCCTCATTTGTTGATATAGTAATCTTTCTCTGGTGCGTATCTTTTTTTTTTTTCTGGCAAAACTTATGATGTTTTCGGTATGAGGTTTTATATCAATACTTTGTGAATGCAAAGATTCTGTTCCCAAAAGATAATCCCACTACTCCTAAACATATTTGTGTTGTAGAGTGAGAAGAGAGAAAAACAAAGGAACTTTGGAATTTAAGGATATGCAACATTTTTTGCCTGGACTATAAGCCAACCCAAGTTTGTTTATTTTTTAAATATTATTATCTTACTGCTCTAAAGATAATTCTGTAAGAATAACACAAGTTGGCCTGGTCTTTAAATGTGCAGAGGTAGTATGGTACAGTGCTTAAAGACAAGCACTTGAATCCCACTTCTAATGTTTACTAGTTATGTGACCTTGGACAAATCACTTCACAAGGACAAGACCTTCTCTGAGCCTCAGATTTCTCATCTATAAAATGAAGGGGACTTATCCTGTGTAATCTTAATTACATGACTTCTAAAGTGGCTTCTAGCTCCAAATCCATGATCCTATGTATGAACTTTTTATTTGAAATCAGAGATAATTTTTTCTTACATGTTTATATATGAATATAAAGTTTGAATAACTGTTCTCTTAAATTCATACATACATACACATGATGCATATATGTGTGTATGTTATATATCATATGTAATTTGGGGAATAATTATATTGCTTAGTTAATAGGGGGAAAAGTTTATACTCTCAGATTTATTAGTAATTTTCCCTTGAGTAAGACTGGATCATGATTTCTGTGTTTGAGATCCTTTGCCAAAGTGAATTTTAAAAAAATATCCTTTCTCTGTGCTTAGTTTTAAGTCATTGTAAGTTTTGGGTTTTTTAATTTTTTCCCCCAAATGCAAAGCACATTTTAAAGAAAGGGTGAGCACTATATCTGGAATCAATAAACCTGCTTTACTCTTTCTTACCCATGTGACCCTTGGCCAAAACAGTTTGCTTTGTGCCTCATTTATGTCATATTTATAAGATAAGGGAGTTAGATCAGATGATTTCTGTGTTTCCTTTCCAGATCCAAATTTTATAATCTATAAATCATCAACTACATTAGGTATTACACAAATAAGATTGTTGGTGTGGGTGATCAGTTTTTTGTTGTTGTTGTTGTTGTTTTCTGTGCAAATACAGAAAAAAATAACAATTTCCTGGCAAGTTTCGTACTATGGATAGTTTTCCAAACAAAAGAAACTCTCATTCTGTATCTGAATTGTACTATTATTTTGTTCCATTCCTGTGGTTTGCAGTAGGGGCTCCTAATCGATCCAAAAGAAATGGCTTGGCATAGAGATGTACCTGGTGTCTGCATTCCATTGAAACTTGCTCCCCTCCTCCAGAACTCCAAGCCACCCTTAAGCCCCCTAATTGATCGTTCATTGCCAGTGCATAGCTCCAAAGTGGCATCTGTGCCTGGCTATGTGAAAAGATTTTCTTACTGTGTTTCTATTAAATACTAAACTAGCCCATGGCTTATGGCTTATGGTTTATGGCTACTTTCTGGTAGTAACTAACATTTAACGTCCTGTTCTCCCCCCCTCATCCTCTGTCAGTACAGATGTTTGTCACCAGTAAAATTTAAATGATGTGAGCTCATGAGAAAGTAAGGTTTCGAGTGCTTCCTGTTGCTTGACTACAAAGCACTGTAATTTTCAGGGTGTTTTTTTTCCTTATTATTTTTAAATACCCTGCATTTAAAGTTTCACATCTGCAGAGCCGAAGAGAGGAGTGTATAGAACACAAAGCACAGTATGCACCAGGGGGAAACAAAAGAGGAGTGGGTGGTTTCAGACAAAGCAGTTGCCTTGTCTCTCTGACATGAGGCTTTTGTTGATGTTTTTGAGCTCCGAGAATGAAAGTCAGTTCGGTGGAGCCACGTGCCTCTCCAACCTGTAAAATCCGCACTTCATGATGGTGAGTCCTTGGTTTAGGGAACAGTTCAGCTTAGCAAAGAGGAATCAAATGACTTCCCTTTGTTATAAGAAAGGTAATAGAGCAATGAATGAATGGGAAGAGGCAGAAGAGGCAGGGGTAAAGAAAGTCAATATAGGAAACAGGGAGGGCTCTCTTCCCTGAAGCTCCATTTTTTTCATCTTAAAGGGTTGAAGTGAAAAGAGATGGGAGATTTGGCCAGCATCAGGACATCTTGTTTGTCCTTCCTAAGCTGTAATCCTCATGCTACCCATGGAAAGATTCCCTTATGACCACATACAAACCCATAGCCATTTAGGAAGAGACTAATGTTTCAGCAAAGAAGCAAAATACTTCAGAAAGGCCTTTGGGGAGAACATGGCATCCTGCCCTAAGTGGCCTCCAAGATGATGAGGCCCTGTCATTGAGTTCATGGACTAGAGTAGGGAGTATAGATTGTAGAAAAAAACATTTCATTTGGAAACATACACACACACACACACACACACACACACACACACACACACATACACATACACACACACACATCCCATGAGAAGTCAAATACTGACCTTGGAATCAAGGGCCCTGAGCATTAGTCTCATCTTTTCTACTTATCATCTAGCTTACGTTGGGCAAGTCATTTAACTATCACAGCTGTCTTTTTCCTCATCTGCAATCTGAGAAGCTTGAACTAAATGGTTTCTGAGTATCCTTCAAGCTCTAGACAAATGAGCCCATGAGCATTTAATTGGACTTCTAGGCTATTATTTCATCCCTTCAGGTCCTAGATTTTCTTTTTTGTAGGTCCACACTTAGGTGAGCGTGTCCAGCTTAATTCCTAGGATCATCAGTTTTGAGCTAGATAGTCATTTAAAGCCAGCTGATCCAATCTTTCCATTCTACAGATAAGAAAACTGTCCTGAGAGGTAAAGTAACTTATCTAAAGTCACATAGGTAGTAAGAAACGTAATAGAACAATGAATGAACGGGGGGGGGGGTTAAAAAAAGAGGAATACAGGGGACTGAAAGGAGAGAAGGGCTCTCTTTTCTCTAAAGCACCATTTTTTTTTTCATCTAGGCAGAAACTGGATTTGAAACCAAATCTTTTGAATCTAAATTCAGGTCTTCTCCCTAGCCATACCCTCCTCCCTCACTATAGCCATGATACCTCCTTCAATTTCACATCTGATCCCTCTGTATCCTCAACTGTGTATCTCAGGTTATATAGATATACTCTTCTATAGCTTTAGGATGCTTGAAATTCCTTTAAGAAAAGGTAGTCTTTTATTCTACAATTAGAGATAAGTCTTAAAATACAGATGCCCCTGAGAGAAGAAACTGATGTAAATTGTTATCAACATAAAGATATATTTATTTCAACACCTGAAAAAGAGCTATGATACCAACCTCTACTCATGCAAATTGTGACTCTTCCTTGACTAAGAAAAGGGTTTCAGAAGCTGCTATGATCCCATCATAAAATATTATCTGATGGCTAACTTTCTAATGATGAGTCTCTCTTAACCAATGCTTTTACTCAGATGACAATTCATTGGAAGGCCTTGCCTACATTCCAATTCTTTCCCATTTTATAAGACTTCCTAGAACTCACACTTTACTGTCATAGCTTTGAGAACCCCTAGTCACCTCCATAACATAACAAGACTCTGGAATATTACTGCAGTAGGAGAAACTATAAATAGCATAAATACATTTCGGACCGTTGCATTGCCAGCAACAACAAAAATCTTGAAAGAGTTCTGACTGAAACATGGGAGAGGGACAGGGACAGGTACAAGGAGAAGGAGAGAGAGAAGAATACAGAGAGCCTCCACATCTCATTCCACTACATTATATCTGGATGTTGCTGTTGCTGAGGAGTACGCATAATCACCATGGCCCCTTCCTCTCTATCAATTTTGATTCTAGACATTTAATCTGCCATACCCTGTTTGAACATTCACCCTGCCAAGTTCACCAAGATGTCATAGTCACTGGATCACTCTGAGGTGCTTAGCTCATGAAATTCCCACTCTTCCTTCCTTTGTCCCTTTCCCTCCCCTCCCTCCTTTCACCTTCTCTCCTTTCTCTCCCACATCTCTCTTAGGAGCTTGGTTAGAACTGTTCTCTCCTTGTCACTCAAATCCCCAAGTTCTAAATTGACTTGCTACTTTACAAAATAACAAATAGGCTACAATTGAGTCTCCTTATTCCATCCCACTAACCTTGGGTAGTCTTGCTTCAATTCTTTAGCCTTCACACCTTCCAAAATAATTAACTTGATTATTCAGACAATCTAGTATCTTTGAATTGTGTGGTAGAGGTATTCTTACCTGGTTAAGGTAATATGAGGTTAGATTTTTTTTGTTACTTTAAGAGGCATTTGTTGATGGTTTCAATAGGTGCCACCCTTACATATATATACACACACACACATACACACACATATCCATCCATACATACATACATACATACATACATATATATTTTCAGTCTTTTTTTTTTTGGTCATGCCCAACTCTTTGTGACTCTAATTAACATATTCTTGGCAGAGATACTGGATTAGTTTACAATGTTCTTCTCTAGCATATATTTGTTAGCTATGTGGATATTACATATATATGTATGTAATATTTTATATGTCTGTTTATATATATATATATGTGTGTGTGTGTATGTGTGTATGTATGTATGTATGTGTGTATGTATGTATGTGTGTATGTATCCAAACAGAAAAAGCAGAACCCAGGAAGGAACTTGTATTTTTTCATTCGCAAATTTTCTTTATTTCTTTATAAATTATTACTGTAAAACTAACTTTATTTCTCATTTTACTATGATTATTGGTGCTCTGATAAGAGTTGAGGAGCACAGATATAGTGTACTATGATTTCAGGATGACCTTTGATAATCTCTTTGTGCAGAGATGTGAGGAGAGGAGGGCTAGGTTATATAAATTATGGAATAGTTGTAAATAACTAACATAATGGTAGCTAACATTTATTTAGCACTTACTATGTGCCAAGTACTGTGCTAAGTGCTTTATGATTGTTATCTTAGTTGATCCCTACAATGACCCTGGTAGGTAGGTGATATTGGTATCCTCATTTTACAGATGAAGAAACTGAGGCAAATAGAATTAAGTGACTTGCCCAAAGTCATACAGCTAGTAAGTATCAGGCTGAATCTGAACTCAGGTCTCCCTGACTCCAGGCCTAGCACTCTATTTACTGCCATGCCTAGTTGTACTAATATGTCAGCCTGGATTCCCATAAAGTGTTGTCTTTAGTCCTAGTTTATGAAACATCTTATCAGTGTTTAGATGAAAATGCAAAAATAATGATTACATTTATACAATGCATACAATTTGTAGGTAAGAGAGAGGTAAGGATAGTAGTTAATATATGGAAAAAACAAGTCAAAACTCAAAAGTATCATGATGGGATGAAATGATGGACCAATAAAATGAAATATAACCAATAGGTGGTAGGAGTAGGTGAATGCTACAATTCTAAATTTTATAAACTGTATAATTTCCTGAAAGCAGAACTTTTTGTAGGGAGGAATAAACATAACACTACTTCACCATAGACAAAAGAAAAGGTCCCCAGAAAGGATATGGATGCCAACAGCAAAACTCTATTTCCTTTTCTTTCCTTACTGGGTGCTGGGTTGGTTTTTTGTTTGTTTTTATTAATAATAGCACACATTTATATAGCACTTTATGGATTGCAAAGTACTTTATTGTAACAACCTTGTGAGAAAGGTAGTAAAGGTATTATCCTCCTGTATTACAGATGAGGAAACTGAGACAAAATTTAAGTGACCCATTCATAGTCACCAAGTACCAGGTAAATAGAAGACTCAAGTCCAGCTGTATTAGTTATAATATTGACCAAGTGTGGAACATTTAGAAAAAGTATATACGATATGGAGAAGATCATACCCTATGAGGACTAGCTGAAAGAACTAGGGATATTTAGCCTGGAAAAGATTTGGGATAAGTGGGGTACTGATAACATGATAGTTATCTTCAGGTATTAATAGCAAAAGGGTTTAGACTTTATCTTCAAGTTGGCACCAGAGGGCAAGCCTAGGGAAAACTTCAAATTAATCTTTATGTAAGGAAAAATATCCTGATAATTTGAGTAACCTCAAATGGAATGGTTTACCTTGGATATAATGCCAACTGGATGTCTTCAAAGAAAGGCTATATAACTACTTGTCATGTATATGTGGAAGAGATTTTTGTTAAAATACAGGATAGATTAGAATTCTGCACACTGAGATTTTATATATGTATGTATATATTCATGTATGTATTTCTTTACTGTTACCTCTGCAAACACAATAATCCCCCCCCCCTTTTTCCTTGGGAAGATAAATCTACTTGTTCTGAACTTTCTCCCCTCCCACATACCCACACCAATGACATTACTTTGTTTATACTTTTTATCCACTTAACTATGTGTCAGTTGTTTCTACAACAAAGAATCTAAGATCATGGAGAGTAAAAACTATTTCACTTTTGTCTTTGCATATTTAGAATTTAGCAAAGTGTCAGGCACATAGTAGGCAATTCAAAATGCTTATTGGTTGAATGAATAAATAAAGCACAGAACAGCATAGCATCATAGAATTTTAGAGCAGAAGAGAGCTTACTTGTCCAATAGAAGTGGGAGAGCTCGTTTCCAGTTTGAGGGATCTAAGGAAGGGAAGTCTCCATGAAGGAGTTGGCTTTTGAAATGGGTGCTAACATGGGGGTGATTCACTGGGTGAGAGATGGCAAAGCACATGGGTATGTGGTAATGTGAGAGTGTGGGATGTGGGGAATAGAAGGGCTGTGAGTCATGTACTTTGACTAGAGTATGTATTATATACAGTGAAATAGCATGAGGTAAGGCTGGAAATGTTAGAACAGATTTTCAGGAGCTGGACAGAACTTGCCAGTGGAGGTAGAACAATGCTAAAGTCATACTGAGTCTCACTCGATCTAAAAATACATTCATTATGACTTATGTCTTTCCGCTGTTGGTCTTTGCAGTATGACTCAATGGAAACAGTGCTACGTGCCATATTGGGCTAGCTTCTCTGCTTTTAGGTTATCTCTTCTCCCTTCTCCTCCCTGTATCTCTTGCCTCGTATCCCTGTGTGTAATATATGAACCACTTCCAAGCAACTTAAACTTAAAGCCCTCCTTAGTTTCTCAGGCTCATTACCAAGGATTTAAAACCTTTCTATTCATTCAACAACAATGGTTTCCATGGCAATTACCGAAACACATGACATCCCCTGCAACCCTGCTTAAAAATGCACACAGAGAAATGACTACCAGGTCAACACCTTTCCCAGAAAATTTTTTTTAAAAGATAGGTAATTTTCCTTTATTCATTATATAGACAGGTTGAGGAGAGGGAGAGAGATTAAAACAACAACAACAAAAACCAAAGGGGGGAAATCTTAGTTCAAAATTTTGAATTCTTATGATGTATTGATTTCAAACAATCTCTGAACCAGACAAACCAGCAAAGACACTACTTCTTTGTTGGAAATAATGTATATTACATTATGGTAGGTTAAGGACAGACAGACTCTGTTTGCCTCTCTGTCACCTCCTGCATCCCCTTGAGCCCTCTTAAACTTGCCTCCCCTCTCTGCTTCTTCCCTCTCCCCAACTTTACTTCCCTCCCCCCAACCTGAACCCCACTGTGCTCCTTTCTGGTACCAGTCCTTTTCCTCCCAGCAATAGCCATCCATTCCACCAGGAGTAGTAGAAGGTCAAAGGGAAAACTCAGGCACACTGTCTCAGTCCACATCATTTCTGTCAATCTTTCTTATTATCCTGGAATGATGCTTTTAATTATTCATCCATGAGTGTAAATAAATATATGAAGTAGGGCCATCTTTTAACCCTTTTAAAGAGAAGTAAGAGAATATAGGAAAGTAGCTAAGGTATATGTACTGTAAATCAGGAGGTTCCATGTTTCTTCATTGTAAAATTCTTCAATGTAATGCCTGTCACAAATGCCTCAATCAATCAACAATTATGTATTTAGTGCCTCCTATGGGTCAGGTAAAGTTCAAGGCCCTAAAAAGATTCAAACACAGGAGTAATATAGTTCCTGTTTTGAAGCACTTACAGTCTAGCTAGGGAATACAACATATGCATACAGGTAGATAAAAGATAATTTAAATGTTAGGACACTAGGAGAGCCCACCTTAGGATCCTTCCTAAGTACCCACTAGAGCAATGTCCTTATGTGTGTTATACCCTGGGCATTTGCCTGACCTCAGGGCTGGGGAAGGATTACACAATTCTTTGGGTCAGAAGATAAGGTGTCAGTTTTTCATCTCAGGTGTTACATGTGAAATCTTGAACTGTACATATAGTTTCTAGTAGAGAAATCATGGCACTGATGATTTTGATTTTAGTATAAAAGAAATGTGATTTCCTTTCCTGTTTATAGCTCCTTATGGAGACATTTTTGTGGGAGGAAAGGGATATAATCTGACTGTTAACAAGGGAAAAAACAAAGATGAATGTCATTAAAATTATGGCCAAGAAAGAAGAAAAAGGGGGAGGAGGAGGATGAAGAGAAAGAGGAGGAGAAAAAGGAGGAGGGGAATAAAAAGGAGAAAGAAGAGTAAAAGTACCAGAGTTACTAGGGAGAGGATTCAGGACAATCTTCTTATAGAATGTGGCAGTTGAGATGGACCTAGAAGAAAAGTAGGACTTCTAGGTGGCAGGGATGAGGAGAAAGAGCATTCCAAGGGGACAATTTGGGCACAGTCATAGATTGCATGCAAGAGTATAATTCATAAGACTAGAAAGGGCAGCTGCAGGCAGGTTATGAAAGGCTTTAAATCCCAAGCAGAGGAGTTTATGTTTGATCTTAGAGATAATGGTAGGCCACTGAATTTTATTGAATAGGGGAATAATCTGGTCAAAATTGTGCTTTAGGAAAGAATTGTGCTTTGACTTCTGTTAGGAAGATGGGCTCCGGGCAACAAGAACAGTTAAGAGGCTATTGTACTAGCTTAAGAGAGAGTGATGAGGGCTGGGGATGGTATCCATGTGGTTAGAGAAAAAGAGAAGGATGAAAGAAATATCGAGGTAGACAAGATTTGGCAATTAATCAGTTCTGAAGGGTGAGTGAGAATGAAGAGGCACTGAAGGCCCTGAGGTTGAGAGCCTGGATTTCTGGGAGGGTGGCGGTCCTCTCAGTAGAGATGGGGAAGTTTGGCAAAGGGAAAAGATACCAAGTTCTGTTTGGACATGTTGAGATTGAGATGCCTGTAGAACATCCTGTTTGAATGTCCACCAGAGAGTTGGTGATATGGGAAGGAGCTCAGAGAAAACTCAGGTTAGATAATCTGGGAGTCATCATAGGATTAAGAGTACCTTGCAAGATATCTTACAAGAAAATTGAGCCAATGGGGGATAGTTTTTTCAAGTGTATTGCAGACCTGGAAGTACTATGTGAGTCAGTGATGATTACTAAAGGGCCCAAGTAATTCATTACTGTGTGACTTAGTTTCCACCAGCTAATTGACAGTCACCAGTAAAGATGCTAAGCTTTTTCTGTGACTTATATACAAGAAGTTTTTGAACAATGTGAAAATGGGATAGTTCTCTGTGAGGGAGCAATAATAATGAAGAGGCACATATAAAAGCACTGATAAATACCTGCATAAGAACAGCTAAAGGGGAATATACATAACAATTTTTAAATGAACAGGGAGATGGGCCCAGCCCAAAAGAGAATGAATGATGTAATCCAATTACCCTCATTCTGTCAAGCCCTAGGCAGATGTATTGGATCAAATACATAGTTCCTGATACTGACTTCTGCAAGACCTGGCTCCAGATTTGTAAAAGGACCCCATGAGAAGACTATCTGGGTCATATCTGGTTGCTTCTGATCTAAGAATACAAAAGACACTTGGAATCTTTGTCTCTGTTAGGAGAGGGAGTATAAAATAGGGGGAGGATAGAATATTTGAATTCTCCCAGGAAGAAATGTTTTATTCTTGAAGGATTTCCCTGTGACAAAAATGGCAGAAATGTAAGTATTAATAAAGTTGAAGTTGACCTAGATGATCTCTGAAGTTCTTTCTAGTTCAAACTTTCTATGATTCTGTTAAGTGTACAACGATACATATGTTCAGATAATAACTATGCTTACTTAACAGTATTTTCTTTGTTTAAATGGAAGCTTTTATGACGTATGATCTTCTTAGTTAAAGAACTGGCATTTGAAAAAGTAGTTTGGTCTAGCCTCAGACACTTAACACACACAAACAAAAACCTAGCCGTGTGACCTTGGGCAAGTTACTTAACCCCAATTGCGCTCCAAAAAGCAAAAAAAAAAAAAAGTAGTTTGGGATGGGGTTCTTTGACATAGGAATCTGAGACAGGGCTTAAATATTTGGAGTTGGCAGGGGTTTTACACACACACACACACGCACACACACACACACTCTTTTCTACCTTTTTATTATTTTTCCCTATCTCAGAATATGGCTAAAAGGAAACCTTGAAAATAACAGACTTGTGTTCAACACTTACTGTACCAAGAGAGGCCAAAAACTGACAAACTAAAGTTGCATATTTCTTTTCATTTCCATTTCTTTGATAATTCCTCTCTGTAATCCAGTCTTCATATCAATGCCAGTTATTTTTATAATACATGACTCTAATTACATATCATCCAAACTAAAAAATCTTAACTGATTCTCTAGCACTTATAGACCTGGAGTTCTTAACCTGGACTCACCTCAACATGTACATGGACAGATTTCAGGGGTGCAAGAACTTGAATAGGGAAAAAAAAACTTTATTTTTACTAATCTTTAGTGAAAATTTAGCATAGTCTTTAATTATTTAAAAATATCATTTTGAAAATGGGTGCATAGGTTTCACTAGAATGTCAAAAGGATCTAAAGCACAACAAAGGTTAAGAGCCCCCATGATAATCTAGCATTCATAGTTCTCTACAATCTGACTCCAATATACCCATCTAGATTTATTTAACACAATTCCCATTCATGAACTCTAAACACTGTACCACACTCAACTAAGTATTTCCTGACTTTTTCCTGTTTTCTACAGCCTCCATGCCTTTGTACACATCATACCCTAACCTTGGAGCAGATCCCCGCCCCCTGCTTCCATCTCACAGAATCACTATTGAGCTAAAAGGACCTCAATGGCCATCTAATTTAACCTATAATTGAAAAAAATAATCTCTTCTATTATATATGTGCTAAGTAGATCATAAGTTCTTTAAAGGCAGGGACTGTCTTTTGCCTCTTTTTGTGTCCTCAGTATTTTACACAGTCCCTGTCAAAAAGCAGGTGCTTAATCAGTGTTTACTGGTTGATTGATTAGTCATCTAAACTCTTCTTGAAGACCTCCAGTAAGAGGGAAACTTCCTCCTAAGGCAGTGCATTCCACTTATGGATAGCTCTAATTTCTTCCTGTATTAGAGTCTAAATTTATTCCTAGGTAATATATTCCCATTTCTTTGGGTTCTTGCTCTATAGGGCCAAGCAGAACAAGTCAAATTTCTAACAAGAGCCCTTCAAACATTTGAAGACAATTAGCATCAGCTTTCTTCTCCAGGTAAAATGCTAATACTAATTCTTCTTAATATTATCATTTATTATAGCTAACATTTATATAGCCTTTACTATGAGTCAGAGACTGTGCTAAGCATTTTACAATTATTCTCTCATTTGTTCTTCACAATAACCCTGTGAGGTAGGTGATGCTATTATCCCCATTTTCTAATGAAGAAAATGGGTCAAATATAGGTTAAGTAATTGCTCAGGGTCACACAGCTAGTAAGTATCTGAAGCTGGCTTTGAACTCAAGTCTTCCTGACTCCAGAATCAGCTATTGATTGTGCCAGATAGCTTTTTACAAAGGATGTGATAAGGATACCATGCCTTCTTAGGGAAATCCTTTTCTTCCTTCAAGACCTTCCCAAGACAGATGGGGCACTTGAATCTGCCACCAACCACACTTCCCTCCACATATTATGAATTTCTTAAGGACAGAGATTGTCACTTTTCAATTTTCTACCCCCAGCACATGGCACAGTACGTCAAAACAGATTCTTAATAAATGTTTGTGTGAATGAATTGGAGCACTGGTGAAGAGAAATATTTGCCATATATTCATTGGATTGATGTTACGATTTAAAAAGTAACATTGTTCCTCAAGACTTCAAATGGTACCCTGAATGACTATCAGGGGGAAAAGTTGAAGCTTTAAATTTGAAAGAAAAAAATCTTTTTTCTTTTGACTGTCAATAATAGCAGTGTATTCTGACTCCGACCTCCAGTTTTCTACCACAGGCAGAGGCCTTACAAAAGACAGATTGTCTCATTGACTTCTGTATGGGCTTTTGATTGGTTTCTAGTCAGAAAGTTGTTTGGTTTTTGTTTGTTTGTTTGTTTTTAATTATTTCCATGAATTATAGTTGTGGTTCAGTGAAAAGTACCTGGCTCTGGAATTAGAGATTCTGCATTCAAATTCTGCCAGAGAAAGACACACATATACACACACATACACAGACACACACACACACACACACACATACACACACATACAAAGAGAGGCAAAGAGACACAGAAAGACAGAGACAGAGAGACACAGAGAAATAGAGAGAAAAACAGAAAGACAGAGAGATAGCGAAACACAGAGAGAAAGCAAAAGACATAAAGAGAGACAGAAAACAGAGAGACAGGCAAACAGAGACAGACAGATGCAGAGACAGAGAGAGAGGGGAAGAGGAATAAGGATATGTATGTGCCAAGCACTGTGCTAAGTGTGGGGGATGCAAATACGAGCACAGAGAAAGATAAACCCCTGCCTTCAGGGAGCTTACATTCTGACAGGAGAAGACGACACAGAAAGGGTTGTGAGAAAGAGGAGAGGGGAAGAAGGCGTCCTTAAGGGGCTATGGCAGGCAGACTGTGGGAAGTGGCATTTGATTCTAGGCTCCTATGTTCTGATACTTCTAAAATGGTCACACCACTAGAAGGCCATTTTCTTCAGGTTAGTCATGCTGTTGGGGATGAAATTAACATTGAGCTATATCCTTCCAAAATAATCATATGCTTTTCTTATTTGAAACACAATAATGCCCCTGACATTCTTTTGGCATTTAATGAAAATGTTTTAGAAATATTCTGTGTATTGTCCATCCCTGTTCTTTCTGAGAGGATGAGGGAAAGAGGGGAAAAAGGTGAAATGATCAAGATAAAGAAAAATAGGACATTTTGAAGAAAGAACAACCTTAACAAATTGTGAAAAGGTATACTCTCGAGATAGATTCTTTAAAAATGTTTCTTTAAATGAATGCATTTTAATCTGGCATGTAAAATCCTAGCTTTCCTATGGCCATGAAAACTGAATGGCATCAAGTAGCATTTGTAATGAGTATCATTTACCATTTGTATAAGCACTTTAAGCTTTGCAAAGTGATGTGTCTGTGTGTGTATAGGATATTTATATATGGATATGTGTGTACACAAATATATACCCACATACCTGTATACATCTACATATGTACATAAATTTAATCAACATATAAATATATATTCATGTATACGTTCGATAAATATTTATTAAATTCTGCTCTGTGGAAGTCACTGTATTTGGTGCTAGGAATACAAAGATAAAAAGAAAATAATCAATGCTCTCGATAATCCCACATTCTACTGGGGAGAGGAAACATAAATTATGTACAAAATTGGTGTATTTTTGTTTTTGTTTATTCTCCCTAAGGAGGATAATGTTATAATAACTTTGAGGAATTAGGAAAGGCCTAGTGTAAGAAGGAGGAAAACTAAAAACAACAACAACAACAAAACAACAACAAAATTTTTAAAAATAAAATTAAAAATAAAAATAAATATTAAAAAAGGGGGCAGCTAAATGGCATAGTGAATAGAACCGGCCCTGGAGTCAGGAGGACCTGAGTTCAAATCTGGCTTCAGACACTTGACACACTTACTAGCCGTGTGACTTTGGGCAAGTCACTTAACCCCAAAAGCAAAAAAAAAAAAAAAAGGAGGAGAACTGTACTTTGAAAGAAGCTAGATATTCTAAGTGGCAGAAGTGAAGAGGGGATGCACCCCAGAAATGGGGAAATCACTCAGACAAAGGCATGTAAATGGGTGACAGAATTTCATGTACAGGGAATGATTAAATGCCAATTTCACTGGAAGAGAGTGTGCAAAAGTGGGAATGATACAAAATAAAATGGAGGTTAAATAGCTGACCATTAGATTTTGGAAGACTTTAAGTAAAGTGTTATTGAGGATTCCATGATGCTGCCCTGAAGGATATAGTAAAACATTAGACATCCACACAAATAACTAAAGTGTAAGATAATGTATGAAAGTGCCCAAGATAGATTTGAAGGAAGAAAGAATCGTTTTGGTTGAGACAAGGCTGAGTGGAGAAGATGACATTTAAGTTGGGCCTTGAAGTGTCCATTAATTGACAAATGTGGGAAGGGAGGACATTCCAGATACAGGAGAAAAGTGTAACCAACATGGTTTTGGGAAAGTAAGGGATGTGTTCAAGCAACTCCCCTTTATGTGCTCTGTGTCCTGTGCCAACTAATATACATTAACGAGAATTCTGTGAGAAAGTGAAGGGCATCTATATGGGAGGAAGTCTTGCAAATCTTTTGGCATAGTTTAAGTCAAATTTCAAGGAATATGCTCATAGTATAGAGTTAAACATGGAAGAGACTAGAGATCATCTAGTACAGATTCCTCATTTTAGAAATGAGGAAATGAAGACCCAGAGAAGTCAAATGACTTACCTGAAGTTGTATAAGTAGTTAAGTAGATGAATCAGAATTAGAACTCAAGACCTGTTGACATCCAATGCATCACATATCCTCTGTAGCACACTGCCTCCTACTATATCTTCTTCAATTTTAATCACTAAAATACAGCTTAATTTACAACTTATTGTAAACATTTTAATTATTGTCTTTCCTTGTTCATACTGAAAGCATCCCTCCATTAAGCTTTTATTTATGAGATAATATATGTAAAAAGAACAGATAGGTGGCACAGTGGATAAGAGGGCCAGGTCTGGAGTCAGAAAGACTCATCTTCGTAAGTTCAAATCTAGCTTTAAATATTTACTAGCAGTGTGACCCTGGACAAGTCACTTAACCCAGTTTGTCTCAGTTCCTCTACTATAAAATGAACTGGAGCAGGCAATGGCAAACTACAACAGAATCTTTGCCAAGAACACCTCAAATAGGGTCATGAAGAGTTGGACATGACTGAAAAACAAATCGGTAAAGAATATCGGAACTTTCAAAGTGCTATATAAATGTTAGCAATTTATACTATTGTGGTTGTTGGCACCCTCAAAATTTTTAGAATAGTTTTAATAACTTCCCTGCATTTCTGCTCTGTTCCATAGTGCTACTCAGGTATATTTTATTGGACAACAATTTAGAATGTGTGGAAATATGTTGCTTATTATTGAGGTTTTTTAGAATTTTTACAAATGAGGTAAGCGTACAAACAACATATTGGCCCATGCACATAAAGAAACATATAAGGGGCAGCTAGGTGGCACGGTGAATAGAGGACCAGCCCTGGAGTCAGGAGGACCTGAGTTCAAATCTGGCCTCAGACACTTAACACAAAACTAGTCGTGTGACCTTGGGCAAGTCACTTAACCCCAATTGCCCTACCTTTCCCTCTCCAAAAAGCAAAAAAAAAAAAAAAAAGGAAAAAGAAAGAAACATATATAGATATGCTTATCTACGTATGAAAATATTCTCTCTATATAAAACTATTTCATTTGTAAATATGTGAATAACTTCCACAGAAAAATTAGATATGCATGTGATATAGATGTATACTCATATATGAATTGTATCCATATCCATTTATCTACCCATCTGATAAACCAATGAAATCATGTCTGGAATTTAGATAGATAGATAGATAGATAGATAGATAGATAGATAGATATAGACAGCGAGGTAGTAGATAGATAGTAGTAGGATAAAGTACTGGACTTGGAGTTAGGAAGACCTGAGTTCAAATCTGGCCTCAGATACTCACTAGTTGTGTGACTCTGGGAAAGACATTTGACTCATATTTACCTTAATCCACCAGAGGAGGAAATGGCAAACCACTTCAGTATTTTTGCCAAGAAAACACCGTGGACAGTATTGGCATGCTATGGTATGTAAAGTCACAAAGAGTCAGACACAACAATGAAAGAAAGATAGTAAATTCACAACTGTGATTTCACTGTTGAAAGAACTCTACCAATATATCTTAGTCAGATAGTCCACATGGCAGCAAGTTAGGACCTGGAAGGGAAGAGAAAATTTCTAAGTTGCCTTGAAGAAACTGCAAAATGGGGCGGCTAGGTGGTGCAGTGAGTAAGAGCGCCGGCCTCGGAGTTGGGATGACCTGGGATCGGTTCCAGCCTCAGAAAATGAGCACCCACGCATAAATAATGACTAGCCATGTCACCTTGAGCAAGCTACTTAACCCCAATTGCTTTAAAAAAAAGAAAGAAAAAGAAACTGCAAAACTCCTTTCATGACACCAAGCTTTTCATGGAAAGACTAATCTTTTTAATACCACCATTTTTATCATTGCTGCTTTATGACAATAAGATGGAAGGCAACAGTCTCCAAAGAATTAAAAATGAATACCACATAGAAGGCAATGGATAGGCACATGGGGGTCTGAGCAGGCTACAACGAACCAACAATGAACTGTGAAGAAGGAAAAGAAAAGATCACATCAGGGAAATCGATGATAGGGAGAGAGTAGGGAATGGTAATGTGGCAAGGGTCAGGGACGACAGGTGTACTACCAGCAGGTTCCACTAGCGCCTTCCTGCAGTCAAGAGAAAGCAAAGATGCCTCCAGGACATTGGACAAGTCTCCCTGGAATAAGCGTCATCGAGTACACCAACAAATGTCACCTGCTTTGGTTGTAATCTGCTCCCCTGGGAGCTCCAGTGAGCTCCCAAATTGACAAGACTGCAGTCATTTGAGTATTTGAGAGACAGGGATTCTACTGAGGAAACTCCCCCTACCGATGAAGATCAGCAGTTATTTTCTAACTTAGAATCTTAGAGAATTTCCTGGAGCACCAAGAATTTATGTGACTTGACCAGGGTCAGACAGTCAGTATTTGTCAGTGGTAGCACTTGATTCCAGTTACTGGTTGACTTTCTATACTCTGTTCCAAATATTCAAGGACTACATACACAAACATGTATGTATACACATATACATACACATTGGCATATATGCGTGTATATGTGATTACGTATATACAAGCACATACAATTCAGCAAAGACAGAAAGAAGAATAGATTAATGAACATTTTTAGAATAAAAAATACCAAATAATAAAGCCACACATTAATTATTAATTATAGAATAATTACAATATAGTAAATTTCAGTTATAACCAATACAATACCAGACATTATTAAAAGGGTTTTTTTGACAATTCATAAGGCATTTCAGGATCTTACAAGATTTGTGGGTCATAATTGTAAACCTCAATTATAATTAAAAGACTGCAAATGCCAATTCATAAAGACTCCTGGCTGAGAAACTCAACTGATCTAGCAATCACAAACAGTGAATTCTCTACTACAGACAAAGCATTACGTTAAGCATTATGGTAACTACTAAGAAGTATGAGACTTAGTCCATGCTCTCTCAGAGATTGTCATTTCCCTTGGAGGGAAATTTTACAGTCAAAAAAGTAAATAATAATACAAGGTCATACACGTCACAGCCTTTTCCTTTTGTCCTACTTCTTACATCCAAATCACCATTGCTAATATGTTGGAGACTACTTATATCCCCAGTATATCTTTCTGTTGCCCTTTGAATAACCTTTAATTTTGATTCTTCTAAGATTATGATGTTCCCTGGTCTCTCCCTACACAACATTACCAGGAGATGAATTGTACTGGCATACAACTGGTACTAAAAAAGACAGGTTTCTACAGCAGGGCACAACTTTGAATCTTTGAAAGCATGGCACAATTTTCCCAATGAGATACAACCAGTTGTGTAAAAAAATTGGGATAACAGAGGAACACCACAAAAGTTACCCTAATATCCATCAAATATTAAAAAGACTTAACCCTTTCCTATCTTCATGCCTTTTCACAGACAGTCTGTAAAGCCTGGCAAACACTCTCCCCTCATTTTCAATTCTTAGAATCCCTATTTCCCATTAGAGCTTAGCTCAAGTATTATACTCTGCACGAGACCTTTCCTGCATGAAATTCTACCTCCCAACATCTGCTCATGTTTCCTCTCAAAACTAACTTGCGTTTATTTTGTGCATATTTGTATATCTTCATATTTGTATATGTTATTTCCCCTAATAGAATATAAGCTCCTGAAGGGCAGGGATTGCAATTTTTGCTTTTGCATTCCTTGCTCATAGCATAAAACCTGGCACCTAATAAATGTTTGTCAGTTGATTGATTACTATGAGCCATGAACTTTGTAAAGTGCTACCTAATTGTAAACTCTTCTTTATTATTCTGGAATATCTATACCATAGCAAATAGAAAAGCAATCTCAGAAGCAGGCCAACCTGGGTTCATATCCCACATCCAACTTAGATTCACTGTGTGACCCTAGGCAAATCACTTCACCTCTCAGAACACTAGTCAACATTCTACAACTATAAATTGCAGAAATGGGGCCAGCTTGCAATGGTAGAGGGAGTTCCCTCACCTGAGAGTTCCTTCTACTCATGAAATGGCAATTCCAATCCCTGTCCTTGGATAAACCATAATTTTTCTTCCTACCAAAGGCTTCCTGTGCTACCTTACCATGGTGTCCATGAGGTTTTCTTGGCAGAGATACTAGAGTGGTTTGTCATTTCCTTCTCCATGGATTAAGGCAAATGAGATTTACCAAGGGTCACACAGCTAGTAAGTGTCTCAGGCCCAATTTTAACACAGGTATTCCTGGCCCCAGGTCCCATGCTCCAGCCATTGAGTCATCTAACTGCCTCCTCAGTCCTCTAGCTCCATTCAAAACACTTCTCAGCATTTGCCATTCTTTTAGCATTTACAAAGGTATCATATCAATACACTTTTTTCATATAATTGTCCCCAAAGTGTTTGATACATAGTTAATCCCAACAGTTATATTGTAAGCTCCCAGAAGGCCATGTCTTCTAATCACTTTGTATTAGCTCCTTCAGAGATTCTTCCCTAACTTTTCCTAGGCACCTCCTCTACAAGTTAGAGTTTTTAAAAGTTACTTGAGTCACTCAGATGTGTCTATGATATATGCTAAGAGAATTAAGACCCTGGTCAGGTAAGACAGCCAGAATGTGCAGAGGTGGGTGGATACTTTCATGGGTGGATGCACATACTTAAATCCAGATATTCTTGGCTAAGGCCAGTTCTCTGTTTAACTACACCATGATGCCTCTCTTAATAACACGTACCTGTTTGGATGCATGTATGTGTATATATGGACATAATTATATATGTTATATGTGTACATGTATAATTTTCTGGTTTACTTTATATATCTACATGTGAACTAATATGCATATATCTTGAAGAAGAAAATTACTACTCTAGGCAATAGAATGTGTTTATGTCTGATTAGCACCACCCCCCCGGAAGATGGACTCAGTTGGTGTTCCTCTCCCTGCTTCAAAGGCCCTGCTGTCTATCCAGTAGGCTATATATAAATCTTCCTTCTGATAGTTTTGGTGACTTAAAATTGTAGGGAATGAGGAAGAGCTCCTAGAACAATAGTGATGTAATGAATAAAACCAACTGCTTTGGTGTACCAGCATGATATCACCAGCAAGACACAGGCACATTCTGCTGCACATTCAGGTTATTCATGCTCACATGTCTACATAATAAAACTACAGAACATATACATGTGTACATGCATACACACATGTGTATGTTATTTATGGGTGTATATATGCTCACTCATATATATTCATTAATATATTGTGTTTCTAAGTATTATTATATGTATAAAGAATTTCTGATAATGGAGCATTATATTCTACCCACTGACTCACATTTATAAAATATATATGTATACGCATATATATATATATATATTCTACATAGATGTCAGTATAGATGTATAGACATACATAGATATCAACATCGATATAGCTTATATTTGTACACATAGCATGTAGTAGACAGAGAGCTGGCCTTGAAGCCAGAGACTTGGGTTCATGTTCTGCCTTTGACACACACTAGCTATATGACCTTGGGCAAGTCAACTAACTTCTCAGTACCCTAGCCAGCTCTCTAAGACTTTAGTTGAGAAGAAAGTGCCAACCAACATTAGGAGTTTCCTCACTTCAGGGGTCCCTAGGCCAACAAAATCATTGGTATGTAGGTACATATCCATATTTGTCAAGGGAATCATAAATGTGTGTATACATGTATATGCCTTGAAATACAATGAAATTACTTGTGTGTGTATATGTACATATACACACACATACATTCATGTATATATTTATTTAATGAAGATACCTGCTATACATTATGAGATTATAAATCTTGAGCTAAAAGGAATATCAGATGTCATGTAATCCAATACCTTCATATCATATATGAGAGAACCAATGTCTAATTAGAGTACATACACGCATACATATATGTGTACATATTATACAATAAAGCTATAAAACATTGTGGACTTCATACACATATATGCATATATGTATAGTAACATTTCAGAGAACACATGTATTTCAAGGCATTTCAAGTCATTGTTATTTCTTATGAAATGGCAATTTCAGTGAATACAAAAAGTCCTAATCACTCTGTTGGATATGCTTTGGTGCTATTACTTGGTAGTTGTTGCCTGAGGTGTGGTCGTTAACTTACTAGCTAAGACCTGTTTGTATGTCTGGGAGTAATTCTCTAGGTTACATTGGCTACTGCCAATGTACATTCAACAGCTGACATCTGGCTGTTATAAAACCTCATTTTTAATCAGAGGGAAAATAAGTACCTTATAAGCGAACAATAACAATTCATCCTTCAGCCTTGAAGAGGCAACATTTTTGAGAGAGAAGTAATATCAGACACTCTCATAGCTCAAGAAGAGCCATGTTGTCCTGTAATAATATTAACCGTTATCATCTGGTGCCAGATTCTGTGCAGAGAAGATTGAGGGGATTTTTAAACTCCTTCTGGGGAAAATTAACTGCCCAATACTGGGTATATGTAGAACATAACAAAGTTCTAAATGGGTGGAAAAATAAAAATTATCTCCAAGAAGGATCCTCAGAGTAGGAGAATAAACCAAAAAAGCAATAAGAAATGGATTGAATGAGGTATAAACAGAATTCTGATGGAATAAGAGATATGTGTCACAGGGACAGATAACTAAGGACAGAAGATATGGGTTCACATCTAGGGATTCCAGAATATAACCAAAAGGTTCCCATAAATTGTATTATCCTTCCATGTAACAGCACTATTTACTCATCTTATACATTGAAATTTTATTTTAAATGAAGTCTTGCCTTACTTCCCCCCCACACACCCCCCCAAAAAAACCCTATATCAAAAAACACTTTGTGGACTTCCCAGAAATTATAGATTTTTAGAGTTAAACAATGGATAAGAGCAGAGGGAGAGAGGAAATCAAGAGGTATATTCTAGGCCAGGGAGAAAATACATGTTTTCAAATGAGATTTGAAATGAGAGAAAGTGTCAGGAAGGTCAAGCAATGCATGCAGCCTGTAGCAGGCTGAAGTGCTGGTGGAAGGCTCTTGTATTAATAGAGATGGGAACAGATGGATAAGGAGAAGAGGAGAGAGGAACAAGGCCCATAGCCAATTCTCTTCTCAGAGTAGCATTGCACCTTGCAAACACAGTTGTATTAACCTCCAATCATAGCTCCATCATAACCTTCCTCTCAATGGGAGGTAATGCTAGATGCATCCAAAGATAAGCATTAAACTGAAGACATCACACCCACTGTTCTATTTTTAACTCTTACATGGACACACCTTAATTTGGAGGAAGGAAGAATATTTTGATCTTTCAATGTGTCATCCTTCTAATATATCCATTTTAGTCATTAAGTAAAAGTAATCTGCCTTCTAATGTGATAGAATTATGGAGATGCAAGGATAGGACAAGGGATTAGGAAACTGGAGTTCTGACCTTGGCTCTGCCATTAAGTAGCTGAGATAAGGGATTACTTCATCATCTTGGTTCTCAGTCACCTAATCTGTAAACCAAGGCAATCAAACTAGATCATTTATGAGACTTCTTCCAACTCTGAGATTCTATTTCTAAAACACTGACAGCATAGCCTAGAACACACACACACACACACACACACACACACACACACGCACGAACACACATGCACAAGCACCAGGGGAATGTAAAATAAGGTGGCCTTTTACAATAACATCAGTTTCTCCTCTTGAAACAACTATACCTCAAGAAACAGAAACAAAGCAATATAGTTTTTTGAAAATAGTCATTGCTACTTTATGAATTAATTAATTAATGTGAGTCAATGAATGAATACATTAATCTTATAGTGGCTGTGAAGTTTCAGAATTGCTTAGCACCATAACATAGTAGAGAGCTCATTGGATTTAGCTTGGAGTCCACTTTCTGGGCTGTTTTTCTCATTTGTAAAATAAGGAGGTTGAACCACCTTTAATGTCATATGATTCTGCACTGCTGGTAAAAAATAAATCATCCTTTTTTATGAGATGTATGTTATTTGTTAACTATAATTTGTTACATTATCATTTTAAAATTTATTTATTAAGGTTCATGTTATAATTCTGTTAAAATAATAATCACATATTAACTAAGTTTATTAATTCATTCCTTCCTCTCAATGGGAGGTAATTTACTTGAATCTTTTTTTTTTTTTTTTGCTTTTCAGAGGGCAATTGGGGTTAAGTAACTTGCCCAAGGTCAGACGGCTAGGTTTTTGTTTGTGTGTGTTAAGTGTCTGAGGCCAGATCTGAACTCAGGTCCTTCTGACTCCAGGGCCAGCGCTTTCTACTCACTGTGCCACCTAGCCACCCCAATTTACTTGAATCTTGAAAGTCTAATGGGGCATTTGGAAAGAGAAACAGACAGATACAAAGGGATAGACAGAGTGGAGAAACAGAGAGAGAGAGGGAGAGAGAGGAGAGAGAGAGAGAGAGAGAGAGAGAGAGAGAGAGAGAGAATTCTTTAAGTAAATCTTAATTTTCTTATCAAGGGCCCAATCTCAATCAATATTTGCACATGAACAGTTAGTTATTGAAAAGACAAGATCTTCCTTAAGTTAACAAATTATTATCCTCACAATATAATCATAAATAGGACCCTAATGAACACTTGAAGAGCTTCAACCCCAATATTATTCAAGTTCTGTCTTGTATTTAAAGCAAACAGAAATAGCTACTTATACAAGTTGATGTCTGCTTAAAGTAAGGAGAGAGTAATGCTGATTTCATTCAGTTTCTTATTTCTTTAATACTTCAGTGGATGTATGATGCTGTCAATGTGGCTATTGCTTCCATCAGCATTACTGAACACACTCGCTTCCTATTTATTAGATTCTGGGCCCAATTCACTGGCTATCTGTAGTACTTGTCCCAGATATATGTAATAATATATGTAACTCAATTGGACTGGCTTTCCAACTATATGACAAAGTTGGGGAAAATATGTTTTTCATTCATTTTGGTTTTCCCTGTATAAATTGTTAGACCAATCTCTTTTGTGTAATCATATATCTCACTGAGGAAGTCCTCCAGTTTTTTGGACCTTAATGCAATATGCACAATTATCATCTCAAAATAGTGGCATCCAGGGCACCTCATGTTTATAGTGTATCCTTCTTCCATTTTGACTTTGAGTAGTACGTTCCATGATAATGGTGAGTATATTTTGCAAGCACGGATCATGCCTTTACTGAGGTTTCTAAGTGGAGTGTCATTGGAAGAGTTATCTCTGTGGTTGTATTTATCAAAGGATTTTGTATGATCCTCAATATTTATGTTTTTATAAGAGAATACTTCTTGACTTCTTAGGCTATCTTTTCTCTATTTAATCAAATGTTTTTTTTCTGTAACCAATAAGAAATAAAAAATAGTAAAATCTTCTATTCTCTGCAGAAGAATCATTTGTGATATCTGTTCTATTTACTTATCACATATCCATCAAACATCCCCTCAGTACATATAAAGATCATTGTCATACAGGTTTTTTAAAGATGAAGAAGAAGGTATCTGAGTCTGTGGCTACTGAGATCCACTTAATCACTTGTAGGGATTGTGGGGAGGGAGGAAGAAATAGTATCATTTGGGATATTTTTCCATTTCTTTCATATCTTCCCTTCCTTAAAATATCATTTTGAAAGATTTCCTCAATGATTTCAAAACTAATCTACCTTAAAATTATATTTGACAACTGAATATCCTAAGTTATGTCCAGCTGCTCTTTCTAGTTTTGTCCCATTTCTAGTTCCTCATCTATCACATTTGAAACTAAAGCCTTAGATCCCAGATAAAATATTTTCACTGTCACCTTTGATGAAAAGAAAACATTAAAGAAACAGGCAAATCTGTTCCATTTAGTATTTACTTGTTGTCCTTCTATTTTAATGTATGAATTCTCTTGGAGTGATGTGGTTCATCTGCATTTCATACCAATCTTTTTTATAAAATTATTTTGTTGTCAAACCACTACCCACCACTTGTTTTCAGTTTTATAAGAAAATACCCCTGTTAATCTTTAACCATATTGCTCCATAGTGTTTTAGAAATGCGTTTGTACTCTAAACCAGTGTTGTCTTGGTCAATTTACTACTAGTCTATCTTTATGTGAGAATTTAGGGAGCTGAAATTTGGATTGGCTATTGCGAATGAAGGATGACGGTAAAAATGAGAGATGATAGGAAGACTTTGGCAACGGTGGAAATTGAATCAATAGCACTCTGGAAAAAAAAAAACTGACACACTGACATAAGTAACAGAAACAGACCAAGATTCCTTCCTTTCTCATCAAGAGGGGAAAAACCCCCACAGTATTTTCCTTACATGAGACAGATAGCAGAATAGAGGAGTGTGCAGCAAGTTAACTACCAGTGGCAAACAAACCTTATATGGAATGTGTATTTATATAACATTTTAATGTGAAAAAAATGAAGGACCCAGTGCTTTGGTGGTCATTAAACAATGAAATTGGTTCCACCAAAAACAAAGGAATCATCCATTTCATCAAAGGCAAATCCACTACCACCCCATACTTCCGCACTTCTCTGGGTCTGGAAAGTTCCTGGATTGTCTTTTTTCAAGTGAAACATCTCTCTCAACAAACACACTTGACCTTCCTACAGAGCTGTTTTCAAACAGTGATCACAGGATTTAAAGACCATTTAGCACAACCCCCTCAATTTAAAGATGAGGAAGCAGTGACTGAGAGAGTTGTTCAAGGTCACAGAAATAGTAAGAAGCCTTGCTGGGATTCAAAGCTGGTACGTCTGATGCAAAATCCAGTGTTCTGGCCACTCCATGTCTTTCACCTTACTCCCACCGTTATGCAAAGATCTTTGGATGTTAGCTTTAAAATTACTTTTTGTTTTTCCTTTTCAGGTTTGGTTGACTGGTAGGCAGAACAGATTGTGTGTTATGGTGATATATTTTAAAATGCAATGCAAAAGGTTCTCTGCAAATATAGATGTCTTTTTTCATAGACCTTTAAAGTTACTTTACATAGAGTATTCCATTTGAAACTATCGGCAATCCAGTGAGAGAGGGGGTTTCATTAGCCCTGTTTTCCTGGTGAAGAAACTGAGCCTTAGAGGTACTAAATTACTTGCCCACATTCGCACAAGTATTAAAAGTCAGAGGTGATATTTAAACCATATCTTCCTGAGTTCAGCATTCTATCTCAGACTGTTCCCTATGCCTGGAATGTTCTCCCTCCTCATCTCTGTTGCCTGGTTTCCCTGGCTTCTTTCAAAGCTCAGGTAAAACTCCCTCTTTTGCAGGAGGTCTTTCCTGCCCCCCCCCTCAATACTACTGCCTTTCCCCCTGAGATTACTTCTAATTTAACATGTATATATCTTATATGTAGGTAATTATTTATATATTATTTACATATTGTTTCCCCCATTAAACTGTGATGGCTGTGGTAAGTCCTTTCAGTCACATCCAAGTCTTTATAACCCCTTTTGTGGTTTTCTTTGCAAAGATACTGAAGTGGTTTGCCATTTCCTTCTCCAGTCATTTTACAGATGAAGAACTGAGGCAAACAGAGTTAACTGACTTGCCTACAGTCACACAGCTATTAAATGTGTGAGGCCAGATTTGAACTCACATCCTCCTGACTCTTGGGTTGGCTCTCTATGTCCTGTGCCATCTTCTTGCCCTTAAACTGTGAATTGAGGGAAAAGACTTTTTGCCTTTCTTTACAACTCCTGTACCTAGAACAGATTAAGCACATGACAAATGCTTGTTGATTGTTGCTGTTGATTATGCTATACTGCTGCCCATATGACTACCCTAAGACAGTACTTTTACTAAGCATAAGTTTAATACCACTTTCAGTTTAAAACATTTCAATTCTAGATTCCTTTTGATTAAGAGTCTTCATCAGACATAAATGAAGTGATGGATATTACCAATGCCTACCATAGTAGCTTCATATGTTGAACTATGTCTACCTATGGTCTATGCTATGTTATTATATAAACACAATAATTTTTAAGTATCTTGGTTCTTGGTTCTGGCTTTGCTAGCTACTATTGTCTCATCTTGGAGAAGTCACTAATCTACTCTAGATCTCAATTTCTTCATCTGTAAAATTAGGAAGAGAGACCAGATGACTTCCCAGGTGACTACCAGCTCTGAATCCATGATTCTACTTAATAAGCACTACAAAAAAAGATGTCATCTGGCCCCCTGCCTATTGAAAAACTCAAGATAGCTACCAGTATCTGATATCTGCCAACATGGATCTCCAGTTTAGTCATCAGAATAAAAGTCAATACTTCTGAGATGGAACAAAAAGTAAGAAATGGAAAATGAAAATAATAAAAGGAGAAAAATTCAAGGGAACTATAAATCAGAATGAGCTGATACTAGAAATAAATGTTGAGAGTGAAAAGAGGTACCATTGGCAGGCCATATCAGGAGTAAAAGGAAGATCAGATATTAGAGGTTTAAGAGACTTCCTTAGACTAGATAGGATCACCACGACTATTTTTTCACCAGCTTAATGTCCTCCTGCTTTCTCTATCAAGGAAAATTGTCTTTGGACTGGGGAGGATAAAGGAAATATGGATCTCAGGGTAGGAAAGCACATTATTGCCTTAAGTGATTTCATATTACCAAGCCTTTATGAACTATATCCCAGAGTCCTGAAAGGTCTAGAGGTTATAATTGTTGAATAATTCTCAAAGATATTTGAAAGATCATGGAAAATGGGAGACATGCAATAGGATTAAATAAAGGACAAATGTCCTTAGTCCCCCAAAAAGTTAGAGAATGGAGTCTTTAAACTATAAAACCAGCATCTAGACTGCTGTTATTAAAAGGTTGGTTTGTAAGAATTTAGAACAGTAAGCTACAATCAGAAATTAGCAGCATGATTTCATTTAAAAAGCGTTATTCCATATTAACCTCATTTACTTTTTTAGAAGGCTAATAGACTGATAGATCAAAAGAATCCTATGTTTCGTAGAGTTTACCCAGATTGTAGTAAAGTATTTGCTTCAATTTCTCATGCCTTTCGGAAAAGATAAAGATATAAACTAGCTAATAGCATGGATTTAGAACAGGGTGAGTCAAGGTAGTCATTAGTAGAGCAGATAATTTGAATTGAAGTTTCTAAGGGTGCCCAGCATATCTGCATTTCCTCCTATCTTGTTTAATAATTGTATCATTGACAAAGATGGAGTTATACAATAGTTTATATTTTGGATTACCTTTAAAACATGTCGACAGACTTTAGAATGTCTGATTCTGTTTTATTATTTATTTTAACATTCTTTTCTTTTTAAATTTTGAATTTTAATTTGTCTCCCTCATTCTTACCCCATCCAGGACCTACTGAGGAGGCAAGCAATATGATATCAATTATACTGTGAAATCATGCAAAACATATCTTCATATTAGTTATATTTCTTTTAAAAAGCAAGAAAAATAAAGTGAGAAAGTTATACCTCAATTTGTACTCAGAATTCATCAATTCTCTCTATGAAGATGAATAGCATTTTTTTTTCCATCATGACTCCCTTGGAACAATTTTGGATCATTGCATTGATCAGAGTAATCAAGTCTTTCATAGTCGATCATCATTACATCATTGCTGTTAATCATGAACATTTATTTCCTAATACTTCTCATTTTATTTTGCATCAGTTTATGTATATATTGTCATGTTTTTCTGAGACCACCCCCCCTCATCATTTCTTATACCACAGTAATAGTCCATCATATGTCACAACTTGCTCAACTATTCGTCAATTGATAGGCATCACCTCAATTTCCAAGTCTTTGCCACCATGAAAAGAACTGCTATAAATATTTTTGTACATATAAGACCTTTTCTGTTTTCTTTCATCTCTTTGGGATACAGGCCTAGTAGTGGCATTGCTGGGTCAGATGGTATGCATAGTTTTATAGACCTTTGGGCCTAGTTCCAAATTGTTTTCCAGAATGGTTGGACCAGTTCGCTACTCCACTACTCTTCATTAGTGTACCTATCTTTTCCCTCATCCCCTCTAGTGCTTTTCATTTCTGATTGGTGTGGTGGTATCCCAGAGTTGTTTTAATTTTCATTTCTCTAATCAATACTGATTTAGAGCTTTTATTTTTTCTTTCATATGACTATGGATAGCTTTGATTTCTTCTTCTGTAAACTGCCTGGTCACATCTTTTGACAATTTATCAATTGGGGAATGGCTCTTATATTTATAAATTTGATTCAGTTCTATACTCTATATACTTTAATTATATACATACATACATACATACATATATATGTATATATCTGAGAAATGAGGCCTTTATCAGGGAAATTTGCTGTGAAAAGTTTTAATATTATCTCATTGCCTATGGTACCATTTAACAAAACATTGTTGCCCTGATTTTTCTCTTTTAATTAGTTCTGGTTTTTTTGCTTTTGTTTTGTCTGAAATCACAATTGCTACCCCTGACCTTTTTTTACTTTAGCTAAGGCACATTAAATTCTGCTCTAATCCTTCATTTTATTGCTATATGTGTCTTTCTGTTTCAAGCGTGTCTCTTGTAAACAACATATTGTTGGATTCGGTTTCTAATCCATTATGCTATCTGCTTGTGAGAGTGAGCTTTTCCTATTCACATTCACAGTTATGACTGTGAATGTGAATACATTAATTATGTATTTATACATTAATTATGTATTTCCTTGGGGTGGCTAGGTGGCGCAGTGAGTAGAGCATCAGCCCTGGAGTCAGAAGGACCTGAGTTCGGATCCGGCCTCAGACACTTAACGCACACACAAATAAAAACCTAGCCGTGTGACCTTGGGCAAGTCACTTAACCCCAATTGTCCTCCAAAAAGCAAAAAAAAAATTATGTATTTCCCTCCATGCCATTATGTTTTGTTTCTTTCTCTCTTGTCTCTCCTCAAAAGTCTATTTGTATATAGTATATCTGTAGATATTTATAGTTCAGTAGTATCCAACTTTTCATGACCCCATGGACAACTGTTTTTCCATGAGATTTTCTTGTGAAAGATACTACAGTGGTTTGCTATTTTCTTCTCTAGTGGATAATCTTTTTGTTGTCACAACACTCCACTATGACCTATCTGTCTTGTGTAATCCTGCATAGCATAGCTCATAGTTTCATTGAGCTAAGTAAGACCCACTGGGGGGCCTTTTCTAGGCAAACAAAGGTTTAGTAACTTGCCCAGGATCACAAAGCTAATATCTGATGCTGGATTTGAACTCTAGTTTTCCTATCTCCAGTATAAGCATTCTATCTGCTCACCATCTAGCTATAGACAGATAGATAGATAGATAGATAGATAGACAGACTGACTGATAGATAGGCAGATCTTTGACAAACAGGACAAATGGATAATGAGTTTGTCCCAGGCTCCTTTAATGAGCTCAAACTTCTCCCAGAAAAAGAAAATATAAGTAGATTTCAGCTGTCTATAAGAAGATATTTCCTAATGCTCAGAATTGTTTAAAATAGGAAGGAGATGCTTCTGGAGGTAGTGATCTCCCTTTCACTAAAGGAAGTCATACAGAGCTTGGATGACCAGTTGTTGGATATGGTGTAAAAGAGAATGATTGTTATATGTGTGTGACACTAGATGTCTCCTGAGATTTCTTTCAATTCTGAGATTTTAGGATTTTGTGATTTTATAGATTAGAGAAGATGAATTACCCTAATGTCAGTTCTGTGATGACTAAAGAGTTGTCTTTGACTACCTATATTGGTTTGGGGCAGCAGAGAGGAAATTTCCTCCCAGCTAAAGAACTTTCTTAAAATCAGTGGTGATTTACAGGTGCCAGTCTTCCTTTCCTTATCTTTTGAGGAAGAGTAAGGGACAGGTAAGAATACCTGAAACAACAGGATTTACTTTTTAATTTTTTTAACTAAAAGTAATGACTATCTGGCTTCCTCAATCAAAGAATATTTTTTTCCTCTACTTTCATTTTTCTCTCCATGTTAGGGACCTGACAATGATAGTCACACTACTATTATTTATAGCCTTGCAAATTCCAAAGCTGGGAATTTTGTACCTTCTCCTTACAGAGACTATGTGGAGTTCAGAAAATTGGCATATAGAGAGCAAGAACCTATATATCACAAAATATGAGCAGGCTGGGGTGAGGGGGAGGCAGAACCTATGGCCTTCTATTTTATTTTTTTTTATTAACTTCTGGTTTACATCATTCATTTCTGCCAGATTTTGAGTTACAATTTTTCCCCCATTTTTCCCCTACCCACCACCCCAGAATAGCAGTCCCACAGGATATCCCCTCATCCAATCTGCTCTCTCCCATCTCTTCTCCCATACCCCCTTCGACTTTTCTAGTAGGACAAGGTGAGTCCTCATGCCCTAATGCCTGCACATCTTATCTCCCAATTATATGCACAATAGTATTAATCACAGTATTTATATATTTTAATTGGTTTTAAAAGGGAGATAAGCAACTCAGTATATGCTGTACATGTGTATCTATGCAAAACATTACCATAGTAGATATATTGTAAAAGACTGACTTAATTTCCCTCCCTCCCATCTCACCTCGCACCTGGTCCACTCCCTGCTTTGATCCTGTCCCTTTTCAAAAGTGGGTGCTTCCAACCCGCCCCCAGCCTGCCCTCCCTTCCATTGATCCCCCTCTCATCCCCTTCTCCCCTACTTTCCTGTAGGGTGAGAAACCCTATTTAGTATGTATGTCATTCTCTCCCTGATCCAAATTCAATGAGGACAAGGTTTTGCCTTTTTGCCTCCCTGTTCTTCCCCTCCCTTGTAACCATCTTCCCTTGCTTCTGCTATATGAGATAGTTCATCCTATTCTGTCTCTCCCCATCTCCTCTCAATATATTCCCCTTTCACCTCTTAATTCCATCTTTTAAGTATTATCTGTTCCTATTAAATTCAACCTGTGTCCTCTATCTATGTATAACTGAAAACATATATACACATTCACATATGTATTCATATGCCCATATACCCTTCTTCAACTATTTTCATACTGGGAAAAGTTTCATCAGTTACAGTTATCATTTTTCCATGTAGGAATGCAAACAATTAAACTTTGATAAGTTCATAATGATTTCTTTTCCCAGTTTGCCTTCTCAAGCATGTCTTGTTTCTTGTATCTGAATGTCAGATTTTCTATTCAACTCTGTTTTTTCCTCAAGAATGCTTGAAATTCCTCTATTCCACTGAATGACCATATTTTCCCCTGAAACATGAAACTCAGTTTTGCTGGGTAGGTGATTCTTGGTTTTAATCCCAGCTCCATTGCCCTCTGGAATATCATATTCCAAGCCCTTTGATCCCTCAGTGTAGAAGCTGCCAGATCCTGTGCTATCCTGATTGTGTTTCCACAATATTGAAATTGTTTCTTCCTGGCTGCTTGTAATATTCTCTCCTTTATATGGGAATTCTGGAACCTGGCTACAATATTCCTAGGAGTTTTTTGGGGGGATCTTTTTCAGGAGGTGATCTGTGGATTCTTTCAACCTCTATTTCCCCCTCTGGGTCTAAAACATCAGGGCAATTTTCCTTGAGAATTTCTTGAAGGATGGTTTCTAGATTCTTTCTTTGATCATGGTTTTCAGGTAGTCCAACAATTTTTCTATTGTCTCTCCTGGATCTATTTTCCAGGTCAGTGGTTTTCCCATGAGATATTTCACATTGCCTTCTATTCTTTCATTTATTTGGATCTGCTTAATAGCATCATGATTTCTCATAAAGTCACTAGCTTCCATTTGCTCCAGTCTAATTCTGAAGGAATGATTCTCCTCAGTGAGCTTTTGAGATTCTTTTTCCAACTGGCAAAGTCAGCTTTTTAAGGCATTCTTCTCCTCATTGCCTTTCTGAGCTTCTTTTGCCATTTGAGTTAGTCTATTTTTAAGGTGTTAGTTTCCTCAGTCAGGCTGTTGACTGTTATTTCATACTTTTCTTGCATCTTTCTCATTTCTCTACCCAGTTTTTCCCTACTTCTCTTATCTGCTTCTTAAGGTCCTCTGTGACCTGTAACCAGCTCATATTTTCATTTGGGCTTTTGGTGCAGGAGTTCTGACCTCACAGCCTGCCTCCTGTTCCATGCTTTGATCTTCTTTGCCCCCAAAATAGGAGTCTAATGTTGAATTTTTCTGTTTATTTTGTTTCCTTTGCCTAGGCATGTTGCCACACAATCAGTTGACTTTTGGGCTTGTTGCCAGAGTAGGACTCTGCCACCAGCCAGGGGAGCTTCCATCCCAAATGCTGGGGATTTCCCAACTTCCAAAGGTATTAGCTGGGTAGCTTCTCTGAAGCCTCCACACACTCTGGCAAGCTGGTCACACACCCCAAGACCTCCACCCTAGACTGCAATCCAGATCCAAGACGGGTAAAGCAAGAGTGATTACCCCCTCAGACTGATCACCAGATCCCCCTACAGTTTGCAGGCCAGTAGCTGAAGTTGCAAAGTGGCAACATGGCGCAAGCTGCAGCTCTGGAGCAGCTTCTTGCCCCCAGGGGAGAGAGGCTAAGCGCTCTCCCAACCAGTCCTGAAGTCTATAGGCCACTGACCTTTCACTTTGTCCTAGGTATCTATATGTTGATAATTCTGGAAACTCCACAGTTCTTGGTGTTCTCGGGTCCCTCCAACCAGCTGTTGGTCTGGTTGCCCTGGGGCTAAAACTTCTGACTCACTTGGACCTGGGCTTGGCTCCCAGAGCTGTGTGCTGTAGAGCACTGAGCTGGCCGCTCCCTTCCGGGCTGCTGGACTGTCCTCAGTGGGAGGTTAGCTTCTCTCTGTCATTTTGTGGGTTCTGGAGCTCCAGAGGTGGTTCAGAGTCCCCCTTTTACATAATTTTGAAGTGGTGTGGGTTAGAGCTTCTCGGAAGTGCTGTTTCTACTCTGCCATTTTGGCTCCACCCCCACCTGTGGCCTTCTAGATCCTTAAGTGAAACCTTTTGACTGAATCTAAATTTTAATGCAGCCTTGAGACCACATATGGCCTTCAAGATACTTACTTAAGTGTGACCTTTTGAATGAATCCAAAAGTCTGCACTTAAGGAACTAAAAGGCCACATGTTACCTAAAGGCTGCAGGTTTCCCACCCCTGCCTAGGCCCAATCCTTCAAGCCCCTCAGGAAGTACTGTTTGACTTGTCAATATACCCTTAGGACCCCTGGGCCTTTCCATCAGCTTTTCAGCTAAATTCTCACCAACAAATTGTAGATTCACTCCCTTAATTAGACTGTGAGTTCCTTGAGAGTAGGGACTATCTCACTTTTCTATTTGTATCTGTAGCACTAGCACAGTGCTTTATACATAGAAAGCACTCGGTATTTACTTTTACATTCATTTATTCATTCATACATATGCCAATATTATCTCAACTCACCCTTTCCCATATAAATATTCACTTGTATTACACCTCTAGGGGCTAGTTTTTCCAATCATATTCCTAACTGTGATGCTTCTTAAATAGGCCTAGGGAACAGTTGGCAGCTGTGGGCTAGTGCAGGTCTGGGCTAGTGCAGGTCCCCAAAGCCTGGGGCCCCAATGTCTCCTTTGCTGAAATCAGCACTGGATATAGTGCCTAGTAGGGTGACATACATTTATCTGCAAAATAGCATAAAAACGTGGCATTTCTGAGGGGAGAGAAAAGCTACTTCTGGGAAGTAACTTTCCTCTTATTTCTAGAATACTTCATTTTTGTCGGATTCCTAAGATCTCTTTTTATATCATTCTACCTTCTAGATGCACTTTATCCTGGACTTTCAAACAGTAATTTAGTCAGCAATTGTTTATTCAGTATCTACACTGTTCTCAGCAATAAGTTACTATGGGTTAGGGTTCAAGAGTGAGTATAACTCTATCAGTTGTAGATATGTAATATGGGATCCCTTCCCTTGTTAAAACATCATTGTACAGAGAAGACAGTAATGAGGAAGAGACAAAGCAAGCTGTAAAGTCAAATAAAGAAGCTTTACAAAGTTTGAAGAAATTTCAAGAAGACGTTGACCAATAAGGTTTCAAGTGACCAGTAATCACAGGACAACAGATTAAGAGCTAGTCTAGAACTCATTGAGACCAATGCTGTCATTTTAAAGATGAGAAAACTGAGGCCCTAGGAGGATTAAGTGATTTGTCCAAGGCTATGTGACTGGTAAGTATTTGAGGTGGGGTTCACTTTACAGCCATATCTTTGTAACTTCAACTCTGGCCTTCTATTTGCCACCCTGGTGGTATCAAACTCAAATAGGAGTGGAGGCCACTTAACTGTTTATCTCTGAGGATCCTATATTCTATTGACATAGAAAATTACACATATTAATATTAACTATGCTTGGGGGGTGGCTAGGTGGCGCAGTGAGTAGAGTGCTGGCCCTGGAGTCAGAAGGATCTGAGTTCAGATCCGACCTCAGACACTTAATGCACACACAAACAAAACCTAGCCGTGTGACCTTGGGCAAGTTACTTAACCCCAATTGCCCTCCAAAAAGCAAAAAAAAAAAAAAAACACCCATATATATATATATTAACTATGCTTTATTTTATTTTCATTTGTTTTGCTAAATATTTCCCAATAACATTTTAATCTGGTGCAGGTGACACTTGGGAGTGTTGCATGCCCTCAGGGCAGTGATTTGACACCTCTGCATTACAACATGCTTTTTCTCAATGTCTTCACAGAAATGAAGAGATATGAATTGCATTCTGAAAGATAGATAAGGTTTGGCTAGGTAGAAGGAAGAGAGAAGGAGGGGGAGAATTACAGCAGCATAGGCAGTGAGGTAGGAACAAATATGATGTGCTCATGGCACATTAAATTCGATGAAGATAGTATATATTGGAAGACAAGTGGAAAATACAATCGGATAGAGGAGGGATTGAAAGGACTAAGTGATGCAGTGATTAGGTGCTGGCCCTGGACACTTACTAACCATATGACCCTGGGCAAGTCACTTATGCCTGTTTGCCTCATCTGTAAAAAGAACTGAAAAAGGAAATAGCAAACCCCTCCAGTATCTTTGCCAAGAAAACCCCAAATGGGGTCATGAAGAGTTGGACATGACTGAAAAACAACTCAACAGTAACAACAAAAAGATGATAGAGTACATTTAAAGTTGCTCAGAGGAATAAATACACGCAGATTACTCCTTGGTTGTCTGATTAATTGATGACTAGAAAAAAACAAAGTAGCCTACACAGAGTTAGTCTTATGAAAAGATGAAATTGCTTATTTAGTATCATTGGAAGGGACCCTAAGGAGGAATCTAAAATTACCAATGTTCCTCCCAGTTTAGAATCTTCTCTTCATATAATCTCTCTCCATTTTCTGTCATTATACAATTTTAGTTTCATTATTTTGCATCTTGAAGGACTTTGCTCCTGAAGGGTCTCCCAATAAAAAGTAAATAAATACTCCATGAACTGCACTAACCACCTCACGCAGGAGCTTACTAAGATAAATAACTTAACAGATAAATGAGAGTAAAACCCTTTACAAACAGCATATGGGGTAGGAAAAAGCCAGGATAAGGGAGAGGGAGAGACTTCTAAGAGCAAAAGAAAAGCACGATGGGGAATTTCCACACCACCTTCTCTATGACCCTAGTGACCCAAAAACCCTAGAGCAGAAGCAGAAGGGACCACACTGTGAAGGTGTTTGGCAGATGTTCTGCCTGAACCAAAACTGTTAGTGAAGTGAAAAAATGCAGCAAGAACCATAGAATTAAATTTTCCAGTTGGACAGGACGTCAGGGGCCATCTATTGATCAAGAGACCCTGTACCATGTCCACTAGTGGTCATCTAGCATCCATTTAAAGAAAGTGAGCAGGAAGCTACTATCTCACAGGGGAGTCCATTTCCCTTTGGGGTAGTTCTAGTATCTAGTTGCTGGCAAGGTTTTCTTTTCATAGGGTTAAAACTGCCTCTCTAAAACTTCCTGGTTCTGAAACCTTGTAGATTCAATTGAATTGCTCTGACATGTGGAGGTCCTTCAGACACTTGAAGATTTCTATCATGTCACAAACCTTCTTGTATCACTCTAATCCTACCTTAACTATGTATGTCTTCTTTTCTCTAAACTAAATATGGCCAAATCTTTTAACTGATTTTCATACAACCTGATTCTTTGGTGTTCCTTCTCTCTCTCTCTCTCTCTCTCTCTCTCTCTCTCTCTCTCTCTCTCTCTCTCTTTCTGGAGGGGGGAAGGCAAGGCAATTGGGGTTACGTGACTTGTCCAAGGTCACACAGCTAGTTAAGTGTCAAGTGTTTGAGACCAGATTTAAACTCAGGTTCTCCTGACTACAGGGCCAGTGCTCTATTCACTGTGCCACCTAGCTGCCCCTTCTTTGGTTCTCTTATGCTCCTAGAATCCCCCTTATGAACTGACTCCAAATTATCTGTAGCCTTCCCAAAGTAGAGCAGCCGTAAGTGAATAGTAACATTCTAGATGTGTTCTCACCATGGCAGAGTACATTGGGATCATTACCTCCCTTGTTCTGGATGTTATATTTCTCCCCCTGTGGCTTGAGCATTTACTAATGGGACTGTCATCCCCCTCCTTTTGTAGATAAGGAAACTGAGGCCCTGACAGGTTGAGTTCTGTTACAACCAGTCTCAGGCCACCCTATGGCATACCACCCCAGAATCATAAAAATTGGTCTCCTGAAGGTGATATCAGGTTTCTGTTGTAGAAAACAATCTGAGCTTCTTACGCCTCTCCTTGAATCCTTTGGCAAAAGCGATGTAAGCAGATTTCTCTCTTACATGGAGCAGCAAGATGCCTTTGTTTGAAAAGCAGCCCACACCCTTCTTGGTTGCAGCTGTGACTCTTACATTAAGCCTGCGATGAAAGCCAGTCCTCCCCAGGAAGGATTTTAAGGCCTCTCTCTTGTCACCAGGGTGCTTCTATTTCTGCCAAACTCCCAGGTCCACTCTCTGTATCTTTCTCGAGCCCAAGTCATGTGAATTCCTCCCCCTCTAAGGATAACAGAGACAGGCTATAATATAGACACCAAGTTAGGAATGCAGCTGTGCAGGGAGAATAAGCATGCTTGGAATTATTTGTCAGTACAGGGTTATGCCGTTCTTATCTTGTTCTCCTGTTTTTTGAAACTCCACTAACAAAGAAGGTACTATTTTCATGTTTACACTGTGAGAGGGCAAAAAAAGTGCTTTTGGTGATTCCGTATCCTCCTTTTAAAACTAAAAAGCGGTTTAAATGAGTCTATAAACAGAGGTCTTGCTCTTCTGTGTTTCAGTGGGGAAGACGATGCAATCGATTTTCCAAGTTCTTAGTAGTATTAAAAAAAAGTCCCTTGAATATTTCAGAAATGGTAACTGTTAAAAATAGTTTTCAGTTGCTGGGTAAATACCAATTTGCCGCAATTGAAAAGAAAATTTTAGCATGACTGTTTACACGTATCGTGGAGGGAATATTAACATCACCTTGAAGTATTTGCTATTGGGCTATGTGTGAAGGGGGAGAAATCTATGCTTTGCATAGTGTTTGAGACTTTGCATTTGTTATCTTGTGGTCATAAATATTAATCTGGGAGAATAATTAGCTTCTTAAATTTTGCAATTAGCCTTTCAGGGGTTGAGGTGGATCTTAATAAAAATAAGCCTTTTTTTTAAGCTTCTCTGCTGCAAAATCTATAGCCCTCTAATGTCTCTAAGGTAGTACCCATCTTTATTTAATCCTTTCCTGAAATAGGTATGCTTTGCTCTCGTTCCATTTCTCTAGAGAGAGAGATCATCACCTTACACAACAGGGAAAATAGGTTTTTCCATTTTTAAAGCCTTGTCACCATCTATTTGAGAAATCTTCCTCTAAAGTACCACAGGTTATTAGAAAGGCCATAGTTTAGCCCAGAGAAGATTGAGCCCCATCCAGGTTTATGAACTCATGACCTTTAGCTAGGAGAGGAAAGTCTCCTAGAGGCCTATTGCCCAGGCTAAACTAGCGTGTTTGGGTTGCATTGTTCTTCTGCAAGGAATTATTGATTTTAACTAGTGCCATAGGCCCCAGATCTAGGAGTTAAACCTTCTATTGATTAGGAGTTACAATTTAAGACAATGAAAATCTTTGTAGTAGATCTGCTACTAGTCCAAGGTAGCATAGGATGATGGGAGAGCTCTGTCTTAGACCCAGCAAATCATTGTTCTGATCCAGGACTGGATAATTACCATTTGGGTGTCTCAACTTTCTCGGCTTCAGCTTATTCATCTGGTAAATGGAGATAATCATATTTCATCATTCTTCTCACAAGGTCTTAGAGAGAAAAATAGCTTACATAGAAATACCATAAATATGATACTTATGTTATTATTACTCAATTTGGGAGAGCCCAAGGGAACTTTTATATTTGTATTCTCAAAACTTAGCACACTGTTTGGTTCACAGTACATTTTTTATCCTTTTTTCATTCACTCTTGCATCCTTTTGTAAAGTACCTTAAGGTTTGCAAAGAGCCTTATGTGCATTTTCTCATTTGATCTGCCAATTCTGAGGACTCTAGATGGAACTGAAATATTTTCCCCCCTCTGCAACACCCAGTCCTTCCTAGAGACCCAGAGTAGTCCTGCTGATAGTCTAAGTGCAACCTCAAACTGCTTTTAGAAGAGAGTGGGTCTTGACCAATTCTCCATCTCTATCCTGCTCTCAATCCCTCAGGGTCTTGATCTCAGGATCCTGATTAATAGTAGTACCACTATCTTGCATTTCTATATTTTATTCTTTTCCAAATGTTTTCTAGGCTATTATTTCAATTGTTCCTCCCAAGATCTTGTGAGACAGAACAGAAATAAATTATTCTGAATCCAAACTTCACAGGACAAATCCCCTTAATGGAAGGATTTGTTCTGCAAAATTTGGACAGTCAAAAGGCTGCATCCAAGGACCTAGAAGTCCACATGTGGCCTCAAAGCTGCAGGCTCCCCAACCCTGAGCTAATCTAATCCAATCTAATCCAATAAACATTTATTAAATACCTACTGTGTGCCTGGTACTGTGCTAAGTGCTGGGGTTATACTTAATAAAAAGAAAGATCATCCCTGCCTTCAGGTAGCTTATAATCTAAAGGGATGAGACAATACACAAAAGGAGACAGAAAAGGGGATGGGCAGTGGTACACCAGGGGATAACCTGGTGTGTCAGCCACATGGACCGCTGGATTGAAACCAAGGAGAATAGCAGATGCAAAGTGGGTTCAGCTGGGCTAAGATAAACTGCCTCTAGCTATTCAACTTATAGATAATAGTAAAAAGTCCTTGGAATCTGTGTGATCTGGACACTTAATGAGTAGCCAACAGTCTTCTTTTCTATGTCTTTTTTTTTTTTTTTTGCTTTTTTGGAGGGCAATTGGGGTTAAGTGACTTGCCCAAGGTCACATGGCTAGTTTGTTGGGGGGTTTTTGAGTCAAGTGTCTGAGGCCGGATTTGAACTCAGGTCCTTCTGACTCCAGAGCCTGTGCTCTATTCACTGTGCCACTTAGCCACCCCCTTTCTATGTCTTTATTATGGATATTGCAATAAAGTTTCATTCCATTCATCTGCAGGGACATTCTTTGGCATGGGTTGGGCACACTCACTTATACAAGCACCTATGTACTCAGGTACACACGTAGATGCTCCTTGACCTTTTCTTCCTCTAAACTTTATAACTGTGCTTGCCTTTGGGCCTGGGGTAATCTAAGCTTCTTAAGTGCATTTTTAAAAGAATATATGAATATGGGCAACAAAAGAGTAATAATTATTTTAAATCTACGGAAAATTTTCTTTTCTAAAGCTTTCATTTTAGTCACGTGGTCAGCCTTCCCACTGTGTGATGGAGGTGCTAAGAAGTCACCAGATGATTAATGGTTGGCCAAGATAAAGAAAAAACTCACATGCGACAATTTACTCCATATTAAGAAGCAACTTAATATCAAAAGGCAAGATGACACTATGCCAAAAAGAGGGGGAAAATGAAAGAAAGAGAAAAAATATATTCTGGGCTTCTCACAGAGTTATTTCAGTACCTTTTTGGTATTTTAACATCAGGTATCCAGTGATCTTACTCTCCTATTTGCCTTTACCAGATGCCTCATTGAGTAACCCTAACCAGGCCCACTCTTCCTGGCATTCCTCTGTATTCTGGACACTTTCTAGGATAGTGTATGGAAAAGTTCTTGACTGAAATGGTAAATCCAATGGCAGTTGGGCTACTTACTGTCTGTGTGAACTTGGAAAAATATTTCAACCTCTCTGAGCCTCAGTTTCTTAATTTGTATAATAATAGGGCAGGAACACTTCTGTCTGGAAATCTAATGATCCTGCCATCCTGTTTCCCACTCCTTGTAGCACCAATGCAATATTCACAGTGCCAATGGTCACTATAAATATACCTGAATGGTGCTTGATCATAAAATATAATAGACTCTCCATATAGAAGACAGAAGTAAAACATTTATTCAGACACTAAGTCTAAAACTAAATCCCAGCATCAAGAAACCAAATCCATCATAGCAACATAGAAATCAATGCACCACAATGTAGCAGAGAGCCACAGCATCCTTTAGCTTTCCCACAAACCTACACAAGACCAATAGTTATTCATAAGCATCTGTCTCCCTTGGAAGCATCCTCTTCTCCCAGTCTAGATTGCTTTGACTCCCAGCTTCTTGTGGGCTCTGTTCCACCCTTCAGCAAACTCCTCCCACGACAGGCTCCATGTGATTATATTCAACCTATTAGGGGACAGTGTTTATTTTCAAAGCAGGGAAGGTCTTCAAATTCCCTTAGGCTTATTAAGGGGAGTGAAAGATCTTCAAATCCATATTACCATTACACTCCTCTAAGAAAATCTTGCCTACCTTGTTTCCAATTCCCTTGGGACCCTTCCTCTGCAAAGCCTAATCTGCTATGGGTGATAATTGCTTAATATTTCCTCTCCCAGTTAGTGTATTTGTGTTTTAATGGGATACTTCCAGTATTACTGAGACAAGAAATTCTCTGATGGTGGGAATGTCAGACTTCCATGACAGGCTAGTTAAGATAGATATTTTTGAAAGAAAGGAGCATTTATCTCTAGGGGTAGCTAGGTGGCACAGTGAATAAAGCACAAAACTTAGAATTTAGAAGAACTGAATTGAAATCAGGATACAAAAATTCTCTACAGGCTGGATCATTGGACCAAGTCTAATAAGATGAAATCAAAATAAATGCAAATCATAAAATTGGGTTCAAAAGAAGAAGCCATGGATAGACAAGAGTTTGTCAGAACAAGAAGAGTTTATTGGATTGCAAGCTCAAAGTGAGTACTGTGATGGAGCAGCCATAAAAAAGCTACTATGATTTTAAGTTGCTTTAATAGTTATAGCATCAAGGATAATGGAAGTGAAACTACTACTGTAGTCTTTCAAAGTCAAACCACATCTGGAGTAGAGCATTTAATTCTAGAAGGAAGTCAGTAAAATAGGGTGGGGGGAGGACTTTCCATGCTGATAAGTCACATAGGTGACCTGCTTCCACACCCCCCAAAAATCACATTGATATTGTACCATGTGACTTAAAAAGCATTTTTATTTTGATAGCCCTGTGATAGGTAAGGCAAATACTATCATTCCCATTTTACAGATGAGGAAGTTGAAATTGGTATGGGATTGAGCCAAATCTTGAGCCAGGTTTCCAACTCTTATATGATGTGGTGTATGATATTTAAAAATTCTTTTTAGTGATGAGATTTACAGGTTTCCTTCAGTATCTGGTCATTTTAGGCACAGACATGTTTGAATTTAAAATGACCCTCTGGATCAGAAGTTGGAGTATTTATCTTTCCCCAAATTTGTTAAAATATACTGAATGTTATAGAGAAGATTCTAGTTTGGGGATCTTATGGCCTGTGCATGCACACATTTGGGAGTTATCTGAATTTAAAGAGAATGGGATACAAGGCCTTCAGACCAATCCATATGAATATCATTTGATAGAACAAGGGGTGTTTAACCTGAAGAAAAGAAGACTAAGGGGAGGAGGGGGACATTTTCAAATGTCAGAAGGGCTATCACATAGAAAGGGCAATAAAAATTGGTCAGCTTGGCCCCCAGGCCTCAAAGCTCGAAGCAACTGAGGCTCCAAGTAAGAACAACCAGGAGAACAACAATTAGAGCCATCTGAAAGTTAAATTCAATATGGACTAATTCTTGATAGTTTTGCCTTTGTAAGACTTAGCCTTTAGCGACAAATTAATTCAAAAATAGGATAGATGCAGATTTTCTCTCCCAAGCAGTCTTAAAACAAAGACAGACTGGTCACTTCTTTGGTATATTGAAGAGGAAATTCTCCTTCATAATTGATTAGAGTAGATAGTCTCGAAATCATTTAAATTTGGATTCTACAATTCTCTTGGACTATAATGAAGTCACAACTTCTTGGGACCTCCATTTCCTAGTCTGTAAAGGGAGGGTGCTAAGACAGTGGTGTCAGCCTCAGATAGAAACTGGGGCCACTAAACTGTAATAAGGTCTGTATAGCTGCACATTGACTTAGAAAACCACACATTAATATTACCTATGTTTTATTATATCTTAATTTATTTTGTTAAATATTTCTTAATTACATTTTAATCTGGTTCAGTCCCACTCAGAAGTGTTGTGGATCTCAGGGAATATGTTTGTCACTTCCATGCTAGATTACTTGATCCCAAAGGGCCTTCCCAAGGCTAATACCCTATGGGTGTTTCTGTAGTTCCATAGTTCCTAGTCATCTACATGTGTGTCCTTACACAGACACACATGTGCATTTGTAATTGGATATGGATTTGTTTCATTACATTCACTCAGTCATGAGTTTCTGCACTAAATAGCCCCCTGGGGCCAAAAAAAAAAATCAGTAATCAACATACCACTTTCAAGTACAGAGTACCGACCTATTTATAAAAGGAAATTAAGTAAAACCGGTAATTATAACAAGCATACAACCTTTCAACATAGTCAATGAGAAATTCAATTTGCTTAAAATAATGAGATACTCCAGCACAAACAATCTGTTCATATGCTGTTCCCAAGAGCCTCCAGTTGGAATGGTAGCCCTGGCTGACATTTGATACGATCTGTCAGTTTATCAACCCTGTGTCAGGGTTCATTGTAAGATGGTTCTAGAAGGTTTTTAGTACAGATAGGAAAGTGAAAAATATTTTTTTCTATCTGCTACAGGAAAGCCTCATTAAAAGTAGCAATAGGGAAGTTTCAGATTTCTATTTTAAATGAACACATGGAAATAAGTAAGCCACCCCAAATATACCTACATCATATACATTTAACATCTCGAAAGGTAATTGTTTTTTATTTTTTCCTGGAAACTATGCAATAGACATCCTATGTTCCCTTATCTCATCCTGTGTTCATCCTATCTCAATCTCTGTTCCCACCAAGTTCCTATCTTAAAGAGTTGGGGCCAAGAGGCAGGTAGATAATACTAAAGATAAAATCTATAATAGTCAGTCAAATACATATAGAGATTTAAGTTTTGTAAAACACAAATACATATAGAGTTTTAGGGTTTGCAAACTACTTTGCTTGTAAACCAGAACTTAGGTAATGGAAATATGATTATCTATCCCCATTTTATAGGTGAAGAAATGGAGACTATAATAGAAGTTAGAAAATTATTTATTTCATAAGAGAGGTCAGAATGATCCAGCTTGGGGATAGGAGGTGATCCTGGAAGGCAATGGTGCAGGAGGAGGACTTTTGAATTGGGGGCAGATTTCAATAACTGGAAATGAGAATCTCCATAACCAGCCTTGTGATTATTGGTGGCTTGACTTGTGCTATCTAGCTCTACCCTAGTAATGTCAGAATTACCCTTAAATTAATTCTTTTAAATTGTTCTCTCACTTCCCATACACCTATTACCTGTCAAAATAAGGGGGTTGCAGACCCTCATGCTCCAAATCTGTGTGTTTATTCTCCTTTTAGAATGTTAGACCTGAAAATAGGCAAAACCTCTTAGAAGAAATAGGCTTGGGGAATGGGGATAGAAACAGCATGAGAAAAGTCTCAGACGGTAGGACTGAATATAGTAAGTGCACAGAGAAAGGGGAAAGGCTTTGACTAGGCTGGAGACGGCAAACTAAGCAGCTTTGTAGCTGGGCCATTGAGGGCCTTGAATGTCAGGCAAAAGACATTATACATGATGGAACTGTAGGATTTTGATAGAAGTGCTATTTCAGAAAGATTAATTCTAGTCATGCACTGAGGGAGAAAAATGTTAGGTCTTGGGGTCAGTTAAGAGGCTGCTGTATTTTTCCAGAATGGAGATGGGAAAGGTCTGTATTAGGAGAGTATAAATTTTGAGAGGCAGCTATTAGATAGTGACTTAGCCTCAGAGCCAGCAAGATCTGGGCTCAAGGTCTTACCTCTGACACACGCTACTTGTTAGGCCCTGGACAAATCACTTAACTCTTCATTTTTCTAGGCTCTCTAAGATGAGAAGTTATTGACCTGCATTAATGGAGCAAATTTCCTCATCTAGAAGTCCCCTACATCAATGAAGTCATAAGTCCAGTCTTTATTCCCTAAATGAAGGAACTGAGATAACCTTTGGGAAAAAAAGGAGGGGGGTGGAAGGGAAATAGGGTAAGAGGAAACATGATGATGATATCTAGTATTTGTATGCAACTTTAAGGTTTGCAAAATACTTTAAGAATATTATCTAACCCTCACAACCTCACTAGGAAATAAGTGCCATTAGCATCCTCATTTTACGGTGGAGAGAAAGTAAAGCAGAGAATAAGTGACTTGCCCAGGGTCACATAGCTGTTGAGTATCTGTGTGTGGATTTGAACTTAGGTCTTCCTGACTCCAAGTCCAGCATTCTATATGGAGTTTCCCCTAACTATAAGGAATGGGTGACCTGGGAAAGAGGCAAGAACTTGGCCCTGGGGTGGAGGAAGGAAAATTTGAGATCCAGAATGCACATTTAGAAGTTGATTCAGAGGCAACTAGTTGTACAGTGGATAGGGCACCTAGTCTCCATCTCCAGTTCTGACCTCTGGACTATTGTTGTTCATCTCACTGTCCTCAATGGAATCAGAATGGCAGTACTTAGGGAAATGTCATTATATTTTGAATATTTTGAAATAACAACATAAAAAGAATTTTAAAAACCTCTTACCCTTGTTCCTATCAACCTTAAACTCTGAAAGAACATACTCGTGAATTATATATGATAAATTCTGAAAGAACATGACTCATGACATATATTACATATTATATATTTGTTGTTTTATATATAATATAGGGTATATAATTTATATATACATATAGTATATTACAGATTATGCAGTCATATGTTGTATATATTATATAATATCTCAAAGTTTTAAGAACTATACATAATATTTGGTATAGGATATATTACATATTCTAGAATATTATATAATATATACTCCTATCATGTATAATATAAAATATACAATATACATCATATTATATAATATTATTTTATTATAGTGTTACATTATATAGTGTGATATATTATTTTATATTATATTGCTGTTTAATATTATAGAATATATATGATATATTACATTTACATAATATATTGTATGTATATATAGACATATGCATCTATATGTGTATATAGCCTAAAACTTGAGTACATTTAGTCAAAATGATGAAACACCCTTTCAACATTCTTTCCAGATGAGCACACTGCTATAGTAATCTCTTTATACCACAGAGTAAACTTAGTTTAAAAGACTACTTCAAAATGTTTCCACTGCCATAATTATTCTTGAAAGCAAACTTTATTTTTTTTCCAGGTACCTTTGACTTGCTTAACTCTGAATCTACAGATTTCTTCAGTGTTCAAGTACTTCTTCTGCTTATTTCATCTTGTCAACCTAGCTATGAACAACATTTTAATGAATCAAGCCTAAAAAGACTTCTTAAAAATAATAGAATAAAAGAAATGTGTCATCCTCAATAAGCTGCTTTCTAGTTAGAAGGTAGCTTCCTGATATTGGAGCTTAAAAAAACATTTGAAGTAATACTGTCATTTAAACTAATAGAAACTTTGAATCCCAGGGCAGAGGATCAAACCATTGGGTTTGACCATCAGAGGAAGTCTGAATATTTAGTAAAGATTAGATGCTAATGTATCCTAGAGATTGATTTTTGGGCTACAAGACCAAGGTGAATAATACATGAGCATGTTTATTGCATGTTGTCTTGGTCTCTGCTTTGGAAGGACCTTTTCGAGCTGGATGTCAGTCATTGTTATTTCTGAGGTACTTTCAGTCACCACATTTCTTTAGGGACTTGGCAGTGGGCTGAGTACAAGGACTCTGGCTCATGTCGGACAGCTGTAATAATCAATATCAAAACACTGAACAGCCACTGTAGCAAATGATTATTCACATGGAGTCAGGGTGAGGCAGAAGGACCCTGCTTTACCCTGCTGACAGCGCATTTGTCACAGAGTGCATGTTTCCAGTTTTCGCTTGACTCCGTATGTGCACAAAATTGTAAGTGTATGCACATGTGGGTCTTATTGCAAACTTTTGTGTAGATATCCCCAAGCTAGGGGATTCAGGGATTGCTGTTGGTATTTATGTTCAGACTTGAACTGAAGAGAGAAGATAAAGCAAACCTTGATGTGAAGAACATTAGTTGGCAAATCGAGTTTTGGTGAATCAAAGGCTGATTTTCCCATACTTTTCTTCTGCCTTATTCCTTCCATTTCCATTCTGGTCCCATTTCCCCTGTTCATTAATGCCTCATTGAAATGACTGAATAATATGAGAAATTTGAAGCATCCCTTGATTTCCACTCTTCTTCTGATTCCTATGATCCTTATGATCAGAGACAATTTAGAGTCAGTTGTGCCCAAAACTGGAAATTCTGAATTCAGGAGGTACCATAAACAGAAAGGAAAAATAGGAAAGATAACTTAAGATGGTGAAAGAATATCACTGAGTTGTTACTAGTTAAACCACAGATGGCATGCATCAAACTGGCTTTTCCTCTTTGGAGACTCAAGAATTACTCAGTCATTTCTTTCACAGAATTCTCTATACTGACCCAATGCACAAGTGTGCTATTAAATCATTTATAGTTACTACCAGCCAATGTTGGGGGAGTTAATGAACACTTACAGCTATTTCACTAGACTAGTACAGTATAATCCATGGACCCCCAAAGTGGGAATTTGATAGAGAAAAAGCTATCTTGGATTTGTGTATTTCAAGTCTGTCATAGTAAGTTTTCATTTTTAAAATATTCATTTTTCCCTCTGGATTTGGTACTTGTTATAAGTGCTGATTTATTAATACTTTTCAACTTTTACTCAGTTTTTGTGATTATTGTCTAAGGAAGACTGATAGAGATGTTCTAGGTTATCCTGGACCAGGCAAATTACATTTAGGATATATTTTGGTTCTGCAACACAGTGGCTTACCCCAGTACCCCCAGCCCTGTTCTGATGCAGTTTCTATTTGCATTGTTGCTATGAAAATTGTCATCTTAATCAGATCTGAAAGAGATACAGAAAAATATGTAAAAAAGAAAAAAAGGAAATATTTTCCAAAATTTCTTGTTTCACCCAGAAGTTCCTTCATCTGACATATAAATACCATATAGGTAGGTGTTGGTTATTGTCATCAGTGTTTCATGTCTCATATTGAACTGAAACCTAGGATTAGACTGTTTGTGGCTTATGATGTTTCTATTCTTATAGGCAATATTAATAATAATATTTTCCCTTAAGTCTAAGGAGGACTGAGCAACAAACTAGAAAACTATGGGTTAATAAATTCCAGTAGAAACCCAGGTATTTACTTATTGGCTATTATGTTCAATAACCTGAATTATTAGAAACTGAGTTCAAATCCATCCTCAGACATTTATAGTTGTGACAGTAAATGCTGTGACCCTGAACAAGTCTCAGTTTCCTCATCTATAAAGTGAAGATAATAACAGAACCTATCTCCTAAGGTTATTGTGAGGATAAAATAAGATACTTGTAAAGAACTCTATGAGCACTAAAATCACTATATAAATGCTAGCTGCTATTATGTGTTATAAGAGAGCAGAATGTTGTAGTTAAAAAAAAATCAAATAGCTAACCAAAAAGCATTTATTAAGTGCCTACAAATCCTGGACGATGATTCAGGTCCCCTAAGTTGTAATATTGCTTCTGGATAGCTTGGTGTGCTAGTCATCTAAATTATTTGTGTCTGAATTTTCTCACTTCTAAGATGGAGGGTGATAGTACCTAACCTATTTAGCTAGCATACAAAAAATAAAGGAAAGAGAAATAAAAGTGTTTTGTTTCAAAGAAGAGCCTCTAGGAGAACATGAGTAAAAGATGCCATCAGAGAAATTCACAAAAGAAAGAAAAGCTATATTGATCATGTGGCAAGGGTCAGGGATGATGGGTAGACAGCCCCAAGTGGTTCAGTGGTATCCTCATGGTGCCAGGAAAAAGGGAAGGAGGCCTCCAGGTAAAGTCTCTGAGTGAGGATATGGACAAGTCACCTAGGATGGGCAAGCAAGGATGTCTTGTGCTCTGCATTACTACAGGGAACATCTAATTTGCTGAGATCACAGATAAATTTTGAACATAAAATTGCAATGGACCACAAGGTGTCATCTAAAATTTCCATCCTTTTTAGTGTTTTCTATAGTCTTCTGCACACAGGAGGTACTTAATAAATGTTTGTCATGTTCAACTAGATTCTTCAGTACTTCAGAAGATCTTTGATTTGATCCATATGGATTTGTCTTCTCACAAATTGCAATTCTTCCCATATGTTAGGAAGATGTTCTTAACCAGTTTTGTTCCATGGATTGTAGACATACTGGTGAAGCCAAATGGACTCTTCCCAGATTAATGTCTTTAAATGCACAAAAGTAAAATACATTGGTTTACAGAGAAAACAAATTATGTTGAAATAGTTATCCAATTTTTTTAGTAAGTTCACAGAGCCCAGGTGCAGAAAACTTCCTAGTAGACAGACACCATAAATTGCTATTACCATACAAAATTGATCTTCTAGAGCCAATTTTGTCACAATGAGTATCTCTGAACTTAGAAAGGTTGTCCCTCAAATCACACATGCTACATCTGACACTAAGCCCATACTTACACCCTGTTGGCATAACCTACAACAATGAAGCATCCAGGGAGAATTTTAATGATAAATCCTATGCAAGCATAAAATGTTATTAAAATCATTCTTAATATTGTTAGTAATAAGATGTTATCTAACATCAAGTCAATCAATTAGCCTAAGAACAGATCAGTCAATAATACTGCAAAATTTTAACCCTTAAATGAAATTAATTTAGATGAGGAATCAAAGTAAAGAAATGGAGGCAATGCCAGGCATGAAACATAAAACAATCAGATTTGGGTGATTCCATAGTCACCTGAGCTGTTGAACAAGATCCAGATGATAGAAGAGCACAGTATTGATTGTGAAATCAAGAATAGTCCATTTAGCAACCTTATTTTAGTTTGGTATGGTCAGGACCATCCCTCTGCCAAACTAGGATCTGGGAAGAGTTTGTTTTGAGTTTTGCCTTTCTCCTTTTTTGGTATTTATCAGAAGATAAAAGCAACCCCTTCTCCCTAAATGCTTGTCCACCCCACCACATAAGACCATGTAAGTTACCTTTTCCAGGCAGCAGTTCATGCTTCATAATTGCCCCAAAGTCTTCTCCCCTAATCCTTCTCCTCCCTCCCATCCATATCTATGTCTTTTGTGCCCTATCTTTTCAGGATCTTGCTATCTCCTAAATGACAGCAAGCTAATATGATACACTAATGAATACCTGTGTCAACTTATTAGGAGCATTGGGTGAAGTATCAGGTTCTACTTTTAATTCTGACTCATGCTTAGCCATGTGATCCTTCTCTTTGATCCTAGAGAAGTCATTTAATCTCTCTGAAATTCGAAAGTGAAACCCATCCTGTCACAGAACCAGCTTACAACAAATCAGGATTAAATAAGAGATAATACAAAGAAAATGTAGGAAATGTAACCATATTTCCCATGTGTCCAAAAGTATTCGTATTGTTGATATATGTATAAAATGACATAATCAATGTTAAATATTATTGTTGTCTAATGTAACTCTGGCCTTCTAAAGAAATGTTAAGCCAACTCTATCCATAGGAATTTCAGCTGATATTGAAAGTCTGAGGAAGACTATTTGGAAAAGGAGATTCTTTTGATACAATAGCTAATAGCGTAGGATGAACCAGTCAGGAAAGCTTGCATGGAATAGAAGGAGATTTTGAGAGAGATATATAAATGGAGAAGAATTTAATTGTCTGACAGAAGATAGGAATTCAGGAGTACATATTTCCCACTGAACAAGTTTGGGTACAGTATTTACCTATCTTTATTCATTACCATTATAGCCTGGGGCTACTTCACATGTGGGTCCCCCTGAAAGGTACGCCAGATTTAAGTCCTATTTGGTTCAGTCTCTGTTGTAAATCATAGGTCATGAGCCTCCAACAATGTTTCTCTCACCAGGTGAATCAGGAAATCAAAGAAAAGCACATTTTTAGAGGGGGGAAGGTAAGGCAATTGGGGTTAAGTGACTTGCCCAAGGTCAAAAAGCTAGTAAGTGTGTCAAGTATCTGAGGCTGGATTTGAACTCAGGTCCTCCTAACTCCAAGGCTGATGCTCTATTCAACTAGGCCACCTTGCCACCCCAAAGCAAAGCATATTTAATGTACTAGTAGAGCAAAATAAATGATGTGTAAAATTTCCTCCATATACACGAGTGTACTCTCTCCCCAGGGTAGCTAGATAGATGGCTTACAGGATAGAACACTGGACTTGTAATCAAGAATATTCATCTTCCTGAGTTCAAATCTAACCTCAGACACTTATTAGCTGTGTGACCCTACGCAAGTCACTTAGCCCTCTTCGCCTCAGTTTCCTTTCCTATAAAATGAGCTGTAGAAGGAAATGACAAAGCACTCCAGTTTCTTTGCCAAGAAAAGCCCAAATAGGGTCATGGAGAATCAGACATGATGCTGCCCCTGCTGGTCCCTGAGGAGCTCTTGATATCATCAGCTGGTATGCTGATGTCCTCTAGCTGATTTGTTGTAAGATGGTTGTGTGATCTTCACAATACTGTCTCTGCTGGGCTATTTTCTTCAGATCCACTGTTCTTTCCTGTTGTCTACTAGTTTTCTGCTGAGTTGCTACTGCTATCTGTCTCCTTTACTTGTAGGAAGAAGCCTCAGTTCTTTTTGCCTAAGGCCACATTAGCTAACTTTGAGATTCTAGGCCACTAGCCATCCCCAACAATCCAGGAAAAGCCAATGGAAGTTCTGAAGCTAAGCTTGTCTGTCTTTTCAACTCCTCTACTCTTCCCTCAGCTACCACTCCCTGACCCCATTTTCCTATTTTATTTAGGGTGAGAAAATTTCTTTTAATCCCCATCATGCTCCTTGTGGTTCATGTAGATCACTGAGAGCTTTATTTAGCAAACCTGAGAGAGGCTGGCTGAGGCTAGCAACCCTCTTTAATATATCCCTACCAACATGGCGATCACTTACCACCACCACCTCCTACAAGTTCAGAGATGAGCTGAAACATGTAGCTGAGCATTTGGCCCTAGGAATTGCAGCCAGTTTCTCCACAGCTCTAGCAACTAGAATCCCAGAAAGGGATCTGGAGGGGAGGGGTTGGGGAGAGAATAGAACAAGAAGGGAATGGAGAGAAAATCACTTTCTTACTCAAGATTGCTGAACTAGCTCTTGGGATTGTATTGGCAGCAAGAGCTAGGCTGGGTAGCTGCAGCACTGGGGAGATTAACAGAGGATTTTAATGGGGCTGTAAAAATTGTTGTACGCCTCCAGTGGGGGCGATAGGATTTAATCAGGAAGCATAAAGAAACTTTCCATAACATGAACTTACATAATCTGGAAATTCTAACTATAGCACAAAATGTATGTATGTTTAACAGGAATAACAAACAAAAGTATCATTAGTGCTGGCTTATTTGAACCGGGAAAACCCTCCCTGAAATGAGGCACATTTAGAGGCCAGTTTCCTTTCAAAGAGTTCTGTCTGTAACCTTTTAAATGTCTAATTTACTGCATTGTAAATTTAAGGAATGGCCCATCTGTGCTATTCCTCTTACCAACAAAAACAAACTTAATTCCTTTATTTGCCTTCCCGCAATAGTATTTAAGCTTAAGCCCTTGGCTTCTTTGTACAAATGAAAGCAATCTGTACCTACAGAGGTAGACAAGAAACACAGGGAGGACAGACTTCCTGTGAGTCATTCAAGCCTCTGCTGACCCTGCCCAACTTGGGAAAAAAGTCAGCATCTCTTGACTAAAACGATTCAGTAATCCAGCAGGATTGTAAGCTCATTCAATTCTTGATTATGCTAATAGTGGGTAATTGTGTCATGGGTCTAAAATCTTGTATGATTGAGCATGAGATGCATTATATAAACCTGGGGGAAGAGGGAGGGCAATCAAATGCCTACTTAAGCACCAGCTTCTACAGTGGTCACTACCTACCCTACCCATTACCAGTGTACTCCCTCCCAAAACTACTTTGTATTAATTCAGATTAGACTACATTTATATTTCTATATGTATGCATATAGATGTGTATAAATATATAATAAACAGGAATATATACAAATACACAGTAATCTCCTCATTAGAATATAAGCTCCTTGAGGGCAGGGTATGTTGTTGCCTTTTCATCCCTACTTCTTGACAAAGTTCCTGACTCAGAGTAAGAGTTTAATACTAGTGTTGATTGGTTGTTTGATTTTCTTTCTTAAATTAATATCCTTTAGCTTGTTAATTTAATTAGTTTTCATTAGAGAAGCACATGCCAACTAATGATGGAGATAGACAATAAAAAAAGAAAGAAATGCTGAAGGACAGGTGGAAATCTGTATTCAACAATTTGACACAGACAACCACAAAAACTCTTGCAGTGAACAAAGAAATGTCTTTACAAATATTTTATCTAGGCAGGAAAAATAGTATTATCCTCATTTCACAGACGAGGAAACTGAGGCTCAGGGATGTTAAGCGACTTACATTCATGCCCACAGGCAAACACTGAAGCCCAGATATGAACCCCAGTCTTCTAATTCCATATCTGGTACTCTTTCCATTATGCTGTTTTTCCACATGTGGATAATTCATAGTTAACTATACATTTGCTTTCTATGATAAGATAATGTCAGAGGATTCTTAGTGACCTTTGAAAAAAGAGCCAGAGGAATTTGAAGAAAGGTTAGCAGGGGACAGAAAAGGGATATTCTGTCATTATGGTCACTATTGTTACGATTGTTGTTATTGTTTTAATTAGGTCAGACTACATGTGTTCTGCCAATTAATTATGATGCTGTATTCTCCCCCAACAAAGTATCAGGCAAGCTTGACCTAAAAAGAAAAAAATCATAGAAGTAAATAGCTTTTACCTTAATTTTTCTACCTGAAAGAAGATTCTGACAAATGTGTTCATGGTGAAACAGCTGGTTAGGCCTTTTAATACTGTACCATGCTGGTCTGAAAGGTAAGGGATTAGACATTCATTCTTGTGGATAGACTCAAATCTGTTTTAAAGCAATGTTGTACAGTCTGGGGAAGTCAAAAATAGTTCCATGCAACTTCAAAATGAGAAAAATAGCCAAGAGGACAATGAATTGGAAGTAGAATTATTTTCCATATATTTTGCAAATCTAAGCAATAGACTCTTCCATTCAAGCAATAGAATGAATGAATATCTGAGGAAGTTGCCTGCAGATGAGGATTCTGATTGCTTTTCCTTGGAGCCTCTGTCTTCTACCTTTCAGAATATAGCCTAATCTACATTTTCTTCTTGTCTGGAAGGGGAACAGGCCAAGAGAGGGGTTAATTATTGCAATCCAAGACCACCAATTCTTAATGCCCCATCTGAAAGCACTGGCTTGAACATACATTTTAAACATTCATTTTAATGGGGTGGGAAGGGAGGGTGGACTGGCAATAAATACTCTTACTGATAAAAAAAACAGAAAAATTTGTACATGCTGTAGAAAATTCTCTGTAATAGTTTATTAATAAGCTGCCTCTCAATGACAGCACAAAACATGGTCATTTCCCTTAATCAGTAACAAACTCATGAGAAGAAAGCAGCTTTGGGGACATTTTCACAAAAGACTTGTTTTTAAAAGAAATGCAGATTTTTTTTCTTTTTAGTAGAAGATGGAACCTGTATAATAGTGAGAGGTTGAAGGGGGTAAAAACTTAAACTTTTTCTTTTTAGAATAACAGAATACAAATCATTCCAGTAGGATAAAACTAATTAGCCTGCAGTCCTATCTATTTAACTTTTTCACCAGGGTCTCCATAAAGGCATTCCTTTAAATATATTGAAAAAAGACTCTATTTTTCCTTTTCTTTTTCTGTCTTGGGGGTGTATGGGGTATTTACATAGCATTGACAAAAATGCTTTAAAGGCCTAGACAGATGTTGAAAATATTTGATTCAGTGATCCCTCCCTCCCTTAACTTAGAATGAGTTGTAGAGACCAGGTCAGAGTTTCCAGAAAGTGCTTAAGACTTAGTACAAATACAGTATTTACATAACTATCAATTCCCTCTACAAAAAGGTGCTCCTTGGGGATTTGCCACACTTACAAATTAGTTCCAGCCACTAAGCGAGACTTAGAGGAGATGTGATAGCTGTCTCCAAATATTTGAAGGGCTGTCATCTGGAAGAGAGATTAGATTTATTCACTATAGCTCCAGAGGGCAAAACTGGGACTGATGGATGGAAGTTACAGGAAGATTTCAGCTCAATACAAGGAAGAACTTTCTAACAATAAAAAGTTGAATGCGTACTTCTCTCCCTAATTGGATGTTAGCTCATTAAAAGTGAGAAATGATTCATTCTTTGTGGCTGTGGTATATAATAGGTGATTAATAAATACTTGTTAATTGATTGATGACAGAGATTATTAACTAGGCCACATTGCCCCCATTTATTGTCTTTGCATCCTCAAATACTACCTTAGTGCTTTATACACAGTAGGCACTTAATAAGTGCTTAAAATGAAACAGAATTCAATTGAATGAACAATTAGAGCTGACCAAAAGTGGAATGTGGTGCTTTTTGATGATAACATTCGAACAGACAAATATTAGATGGCTGAAAATATCTGGGTATGGTAGAATGGATTTCTGAATGGGATGGACAGTTGAACTAGCTGACCCCTAAGGTCTCTGCCAACTCTAAGATTCTATTTCCATTTAATCAGCCCACGATAGAAGTTTAAACCAGAGAAAGGAAAATTGACAAACTAGTTTGCTATCTTAAAGGGTTTATCTCCTCTGCTTTTAAAACACGTGTTTGTAGCCTTATTAAAACCATCAGATGATCAAAGGCATCCTACACCTTCTCCCTGCCTTCATTTTCCATACAGTTGACAGACAGTACAGCCTTGGTTATGCAACCTTTGAACATTGTATATGTTCGGTTTCTAGTGTCATTTGCTTAACTCCTAGGAACACTATCCCATTTAACATATCTACATCTGAAATTGAAATGAAGCATTTACATTTCTCAGTGATCTCATAAATCTCAGTTTTTACTAACAACCAAACTGTGATTATTTTGGCTGTCTTAAAAAGAAATTGGACTGTATGTTGATCCTGTTGATTATGGCACAGTCAAGAATGACTGTGAATTAAGCCACTAGGTGGAATGAGAAATAAAGTGCTGAACTTGGAGTCAGAAAGACCTAAGTTCAGATCTTCCCCCAGATTCTTACTCACTATGGAAGAACCCCCAACAACCCTCTTAAGCTTTCTGAGCCTCAGTTCCTTCATCTATAAAATGAGGGGGTTGGACTTTATGGTCGCTAAGGCTTCTTTTAGCTCTAAAAATACAGTTCTTCTATAATCCTATGTTCCTATAAAAACACCCACTTTTCTATGGTAGGACCATTTTGATCGCAGAAAATAGGCATGATAGATGTGGAAAGGAGGCCAAGAAATGGAGATCGTGCTGCAATAAAAGCATCAATGTTCTGTACAAAGCTCTGAGAGAACATGGGGTCGCACCAGACATATGAGAAATTGAAAAGCCACATACCACACTTTAGGCATGCTTTTAGAAGCCTTTCTTTAATCAGTCCAAGGGACTTAGCATATAAAGCTAATAACAATGAGTTATTTGGAACGAAAATAGAACCTCAGAAGTTACTAGCCTGTAATCATGAGCCAAAAACTATTTGCATCATGCACTTGAAATGTATGATCTGTGCCTAATGTTCAGCCAACATTTTCAGGACTATAAGTCATTTTACAAATCTGAATGTGACTAAAAGATCTGGAATATGGCCGTGTGTGTGAGAAATAAACACAGTAGATTGGGTGACTGCTAGGGGTTGTATTGGACTGTCACAGACCAGGAAAGATTTTCAAGAAAACGCCTGTGGCACCAAGAGACTTTGAGGTTTAAGGCAAGAAATTGTAACTGGTGAAGCCTCGCATTTGCTACTCATTACAAGGGCACTGGTGGTCTTGATTAATACTTTTTAAATCACCCAGAACAAATAGAATAAAAGACTTCACAGAATGCAAAAGAAAAAAAGAAAAAGTTTGTAGATCATGCCAGTGATAAGAAGATTCATGAAGATGATCGTTATTATTTATTAGATCATAAAGTACCTTTCTTCTAAAAGCCTGGAAATTCTCTCACACTGACTGCCCTGATAAATTAGCCGTATGTCAGTCAGTCAATCTTCTTGCTCCTGGATCTTGGTTCAGATTTGTGATTTCATTGCTATAGAGCAACAGTTCCTGAAGTGTGGTCTGTGAGACCCTTTCAGGAGATACACCAGGTCAAAGCTAACTCCATAAGAATATTAAGTAAGACATTAGTTGCCTATTAAAAGTCTTACCTTTCAGCACCAGCCCTGGAGTCAGGAGGACCTGAGTTCAAATCTAGCCTCAGACACTTAACACAAAAACTAGCCATGTGACATTGGGTAAGTCACTTAACCCCAACTGCCCTCTAAAAAGCAAAAAAAAAAAAAAAAAAAAAAAAAACAATCTTCCCTTTCCCAACAACATAGCTGTATGACTCTTGATTTTCTTCATATACTTCACCCAAAACAAAATATCACAACAGATTGAATGCAAAAACAGATGAGGGAATCCAGGTGTTTTCTACTATGCCAAACATTAAAAAGATTTATAAAAAAAAATTTTAACAATGCCCCTCTGCTCATTATCATTCTTTGTTTTGGAAAATGTAGGGTTTTAAAATTTTTTTCACTAACAATATATGTATGTTAACATGTAATAGGTTTATTATTATTATTTTAAATGAATTAATAGATACTTTAAAATTTTATCAGCTTTAATATACAATGTGGTGAGTGTAACTTATAATCAAGAAAATATTTGGGGGTCCTTAATAATTTTTAAAGTATAAAGAAGTCCTGAGACAAAAATGTTTTGAGAACTGTTGTTACAGAGAATTTACTCCACTAGTGTAAATCTGCTACTCCTCTGTAACTTGGGATCTTAGATAGTGACCTAAATCTTAATGATTCACTGCTGTGCCAATTGGTAAGTGTCAGAGGCAGGTCTTTTTGACTCCATGACCTGCCCTCATCCTAGCTTTCTTTTCACTATGCCACACTGCATCAAATGTCAAATCCTGTCCCCGAACATGCATACCTCTGTGGTAGATCTTGTAGAGAATACAAAGAGATACAAGAAATAGCAGACTTATTGTGCCACTCTGTAAAAATGCCTCATCATTAGCACATAGGCTTTCATGTAGGTTTCCAGTAATAGTAATGGGTTACATGGAACCATCTCCCTTCAGTTACTCAAACCTCCAAATCTGTGACTACATTATATGTATTTGCAAGAGGTTTATCTGGGTCATGGAACAGAGCAAAACTTAGTAGCTTTTTAAAAGGAGACAGTGAAAAGAACTGGCACAAATGCTAACCTTGGAATTATGACAGCCTGCATTTAAACCCTGCCTCTGACTCATGGTAACTTATGCTAATATGGCAAGTTCATTGAATCTCTCTAACCACCAAGTTCCTCATCTGTAAAATGGGTTCAATGATAACTATGACACCAACTTCACAAAGGTTGTTGTGAAGACAGTATCCGAATAATATATATGAAGCCTTGGCAAATACTATACAAATGGTATCATTGTCAAATTTGTAATTTTGACCTCCTTGCAATATACTTTAGCTAGATGAATTAATTTATAAACTGGGTATTTACTTGGGCCACTTGAGTAAAAATGGCGCATTGAAAAGTAATGTTCTCTTGCCTGTAGCAGCAAGCACCCCAGCATACCCAGGGTGGCTGCCAACACAGGTTCTTAGATTGGCTTTTCTAAAGGAAAGCAACTCAAAATGGGTTAACAATCTTGCTTTAATCAAACAGATGACATTTACCTAGTTCAGGAGAAAAAGGTCAGTACCCTGAACTTCAGAGAACACAAACAAGTTGCAAGCAGACAACAAATACAGAGAAACTTCAGTAGACAGGCTTCCAACTGTCTGACCATTATATCCATACCTAGTCAGTTACCAGAGAGGGAAACACCTGGTTTTTCAAAGCCAGGGGGCTCAACAGCTGCCCAGAGTCTTGTCTGGTCAAATCACACAACTCTCCTCAAAGTGAGCCCCAAAGCACAACCTCACATCAGAGTATATATGGCCTTCTCCTGGCTCAGAGAATGTCACAACCCTCTTAACCCACTGCCCAATCACAAAGTATCAAAGTGTGGGTTCCTGAAAACCAAGCCTCCTACCACAGGCTCCAGGTGACCACATTCAGCCTATTAGGGGTCAGAGTATATTTTCAAATCTGGGAAGGTTCTCAGAGTCACTTAAACCTATCAAAGGGGCAGGGAAGATCTTAAGATTCCCATTCCCATAACATTGCCTAAATGAGCCAATGTAGCTTCAAAAAGGGTCTTCTAGAAGCATATCACTGTGTTCAATTTGTCTAAACCATATCAATCAATGAATCAAGAGACATTTTATTAAATACCTACGCTGTGCTAGGTACCAAAAAGATGAAACAATCCCTATTTGTGAGAAGTTTATATTATAATGGGGAAGACAGCAAGTACATATACAGCACAAACATACAGTGGATAAATAGAAACAAAAAGGAAATAGTTAAATTCAAAGTAGGGAGAAAGAGGTGAGGAAGGTCAAGAAAGGCCTCATGAAGATCATGGTGCTTAAAGTACTCTGAGAGCATGAGAGAGAGACCTTAGTAGGTGGAGGTAAGGAAGGAGTGCACTTCAGGTATGTGAGATGGCCAGTGCAGAGGCACAGAAATGGTAGTTTGAATACCACATCCCATAATGCCTCAGGATGAAATTTGTTTCTTCATCTGTGAAATGAGGGGCTTGAACAAAGATGTCTCTCAGGTCCCCTCCAGCACTAAAATTCTCTGATCTAAGTAGAGAAGTTGTATTAAGAGTAATGTTAGGACCAACATTAGGCTATTCTATGGCATACACATTTCACATAAATATTCGAAGGCCTCTGAATCCTAGAAGAGGTTTTCTGACCAAGGGCTATTTCTATTTCCTCACTTGGTAGAACACATTTATAGCCTCAGTAATAGTTATAACACTAAAAATATTCAATGAAGATTCAATGTCAACCAAGCATTTGAAATGAATAATGTAAGTGCTCTTTGGCGCACCTCATCATGTGGTTTTGTTCAGGTGTTTCCCTTTTCACTGCGTTACATTTTATTTATGTAAAGAGAATGTTAAAAATAGGAAAACGGCAGCAAAATGAGCTGACAGTCTAACGAAATGCCTGCCACAGGAATTGTGACTCCGTTTGTAACTTGGGGGTTCAAACTACAAGTCTTAGAATTACAGGTTTACTCCTTTGATAGGCCTCAAAGCCAAGCATGTGTAGAATCATCCTCTGAAAAACGGCAAATGTTTTTCATTGATTTTGATTCAAATCCCTTCATCTAAAGAGTCATCTAAAGCATTCTTTGTTAACTTGCATGGATCTGTGATCTCTTTGCTAGAGCTCTTCCCCCCAGCAGTGCAAACCATCTCTGTCTTTCCATCCTTGTCCATTGCCAGCAAATCCTCCATAACAAAGCCACCTTACGTGTTTGAGACTTTTCCCTTGTTCTGTTACTTAGGGCAAGGTTACCAATGAATGCCATAGGCTGTCCTTCTATTGCCCCTCGTTCTTGTTGCAAAGACTTAGTTTCCTGGAATGTTTAGGCATCAGAGCCTCAGGTAAGACATGAGAATTACTTTTGCTTCATGTGGTGAAAGAAACCTGCATTTATTATTTACCTAGTATATGCCAATTACTGTGCTCAGAACTTTATCGTTTCATTTGATCCTCACAACACTCCTCCAAAGTAGGTGCTATTATTATTCCCATCTAACCATTGAGGAGATTGAGACAGAGTGGTGTGGTGTCTTGCTTAGGGTCTCAACTGGTTAAGGTCTGAGGTTAGAGTTGAATTCAGATCTTTCTGACTCCAACTACAACACTCTATACACTGTGCTATCTACCTGCCTCCTCATGGATTCAAAAGATTCATGGAAAGAAGAGGAATAAAAGGTAGAATACACATATGAGCCAAATTATTTGCTATAGTTGGGTAAGAATAGGACTCCAGACATCAAAGCAACCCAAATTTATAAGCTTCTTGGGGTCAGGGATTTTTTCTCTTTTTTCTTCCAACATCTGGCACAGTGCCTGGTGCATAATAAGTTCTTAATAAACGCCTGCCAATTTATTGATTGATTTTCTTTGCATAGAAAGCTTCACATGCGCATGAGTTGTCTGAATAGGGCATCATTCCTACCTTAGTTAAACCTGGGAAGTCATAGAATCATAACTCTAGAGCTGGAGGAGACCTCAGAAGCCATGCGATCCACCCCCTTAATTCTCTAAATCTTGAAATTATCCAGAAGCCAGTGGGCTTGAGGATTTCAAATGTAAAGATATTCTTTAATTTAGATGAGAGAGACGACTTTTTGAAAACCAGATGTGCTGATTTTCAGACCACAGATTAATACTGACCCCAGAAACAAAGATCATCTCTCCTCAGTAGCTAAACATTCATTACTCTAGGCAAATACAAAACCCTCATTTTAGTGTATCCCACAGGATATACAATTAGCTCCAAGATAAAATTAAACACTACTGACATCCATGGTTTTATTCATTGTAGAACTTGGGGGTGAAATGGATCAGGGAGCCAAACTATTTTATCATCCTTAATGGTAGTTCTTTAAGAAAAGACTTAAAGCGCTGTTCAGATTGAATTGGACCAAAGAGAAAGAGTACTGTATGCAATAAAGCAAGATGAGGATAACTTCAAATACAAATAAACTCTGAGACTACAAGAGATACCCCCTGTACTTGATCTGTATATAAGACCAGTCCTATGCAGAGGAGGGTTTGTTGGCCACACAGATGGTGGGATTTAAGAGAGACAATTACTTGTTCAGATCATCCAAAGATTGCCCTTCATACTCCTCTCCTGTTCCATAAATAATTCCCCCACAAATAGCCTGAAACTTTGTTTCGCTTAAAACTTTCTCAATAAAGATTCATTTGTTTAAAAAAATTCTCTATAAATTTCTCAGAGGGATTTTGGTCAATCCTACCTTAGAATGGACTCACATTTACTCACAGAATTTTAGAGCCGGTAACTTAGAGATGACCTAGTCTAACCCTCTCTTTTATTATAATAATATTATAATTACCAACTTTTCTTTGGTACATGACCTACAAGTATTATTGTACCCATTTTATTGATGAGGAAACTAAGATTAATTTAAAGGACTTGCCCAAAGTCACATAGCTAGTGAATAGCAGAGCTAGGATGTGAACCCAGACCATCCTTAGGGCAATTGGCCCTGAAGCCATTACTTTTCCCCAGTAATACCACCCTAAGTTTGTTCTTGGTGTTGTTTTACTATTAAAATCATAAGAGTCTTTAGTCAAAAGAGCACCCAAATCATGCATGAGAAGCAGATGGGATGTAGGAGTTGAGAATTCTATTCCTGGATTACAGGACTCATTCCAATATTCTGTGATTTTTGGCCAAGACGCCCGGCTTTCCTGTGATTCAGTTCTCTCCATCTGTTAACTCTGTAATAATAGTTTGCACCCACTCTAGAACCTGTTTACCAACCTGTTTGCCAGGAACAACCATCAAAACTGCTGAGATGCCTCAGACTGAGTCAAGGCACTCTTAGAGAACAAAGTGCTAAACTGTTATTCTCATTAAGATAAAGTTATCTTTTTAACTTTAGAACTTCAAATTGAGATTGAATTTATAAAAAGGGACCCTTTCCAAATGCAAATGTGATCTTCAAAGAGATAACTGATTCAAAATCTGTTTAGGGGAATTGATACCTTTCTCTGGGCATCATACCAGATTAACTAGTAAAGTGAAAGACCAGGTCAATTGAGGCAATCAGCCTACCACCACCATCTCCCCCCAGCCCATTGTGCCTAATTAGACTTGATCCCTTTATCCGGTGAGGGCACATATTAATTGCATCAAAATATTGATCAAAAGATATGAACTAGATTTCAATAAGGCCTGGGCACCAGTCAATCAATAAAAGGATTTTCAACCAAGTATGACAAACAAGAAGCCTATGCAAAGTGGTTAAGAGAATTAGCCACACCCTGTGGACCTCTGTGAAATCAGGAAGCTATTTTAGTGCTTTCATATGAGGTTCACAGGGGGTGGCTGAAACCAGTAAGCTACTTTAGGGACAGCTAGGTGGTACAGTGACTAGAAGGCCAGTACTGAAGTCAAAAAGATTAAAATTCCCGAGTTCATGTCTGGCCTTTGACCCTTACTAGCTATGTGACTCTGGATAAGTCACTTAACCTTGTTTGCCTCATGGGCTGGAGAAGGAAATGGCAAACCACTCCAGTAAGTGTCTGAGGCCACATTTGAACTCAGTTCTTATTGACCTCAGGCCTGGCACTCCATCCACTCTGTCACCTAGTTGCCCAGTCACATTTGGTGGGAGCATAATCATGCACCGTACACCCCATCACACTCTACCCTTAATCTTCATTCTCTTCCTATCTCCCAATTCCTTACCTACTGACTTCTAACATGCCAAGTCTGCCCCCATCCTTAGAACCCTTCACTAAACACTACCACCTCCTCAAACAATTTGCCTGTGTTCATCCTCTCATTCTAAGCCATATTTCAAGAAAAAAATAAAACTGCCTATATTCCTTCCCTCTGCTTCCTCTCCCTGTCTCCTTAACCCTCTGCAATCTGGCTTCCAGTTTCATCACTAAGCTGCAAATATTCTCTCCCAGGTTTCCAATAATGTTTTAATTATGGGTCTCTTTTCACGCCTCATTCTTCTTAACTTCTCTACTGAATCTGACACTGTTGGTCCATCTGTGCTGGATCCTCTCCCTTCTTTGAGTTTGCTTCACCCTATTCTCTCCTGGTTCTCTTCCTACCTGTATGACCATTCCTAAGTTTCTTTTCCTGACATCACCCTTAATCACAAACTACCCTCCACCTCCCAGCTATGGACAGTCCCCAAGGCATTGTCCCGGGCCCTCATCTCTCTCAGCATTCTTTTGATGACTATCTTAGCTCTCAATAGTTTCATTATCCCCTCTATTTGGATGCCTTACAAATCTACACATCTAGCCCCAATCTCTTTCCTGAGCTTGTATTCCAAATCATTAACTGCCTATTGGAAATTCTGAACTTGATGTTCAAGAGACATTTCAAATTTAGCATGTCCAAAAGAGAAATCATTTTCTTTCCTCTAAAACCCACCTTCTCAATTTCCCTATGTACATGCACCATCTCCCAGTTTGTAATCTCAGTGTTAGTTATCCTCAGTTTCTCATTCTCCCTTACTCTACAGATCCAATCAGTTGTGAAATCCCACAGTTTCTACCTGCTCAGTATGTCTCCAGTCTAACATGACCCCTTTTCTCTATTCACACAGTCACCACCTTAGTTCAGGTCCTTTTCATCTCTGACCTAGAATATTACAACTGCTTCCTCACTCATCTCTCTCTAGTCCTCCAATACATCCTCCTCATAGCTGTGTCAGAGTGTTTTTCCTTAAGTACAGATCTGACCACATGACTGTCCTACTCAAAATTAATTGATTTCTTCTTGCCCCTAAGATAAAATATTAACTCCTCTGTTTGGCTTTGATCCCCTTGATAATGTTGACTCAGCCTATCTTTCCAGCTTCATTATATATTACTCTTCTTCTTATACCCCGTGACCCAACCAAACTAGCTTTCTCCCTGCTTCTAACACATAGTTCTCCATCTCCCATCTCCTATCTCACTGCTGTTAGCCCCATTCCTGGAATGCACTCTCTCCTCCTCTGTACCTAAAAGAGCCCCTCTCTTCCTTCAAAATATAGCATAAGCACCATCTTTTCCATAAAGCCTTTATTAACCCTGCTCCACAATTGCTTCTACTTCTTCTAACTTCTTTGTATTCAACTGCTTTGATTATTCTATACAAATTCTGTATTTAATTAGACTATACATATTTCTATATATACATGTTGCCTTCCCTAAAATAATATATGTTTTTTTGAGTAGAGAGATGGTTTAATTTTTTTGTCTTTTATTTGTATCACAGTTCCTGAAACATAATGGACACTTATAAAATTAATAAATGTGATGGGAGAAACAGAACTTTCTAAAAACCAAATTACTCAGGAGAGAATAAGCCCCCACTCCCAAGCATAACTAAAGTGGCATTATTTGAGCTTTTGCATCATGGTACTAGAATTCAGAGGGCACTCTGGCTTTTGCTCCTGGCTTTTGGCCTCTCTAGCAGTGGGCTAGGCTTTCAGCATAGAAACCTAGCAGTAGTCTGGAATACAGTGGTGGTTCCTCTCCATTCCCAGATGTTTCCCTTCTCACCTCCCCACGAGCAGCTTGATCCCAAGTGCAAAAATTTCCCATTTAGGTCTATGAACTCTCCTATGTACCAATTAATTTTTTTTCTGATCTCCAGTCATATTCTCCTCCAAAATGCAAGACAAATAATTATTACTGGAACCTCAGCTTTCCCGGGTAAGGAAATAGGTGAGACATTCCCTATCACGTTCTTTATTTCTCTGTTCTTTGCTCATCTTGCAAACATTTATTTTCCAAATAAAGATTCACAAAAGATAGTATAGAACTTTTTTGTATTTTAATTGTACTAAAAGAATTTATTGTGGAAATACCAACTGGATACCCTTTAGGACACTGTCAGATGTTTATGGCTGTAATAGTATTGTCTACCTTGGCATATTTTTGTCAGGTATAGTGTCTTTTAATCTGGTTTTGATCCGGCACAGAGTTTGGTCCCTAAGCCTTCCTCACTCATACAACATGTATTTTCCTGCCCATAGGCTTAGTCTTCTGTGTTTTGTTCTTTTTGTACTGCTAACCAAAAGGTATAATAGGCAGGTCCATAGTCAACCAGATGAGGAGCTCCCCTTGTCTCCTTGCACAGCAATAATTTGGTTTCTCCCAGAGGAATTGCTGTATAGAGGGAGAAATGTCACATTCATGGTTTAAATTCCATCAACAATTTTTCCAGCTGTGCTACTCCCTTCACAGTGAGCAGAAGGGAGTATTATTGACTATTGTTTTCATTATCTGTTGAGCATGAAGGGGCAGTCTTGAGAAAGCGACTCAGGCTAGAAGGGGGTAGATACAATGACATCGATAGTAATAACTAACAGTGCATGAACATCCACTATCCATTTGCCCAACTAGTAAACAAGGAGGCTAATGGATTACACTCTTTCCCTCTCCTATACTCTTAGCTCAATGATTTTAAATAGTACCATTTCCTATTAAGAGCTTCATGCAGTACTCTGCTTCCCATAAATCATGAAACTTGTCAAAATGGATAACTGGAAACATTGTTTTAGTAGATACTAGATCTGGTTATGGGGGAGGGTCAGGAATATTTTACTGTATGTATAAATATATGTATATATATATACGTATGTGTGAATATACATATATACACATATTTTAAAGCAGAGAGATCTTAAAATGGATATTTACAGAGAATCGTCATGCATATTTATATTTAATATCTTATTGGATTTAATTTTATTACATTCTGGGAGGCAATTGGGAGAAAAATAAACACAGTGGAATGTTATCTCATTGGCATGCGGAATCAATGTGATCATTGCACGGCTGATATAAACTCAGAAGGAAATGCTTCTGACATTTCACAGGAGCTTTTTAATTTCATATTTACAGTGTGTGTGTGTGTGTGTGTGTGTGTGTGTGTGTGTGTGTATAATGATATAGTAGTCTTATTGTTTAATTATGGAGATTGCAGAAAGGAGCATACACCGACTTTTTCCTCCTTAATTGCTATTAGCCTGCTCTCAAACTGTTGAATGTTCAAGTATATAAACTGTGCTCCTGTCATGCTTACTGTCTCTTACATTTCAAGTTATTTTCTGTCCCCTAGGTGAAAATTTTTTAATTCAATTTTTCTGTGCTATATGGACTTTTATTATGAGTAATAATGGAATGCAAGGGGGTGATTATGGCAAGACAATCATAGTCCAAAACAGAAATGATGCTTTTGAGTATTATAATCTCTCCCAACTGATAAATCTGTCTTTCCACTGCCCTCTGTGTTTATTGCTCCTTTTGGTGAGGTGATCAGCATTTTTGGAAAGGAGGGCATTAGTAGTAGCGGTATCAATTAGTATAATTGTTAATGGCATCATTTGGGTTAGCAAGTTGCTGCTGAGGGGAAAGAAAGAGCTATTGCTTTGATTCTCTTTCTAATTGGAGTACCTTGGGACATTAAGGGGGGAGAGATTATACTTAGGTTTCTTTAACAATATGGTTCTGACATTTGCCATTCTATTAATTGCTATTGGGCGTATAGGGGTGTTCAAGGAGGTGTGAGAGCTGCCAAGCTCTTTTCAGGATTGTTCATTCACCTTCATTGTCTATCTTGCACTCATCTCTAATTTATGGCTTCAAGAAGCTGTAGACAGATGGGCTAAACCAGGGTGAGGGTAACCAACAGGCCTCAGACCCATCAGTGAGTTAGGTGGGCATCTACCACAAGCATATGAATGGGAACAATTTGTTCCAGTGGCCATGGAGGCAGCTGAAGCAGCACTGTGGAACACTTAGAAGAGACCTGCACAACTTGGAAACTTCTTCAGGCCACAGATAGGTTAAGACTAGAGACAGACTGATGATGGCTGGTTATTGTGGTTCATGTGACAAACAGGAAAGTGCGCAGTGGCAGCCCTACGTTTTTCACTTGCCACCCAAAATCCTTTGGCATGGACTGTATGTTGTGCAGAGCTTGGCCAGACATTGAAGACAACAAGGTCATCCACTGCATCCCAGGTCATCACCAGTTGTTTTAACTTTTGTCTTGCCACTGAACTTTGATGATCCTGGGAGAGAAAGTTAGGTTACAGACATTGTGCAACTCTGCCTAACTTAAATCCAATTCACATGTGAGTCAAGAAGATCACCCCATCATCTCATTGTTCCTCTGAAAACAAAGGACAAACCACAATGATTGCATTTGGTTGATTTGGATGATCTGCCAATATCAACATGCATCTCCTTCCTCAGTGTCCCTCCATTATTCTAATACTTCAATAGATCTGTGATATCATTGGTGTAGGTAAAGTTCTAACTAGGGAGTAATAATTAGAGGGCTTTGCCCTGAGTGCTGATACCTGGGCAGAGGAATACTCCCTACTTTGGGTGGTTCCCCATCTGTGTGTTAGATACTTGTCCCACCTCTCCTCTAGCTGCCAACCCTACCACCCTCTGACTCCTGTCACCATGTTGCCCATCTTCCAGAGTTCATCACTCCCTCTCCTCTTCCACACATTCTTGTGCCTAGAGTAAATGGATGGAGCAGAGAATGTAGACCTACCCTGGTAAGATAAGCTGTACATCTTACTGTTTAAAACATTGGTGCATAGGCTTCTCATCAACTGAAGGCTTTCTGGTAGTCCTTTTTTGATAGTTTGATTGAAGAATTAAATAATGTACTTTTTGGATTCATATCATTAAACCCTCTGCTAGGGACCAGGCCCAGTCGGTATTTGAATTGTAAATCTCATCACTTCATCCCTTACATCACAACTCTCACAACCCAGTGAGCTAAATATGACCTCCTTGAGGGCAAGGACTGTTTCATTTTTGTCTTTTTATGCTCCAGCAATGATTACAGTGCCTGGCACATAGTAAGGACTTAAATTTTTGTTAATAAATTGGTTTATAGGTGGCATAGTGGATAGAGTGATGGAGTTAAGAAGTTATGTCTTCTTGAGTTCAAATCTGACCTCAGACACATATTAGCTGTATGACCTTGGGCACACAGTTTCCTCATCTGTCAAATCAGCTGGAGAAGGAAAAGCAAGCCACTCCAGCATCCTTATCAAGAAAACCCCAAATGGGGTTATTAAAAGTCAGACATAACTGAAAAATAACTGAATTAACAACAAAATTCCTAATTATTACTGGAACATGTGGTCATTCCCTCTAATACTACTGAGTCTATCTCATTCACAAGACTTCAAACATTTCATCACCTGGCCATGTCTTCCTGCAAATCCTCCCTGTAGCATTGACCCAAAGCACGGAAGGAGTCTTTTAATGTCTAGTAACAGACACCAATGCAGCACTTGCTCTATTGGACTTCATTCTTACTACATGATCAAGTTATCTCCTTTCCATTTTCTTGTGCCATTTCTGTGTGAAAATCATCCTTTCTAACATGTTGCTGCTCACACAGGCCCACAGTTCATTTTTCCTTTGCCCTTTGGCTTACCAGCAACATTGATCCTTCAGATATTGGAGTACCCTGTGATTTTAGGCCAGTTGCTCCTATAATAATGTTATTAATCACATCTTGCAGTTAGCAACATGGCTGTGTTGGTAAGGAAAGTGAAAATGAGAGAAAACTGGGAGGATGGGAGAACAACCCCAACAATCAAAACTTACAGTTAAAATTATGAAGAATAAGTCTGTCACCAAATAAGAAAAATAAGAAATCACCCCTATCCTGTTCCTTTGTAGAGACAAGAGATTCACTGCTATCACATATATTTTCAGACTTTTCCAATGTATTCATCTATTTTGCTAATTTTTGTTGCTTTTTATTTTCTTTAAGAAATTTTGGCTTTTGTTACATAGGGTGACTCTCTCAGACTAGAAAGGTTGAAGGACACTGGCAGAAACTCTGGGGATGTAAAAAAAATAAAAGATAGCAACAAAATTTATTTACAAAGAACAATAAAAAGAAACAAGGGGAAAATTAAAGGAAAAATGGATGGCCAAAAAAGTGGGTCCCTCAGATCTCTGTAAGTCATAAGAATTTAAGCCCTTGCTATCAAGAAAGCAGACAGGGAAAAAACAGTGCCATGTCTCTTAGCAAAGCTCCCTATCAGGGGAGTCCTACAAAGAAGTTGTTTTACTGCCCCTGTAAAAACAGATTTATCTTTTGGCAAATGGTTCCATTTATACAAAGCAAAACAAAAGTTATAAAATTCCACTGTCTCTCCGACTGATAGCATATGATTAAGGTCTCCCCACAACACTGCAGACACTGCTACAAGTAACACAGTGAGGGAGAATTGATTAAGTCACTTACTCAAGAATAAAAATGAACAGAGTGCCAAGCCTGTTGACAGGGAGAGATATGAGTCCAGCCTTATCTCCATGTTATTGCCCTTGCCAGTTACCATCATGCTATTAAGATAAAGCAGGTTGCCCTGCTATGCGTGCTACTGATTGGAAGTCAGATTACAAATACAGTGTTTTCTTACTCTGGATGCTGGTAGGACCCTGGACAAAGGATAACCAGAAAAGCAAAAATTCATTCTTTAGGAAATGAACTCAAGAACTTAGTTAAGTCATTTATCCTTACATGTTTTGATGTAAGAAGAACTTATCTAAACACATAAAAGTTTATCAGGGTATCACCGACACCAAGTACTGGTTTCATGTCTGGAGAGGAGTTGTTTGTCTTAGAAAGACTTAAAGATATGGGCTCTGTAACATATGGCTTTCAAAGGTATCATTACTGCCTAGTTCCCTTTCCACCAGTGAGGCCAGAGCCTTTACCAGGTGAAATGGTTCCTGGGACAAAGTGAGGCTAGGGCAAGTAGTATGTCTTAATGGAAGGTATCAGGGAAGGAGAGGGAGGAGAAAAGGAGGGGAGAGACTTGAGGAAGGACTGAGACAGCACCAAGAATAGTCCCATTGTTGGGAGCAGGTAACCCATCTACCAGAGAGTCCCTTGGGGAAAGTTGTACCCCATGTCTTAAGAAGACCTCAAAGCAAAATGCTAGTATATGTGTCAATGTTCCATTTACCCTGTGCCAGTTATATCCCTGAGCAGGGCCCAGTACATTATGAGACTACATTCTAGACCTTGCACTTCCTCTAATGAACTTAGAAGCAATGTAGCATTATGGAAATGGGACTGATCTTAGAGCAGGAAAACTGCCTATGTGTCCTGGCTCGACACCTCAAAACTGTATGGAGGTAGGCAAGTTATTTAATTTTCTGAAGCTCAGTTCCCCCCTATATAAAATAGGTACTTGCCTATAATAGCAGTTACCCTGCCTACTTCATGTCATTGCTGTAAGGAAAGCCCTTTACAAACCTTGAAGTGATATAGAAATGTGAACTGTTATTATTAATGGCGTGACCTTGGAGAATTTAACTGAGTCTCACGTTCCATATGTATAAAAGAGATTAAAAACAAAATACCTCACTTCCTGTATCCTAGGGCTACTTGTTGTCATTGTTCAATCATGTCTGATTCTCTCTGACTCCCTTTGGGGTTTTCTTGGCAAAGATACTGGACTGGTTTGCCATTTCCTTCTCCACCTTTTTTATTTCCTCCAGATAAGGAAATTGAGACAAGCAGAGTAAAATGACTTGCTCAGGGTCACCCAACTATTAAGTATCTGAAGGCAGATTTTAATTCAGGAAGATATATCTTCCTGACTCCAGGCCTGGTGCTCTATCCACTACACCATCCAATTGCCCCCTGGGGGTATTGAGAGGATACCAATGAAATGAGACTGAGTGTTCTGAGAAGGAAGAAGGACCATAGAGATGCAAAGCATCATTATCATTGTTCCTCCTGGATGTGAGGGCACCAGTGCATATTCAGCACCTGCATGGTGTGAAGCCCAAAGGTCTGTGATTCTGTGAAGATGCTAATTCTGAGAGTGAAAAAATACAACCCAGTGGCAATGACTTAATAGCATTTAAAAGAGGGAGCTGGCAGAGAAAGAGGAGGTTGAAATTTGAGAAATACCAAGTAAATCTAATTGTTTCCTCTTTGAATAGATTTCTACTCAGTTCTATAGCCAGAAAGCTGACTCTTTCTAAACTGACTTTGCTAATAAATAAAATAAAAAATTACAGAATATTCAAGCTGGAAGGGTCCATATCGACCATCTGGAGTCTAGAATTACCCCCTCATTTTTAAAAAGAGGAGATTGAGAGTCAGAGAGGGTGGTACCTTACCCACTATCACAAAGCTTGTTAGAATGAGAACGACAGCTAGAATTCAGATCTTCTGCCTCCCAGCCATATCCTCTTTTCACTACACTATGATACCTATTCCTGCCAACACTGTGGGCTGGTATTCTCTCAAGTTTCAGCAGGTACTTCTTTAATCTGTCCTTTCATCTACCTGCATCAGATGGGTGATTCCTCATAAATTCATAGCTAGAAGGAGCCTTAGAGATAATTTAGTCCTACCTCATTTTATAGAGGAAGACATTGAAGACCAGAGAAGTTAATTGATTTGCCCCAGGAAAATCACTTAACCATGATTGCCTCAGTTTCTCATCTGTAAAATGAGCTGGAGAAGGAAATGACAAGCCACTCCAGTATCTTTGCCAAGGAAACCCCAGATGGGGTCATGAAGAGTTGGACATGACTGGAAAATGACTCAACAACAACAAACGTGTTTGTCAGATAACATGGTGTATAATAGTTATCTGTGTTTGTTACCCTCCCATTAGACCTTCTAGATGAGGGTTAGGGAACGTGTGACCTCATGACAATGTGTGACCTTCTAGGTCCTTGGGTGAGATCTTTTGATTTGACTGAGTCCAAGTTTTATAGAACAAATCCTTTTATTAAAGGGATTTGCTCTGTGAAGTTTGCATTCAGTCAAAGGGCCACACTTGAGGACTAGAGGGCCACATATGGCCTTGAGGCTCTAGGTTCTCCACCCCTGTTCTAGATCATATATTTGTGATGACAGGGACTAAATCCTATGTATACTTTCTGTCACCATGATATATAGCAAAGTGTTCTACACCCAATAGGAGCTTAAGAGATGTTTGTTATGCCATACTATATTGTGTTGTCTGATTGGCACAGTGGATGTCACATATAGCGTAGTGTTAGAAAAGCTGGGTTTAGGTCTTTCCTTAGTTGCCTAATCATAGGCAAATCATTTCAGCTTACCTAGCTTCAATCTCCTTATCTGAAAAATGGGGTTAATAATATTTATACTAACAACCTACCTTTTGGGGTGAAAGCTCTTTGAAAACCTCAAAGAGCTAGAAAATGTGCATTAATTATCATCACATTATACAACACCAGCATTATGTAATTAATGTCATAAAAGAGATGCACATAAAATCCTATGGAAATTTACAGGTAAGAGTAATCACATTAACTTGGGGTGATCTGGAAAGACTTCCCAAAGAAGGGTACCATTGAGTTTGTATAGATAGGTAAGATGTTAACCTCTAGACACTGAGCTGCGGGACCCTGTGAGGTATGGGGATGACATAGACGAAGGTTTGGAGTTAGCAAAAGATGAGAGTTATGTCCAGTGAAGGATCATTTGTTCAATTTGGTTGGAGTGTAAGGTATATGAGAGGGATCAGGGCAAGTGAAGGCTGAAAAAACAGGGTGAGACCAGATCAATCCATTGCTCAACAAGAATTTGAGAACGAATTATTTTATGCCACATACTGTAGTAGGTATGGGTGATATATAGACAAAAATCAAACACTTGCCCTAAAGGAACCTATGAGATATATACATATATACACACATATATGTATATATATATATATATAAATACACACATATAGATAGATATAGATATTGATAAATATAGATAGATACACACACACACACACATATATATATATATCTACATATCTATATGAACCTGCATATAAGGAAACAAAATATATGCAAAGCAAATATCAGGTAATTTATTGGGGATGTGGCTCAGGTAGGAGGTGGCTCTTGATCTGATACTGGCAGGAAGTTAAGGACTGTGAGAAACATAGACGGAGAGCATGCACTGCAGATATTGGGGTGGCTGGAGCAATGAATGATGGGAGATGTGAGTATCCTATGTGACAAAGAAAAATTGGTCCAGCTGAGCTGAATGGTAGAATGTGTGAAGGGAAGGAATGTGTAGTAAATAGGAAAAGACCGACTGGAAGCAGATTGCAAAATAAAACAAAGGGGTGTGTATTTATCATAGAATCACAAAGGAACCGCTGGAACTTTTGGAGCTGAGGAGTGACATAGTGAGTCCTGTGCTTCAGGACTATCATGTTAGCATCTGTGTGGAGGAAAAAGTGGAGAGCAGGGAGAGCTTGCAGCAGGGAGAACAATTAGAAAGTTATTACAATGGTGAGAGGTAATGAGGATCTGACCTGGGGTGGTGCCCATGTAAATGGAAAGAAGGGACCAGATTTGAATGATGTTATGTAGACAAAATCAACAAGATTCACAATTCATTAGATGTGAATATGAAAGAGAATGAACTTGAGAATGATGCTGAAGGCGTCCTCCCCACGCTTTATTCTTGATGCTCTAGACTTTTTACCATGCCATGTTGGCTTCCTCACCCTCAAGGTTCACCCCAGGCTTGGAAGTATGTGTCACCCCTGTGGCCCAGTGCTTGTTTCCCCCTAGAACCTATGTAATATGGAAAGTGATTTTATTTTAGGGATTTTTTTAAACCTGCAGTTAAAATTTGATTTTAGGTGACAGCACTTTTTTTGAGTATTCATAAATCTCACTAATAAGGCTCTGGATCTTGTTTTGGTTAGCACAATTAAACCAACAAAGAAAAGCAACCGAAGAATCTCACCATTTATAGGGAATCTTTCTATTTAGACTTTGTTCACCATGACAGTGATCTTTGGGGGAACTTACCTGTTCCATGCTCTTTCCCACCCATTTTGTGACACCCTTGATTTCAATAATCAGAGTGACTTTGAATCATCTTTGTGGTTTCATTTATAATCCAGGGCCCCTCAAGTTCTACAATCAAATGAGCCAGGTCTAATAGAGGGGAGCTACTCTCCCCCCCAAAATATATATACACATATTCTCTTTTGGTTCATTATTCCCCCACCTAGAATTTATTCTGGAAAATCTTTGGGTGGTCTGTATTTAGGTAAATGTGGGTAATGGGGGAGTACCCAAGTCTTATACAAGAACTTAAGGCAAGAAATACTTAATGATCAGATGGCAGCTTTTATTTTACTACAATGAAAATTCAGAAGACAAAAGGGATTTACAGGAGCCCATAAAAACTACATAGAACATATAAAGAAGTCATAGTGGCCCATAAGCAATCACCATAATTCTCCTCCCTCTCTGGTGGGTCCTACTTTTTTCACCAGAGTTTGAAAGTTCTAATGTAGCACCACTCTGTGACTGGGACTTCAAAAGCAATCCATATCATCTTTAGACAGCCCCTAGTTACTGAAATTTAATCACAGCTTGTTTTTTTTTTAATTCTGAACAAAACTGCCAATGAGCACATACATACACTTTATGGAGAAAAGTATGGATAGTCAAATGTTGTAAATCCAGGCTTAATTCCTGTTAAAGGTCATAACATTGATCAGAGAACTCCTTTGATTACCCTCTCTCTCCACCCCTAACATATTTATCTGAGAACATTGTATGATTCTAATAAATATATTAAAAATTCCTTTTAGGGGCGGCTAGGTGGCGCAGTGAGTAAGAGTGCCAGCCTCGGAGTTGGGATGACCCGGGGTTGGTCCTGGCCTCAGAAAATGAGCACCCACACATAAATAATGACTATCAGTGTAACCTTGAGCAAGTTACTTAATCCCAATTGCTTAAAAAAATTCCTTTTTGGCCCTTGAGTCAGGAGGACCAGAGTTCAAATCTGGCCTCAGACACTTAACATTTACTAGCTGTGTGACCTTGGGCAAGTCACTTTATGCCAATTGCCCTACCTTCCTCCCTCCAAAAATCAAAAAAAAAAAATGATTTTTAAAGAAGAATCTTTTAGACTGAATTTTGTTCTATTTTTAATCTATTTTTAAATTAACAAAAACAGAAACAATGATTTACTTTTTATGTCCCTTTCACTCAAAAGATGCAGAACATCTTTTACAAAAGCCTGTTCCCATCTCATATTTCACAAAGGGTACCCATATACACATGTAGATCAATCTCATAAACATTTCATAATGATAAGAAATCAGGTGTGCTGTTTAGTGGTTATCTTTCTCTTGATCACCTCAGGTGTAGGGTAATAGGACCGTTATGACTCTTACCTGAGATATTTTGAAAAAATAAGCCTTAATTTTTTCACTATTGTGTTTACCTCCAGCATGAACTTCTTCAGTGTGGAATTGGCCCGATCAAACCACTCTTCTCAATATTGTCTTCTTGAGGGCAATTTCAGTTTCCTCCTATAGCAATCTGAGACTAAGATGTTAGGGCCTAAATATGGCAGTTCTAATTCATTGATGATGAAAATGGATAATTATAGAAAGGTTGATAACTCTGTTCTACTCTCTGATGTCCTTAGCTAAATTCATCCACCAATGCTCTTGGGATGGCACAGCACATTTGAATCTCAAGCCAAGCTTTCTGTGGATTCATTTGGCTTCTACAGCTTTTTGGCATTTTATGAGGCAATATTAGTCTTCATCTTTCATTATCTTCCTCTGGAGCAGGAGATTGTAACCTGTTTAGTGTCATGGACCCCTTTGGCAATCTGGTGAAGCTTATGGAACCCCTCTCAGAATATTTTCAAATGCATAAATTAAAATACATAGGATAACAAAGAAAACCAATTATATTGAAAGATATATATATATTTCACATCCAGTTTGATTTCCTAAAATCTATGTCTGTGGACCCAAGATTGGAACTTCTACTCTATGATAATTTACAAAGGAATTTATATTCTGAACTGATGTTGCTTTTGGCTGCCATACCTCTCCCTTTGATAAAGAGATAAAGTGTTTACTGGTTAATGTCATTTCTGTGATTTGATGGCTTCTTTTGTATGGCATCCACTCTATATCAGTGAAACTCTAGCAAAAAAAAATACTGATGATCAGGGTCTGTATTTTATCTTTCTTTTTTCATTTCCCATTTTCTGCATCAATGGTTCATTTTAACCAGTCAGATTGAAGGTGTTGCAGTTGTATACTAATGTATGCTTCCTATAATTATCTTTCTTTCTAAGTTGATGTTGATTTTGTTTTACTTTTGTTCTAATTATTTGATGGAATAACTATATAGACAGTTGATTTACTATAATACCATAAGGAATCAATTGCTTCCTGACTTTTAAGATACAGTGAATCTCATTTTTGCAATGTGTTCTCATGCAGGGATGGCCAGCCCCTTCTCACCACCTCTCCAACGTATCCTTCACACAGTTATCAAAGTGATATTACTATAGCATAAGCCTAACCCTATTATTCCTTTGATCAATAAACTCCTGTGACTCCAATTACTTCCAGCATCAAAAACAAACTCGTTTTTTGGTCATTTAAAGCCTTTAACAACTTGATTCTAATCTACCTGTCCAGGCTTATTACGTAAAGTCCCATTTCATCCACAATCTCTGGGCCAGCCACCCTGACCTTCTTGCTCATCCTCTCAAATGCCATTCTATCTCATCTATGCTTTTGCTGTCTCACATGACTGGGATATACTTGTACTTATCTTTGCCTCTTACATATAATTGCTAGCTTCCTTCAAAGCTGAAGTCAAGTATTACTTCCTCTATGAGACCTTTCCTGATGCCCCTAGTAGCTGTCTTCTCCAAAAAGTATACATGCATACACACATGTGTACTATGTGTATATGTGTATATGTATATGTGTATATTGAAGCTCAAACTGGCACCAATACTTTTGGACCATCCTATACATATATTCATATTCATGGATATGCACATATATAAATATATATTATACATGTGTGTGCATATGCATATGTGTGTATATATATATACCCACACAAACAGGTACATATTTAAATACATATGTGTATGTATACATGTGTGTTTATATGCCTCCTCCAAATATAGAACATAAACTGAGGGTGATAGTTGCTTCATTTTTTGTCTTTGCATTTCAGAACCTAATATTATATCTGACACATAGAAGGTATTTAATAAATATTTATTGATTAATTTTGGAATTAAAATTTTTTGAGTGATGTTTCTAAATAGTCTAAAAGACTTCTCCTCCCTTAATTTCTCAAACCTTTGCCATATTTTCCAGCATGCCTTTTGCCCTCCTCCCCAAAGTCCATCAAAGTATATTTGATTTACTTTGGAGGCTCTTGTCAGTTTTTTCATATAATTCTTCTATCTATTTTCCCACTGTAAGAGTTATTAATACACAATTTGCAATTATATTCCTGGTAGTCTTTTTGTTTAGGCTCATCATGAGCATTGAAAGAAAGGAGGATCGGGTGGCTACATGGTGCAGTGAATAGAGCACCTGCCCTGGAATCAGGAGGACCTGAGTTCAAATCTAGCCTCAGACACTTAAGATAAAAACTAGCCATGTGACCTTGGGCAAATCACTTAACTCCAATTGCCCCTCTAAAAAGCAAAAAAAAAAAAAAGGGAAGGAAGGAAGAGAAAGAAAGAGAAAAGAAAGAAATGGAAGGAGGATCAAATATCCCACAAAAACAAAGAGACCAAGTGTTGGAGGATCAAAGAGTACATGGTAGGAAATAAGGCGTAATCAGTTCTGAAAGGTAGGAAGTGGATAGAGGGGGTATGTGGGCCATTGCATGCCAAACAGAACATTTTGTATTTGGTCTTAGGAGTCACTGGAGTTTATTGAGTAGGAGAGTGATATAGTTAGACATGTGCTTATAAACAAAAGTACGTATAGAATGGTTTTACATATATACATATTTGTGTCTAATGGTAGCCATTTCTGGGGAGGGGAGGAGGGAAAAATGGAAATAAAAGGGCATTACACAATAACTTTATTATATACTTAAAAGGAATAGCAAATTATGTATAATAGATTTGCAATTTTATGTACAATCATCTTTTTTTCTATTCTGTCATGTTATGAACATGCTTGTTTTATTTCTTAAGTTCAGAATAAGATAAATAAAATTAAGGGGGAAAATAAAAATCATTTTGTTGACTAAACAGAGAATGGATTGGAATGGGGATTGACAGGAGGCAGGCAAACCAGCAGGTTATTGTAATAGTCTAGATGTAAGATGGTGAGGGCCTGTCCCTGAGTGATGGCAGTGTCAGGGGAGAGAAGAAGACATATGCAAGAGATGGTGCAAAGGTTAAATCAACTGGCCTTGGCAAGAGATTGGAATGTGTCCACCCAGTTGAAGATATTTGAAAGGTGGTAGAATGAAAGTAAAAAATCACAAAGGCCTTAATAAAATGGTTTTAGTACACTGAGGTACAGAAATTGGGCATTATTTCCAGCTACTAGGAACCCTTGAATAGCAGGTTTCCTCTGCTGGTTACCTCCAAAAGGAATAAAGCCATGAATATTCAGTTCCTTGAGTACATATAACTCTGAGTGGCCCAAAAACGTAAAATCACCTTTATAGGAACATTTCTTTTAAATCTCTACATTTCTTCACTGTGTCTCTTCTACACTCTAAACCAATTCTCTCTATCTGGCTAATTCTTTATTTTAGAAGTATGGGAATATTAGAGATACATGATATTGCCCAACTAAAGCCAGGATGGATAACATCCATAATCCTATTTTTGCCACTCCAACTCTGGGGCCCTTGACTTCTCTCTGCCTCACTTTTCACCACTGAAATGAAAGAGTGAACTGAACAGCCTATAAAGTCCCAGATCTCAATCTATTCTCCTGGAATCCTATGTTGGTGAATTGTGAGCTTCCTATGATATATCTCCTTGTTTTATTTAAAGGCATTTGTTTGAGATCTCTGATCATCACATCTGTCTCATTTACTAAAAAATAAAATAAGATAATGTTCCTTTTTCTGCTAAGAGGACCCCAACTTAAGATCAGTGCAATAAGATGTGACAGAAATGTAGACTTCATCTACAATCAAATTTTTGTTTTTTTACTGTGAGTCAAGGCAGACTCAGGCAGGGGCAAGGTAGGGGCAGCTGGCAGTAGGTGGCTCAGTGGATAGAGTGTAAGGCCTGGAGTCAGGAAGACTCCTGATTTCAAATCTGGCCTCAGACACTTACTAGCTGTGTGACCCTGGGCAAGTCACTTATCCTTGTTGCCTCAGTTTCCTCATCTGTAAAATAAGCTGGAGAAGGAAATGACAAACCACTCCTGTATCTCTGCCAAGAAAACCATAAATCGGGTCATAAAGAGTCATATGGGACTGAAAAAGGACTGAACAACAAGGTGGACTCAGGAGCTAGGGAAGGGTAGTAAGGAACAAAACAGAACCCTGGAGTCACGACAATGAGAGTTTAGTCACTTGTCTGATACTAGCTCTGGGACTTTCAGCAAGTTAAAGTCCTGGTTCTACCTTCCTTCCCTGTGTCATGTGGTAGAACAAGACCAGGCTCAGAAGAGCTTGGTTCAGATCTCAACTCAGATACTGACTAATTATGAGACCTTGGGCAAGTCATTTGGAAATAACCTCTCTGGACCTGTTTCTTCATCTCTAAAAGAAGTAGGCCACCCTTTGCCATCCCTTCCCATCCTGAAGTACAGCGAAAATCACGGTTTGGCTCACAATTTGATTCAAAACAACAATAACAAAAAAGCTGATGTAAAGTTTTGACTCTTAGATGTACTTACATTACACGGTCATTTTCATGTGCCTGCACCCGATTGTAGAACACGCCAGCTGCTTTATTGATTTACAGTATATTGCAGTCGGGAATGCTGAATTACACCTCTCCAAACAGCCTTGCAATTGCATCAGGGCAGTCATTCATACCAAGAGGTTATTTTCAGGTTCTAGATCTTACCGTGCATTCATGTTAGAATGAATTGTATTAGGAGTAGATAGAGTAAATGAGGTAAGACCATCCAGGGCAATAAATCTTCCAGATTTAAGTGAGTTTCATATGCAGTTAACAGCATGTAAATTTCCTAAATGTGATTAACAGTCTCATGAAGGTGAGATATCAGTGATTGACAAGAGCTTTCAAAGGAGTAGGGGGGTGATGGGACTTGGGGTAGGGAATGGGGTTTGGGGTGGGGAATGGGGCTTGGGGTTGGCCATTACATGTAAACAGATCTTGGATTCTCCCTCTGGATTGTATTTCTCTTAGGTGTAGATTTAATTCCTTCTATTGTTTTTTGTTGTCTCCAAATTTTATATTTAACACTTCCTAAAGGTTGCTGCTTTATTCAGTTCAGCCAGAATAATTCTTTAGCTGGCGTCCTCTGATAGCAGACTGTAGTCTTTCTTCTTTTGGGTGTATTCTATTGACAGCTCATTATGGAGTGCTTTATCCTGCATATTAATTTCAGGATTTCACATCTTGAACAGATCCTTAATCACCTGTTTACAGCTGAATTTTAATATGTTAAATGTTCCTATATATCAGCACCATCAGTGGCATAATAGCAGCTTTTAAAAATATTCTAATCCCCCTACTCCCTCTTTATTCCCTTCTATTTAATGTCACCCCAATCCCAAATGAGATTAGGGGCTCTTGTCAACAAGACATGGATAAACATACCTGCCTAGGATCACAGATATAAAGAAACTGAGGCCCAGAAAGGAAGAATTATTTGGACAAAGTGTAAAAAAAAAGACCAGAAAGTGGTAGATGTGGGATCTGAACTCAGGCCTCCTAACTCCAAAGCAAATGTTCCAGGGCCCTTTTTCCTTCCTGAATTTGAAGATGCTATTCTAGTTGGGGCTTAGTACAGGACAACTAGTTTACATTTCAAGCCACACGCTAGTCTTTTACAAAGTCGCCCTCTAGTGATTTGCATGTGTTATCTCACTTGATTCTCACAAAAACCCTGTGAGGTAGGTAGGAGTGGCACTATCCCCAGTTTACATTATTACAATTTACATTATTATTTCCTCATTATTACAAATAAGGAAACTGAGGTTTACAATATGGTCAGTGAGTTACCTAGTCATACAACTAGTAAGAGTCTTAGGTGAGATTTGAACTAAAATCTTCATGAATCAACTCCAGCTCTCATTCCACACTACATCAAATTCCTTTTTTCTCTTCAAATGTCTTCATGATATCACTAAAAGGGACTCTTGTGATTGGTCCTACAAATCCCTCAGTATGACTTAGGGTTTGTGTATTCTTTACCTTCGAGAATCCATAAACTGTATTAGACATTTCTGAATACGTTTTCTTGGGTTTGAGTCAATTGAAGAGGAGCATGTAGATTTTCACTCCTCTAATCGTAGTTTGCCTCCAAGTTGGAAACATCTCAGGATCATTTCTATTGTGTATGAATGATTTAATAAACAAACATTTATTAGGCACCTGTTATATACCAAGCATTTCACTAAACACAAATTAAAAAAGCAAAGTCAGTCCCTACTCTCAAGTGGCTTACATTCTAATGGAGATGATAGAAAGAGGAGTGGTGGCCAGGAGGGGCATTTTGACCCTGAAAGTTACTGAGCCTGTTAGTGGGACTAGGGGAAAATACTGATACAACCCATCCAGGAACAATGACAAGAATTGAGTTGATTATAGATCTTGGCTCCAGAACTGGAGAAAGAAAAAGGAAAGGTATTCTCATTCTGAGGCAAGGTGATTGTTAAGGCTATAGAGAAGATGATTAGAGAGTAGGGAGTGAAGTGAAGCCTGGTGACTAGTGCTTTTCTGAAATAATGGTCCAGGAGAGACAATCACCCATCAGGGCAGCCAGCCTCCAGGCTGCAGTATAGCTAGGGCCTAATTTAGTAGGAATAATAAATCCTCCAAAGTGGTCAGTGGTCAGCAGGTATTTGAATTTAGATTATTCAAGGTTATAATTAAATAAAATATGATAATTAGTTTTAGCCAAATTGAAATATGCAGTGCGAATTTAAATAATGGGACCAGTGACCATTTCAGGGGATTCATTATTGGTACTAATTGAGGACCTGTTTGTAGCTCTTTGTTGTTTAAATTGAGAAGAGCCAGTAGCCTCAGTCTATGTAATCCTTCTTCCACTTTGTCTTTCAAGCTGGCTTTTAAAGGGCCAGAAAAGGCCAGTGACTTGCTATGATACAAGCCCCCTAGGAAATAGGAACAGGGTCCTCATGATGAAAGCACCTAGCTTTTGTCTAGCACGTCATTGCCTTCAAAGCTCGTTCACATCCATGTTCTCATTTGATCCTCTCAGCTTGTCACTGAGCACTTAGAAATTTAAGCTATCACCAGAAGGGGTTGAAAGCTGGTATTTAGTGAGAAAAGAATAAGGAAGCTTGTGACCTGTCTCAATCAGCCAACTCAGTCACGTGGGCCTCCTATTTGCCCAAAATATTTTCTCCTCTGGTTGTAATTAAATGCCTTATCTCTTTCCTTGGGAGAAATTAAATATACTCCTTTGCTTTGCCATTCTATATAGGGAAATCTAACACTGAAGTTCAATCAATCAATCAGTAAACATTTACTAGGCACCTACTGTGGGAAAGCTTAGTGGCACAATGGAAAGAGTGCCAGACCTGGAATCAGAAAGACTCATGGCCATCAAATCTAGCCTTAAACACTTACTGTGTGATCTTGGGCAACTCACTTAACCCTATTTGCCTCAGTTTCCTTATTTGTAAAAACTACTCCAGTAGCTTTGCTGGGGTCACAAATTTAACTTTTTTATTTTTTTTTTCAGACAGAACTGAACAAATCCCCTGCTAGGCACTGTGCTGAGTACTAAGGATACAAAAAGAGGCAAGATTGTCGCTTTTTCTTACAGTCTAATGAGGAACCCTAGAGTTAGGTGTGTGACTCAGGTATACAATGCTCTGTGGGTCACTGTGGCTACTGAAGCTTGTCAGACTATAGGACTGACAGCTTTATAGTGATGGAGGATAAATCCCCACATCTCATGACTCATGAGGCCATAGAGAACAGAATATATGGGGAAAGAGCATGATTAGAAATAGAAAATGTATTTCTTAAAATTTAAAAATTGTATCTCAAGAATAGAGCAAAGAGGAAAAACTCACCATCCCAATTTCAGTCTAATTTGATTAAATTCCCCAAACTTTTGTTAAACTCCTACTATATATAAGTCATTGGTTAGGTGCTGGGAGTTCAGAGACAAAAATGGAGCAGGCATTGTCTCCAAAGCTCTTCTGCTTGGTTGGTTGTCCTTCATTCTTGAGGAGAGTGACATCACCAAGCTAGAGTCAAATTTCAATGTGTCCCACTGTGGCTAGGAATGCTCTACCACAGCTTAGGCACAAATAGTCTGTGTGAATGAACATTTGGGGGTGGATTCTCGAAATTTGTGCATCCTGCAGTTCCTTTGAGCTATTTGAATTCTGCTTTGCTCATAGAGCACAGCACCTTCTCTGATGTGAACACACCATGCTGGGCGTTCCTGTGCCAGGGCCTCCCATGTCACACAATCAGTTCCAGAGTTCTTAAGAGAGACCTTGAGAGTGACCTTCTATGCTTTCTCTGACCACTGTGTGAACGCTTGCCCTGTGTGAGTTCTCCATAAATCTTTTTGGCAAACGTACATTTTGTGTTTGAAGTCTTCTCTTTGGTTGTGGAAAGATTACATGTGCACAAATGTAATGTGTATCCAAAGCACTAATTACTGGGTGGGGGCACTGTCAGGAAAGACCTTAATATAGGAAATGAAGCCAGAACTGTGCTTTAAATGACAGTAGCTAGAGACAGAGGTGAGGAGGGATTGCATTATAAGCATGGGGGCCCATCTGTGCAAAGACAAGATGGCAAGAAATAAAATGTAGTTTAGAGAGAACAATTTGAATAATTTGATTTTTATTTATTTACACACTTATCATTCCCCCCTTCATCATTTTCACATTTAATTTAGGAATCATGATAATAGTTTTGCTATTTATTATAACATTTTGTAGCTGAGTCATTATCCTAAAACCATTTCATGAGTAGTTTCTATTTCTATAAAATTGTGTAGCTAGATAGCACAGTGGATGGAGAACTGGGCCTGGAGCCAGGAAAACCTGAGTTCAAATCTGGCCTAAGACACACACACTAAGCTGTGTGACCCTGGGAAAGTCACTTTAACCTGTTTGCCTCAGTTTCCTCATCTGTAAATTGAGGATAATAATAGCCACCTACTTCCCAGGATTTTTGTAAGGATCAAGTGAGATGATAATTGTAAAGCCCTTAGCACAGTGCCTGGCACATAGTAAGTGCTATATAAATATTAGCTACTATTGTTATTATTTCTGATTACCTCAGTTTCCTTAACTTTGAAATGGAGATAATAATGCCTTTCTCCCAGAGTTGTTATGAGGATAGAATAAAATAGTATTTTCAAAGTACTTTGCAACCCTTAAACTCTTAAATTCTGCTCTTGTTATTACCTAGGGCCATATTGGCTTTCAAATTTTTGGCTAGTCAAAAGACATTTTCCCCTACTATTTTGGATGTACTTATCTTTGTATGTGTTATATCCCCTCAGTGGAATATAAGTTTCTTGATCCTAGAGACTGTTTCCTTTTCTGCCTTTATACCCTGAGAGCCTAGTACAAAGCTTTATATATAACATATTATTAACTATTTGTCAAATTGAACTGAACAGAATTCCTTCTACTGACCTCACCATCATCTTCCAGAATATTTGCCAGGAGTGAGCACAGAACGAGGATATTGCCAGTCCCTTCTTCAAAAGGAGACTCAAAACCAGAGAAACCTGTAAAAACTGTGCTGATTCAACAACAAGCTCAGTGTTTTCTCCTGATCTTCAGACAATTCTTATTTGAGGTATTTTTCTGACTTGCTTGCCAAAACAGACATACTCTAGGGATCAAAATCTCTCTTGCTGAAGAACTGTAGCAAAATTTTCCCACTGAAGTATTTTGGACAGGGATGGCATTCTCTGTGTAGCTGATTGGAGAGATCTGTTTTAGGAGTCTGGACAGATTGTACATTATGCCATGTTATGTGGGAAACCTTTACAGAAATGTACTAAAGCAAAGTACAATTAAAGATGGGAAACCATCCTGTTGTGCTCTAAAATAATGACCTGTGAGTTTTCCTAACCTTAGGGAAAAAAATTGACCCTGTTTTATTACTCACAGGTCAGGACATCCTAGTATGTGAAAGACTTCCGTCCATGAAGACAAATAAAAAAATAATATTGCCAAGTGATGTACTCCACCCATATTTTCAATTCATCACCCACTTTTCTAGAACACTTTTTATTTTAGCGTTTTATCCTTAACACAGACCAGTGATTTAGGTCAGCTTATGGCGTGATATTATACAGGAAAGAGGTTGGGAATTGGAATTTCACTTGATTTATATGTCGGATAAAATGAGAGTAACAGGATGTTCTGCAGCTATCAGGTTAGAGATTGTAGAGAATAGAAAGTCCAGTTCCCCCCCCATTCTTTTATGGCTTCCTTCTCCCCCTTTTCCCAGGTACTTCTTTCCAAAGAATACCAAGAACAGAATTGAATTAAATCTCATCTGAGAACAGATCATTCACATGTGTCACCCAGATCATGTGCCGATGCCAATTCCTAGCACAATAACTGGCAGTGATGGAGAGGTAGGAAGACAGACAGAATCATAAAGAAAAGGGACGACTCCAGTGATTGTCTGTGGGCTAATCCACTGTAAGCGTGTTGTCACTTGAGGTGATAAAATATTTTGTAGCCACTAAACAAGAAACTCATAAAATGAGTGAGACCTGGACAAAGTGTAAACACCAAAGAGTTTACGAGTTAGGGAAGATTTTCCTGGAGATTAGGGTGAATTAATGGGGCAAATGTAATAGGAGAGGGAACCAACTAGACACTTTATGGCACTTTCAACATCTATAATGCCATTAGAAATTATGTTAAATTATGTTAATTACAGAAAATAAAACCAGAGGAAGAGAAAGCAGCACGGAAGTGACATTGTAGCTGAGAATTTTAAAACAGAGATTTTAAGAAGATGACTCCCACTGTCACCCTAACTCTTGTTCCCTGGGCACATGAAGTAGCTATGGAGTGCACAAGTGTGTGCATTTTTATATCTCATTATAAAAATATGATGTCACGGAGTGACAGTTGCCAGGGGAGCCATAACTTGGAATTGCCTGAGTTATATGCCTTAAGATTTTCAACCATAAGGCTGCATTAAAATTGTTCTCGCTGAATTTCTTTAATAAAAACACAGCTGTGATCATTCATTCAAATACCCACTTATCGTGTTTTATTCCTATGAGTAATCACTTCCAGATTACAGCCTGACACTTGGAACTTTGTTTCTAAATGAAATATTTTAACCTCAACAAAAGCACCTTTCCTCATTAGAGGGTACGCCAACCTCATAGCAAATTTGAACACACTGTTCTGGGACTACATAGAAAACTGTACCTGAAAATGTCAATCCTCAAAAATTGTCATTTAGGTTAATATTCTTCTGTGTTCTAAAAGAATAAATAAAACAAGTAGCTGAAATGATCTTGACATTTTCTGGTCTAGTTTGACCACATTTGGAGTGTCCATTTCTGAGATGCAAAATTTTAGAAAGAACATTGACAACCTGGGGCACATCCAGAGGAGGGTGACCAGTTGGTGAAGAGACTTGAAATCTCAGAATGGAAAGATTAACTGGAAGGAGTGAAGTTTGGTTAGCCTGGGAGAAAAGACTTAGTGGAGACTTGATATGGCCTTCAAGGATTTGAAGAGTTTTCTTATTAAAGAGGGATTAAAGTTGTTTTGCTTAGCCCTAGAGGGAAGAACCGAAAGTTAAGGGATGAAATAAGAGTCAGATTTCAGATCAGTGTAAGAAAAAGCTTCCACATGATCAGAGTTGTCCAAAAATGGAAGTGGCTAGAGGTTACTCTGTCACTAGGGACCCTTAAGCAGAGGATGGATGCCTACTTTCCTGAGGTCTTATGGAAAGGCTTCCTGTTCAGAAATACTAGTCAGTTAACGAGCATTCATTATATGCTTTCTATGTGCTGGGCAGAGACTTTGTTAAGCACTAGGGATGAGGCAAGATGCCTTCCAAGAGTTCACAACCTAATGTAAGTTAGACTTAATGACCTCTGAGGTCTTTTCAGCTCTTAGATTCTGTGATTCTTTGTAATTAACTCAGTCCCAATCCAGAAACTACATTTTAAAATTGAAAAAAAGAAAAAAGATAATATCACTCTGAAGATTTTGCTTTTGTTGGCTGCAGATTTTTTTTCTACACCTGTGATTTCATTGATGGATGGACTTTCCTCACAAGGAGGATAACTTTTTTTTTTAAAAATCACAGGTCTGGCCAAATAACCCCAAACAAACACATGCAAAAATAATTATTCAGAATGACACAAACCTTTTTTAAGGATAAGATGTAGTTTTTGCATTGGGGCTGTTAGTAAAAAAAATCTATCATACTCATAGACTTTCATCAGCTTCATCACTCATGTCTTAGAGAGTTTCCTGGGACATGGAGAGTTGGGATTTGCCCATAGGCACACAAGCCACTACAGATTAAATGCAGGTCTTGAACTCAGGTCTTTTATCCACTGGCCCATGCCCTTTCTCACAAAAGAATGTTAGCTTCAGAAATTTCCTGAGTCTTGTCAAATCAAAACTATAGGAATTAGTCTTCTTGGTTCAAGAACCAAGAGGCTAATTTTTGGAAGAAATAACTGATAATTCAGTAGCAAGAATGTATAGGTAAGTAGCCAAAACAGAAACAGAATCTTATTCTTTTTAACTTAGTCTGGAGAACTGACCATCTTACTGATGTGATTGAGTTGGGATGTTAGCAAAAGTCAATATTTACTCAAATTTCATCCAGAAATGATTCTAAAATCACAGTCTCCTTCTCCATACTTTTTTAATTACATAAACTTCCCACTGTATTCCTTATAAAGTTCCATTCTATATAACAAAGAATATTTTTCAAACAAAAAAAGAAAAATGGAAAAAACCCCAGCAAATATCTGTGTATATATATACTTATACATACATACATATTTATATATATCAAGATATCTATATATCTTATATCTATATATTATATAGATATATCTATATATTATATATCTTATATCTATATATCTGTATCCATCTATCTATCTATATCTACATCTATATCTATATATCTATATCTATATCTATATCTATATATCTATATATCTATATCTATATATCTATATCTATATATCTATATATATATATCTATATCTATCTATATATATATATATACCAATACATACATACCCACATTCATGCAACAGTTCTGACCCATGGAGTTACCAGTTCTGTCAAGGAGGGAGGGAGGGAGGATTTTAGATAGATTCTCAACTTCATAATAATTTTTTTCTCTTCCCTTTCCCTCTTTCCCCATATCCATTTCTATTGCCCCTGCCCCACCCCAAAATTACTTTGTACTTGTTCTAGATATATTATACATTTCCTTACCTAAGTGCATGTTGACATTCCCCCCAATAGAAGGTTATTTCCTTGAGGGCAGGGTCGATTTGATTAAAATCTTTTTATAACTACCATGCCTTACACATAGTATGCACTTCATAACTGCTTGTTTAAAGAATAAATCCAATCAATTGTTAAGTTGTACGTGTACTTCTTTCTACATAATATCTCTTATAACTGTCCCCTTCTCTCCATTCATATGCATACTACTTTAGTTTAGGCCCCCATCAACTCTTTACTGCAGTATGCTAAGAAACTCTTACCTGGTCTCTCAACTTCTGGTCTCTGCCCTCTCAAATCCACCCTCCATACTGTGGCCAAAGCAATCTTCCTAAGGCACAAATCAGACCTGGTCACTCTGTGGCTCAAAACATCTTTAGCAGACATCACATTGCCTTTAGGATATAATGCAAACCCCCAGTCTGGCACTTAGAGCTTTTAACATTGGCCTATACTCTCTTTTCTGACTTATTTCACATTATTTCCTTCCACAAACTGCATATTTCATACAAATTGGCCCACTGGCTATTCTTGGCACACCCAATCCCCTTTCCTGATTCTGATGGTCTTTGCATAGACCATCCCCCTATACTGTGAGGAAACAAGATAACACAATGCATAGAGTACAGGGCCAGAAGTCGGGAAGGCACTAGCTGGATGACCACTTAAATCTCTCTTTACCTCAGTTTCCTTATCTGTAAAAAGGGGATAATAATAGCACCTAGCTCCCAGGGTTGTTGTGAGGATCAAATAAGGTAATATTTGTATCGCACTTAGCTCTGTACCTGGTGCATAGCAGGTATTTCATAAGTTTTTGTTCCTCTCCCCTTCTTGATATCTCAGATGAACTAACTTCCTCCTAACTACTGCATCTAAGATATTTTAGATTTCTTCAAAACTCAGCTGAGATGCTACCTCCTATATCTCGATCATCCCAGCATTCTCTCCTCTCTCAAAATGTTTCCTATATACTTACCTGTATAAACACTGTATTTACATATATTTCCCCCTCCCATCATTATCTCCCACCACCCACCAATACCACCATCACCAGCACCAACTACCCTAAATGTAATAATACAATAATATAATATATAATATAATATAATCCCTAAGGACACGGATTTTATTTGTGTCTTTCAGCTAGCACAGTGCCTTCCACATAATAGCTACTCAACAGATATTTATGGAATCAAGTTTTCTGAAGGTAGAGGGCCTATTATTTTAAAAATCTGCCCTCAGGAACTACTCTAATGATCCATTTACTTGCATACAAGAATAAATTACTTATACTCAGAGGTACCAAACTCATGGCCCACCTAAGCTACCCACAAACCTCCTTCATATTGACAGAACCAAATTAAAATGTAATTGGGAAATATTTGACAAAATACATAAAAATAAAATACAACATGGATAATGTTACTTTGTGGTTTTCTATGTCAATGATTCATTTCTATTGGAGTTTGACACTTTGGAAACAGCATCTGTTTCATATATAGAGCCCAAGGAGTTATTGGGGTATCTCCTATAGTATCTGTCTTAGCCTGAACTTGTGAATGATCACTGGAACATGTACAAATCCACTATTAGGGTCATCAAATGTCATTCACTATTGGGTTGTTATCCCCCAGGCATGAAATTACTTATATTCTGAATATTAAACCCTCCATTTCCAACTTAGAAAGAAAAGCATCCACCCCTTCCTCATCTTCATAGGTCCTGCTCTGAGTAGATGACTCTGCTGACCATGTCAGCATTAAACTCTTAACTAAATAGGAAAGTGGAGGTTAAAGCTCAGTAGTCATCTGGTGAATTTGATCAATGTAGACAGTCAATTCGTTTAACCCAGTCCAATAAGGAAACATCCGACTCTTTCCTCAAGAGCAATTTTAAAGGCTTAAATTATTCCAAATAGTCATCTCTTATTTCCCCTATGCCTGGAAAAATTCAGATATAAAGTGACAAAAGAAGCCTTATTAGGATACCAGTTTTCTTCTGTGCCTGAGGAGGTTTTTCCAGGGCTTTGCTTTGAGAGCTCTCAAGCTTTACTATTAATCACTAAAATCAAATGAGATCATATACGTAAAACACTTTTCAAACATTAAAGTGCAATATAAATGTTAGCTATTATTATTGTTGCTGTTGCAGTTACTTCTATTATTCTGTATCTGAAATAAATAGTTCTATGGTGTTTGCCTTGTTATCTGCCCTGAATTTTTCTTCCCTAGTCCATCTCCTTCTCAGATTCTACCAATGAGTGGCATAGAAAATAATCTGATATAGGAAAAAATGAAAAAAATTGACTAGACCTGTGATTCCATTAGTGATGGGAAATCCTGGGAAGAACTTTCTCTATGCAACTGATTTGCATCTGCTCTTCACCTTAGTCTTAGAGAGTTGCCTGGGGGCCCTTGGACGTTAAGTGGCTTGCTTAGAGTGATTGTAGTCCTTATGTTTCAGAAGCTGACTTTTAAACTAAGTCTTCTTGACCTAGCCAGCCCCCTGCCCATGATTCCCCATTGATGTGAAATAGTATTGGGCTAAAAAGTCTATTTGTTTCCATCTCCAGCCTTCATCAGAGATATCATCAATATATTTATGGCTCATTTCCTTTAAGATTTTGTAGAGAGGGAGGAAAGTAAGTATATGGATCATAAGATCAGATGGTCAACCAATATCCATTAAGAGTTGATTTTGAGCATCACTGTGCCAGGTGCTGGGATTATAAAGACAAAAATGAAGCAGTGTCTTCCTTGATGGAGCTTATATTCTAAAGGTAAAGTAACAGGCTGAACAGATGCAAGGTAATAGGTAAAAGTTAGGGAAGAATATGGACAAGAATTACAAACCATGGGTTTTGGTTTGCTCCCATGAAGGGAATGCCTACATTGATGAGAACACAGGTCCATCAAGGTTTGAATGAATGAATGAATGAATGAACAAATGAGTGAATGAAGCATTTGTTAGGCACTTATTGTGTGCAAAGCAACTATAAATCTTGTGTCACAAACAGGGTAGGCAAACCAGCTTAGTTAAAGCAGCAAGATATCCTTGGGGATAGACAGGAGACAATACACGCTAACTACTTCAAACCATCACCACCACCATTACCACTAACTTGCTGACCACCATCTCCCCTCAGATGCTAATGGAGATAGCCCAGGACACTTAGCCCAAGAGCCCTGGGAACAGCAATGCCCTCAAATCTTTCTCATCACCATCAGCAACAACTACTGAGCAATGGCCATTAATAGGCAAGGAATAAACGTTATAAATTTAAAGTTATATATGTCATTAGCATTAAATCAATTCTATGTCTTCCCCTCAAATTTTCCTTTCTATTTTCAGGATCATGTACATTTTGATTATCATATGCTAATGCATTGTGTTTCAAATATATGTGTATATAACCCTATCTTCTTCACATCCTATGCTCAGAACCCTCAATTTTAAAAAACAAACATGTTGAATTATCCTGGGGCACCCTCAGTCAGTAAAATGAAAAATGTTCCTGTGTGAGAAGTGTGGTGATATGAAGATGTAGAAATTACTCTAGTGTTCAGTCAACCTTTTTTTACTCCAAAAGCAGAATAATTAATCGGATATTCAAATCATGTCTTCAGTGTGTCCCCAAATTATTCTTTCTTGCTGAATGATGTATTTCCTATGGTAATCTGATTTCTACCAAATCATGTTTTCTTTGGGATGTCTATTCTCTTTCTATCTCCAGAGAACCTCCCCTCCCTTTGGTGACCTAGATTGGATCTATCAAAATAGACTGGCATGTGACAAACATCCTGTAGGAAACATTAGCTAGCAGAAATTCCCTCATCAAAAGGCACATATCAAAGAACCTACTAGAATGAATTTTTGACAAATCCAAAAGACCATTTTAATGACTAATTACTTTACTTTTTTTAGGAGAAGTCTAATCTATTGATCAATAATATGTTATTTTTAAAGATGTCCTCACGTAATCAAAAAAAAATATATAATTCCTACTTTATTTGACTTACTATGATCCAGAGCTAATATTTGGCTTTTCAACCTGCAGTACATATCTGCCTTCCTATCTTCTTTTGATTGTGCCATAATTAACAGTAGGGAGGCACAAGTTTAACTCTATATGACAGATATTTACTTAAAATACCTTCTGCTGCATATATTAACATTTCTACATCTACTTTTTAAAGTAGCCTTGAGTTCAGCAATAAAATCAGATTCACATTTCTATTATGTTAATAGCCCTATGCTGAAGCAGAATGCATCATTTGAGGGGAAGTCAGTGAGCTGCATCACAATAATTGTATGTTTACTGCACTGGGCAATTTAAGTAGGGAAAACACTATGGAAATGTATGGTGGGCTCAATGTCCTTTAATATCATTAAGGAGCTTGCAGAGCAGTCAAAACCAAATAGACAAGCAATAACCCCCAGCATCAATCTTCTACAATCCTTCAATCATCCTCTCTCCATTTCTCTCCCTCCCCCTCCTCCTCTCCCTCTCCCTCTCTCCATCTCTCTCTCTCTCTCTCTCTCTCTCTCTCTCTCTCTCTCTCTCTCTCTCTCTTCTTATACTTCTTCCTCCCACTTTTCTCCTTCTTCACTCTCTAATCTCTCCTTTCCTGTTCTTTTTCTACCTCTCTCTTTTCTTAAATTTCCCCCTATGGTGTGAGAATTCTTAATCATTAACATCTTGGTATCTGTGACTCAAGTCTTTTCATTAATAATAAGATCATGGACTCCAATGGATGACATTTTTTTCTGAAATGATGAAGACTGAGAGGGGATTTGATTCCCTAAAAATTATAAATAGTTAGAGTTACCCTGAAGAGGCCAAAAATTTATCCACAAAATTCTGCTATAGTAGAAATACAAGACAGCCTGTGAAACTAAGGCACATATTTTGGAACAAATATGAAGTACAAAACCATTAGTAAACATGAAATGATTAAGCTGCAAAAAGTCATAAAAAGATAGAACTATGAAAATATTTAAAAGGGGGATTTGAGATATGAAAGTTTAGAGCTTGGAGATATCTTAAATATCATCTACTATTGTTGTTCAGTCATTTTCAGTCATATCTGATTCTTTGTGACCTCATTTGCAGTTTTCTTGGCTGAGATGCTGGAGTGGTTTGCCATTTCCTTCTCCAGCTTATTGGACAGATGAGGAAACTGAGGCAAACAGGGTTAAGTGACCTACCTAGGGTTACACAGCTAGTCGGTGTCTGAGATAAGATTTGAACTCAGGAAGAGGAATATTCCTGACTCTAGGTTTGGTACTCTATATACCACCCCACGTAGTGCCCCATCATGTATCCTAACCCTCTCCTTTTACAAATAAAGGAACTGAAGCCCCAAAAAGGAATTGATGTGTCCAAAGTCATACAAATTTATTCAAACGTAGTAGAATTAGAATTAGCATCAATCTCCTGTGAAAACCAGTTCAGGACACTTTTCACTATACCACAAGCATAATAGAACCATTACAGATTCTTAGGGGAAATTTAGAAATATGTTAAATACACTTCCTGAGAAGTCTCATGGACTCATGGAATATCCCTCAAAGACACCTTCTGATACAAAATGAAGATTTGATGAACCAGTGATCTCACTTAATTTTTCATTCATGCCATGTTTTTGTGGCCACAAAAATACCTTACATAAGCATAGCACATGTAATAATGAGAGGGGACATAAGAAATTGTTAGATTCCTAGCAGATATTTCAGGGAGGGAACTGCCCTTGTACCATGTTAATTGCGTGTGTGTGTGTGTGTGTGTGTGTGTGTGTGTGTGTGTGTGTGTGTTTGTGCTGGGAGGAATGGGGTTCCAATATAGAAAAGAAAAGGATTTAGGTATGTTTCCATAGATTAATGCTCCATGAACAACCTTCCAAAAGCTTAGTAACTTCTCTGATTGTCTGTGCTATTATAATAAAATATTAAAATTGATGCTATTGCCTTTTTTTTTACCAGAGTTGTTATGATGTTAGTGATGTAGCAAATTTGTGGTGAGTTTTGGAGAGAACTTAGGGATTAAGAGACAGGCAATGTATGTCAGAGGAAGGACATGAATCCAATTTTTCTTGACTCCTAGCACTATTACATTACATAAAAACATATTTGTGGTTATCTGGTTTTTAAAATGTATCTAAAGTGACTAAAGTAAATATATAAGAAAGTAATCAAACAATGAATTATGTGGGAAAAAAATTGGAATCAACATTAAGTAAAAGAAGACAATTTTCTAAAGTTGTATGATCTTATAAGGAAAATGAAAGGAATTCTCAAGCCCAGGCTGTGAAAAATTGGAAAGGATGGGGGCGGCTAGGTGGCACAGTGAGTAGAGCATGGCCCTGGAGTCAGAAGGACCTGGGTTCACATCCGACCTCAGACACTTAATGAACACACAAACAAAAACCTAGCCATGTGACCTTGGGCAAGTTACTTAACCCCAATTGCCCTCCAAAAAAAAGCAAAAAAAAAAAAATTGGAAAGGATGCTAAAGACATTAGGAGATCAAAGAAGGGATGTGACCACTGTTCAGTGTAGATGGGACAATCAGAATGTCCAATGAAGAGAAGTCACAGTTACTCCACTTATTTTGCTTCTGTTTTCTTTCTTTCTTTTTTTTTTTTGGAGGGCAATTGGGGTTAAGTAACTTGCCCAAGTTCACACGGCTAGGTTTTTGTTTGTGTGTGCGTTAAGTGTCTGAGGCCTGATCCAAACTCAGGTCCTTCTGACTCCAGGGCCAGTGCTCTACTCACTGTGCCACCTAGCCACCCCTTGCTTCTGTTTTCTTAACCAAGGAGGATAATCTTTCAGACTTGAAAGCATAGGACAAAAATTGTTAACAAGGAATTGAAACTCAGGATACGTGAGGTGAAGGTCACTATCATCTGGCCCAGATGAACTGTATCCAAGAGTACAGAAAGAACTTTCCTATATGATTGCTGAACTGCTGTCAAATATCTTTGAAAAAATAGCACCTAACAGGAGATGTTTTAGAGGAATAGAGATGGGAAAATGTCTTGATTTTCAAAAAGGAGAAAAAAGGTGAACTCTTCAAACTATAGGTCAGAGAGCTTGACTTCAATTCCTGTCAAAATTCTAGAATGTATTACTAAAGGATGGTTTGTGAGCACTTAGAAAAGGAGGCGGTGATCACTACAAGCCAATTTGGTTCATCACAAATGAGCCATTTGAAACGATTCCCATTTCACTTGTGGGGCAGAGTTTTAGACAGGTCAAACAGGAAAGTGCCATAATTTTAGTAAAGATCCTCAGTAAATCTCTATGGACAAGATAGAGAGATGTGAATTGAGTGGATTTGGAGCTGTTGGAACTGACCAGACCCAAAGAGTAAACAGTGACAAGCTTAGGAACAGATCTCTATTCTTGGCATTTTTTTTTATTTATCATTTTTTAACCCAATGGTTTAAATAAAGCTGCAATTAAACTATTGGTCACAAATATGCACATCTAATTTCCTGGATTGTCCTAGGCCTCTTTAGGTACTTTCTTTCCAAACCACCCTAGGAAAAGCTCAGAAAATTATCAATTCAGATTAGTAGTGCCAAACCAAATTAGACTCACTGATTCATCTTACTGCCTTTCTTTGTTGGTATATAACCAACAAAGGGGGAGAACCTAAACTTATACTCAAGGCCTCTCTCTAACCAGGTCTCAATGAAGAGCCAGAGTGTTCCAAGTCCACATCCACACAATGCCTCATTAATTCTCTCCCCTATTACACTCAGAGGCCTCTCCTGACTTATTCACTCTCTACGGACTTTTTCCAAGCTCCAATGATCAAACCTTTTTCTATGTTACACATGGACTCATTCTTCCTTTACAGTTACTAACTACTCTAACTATATCAATTCAGGAATGTTAACACATCCACACAGATGTTAGCGTCTGTAGAGCTTCCTTCCTTTACCACGCATAGGCTAGTCAAAAGTCATCAACTTCAGAAACTTCAGTTACTCCCTGAAACTCATTAAGAGATGAGGAAGAGCAAGATAACTGTCAGCTTCTTTGGTACAGAGTCATATCAGAGTATCCAGGATCACTGCATTGTAATATTGTGGGAAAGGTACTGCATTTGGAAGTAGAGTACCCGACTATGAATTCTTGCCCTTTCATTGACTATCTGAGTGACCTGGGATAAGTCACTTACCAACTAAAATATAAGGAAGTTGAACTAAATGACCACTAAGTTTCCCTTCAGCCCATAACCCCACATAATGGCTCATATCTTTTTCATTCAAGGTATACTTGACCCAGCTTCTACTGCTCTCCTAGAGCTAATTGTTAAATTTTCAGTGTGAGCGTTTACACCTTCAAATCAGCAAATGTTACAAATCGGGGCTTGATTTATTGTTTGGTTGGTTGTCTAGTCTTTAGAAAACGATGAAGAGAATTTAATAACATCGCTGAACTCAAAAATGTATCATGCTTTCTAGAGAACCAGTTGTTAAACATTTACCATCACATCTTATTATAATTCTTTGGGGGAGTGGGTGAGGGAAGACAAATCTGCTTCATTAGCTTCAGAAATAGACCACACTTCCTTGATGTTGCTAGGCTGCATAGGAAAAGGTGTTGACAGCTCTCTGAAGTACTCTCTGGCCCAGCTCTTTCTTTAGCTTTCACCTGTTGTTCATCCACACTGCTCATCTTTTACAAGGCTGAATACCACTGAAGAATAACCCAATCCTTGCCTCAATTCCTTAGTCTACATTTTTGGGAGGACCAAGATCAATTTAAACCAGAGGTTCTTAATTTGGGACTCAAGGGGGCTGAGGATAGATTTCAGGAGGTCTGTGAACTTATGTGGGAAAAAATTACACCTTTCTTTTTACTAATATCTAACCAAAATTTAGCATCTCTTCCAATTATGAATCTAGTCAGCAAACCATTATTCAAAGAAGAGTTCCATAGGTTTCATCACAAAAAAGGTTAAAAACTGTTTTTTTAAACAGTTAAAAAACTGTTAAAAACTGATGTTCTCCTCATTTAAGGCATCCTCCCAATCCTTCTTAGAGGTGGAAGAATATCTATCAACTCAGCCTTTTTCTTCTGGTGACCTTGGAAGTGAATTCTAATCTTTGTAGAGGAATCATAGTAGTTGCCTAGCTCTCATGCCTGTGTGACTAATTTTGGGGAAGGATGTTGCTCAGACTTACCAGTGAGGTAAGGGTAATACTATACACACAAATAGGCCAGGTATCCCAGGTACTAACACTGAAAACAAGAGGGCAGACCAGCCTACTCTGCTAAGGTCATGGAGAGTTACATCTTCAGCCTTCTCCTTAATGCCTCTTTTCTACTGCTGCCTCCCTCTTGTCCTCCAATAATATTGGCAAGTTAGATGACCTGGAAATCCACACCAAAATGCAAAAGTCATGGCATGACCCTGTATAGCCAGCAGTGGATGTTGCCCATCTCCATGGACTCCAGACTTGAATTCCTATATCCTGATCACTATTCTCATCCTTTTTTTGATGTTTGAGTCTATTTCCAATTGAACAAGCATGCACATTAGACCTGTCAACTTCCAGGGGGCAGGTAACCCAGCTATCAACTGGTAAAATTCATCTTTCAATGTTTATTACAGAATTTCCAACAAGACCACCTCCTCCAAACTCAAATGACCCTCAAATGCTTTTAATTTACTTAGGAACCCTAAAAGGAGGCTTGCCTCTATCTGAAATCTAACACTGATGCTAGAGCATACTAGATCCTATAAACATATCCCTAAACTCAATTTCAGAACTCTAGTATTTTCCTCAATTTACCAAGTTCTCTTCCTCCATCAACAGAGTTCACCCAGCCCAGGAGAACCCAGCCCAGTGTATCTATGATGTAGGGGATGTTAGCCCATTCTTTAGCAAATGGAAAGGACTACATTCAAAACATGAACTAGCACTGTATCTCAAATGCCAGAATCTCTTCCTGCTTCCCATAGAAAACAAGATGGAAAATTATCCCTGATTGATAGTCATGGACTTTGCCAATGTGATTTTCCTAAAGTTCCAATCTAACCATACCACTCCCATATTTAATAACCTCCAATAACTTCTATGGCTTTTAAAGGGCTCCACAATCTATCATAGCAGGGTGAAATATAAAAGTGTTAAACCCACATCCAGGAGGCATACAGCCTGCAAAACTCCCCAGTGCCCACCTAACCAGATTAACATTTAATTAGAAAATGTTCAACAAAAGAAATAAAAATGTAGTACAACACAGATAATATTAATTTGTAGTTTTCTAGTTGAGTTTGACACCACTGATCTAACCTATCACTTCCCCATTTTTCAGATAAGGAAACTGAGATCCAGAGAGATTAAGCTCAAGATCACAAAGTTATTAAGTGATAGTGGCAGAATTTGAACTAGAGCTAGAGTACCCTTTTCATTGGTCTTCTTGGTTGTCATATTATACTAATAACATTGAACTTGTAATCCACTAAAACTCTCAGTTCTCTAGGTGAAGGGGAGGGGAACTGCTTCCAAACCTCCTCTCTATCATGCCATCTGTCCCATGCTGTGCTCCTTTACCCCCAATTGAGTTTTCTCCCAATAAGCATCACCATTGCTGGAGGGAAGGGGAGGGGGAAAATGTATTCATCCATAAAGTATTGCTTTATCCATAGTTCTGCCTTGGGTTATCATCAACCTGTTCCACATAAGTATTTGTAGTTAACTCTGACTTAGCAGATAGCCTAGTAAATGTCCATTTTATAAAATTTGCATGTGCTTGTCTGTTGGGATAAGGAGAAATGGAGTGGTGTCCTAGGAGTGTTAGCTAATCCTTCCAATGCCAATTAGAATGCACACAGACTAAAATTAGTTCCAGATCTGTTGCTTCATAGCACAGGAAGAAGAAACATTTTTGAGAAAATATCTATCTGGAGGTCCAGTGTCATCTCCCATAGCTCTTTGGACATCTTCCATTGTAAATTCAGAACATGAATTTTGGGGATTTTAGCTTTCCAGAGAAGACTATGTCAGAACCCAATTATGAGGAATGAGGATTATCTGTTTAGGATGTCTGACCCTGACACCATTTCTATGATGAGATTTCTTTGTTAATACCTATTGGCATAATTTATAAATGGGCACAAACTTCAATATTTCAAGGCCCTGTTAATTTCATTAATTTCATCCCTATGGGATGCAGATCTTGCATACCACTGCAGATCTTGCCCTTATCTGTGCCTTAGTAGATGAGTGGTTTTAACCAACCTTTGAATTCCTCTTTAAGGCTCCCACAGTACCCTTTCCCATCCATCTGAGCCAAGGACCTACCTTCATACTTTACTGAAAAAAATTGAAGTCATTCACTAAAAGCTTCCTCTTCCCTTCTCTTCTTCGAATATTACTTGGGATTTTCCCTCCATAATCTTTTCTTCCTCACCCCTGACTTAAATGAAAATGTGGACCCTCTCCGTGTCAAAGTAAATGTTTCAACATGCTTCTCTAATCCCACCCCTTCATGTCTTCTCCAGGTTGTCTAACCATCTCCTTTGTTTTTAATCTTCAACAATCTACAGGACCTTTCTCTATAGCTTACAAACACATCCCTGACAACCCTCATCCTTAAAAAGACAAAAAACAAAAAGCCAACCGAAAAACCCTCCATCCAACCATTCCTGATCGCCATCATGTTCTGTCTCTCTTCCCCTTCTCAGCCAAACTCCTTGAGAAAGTCATTTAACTAACACACCTTCACTTCCTAGTCTCTCATTCATTTATAAACTACTATTTGGCTTCTGACCCCATTTTCAATGGAAACTTCCCTTTCCAGAGTTACTAAAAATTGATTAATTGCCTAATGTAATGGCCTTTTCTCCATCCTTATCCTTTCACACACCTCTTTAGTCTTTGGCACCGTCTCTCTCCCTCTTCTGATCTAGATATTCTCTCCTCTCCAGGGTGTTGTGACACTCCCCTCTCTTAGTTCTACTCCTACCTACATGATCACTCCTCAGCCTCATTTGCTGGAGCTTCATCCAGATTACCCCTATTGAGCATGAACATCTCCCAGGAATCTACTCAAGCCTTTATAACCTTTCACTTGGACTATTACAACAGCCTCCTCATATATATTAGAGTTTAACATAATGCTTGACACATAGTAAGCATTTTAATATATGCTTATTGCCTGACTTCATCACCTATATTTTTATGTACTTTTTCAGTCAATCCTCATGATGACTCTCTGTAAGGTCAATAACATCAGTATTGTTGTTAGGTTGTTTTTCAATCATGTCCAACTCTTTGTGACCCCATTTGAGGCTTTCTTGACAGACACTGGCATGATTTGTCATTTCCTTCTTCAGGCCATTTTACAGATGAGGAAACTGAGGCAAACAGGGTTAAGTGACTTGTCCAGAGTCACACAGCTATTTATAGTATATTATAGTATATAATAAAGAGTCTGATTTGAACTCACAAAATAAGGCTCCCTAAATCCAGGCCCAGCACTCTATCCACTGTGCCCCCTAGCTTCCCCAATGCCAGTATTACCATCATCATTTAGAAATTAGGGGTTGATTATCATGTCCAAGGCTGTACAAGCAGAAATTAGTAAATCTGGAGTCCAATCCAAATTTTCTTTATCTTTTCATCAAACTATTGCTTAAAAATATTTCTGCCCTACTGTCTTTGTGTGGAGAGGTCAGCTTTGCTCACATGAGTAAGTCTAGAAAAGGGTATTCATCTCCAGGGAGATCTCTTTCAGGACAGCACAGATGGGCATTGGGTCCCCAAAATGTCAGCTTGCTGTCAAATTGTTCAGCGTCACCTGGTTTGCAAATTGGACTATAGACTTGGAAATGGTCAGTGATGGAAGTAGATAGAGTGAACTTCTATTATCACTTTCCAAATTGAATATGTTTTTTTCTCTCTATACAGTATTCATATTGTCATGTTCCCTATACTTTACATTTTCCCTCTTATGGCATTTCTGTCTTTGTTTCTTCATCTATTGAGAAGTGCCCCAAAGCATCTTTAATGCTATAATTTGGTATCCAAGTTACCGTCATAAAACACTCAAATCAGATATGCCCTAAGAAAAACCAGTATCCCTCTGCACTGTGACTGGCAATAAAGTTATGAGATTAGTTCTAAATAACAGAACACCTCAGGGGTCTTGGTTTGTTCTCAGCGGCTAATATCATTGTAAGCTTATAGAATGTTATACATAATTTAGGCCAAAGAAACATTTCCAATATTAATTAAATGCACAATTCAATGGACACAGTAATGATAATAAGACTTGCTAATATTTCTATTATGCATCAAGATTTGTTTTATGTGCATTACTCGAGCCTCACAACAGTTCTCAAAGGCAAGTACTACAGATGTCTTTTTCCCCTTTTTATAGATGAGGAAACTGAGGCTCAGAAAAAAAAATAACTGAATTGTCCACAGAGCAAAAGGCAGAGTTCAACCCATGATTTCCTGATTCCAAGCCTAGTATACTTTTCACTATAGTGGAAGGATGATGAGAGAAAGCGTTATGTAATGAATACTATGTTGTACTTTGGGACCAGAATGGCACAGGGTTAGAATTCTGCCTCTGGTATTTATTAAGTGGTTAATATTAAGTGACTCTTATTAAGTGATTTTGAGTGAATCACTTAACCTTGGGGAGTCTCAGTTTCCTCATCTGTAAAATGAAAATAATATTATCTCTAATGACTATTGTATAAGAATTTGCATTACATGAGATACTGCATACATACATACAGTTTTATAAACATTAAAGTTCTATATAATTGGCATTATGTGGAATCATTATTATAATCATTATTACAGTTAAGATTTAATTATTGGACTGTATATTGAGATGAAAGAGCATAAAACAATGGAAAGAACCGTAGGATTGATGTCAGATGACCTAGATTCCAATCTGCTTCTGTCACTACCTCTTGGCTTGTCGTTTATCTTTTCTCAGCTCCAGTATCCTCATCTAGACTAGATGATTTCTAAAACCCCTTCCAGCTCTAGGAATAAAGCACCTTAGTACGTTTGTGGGTGCCTTCTATGTGCCAGACACTTTGCTTAACACACTATGAATATTTCCTCATTTAATCTCACAACAACCCTGAGAGTTAGGTGATATGCATTTTATAGTCGCAGAAATTAAGGCATTCAGAGGTTGCCTAGGTTTATGCAGCAAGTAAGTGCCTAAGGCTAGATTTGAACTCAGGTCTTCGTGATGCCAGGTTGCTCTATCCAATACCACCTAACTGCACCCCCACACACACGTGTGTTTGTGTGTGTGTGTGTGTGTGTGTGTGTGTGCGCGCGTGCACGCGCGCGCTTGGTTCTGAGGGTTAAAAGAGATCTAACTGTGTGGAACCTAGTAATTTCTGGCAAGTTATTTAGCCTCTTCAGTCTTCTCAGTATAATTGTCTATAAAATAAGAGGTTACAACTAGATTGGCTCTGAAATGCCTTCCAGCCTTAAATCTGTATACCTATGATAAAGCATTCATGAATATAATAAATACTTTCAAGAAAAGAAAAGAAAAACAAAGAATTCTAATCTGATTGCTGATTTTTAAAAATAAAATAGGATTCAATGATTTAAAAATAAATTCTCACAATCCAATGGTAAATCAATCAGCTATGTAGGCAATTATGTCTTTCTAGCCAAAGTTCTAGTTAGCAAACACAGATAAGGACCATGATAAAGTTGCTCGTGACACCTTTAACTTTAATCTATAACCCATACACAAGGTCAATCCTGGAGAGAACTAGGGTCCAGAAACCACCCAAGGTACTCTGTGTTCTTCATATATTCATTTATAGGAGTGATATCAAATGTAGTAATTACTCTGGACTCATTCTCCCGGAGTGAGGGCAGCTATATCTCCCTTCAGGGATGCAGGGAAGATAATATTATTGACTACATTCCCCATTCCAATGTATCTCCCCCCCAAAGTCTCCCCCCACACAAACACACATACATGCACTGTTAATATTGCCAGAGATTAATGCCTCAGTTCCACTTAATCAATTAACATCAACTAGTTTTTACAAAGAGATATTTATTATGAAGATCTAGCAAGAACAGAAGTTTCAAACACCCTCCTGCCCTCCAATACGTGAGAGTCACATTCCCTTATGCCACTTTGGTCTCTGGGGAAAATGGGCTCAGATTTAACACAGTTTCAACATATTCTCTTCCAAATGTGGCATAGCCAGTGGATAAATGAGTTCTTACTTTTGCTACTGCTGCACTGGGCTGGGCAGTGGGTTCAGTCCTCTCCTTGCAAATCCTTGCATTGGATTCCAGTTCCCAGACTTATCGCTCTCCTAACCCTTTAAAGTTCACAGGATTGAAGCCATCTCTAATTTCATTTATCCCAAAATAAGAAAGAACAGACTCCACAGACAGAAGCAATTTCTTACCCACTCTAGGTGGGCAAGGCTTCTTCACATAGAGGCCCACAGTGGCAGCTTAAATTCCTTCTCCCATCTCAACCAGCTTAAAAAAGAGCTAGGGCCATGAGACTTGTCCTGGCTAGCTGGTGTCTCTTGAAGGCATCTCAGTTCTGGCCTCAGAGCTGATCAAAAAAAGCACCCTTCACCACATGGTTAGCAGACTGGAACAAGTGACAAAATGTGTCTGCACATGCTCCATATCAGAGAGCACAGCATTTCAGTCATGTCATCATGCTTTTCTTTGAACATATTCACCAGCTTCTCCCAAGTAAAGATTGATCCCCACCCTTACTTCCCCCCTAACCCACCCACCCCCCAAACAGGGCAGTTGGAAGAAAGAGCCTAAGCCACTGAAAGATAACAAGTAGCCTAAGGTATGTTATGAATGAAAGGGGGAGGACATTTCTCAGATGATTCTATGTCTATGAGCCTCAGATCTTTTGAACATTAACTGGCCTAGTCCCGTTCTTCTCCCCCTGAGGCTGTCTTTCTGAGTCACTGCCTGTATTTTCCAGTCATTTGGGCCTGATGGGTCCTTACTCCCAGAAATCCCCTGCCCACATTCTAAAAGCAATGTCCTGATTCCCCAGTATTCTAAGAATAACTTTCTATAATGCAAGGATATCCAACCTGGCCTTGAGTTCCAAATGCCTGACCCCCACATAGAAGAGTTTTCATGTTTGTCAGTTGCAATAGATAGTAATGTTATAGCCACAGATTCAGGATGTCTTCCCAGCCAGGAACACCAATGGAAATGGATTAACTAAGGAGAGAAAGCTCTTATTGAAATGCAAATGTATCTTTTGTGAGTGTTCTCCAGCTCCAGTGGGGAAAAAAAAGAAAAAGAAAAATCTGTAGGAAGATAACAGGGAAGGTTTTTTTCTGCTCCTTTGCTTATCTGTACAATATTTTCTGGCACCAATAATATGAAAATATATATGTAATTTGTGAGAGAAAACACATTTTAGGTCATAGTCATCTGCCAACAATAGCAAGTAGAATACAGAAAATTGTCATAAAAGAGCAAATTGATATTCCTTCAAAATATCTTCCCAATCAATAAGTGAACATTTAAAGGGTCCTGGTAGAAATAACAATGGTAGTCATCATAATTGTAGTAATGATAACTAGCATTTGTACAAAGCTTTAAGTTTTGCAAAGTGCTTTCCGCACATTACCTCATTTGATCCACACAACAATCATGGTGGGTGCTATTATTATCTCCATTTACAGGTGAAGAAACTGAGGCAGGAAATGGTTAAGTAGTTTGCCTGGGGTTCCACAGCTAGTAAGTGTATAAGGCTGCATATGAACTCAGATCTTCCTGGCTTTAAATCAAGTGTTCTGTCCACTACATTACTTCTCTGGCTTTGACTAAGAGAAGCATTAATCAGGATGGCAGCAAATTATATATAATGAGTGTTCTGAGAACAATACTATACTATTGACTCTGCCATCTAATGCAAGCACAGCTTTGTATTTATTCATTCATTCAACAAACAATTGAGGAACACCTACTATGTGTGAGATACAGTGGGGGTGCAAAGATGAACAAAACAACACACCTTCCCTCAAAGTGCTCACAATATAGCAGGGAGGATAGGACATGAATACAAATAATTATAATTCAAATAGATGTCCTATATATGTTGAGTTCCATCAACTGCTAGACTTCACTGATTACATCCAACCTCAGAACACTATAGAACTTCCACAATTATATTTATTACCTTATAAAAAAGAGAAGGAAATGGCAAACCAGGCCAGTACCTGTGCTAAGAAAATATTAAACAGGGTCATGAAGAGTTGGACACAATCGAAACAACTGAACAACAACATAATTCATTGGATGAGAGGTAATGAAAGCATGAACTAAGATGGTGTCTGTAAGTAGAGAGAAGAGGTTGCATGTGAGAGGTGTTGTTGATGTAGGAAATATAAAATTTGGCAATAATTATATATGCAAAATGAGGGAGAATGAAGTGTTTAGGATAATGATGAGGTTATGAACCTGGGGCCCTGGACAGAAAAAGGAAGGGTTTGACAGAGAAGCTGGTTTTGGGGGAAAGATGGTGAATTTTCTTTTGGGAGTATTGAGTTTGACAAGTCTCAGGAATGTCCATTATGAAATGTCGACTAGAAAGCTGGTGATGTGAGACTAAATCTCAGAAGAGAAACTGAGGCTGGTCAAATAGATCTGAGTCATCTATGTAAAAGTGACAAACCCATGGAAACTGATGAGATGAGAGAGAGAAAGAGAAGAAATGGGTAGAGAGAAAGAGAGAGAGAGAAGAAAGAAAAGAGATGGAGAGAGAAAGAGACAGAAAGAGAAGAGACACAGGGAGGGGGGTGAGAGAGAGAGAGAGAGAGAGAGAGAGAGAGAGAGAGAGAGAGAGACAGAGAGAGAGAGAGAGAGACAGAGAGAGAGAGACAGAGAGAGAGGAGAGACAGAGAGAGGCAGAGAGACAAGGGGAAGAGGAGAGATAAAAAAAGAGAGAGAAGGAGAAGAAAGGGGAGAGATAAAAGAGAGATGAAGGGAGGGAGAAAGAGACAGGAAAGACAGAAGAGAGAGAGAGAGAGAGAAGAAAGAGAAGAGATGGAGAGAGAGTGAGAAAGATCTCTAGTAATGGTGGAACACCTTAAAGGTGCTAAGGATAAATAAGGATAAATAGACCTTCAAGTGGAGATGAGGTTAGGGTGAGAGAAGAGAGAGAGTATAGACAGAAAGACATTTGAAGTAGAAGGACGAGCATGAGGGAAATCACAGAAGTCAAAAAATGTTTGGGGCCTGATGACTAATCCAACTTGCTTGGAGGTTAGGGTCTCTGAAGATGAATGGTGGGAGATAAGGCTAGGAAAGTTGAAGTCTGCCTTTACGTTAGCTTCATGTCTCTTTCCCCAGCTCAAAAACCAAGGACAATCCTTGTCTACATCAATGGTAAATAACAGTTGTTGTGAGAATTGAAACTGGCAGGACCCTTTGAGTCCTGCAGATGAAAAACTTCCCTTGAAGTGTAAAGTATTAATATTTTTAACTCACAAAGGCTGAGTTCATAGTAATTCTGAACAGGGCTATATGACAAGGTGAAAAAAATCTGTATCCATCTAAATCTAATTCTATTTGAATCTCTAAGTAAAAATACCTGTATTAATCTATACCTATATCTTATATATCTTTGTCTTCTATATGAATATCTATGTCTAGATTGATATGTGGAGATATCCTTATCTCTATATCTCTGTCTCTATCTCAGTATAAGTGGAATGAGGTTATTGCAAGGTCAGATTTCTTATAATTACATAATTATTGCAAATGCTTAACCTGGTTCCAGACATTTAACTGTACAAGCCCACAACTTTCTTAGAAAACATTTCTTTGATTATCCACTTTGACAATTACTAAAATATTTTAATGTATTTGTACAATTCTCTTTTTTATTCTCCTAGTTAAATTACAGCAAAGCTTCTATGGGCCCTACATTACTTTTTTTTTAAGTTGGCATTAAGTATTACTCTTTTGCTTTGTGTAATTGTCTTCAGTGGACTTCCTTAGGAGTCTCAATTGCTTGAATCTAATGTGACAGTTTAATAAACTCCATTGACATCTGAAACATTTGAAAAACAAAATATAACAAAAAGAAAGACCAATCAATTTTACCATCCTCATAGGTAGAGATATCTCTTTTCTCTGCTTTCTGCCTCAGTAGGTGTATTTGGGTAATCTGTTGGCCTTCATTGCAAACACATACTAAGTATCTGGTGTGTGGTAGAAGGCTTCACAACATACCCAACTGCCCTTATTTCCTATATGGTGAAAGCTGAGGGTTTACTTACTGCTGAAAAGCCAAGGCTGTAATTTCGTCTTCCTTACAAACTCATGTCTCGTCTCCACCACCCCATGATAAATAGAATCTGTACTGCATGACACTTGTGAACAATGGGTGAAATGGATATTAGAAAAAAAAAAACCTCATTTATCTTCTGCTTTATTTCTTGATAGGGGTTCTTGTCACCATGGCTATTGTGTGACCAGCTCTGGAAAGGGCATCTCATTAGTTTTTCTTATCAAGATGGCAAGGTCCCTTTTAACAGCATAGCACTTACATTTTAGATTCAATTAGAAAACTGCATATTTTGTGTGTGTCTGCCCAAGGCCTCTGCTTGAGATGGGTCTGTGATGGTTTCACTTTCTACGGATTTAATTTCCCCACAGTTGACCACATTGTCACATCAAAATGAACCATGCACTGCAATGTGGCATCTGGTTCCTAGAGGCAGGGTGATGGACTAAGTAACTCTCATATCCCTCCTGTCCTGTGATTCTAAATGTGGCAATAACAGAGGGAGAGAGGGATACCAGGAGATGACTTGCCTGTGTATCGATGCTTGTGTCTTTCTCTTTTGTGTTGTTGTTGTTTTTGAAAAGCCAAACAAAAAGCCATTTTGCAATTCTACCTTCCAAATGGTTTCCCTCGGCTTCCTCCAAGAACTATCATAGAGGATGCTTTCCTGACAAGTGCGTTTTGCAACATCTCACACTTGCCACCCAGGCAACTGTGTGAATGTCAACAAATCAGTAATGATTTAGAATATGTCAAATGGAATTCAACTTTTTCACATCCTTTCAGAAATACTAGTGACAGGTAGATGAATTTGGACAACTGTTTGTCAGGACAATGTTTAGTAAATTTAGCTAGTACTAAGAGAAGCCTTTCTCTGCAGGATCTGTTAAAAAATAATGAACCAAAATAATGAACTATATCCTTCCAAAAAATGAACTACCTCTCTGTCCTGGGGTTAAGGTGTTCTTTTGGGAAAGTACAGCTATTCTTTCAGGCAAGTAGAGTACCATGTAGTATATTTGTTTGGTATATAGGGGACCCTATTGATCCTAAAAAGGTTGACTACCCTTTCTAAAATGCCTTTTATCTAAAGGAAATTGATTCATTAGCAGGAGCTGTCCTAATACATTTCAGTTCTGCATTTTATATAAACATCCAGGGCTAGCTCTGTGAGCAGACTATCACTTTCATTGTATAATTTGAACAGTGTCAAGAAGATGTTTTTATATAATTTAGATGTTTTGGTAATTAGCAAAGGGGAACATTAATGTAATTGATGCCAAACCTTATGAAAAGCAAGATGACATAATGAGAAAACATTGACCTGAGAGTTAGGGTTCCAGGCCTGGCTCTATTTTGGACAAACCACTTCACTTCTGACCCTTGGTTTTCTCCCTTCTAAAATGAAGGAGTTAAAGAAAATGACCTCTGGGATCTATTCTGGCTATAATTATATTCTGTGATTTCTCCTGGTTAAACACTGTTGCTTCAGGGAGTCCTCATTTTAAGAGCAAACACCCCTGGGAGGGGTAGCATTAAATCACTAACAGCTCATAGCTAATTATTTCACCATTTGGCATGAGTGAGATCTGAGGAGAAGGTAATTCAGAAAAGATAGATGAGTACAGGGATAGGAGTGGGAAGTCACCAAAGGGAAACTTTGTTGACTTCACAATTTTGCTAAGAGATGTTCTTCTAAGTGTCCATCAGCAAAATTTCTCTGGGAAGATTGATTTTGGGTATTATTTTTCAATTTCACAAATAGACCAAGAAGGTTCCATCAAATGGACCCAGTCTAGACTAGGAGATGACTATGCATGGTACCAGTTCAGGCATCCTAACAAACATACTCATCAATCTTTTGAACAAAGCACTACACACCAAGAGGTGCTTTTTTGTCTCTGTCAATCGATCAATGAATCAATCAAAAGAATGTACCAAGTACTTACTATGTGCCAGGTACTATGCTAGGCTCAGGAAAGACAAAGAAAGGCAAAAACATGCAAATGCCCAGATAAACCCTGGCAACGGTAATTCCAGATCCTTCCCCTTCCCCCTCACAGTGTCACTAGGCTTCTTTCCATTGCTACAACAATTGATAGTGCTAAATATTATAGCAGCCACATCTATCTTCATGCATAATTAAGAAATGGATTAGATGCCTTGAAAATGAAAATCACTGATACAAGTTCCAAGGCTAGAAAAATTACCCAAATCCAGTATCTCTTCCTGTATTCAGTTTCATGGAATATTCATGATTAGATGTCATAAAAAATTGATACTGGACGTTGTGACTAGAAACAGGTGCCACTGGGGTGGAACATGGTCATTTAGTCCTCACCTGGCACTTTGTTTGCTGAGTGCTCTGCTGTCTTCTAATTGGTAGGATTAGAAATAAAGTGGGCAATGCCATTATACCAGGGCTGAGGATGAAAAAAGTAGAGGCTGAGTGACTTGCCTAAATCAAGCGAATGGAAAGGTGTTTTTATCACCTATCCAGCCCTTCAACATCTCTTCTGACATTAAGCACCACAGGAAGCATAGGTAACAAAGGACTACTCCAGCACCACTTTAACAGGGGCAGTTTGGCAGGTACAATGGAAAGACCACTACTGAATCTAGAATCAAAAGTCTTGGGTTCAAATTCCATCGAAGTCATTTAATAACATTGTGACTTTGAGCAAGACATGTAATCCCTTTGGGTCTCATCAGCCTCATGAGGAATTTGGTTTAAAGGGACTCATGAGAAGGTTAGACTAAATTATGTTAATGTCCCCTCCATCTCTATATCTGTGATCTAATATTTTTATGACTTTATATGCAAGGTGAGATGCTTCAAGGGCTCAGATTCACAATTCCCAGCCTGACTTTCTTGGCCCTAAATTGGGCTGCCTCATCTCTTCCTATTTGCAATTCTTTTACACAATCTCTCATCATATAGATAGGTTTCTGTTTTTTGATCATTCATTTCAGTTGTGTCCAACTTTTCATTACCACATTTAGGGTTTTATTGGCAAAGATACTGGAAGTGTTTTGCCATTTCCTTCTTCAGTTCATTTTACAGACGAGGAAACTGAGGCAAACTGGGTTAAGTGACTTGCTCAGTATTACACAACCAATAAGTGTCTGAGGCAAGATTTGAACTCAGGGAGATGAGTCTTTCTGATTCCAAGCCCAGTGCTCTATCTACTGTGACACCCAGATACTCTAAATAGATACACACTCACACACATATGTACGTGTGTGATGTATACATGCATACATGTGTGTATGTATACAGTTTTGGTTCTTGCATGTTTTGCCCTGGGACCTTACCTCTAGAAAGAAACAGGGATGGTTCTTTCTTATATCTCTTCTTTTGGGCCATGTTTGAAATGCTCTCCCCTTTCACTTCTACCCCAAGTTTCTACTCTACCTTCTGCAGGGAACCTTTCCCAATTGTCCTCTTAGTGCCTTCCCCTCAATTTGTATATATAATAACTTCCATTCAATTTGTATGTATCTTGTATTTACCTACACAAAAATGTTGTGTTCTTCACTTCAGTGTAATCTCCCTGAGGGCAGGGACTGTTTTTTGCCTCTCTTTTATCCTTAGTGTTATCCACAGTGTCTGATACATTGTAAGTACTTAATAAATGTTTGTTTATTGATTGCTTTGTTTATATTAATTTCACAGCATTTAGTTTTAAATGTTTTGTAGTGTGTGTATATAAGGGGGATGAGTAATAATAGGTTATATATACATATGTATATTTATATACACACATACATAAAGCATCTATTTTATATGTAAAACATATATATGTGTGTACATATACATATATGTATATACAAATTTATTATTTAATCCCTGGACACTTAACAAGGTTGTTCACTTCTAGGCAATTCAAACTCTTCCTCTTCTCTGCCTACTGAAAAATTCACTTCTCAGTTGTTTGGAGCAATCCACCTAATATCCACATAACAATCTTCTGCATCAACCATCTTGATAGAGGCAATGGCAATACCTAATTCCATTTCTTTATAGCAAGCTGTTCCCTCCACTACCTACTCTTTTGCCATCTGCTACCTAAGGTATACTGTTGCACCCAGGTAGGAAGTATCTTTGAAAGGGATCCAGTTTAAATGCTTCACCTAGATTTTCTCTTACTGTCTATTAGAAATATTTGTTTACAATCTTGAGTCCTCTTTATATCTATAACCAAGTTGATTGGTCAGATGGCTCAACAGGCCAAAGAAATATCTACAAATGCCATTTCTTAGTATTCTAGGAGAAGATATGTGTGCCTATTTACTTCAGAATGGTGGATCAGTCTTTGAACTATTCTCAAAAGCATTTTTATTACTACTTTCCATCCCATTTGACTTCTGGGAAGGCAAGTTTCCCAGTAGGCCATGATCATGCAAAGGATTCCATTGCTCTCCCCTTGAGAGCCCTATAATTGAAATGTTACATGTTACCTCACCTTTTCTTATGAAAAATTGTAACTTCTCAAGGCTAGCGTTTTCAATCCTGAATTTTCAGCTGCGGTGCTGAAACTGATTTTTCCATCCATTCTTCTTTGAAAGAAGGTACTATATATGTCTGAAGAAACTATTACCTACTGATATTTTCACTCCATCGAAGCTGAGACAGGCAAAACTATGATTCTGATATATAATCCTATATATGCATACACACTTCATATCAAAAGATGATAATGCTGCTCCTGAACCAATAACTCTATTTCCTTACTGTACTTGTTTTAATATTGAATGTTGAAATGGTGTCTATTTTTAGTTTGAAAGGAGTTACCAGCTGAATGCAGTGTGTGTGTGTGTTTTATGTTTCTATTACATGGCTGGTAGTCAATGTCATAAAATGAAAGGAACACTGGCTATGGAGACAGTAAATCTCATTTCAAATCCCACTTCTGATACTTAATAGCTTTGGGACTTTGAGGAAGTCCCTTACCTCACCTGGGCCTCAGTTTCCATAGCTGAAAGTAAAAGTGGAATCGATGATGACTTCTAAAGCCCCTTATAATTATGAACTTTCAGTCATGCCTTTATTAAGCTCCTACTATATACCAGAGACAGTACTAGCACTGAGAATATAAATGCAAATTTAAAAAAAATACTTCTTTACAAGATGCCTATGATTCTAACCAATGTCAATGTAACCAACCATTTTTATTCTGAAAAGGAGTAAGTTAGGCTCAGGAAGATATTATCAGTTCCATCCTAAAGAGAAGAGTATATGCCATTAGCAATCAATGCTGAGTATCCTAAAAATAAGAAAGATGTTTTCCCTGCACATACCACTTCTGTGTGACCATTTATTTATTGAGTAGATTATAGATTTTGAGATCTTAAGTTGAATTTGAGAACAAAAGACTTTCCCTAACAGTCTGATAATTTAGGAAATTTTCCATAATGGGAGGGGATCCTTAAAATTTCTAAAAACAATAGGCTGTGACTGCTGCCTACTACTGGAATGGGGCTAAAAGAACATGTAACCTCATGACACTCCAGGCCAATATGCAATCACCCTCTACTGTGGCCTGACTCTGACAACGTATATTCAGAGGAGCCTGGGCCATGGCAAAGCTGATCTCCTCATTTCCAACATTGTTGTGATTACTATTGATCTCTGCAGTGGAATGAACCATGCCATCCCACAACTTCAATCAATTCTTGGGAGTGAAACAAAGAGCCTAGCTGAGCAGTGCTATAATTCTGCTCTTTTCATGTGGGTCGGCATAAACTTCATTCCAACAGCTTGGGTTGGATTAGAGCCTACCTAACACTTCCAGAGACTTATTGAATAGGTTGTGAAAACCGTTTTTGCTTCCAAGGAATAATAAAGAACAGCACAAAGTACTTCTTCACCTCATATGAGTGTTTTTATTAAATCCAACCTTGAGGATAATTCTTTAAATGCTCCCTATTGGAAGTAAAGTATTCTTTCCATCAAGGCATCTACTTCCTGTAGGGAAAAGACTATTGAGAGTTAGCACACTTTAGAAAAGAAATCAGAATATTTGTTGAATGTATTCTTAGAATTCTATCTACCTCATTCTTTTAAGTTATTGACATTATTGTAAACTAAGTTAAATTCTAACAGAAGCACCTAATGAAGATACAAGTCACCTGTGGAAATTAATTCCTTCTTTTCTTCTTCTCCCCAAATGGAAGAAGTGACACTCAAAACCTATCATCTGATTTTCAAGGCTCCCATTCCCACCACCTATGCTGGTGCTACAAAGTCCCTCCCCCAGACACATTCTGCCCTAAGACTCTGGGCTAATCGATCAACTTTCAGTGACCCAGACAATTCCCTAAAATACAAGCTGCAGGGGAGTTGCCAACCCATCCTGGTAATGGGAGATTCTTCCCTAGAAGTTAACGACACTGGTGAGATTACAGATCTAGTCCAAATGAATTTAAGTCAGAAGATGCTTTCCTCATTGTGTACAATGTGATACTGAGTAAGAAACATGCTTTATTCCCTAGCTCAGTATTCTCCCCTCCAGACAGACCTACACCAGACCAAAAGCTAAGTGGCAAGTTGTTACCTGCAGTGACATTTAAATGAAGTACATACTTCACCACAAAACATAAAAGAAATTTAGACAGTCATTTTATTCCCCTTTTGCTAAATGCAGTAGAAAATTTACCTAATGCTTCCCACCTGTCAATTTTCTTCACAGCATTCAGATATCATTATGATTCATGATCAGCTTGTAATTCACTAAGACTCTTCATCCATAGCCCTTTGTTTTCTTTTTTTTCCCACTCAGATAGTTTGGTGAGGTTTGTAGTGGACAAACTTGACTTGTTCCCACTGAAATCAATTTGCTTGTTCTTTTGACTACATCCCCAAACTTATTTAAATCATCTCAAAGATGAAATCTGGAAGATTTCAAATCAAATCAATTATGAAAAGAACATAACAGTAATAGCAAACTAAAAGTAAACAATATCGAGCCTAGGACCGCCCCCTCCCCCAGACATCACGACTGGGTAGGCTGCCGGCCTTGGGGTGGAGGAGGGAGGTAGAATGGCCAGGTCAGGGAGAGTTTATCTGGATCTGGCTTTAGGATGCCATTAAAACCTTATGTATATATAAATGCAACATGGAAGAACAGCCATCTGATCTTTTCTCAATTTTTTAAATAAACTCACTACTGTCAAAAATATTATACTTCTATTTCTCCTTTTCTATTTTCCAAGTCAGGTATAGGAAAATTTAGTCTTCTGATTATTACATCATTTATTTACTTATCTATTTATTTGCAGTTCAGGTGGCATAGTGAATTAAGTGCTAGATCTGAATTCAAATCCTACCTCAGATAACTTACTAGCTATGTGACCCTGGATAAGTCCCATAACCTCCATCTCCCTCAGTTTCCTCATCTGCAAAATGGAGATAATAAGAGTACCTACCTTGCAGTGTTGTTTTAGGGATAAAATGAGATATTTGTAAAGTGTTTTGCAAATGTTAAAGCATTGTAAAGCACTAATTGTTATCTTTCCTTAAACATGAGACAGTAACACAAATCTGGGTTTAAGAACTAGGTAGTACTTGGGTTGGAAATATCAGTAGGTGAAGGCCCTCTGTGGTTTGATGAGAATCTATAGAAAAGATGTAGGGCTGTTTTTTTCTCATTTTTCCCCTTTTATCCAGATGCTATATTGAATTTGTAAAGCAGATTGTATTCCTGTGTGATGTGCTTACACATAATGAACGTCCTTTACAAGAAGGCTTGAAAATTATGTTTGGTTTCAGGTTATTAAAAAAGTTCAACATAAGCTACTTGGACTTCTGTTAGGAAAAAAGTGCTATTCAGATGATTTTACTTAATGTCAGGACCACCTCAAGTGCGTGATTGTGAATGGCGTTTGCTCTTCAAGTTCTTCTTGACCTGCCTAATCCTTCAGTTTAAATTCATGAGGAAAATAAAGGTGTATTAAGGAGAACATGCTCTGTATAAAAATAATTTTTCATTATTTACATAATAAGGGAATATTCTCCCAATCATATTTTTAGTCAGGGAATTGTTTGCTCTTCAATAAAACATTTATGCTTGCAAGTCTAAAATGTCCTCAGTGTTACAATATGTAAAGCAATTACAAACTCAGTAATTAGAAAAATGCACCAGTTACTTTCCTTATATGACAGCCTGTTCTATGGTGGAATCCCAGAATCCCTGAGTTGTGGGGATCCTTAGAGACCACCCAACCAAAAATATGCTGAATAAGAATCCCTTGAATAAGAATGTCCCTGAAAAATAGGAATTCTTCCTTTGCTTGCTGACCTCTAGTCAGAGGCATAACTAGGAATTCTATATCCCACAAGCCAATTCATTTGAACTATGGAAGGAGGGGAGTAGATGGAGAGAAAGTCCTAAAGATATAAGGACCTATGAGGGAGGGACCTGAGATACCATCATGTGGAAATAGACAAAGACCTCAGGGCAGTCCCCAAGGGTAGAATGCCGCGGCACCACTGCTACAAAAAGTGCCAAGGCAGAAAGCAATAAAGAGAAAACTCACCTAGGCTTAGGGAAGGTCTGGATGCCATTTTAGCTATTATTTTCCCAGAGTGGGGAAGAGTGGTGGAATGGACATGATACAGTTATGTTGAATGTAGTCATCAACAGTGTTATTGATGTGTTATGGAAAGAGGATGGAGAGATGTGGAAGATTTTCCTCACCTGCTTCATAATTTTGTCTAAGATAATGCCTGTTCTTGCTAACCAAATGGGGGGTTGAAGTTTGAAAAGAACTTATGATTCTTATTTGTATCTTCTTCCCTGTGGGTTTTTTTTGACAGAATAAATTTCTCATTTCTAATTACTGGGGAGATCAAGGATTTAGTACTGACATACATAGAAAGAATAAGCAATAGTCAGACCTGCATCAACACTTATTTGAACTATTGTTATGGGAAACTAGATGGTCCAATGATTAGAGTGCTGAGTCTGAAATGAAAAAGACCTGAATTCAAATGTGACCTCAGACACTTACTAGCTATGTGACTCTGGACAAGTCACCCAACCCCTGTTTGCCTTAGTTTCCTCATCTGTAACATAAGGATGATAATACTACCTACCTCACAGGGTTATTGTGAAGATTAAATGAGATAGTATTTATAATACCCATAGCACAGTACTTGCTACATAGTCATTGCTATATAAATGTTAGCTAGCAGTAGCAGCAGCAGCCACCGCCTCCACCTCCAAAGAAGTGTCATTCTCCCAATATCTCTTCTCTCCCAAGCATCCTCCACTCATTTGCCTAAATTATCCAAGGTTCAGGTATGACTAGATCACTTTCCTACATCAATCTTCAGGGGTTCTCTATTACCACTAGGAAAAGATATCAACTTTTCAGTTTAGCATTTAAAGCCCTTCCCAGTCTGGCTCCAAGTTACATTTTTAAGCCCTATCTCCCATTACTCTCCTTCACATATTCCATTTGACAGCCATTCTCTAAAGTTGGCCTGCCATTTTCTACCTCTGCACAACCTATCACATATGCCTAGAATGCACTCTCTCATCTTCTCCCAAAAGAATGTTATATTCTGAACTGATTTCTCTCCTCTCCCCCCTCCAGAGGGATGTAAAGTCCTTGAAGGATGGGGGGGAGACTAATTTATCACCTTTGTCTTTGCATCCTCAGCACCCAGCATAGTCCCTCGCATATATTGTGATGGGCACTCAAAATAAATGTCTCCATACCTAATTTCTCGTCTTTCTTCAAAGCTTAGTTCAGCTGCCACCTTCTCTTTGAAGCCTTCCCTGATTAATATCTTCTGTGTACTTGTCGATGCATGTGTTGCATTTCTCCTAAAGAATAGGGTACAGGTACTCTTTCACTTTTTTTTTAAATCCCCAGTGCCTACCACAATTTTTTCCCCAGAGCAAGGACTTAATAAATGCTTACTGAGTTGAGCTGAGAAGCGACATAGACTTAAAAGAAAAGCAAAATCCTCAGCAACTAAAGCTAACCCAAAGTGAAATTAACTACCCTGGTATGTAGTGGGTTTTGATTGACTGGAGACAAAATGGCAACTAGCATAGAGTGACATGGGCTTTATGTAAGGATTCCAATATTTCTACTGGGGAGAAATTGATTATTCTTTCTCATGGCAGGACTCTGTCTAGCCATCCCCACACTTTACATACCTCTTTGGGTCCCACACAGTGAGGCACAGCACCACTTCTGTATTGCCAGAGCCCAGGTCTCCATCTCCACTGGCCCACTGTGGTTGCACCCCTCTTTTGGAGTCCACTTGACCAACTTCTCCCACCCTCTGACCTGCTGCCACTGACTCCACTTGCTTCTATGGCTTTGGGGGTTAGGATTCTGGGATTATTCAGGAAGTACTACAGTATATAAGCTCAACTCTCTGGGACACTGGATGCTTCCTCCCTTGCATGACTATAAGGAGCACAAAAGTATGGCTATTAAAGTATAACACTGTTTCTGATCCTACCAACCTCTTTGCCTATGAAGGACAATTATTCAGTAACCTCCCTGAAGTCAAGTTTGAGGACAGATCACTCTTGTTGAAAAACGATTAAATGACATTTGTCGTTGTTGTTCACTCAGTCTTTTTTTTTTAACTCAAAATTTTATTTTCTGTGTGTACAAAATGGATATTAAGGCTTAACTATACATTATTTTTTAATGTTTTTTATTTTCAATCTTTTCTTTCTTTTATTCTTTTTTTTTTTTTTTTTGCTTTCTGGAGGGCAATTGGGTTTAAGTAATTTGCCCAAGGTCACATGACTAGGTTTTTGTTTGTGTGTGCTTCAAGTGTCTGAAGCCAGATACGAATTCAGGTCCTTCTGATTTCAGGGACGACGTTCTACTCACTATGCCACCTAGCCGCCCCTGACTATACATTATTTACAGAGAAGCTGTGGATTGCCTAGCTTCAGAATGTCCTAAGTCAGGGCAGAACCTCCATCAAAGGCCTGACCCTCTACCCTACTGAGTCTTGGCCACAGAGAACCTAGCTAAAGGTCTGGCACCCCCACCTAGGGTCTGACTCTCTCTATACTGCTGGGCCCACTCAGTCTTTTCTAACTCTTTGTGATCCCATATACCATCTTGTCCATGGTGTTTCCTTGGCAAAGATACTGGAGTGGTTTGTCATTTCCTTCTGTAGTGGTTTAAGACAAACAGATTATGTGACTTGCCCAGAGTCACACAGCTAAGTAAGCATCTGAGGTCATATTTGAACTCAGGTCTTAATCCCAGAACCTGCACTCTATTTACTGAGCCATACAGACCCTTTAATCATGAACAAACACACAAACAAACATAACTGTCTTTTACAGTTTCTCCTATTGGAACATAATATTATATCATTGACATTATAGTCATTTTACCAATTAAAAGAAATGTTCTTTTCCTCGAGTACATTTTTTGATTTTCTTTTCTTGTTTCATAGCAGGCCTGTACAAGCAAGAAAATCCATACATCACTTTTTTTGGCAGAAAGCATCACCCTGCTTAATATACTGGCATCATGAGGATTTGCCCAGCCTCTTTCCTAAAAGTCATAGGATTTATAATTGAAAGGGAATTTTGAGATAATTCTGGTCTAACTCCATGATTTTTTACCAATTAGGAAAGTGGTGCCTAGTGAGATCGAGTGACTTGTCTAAGGTGCACAGATATTTTAGTAGCAAATTTGGAATCTAAACCTAGGTATCCTCATTCCAAATCCAGTTTTCTTTCCTCTATACCAGTGGCTTAGATCCTATAGATGCCTGATGCCACCCAATATTTTGTGAGTCCCCAGCACCATTTCTTCTTGTGCTATAATCACAAAATCTTATCTGGAATCTTGCCTCTCATCTATGCTTGGCATGGGAAAAAAATAAAAGCAAATGACAAAAAATGGCAGTAAAACAACCAAGACAATAAAAAGATGGGCCTTTAGAGCCATTCCTACCATATAAAGGGTCCCAGAGTCCCATAAAAATCTTTAACTCCGCAACACTAGATGACCCGTTCTAGACCAATAGATTCTTTCCATATTAGTCATTCTAATCCTGCCCTATGCTACTCAAAAGTGACTTCCATAAAGACTGGAAGTCAAGAAAAGATTAGGGAGAATGGCAAAGGAAAAAGGAGCAGCTGATCCTATTCATAACCAGGGATGGCAAAGAGAATGAGTCCCAGGAGTCCAGGACCTCCTGAGTACCCCTTTTAACACTGCAGCATCTTTTTTGATGTGTTAATTGAGAATATTACACATTAACTACATGCTGAAATGGAGTCCTGTCAGCACCACATCATGATGCAGCCATAGCAACACAATATCAAGATGTGTTCCTGTGACCCTTGTGTTTCTACACAATAATAAAACTACATTCCACTGCCTCAAATTGAGCACCACTGTTCTCAAGGGTCTTATTTCTCACAATACAAGGGGCCATTGTCCCACTACTTAGAAATAAGACGGTGGTGGAAACAAAAGCTGTTACTGCAAATTCATCATGGTTTATTATTCCCATCAAAGAGATGGAGAAGAAGTCTTCAGGCAGGTTGAGCCATAACATTAAAGAAACTAAGAAACAGACCTGAACAATCATTCATTTTAAGCTTACTGTTTCTATGTACACCCAAGTTACTCTGTGAAGAAACTTGCCCAAGAATAGCACTCACCATTTTCATTATTCTCAGGACAGTCTGCCACAGTTTTTCACCCAGTAAACAAGCAGAGGTTGGTATTTAGCATTGTGTAGGAGGAAAGGACCTATAAATAACAATTCTTTCCCTAATGCCCCAAGAAGTCTGAAATCTTGTGAAACAACATATTTTTATGCTGATAAAGTAAAACATATTCTTTTGGGATTTACTTCTATTTGAGATTTATTTCCAATCACCATGCCATTTTTTGGCTGCCAATGTCATTAAATATATTTGGCTACTTCAGAATGACTATTTTAGCCATGTTAAAGGGGCTAAATTATAATCTCTACTCTGGGATAAACTGCTAGGAGATTACAGACACAGGGAGAGGATATTCTGCAAAGCAAATCCTGTAGTTTAGGAGGAAGAGGGCGTAAAAGAAAAAAGCTTGCTGCCACAATGTAGAGGGTCGAAAGGCTGGTTCCACTTTTGTCTCCTAATAATATACTTTCTTTTCATTTTTGCAACGCGCCAGAGGCTATTTACCCAATTGTACCCAATTTGTTATAATTGGAAAGCATGTTCTTTTTCTTGAAAACCCTTTCTCTCCCCTCAGTTATGATCTCTGTGTGGCATATATAGTAAAAAGAAAACTTCCATAAATTGAACAAAATTGACTCCTCTATATAGCATCTGTAGTTTACTAACTTACTGTGGATTTAAAAAAATCAGTTGTATTGTAATGATTAATGAAACTGTAAGATTAAGGAAAAGCAAGCCCCCTAACATATCTTAGAACAAAGGTTAAAAAGCAAGCTAGCATATTGGATACAAAAAGGTCTTAATGGGTTAGAACATCAGGCTAAATCTTTTTTTTAAACAAATGCTTTATTAGCTTCTGTTTTACATCATTCATTTCCGCCAAATTTTGAGTTACAATTTTCCCCCCATTTTTCCCTACCGACCACCCCAGAATAGCAGTCCCACAAGATATCGCTTCCTCCAATCCGCTCTCTCCCATACCTTCTCCCATACCCTCTTCGACTTCTCCATTAGAGGAAGGTGAATCTTTCTGTCCCAATGCCTGCACATCTTCTCTCCCAATTATAAGCAAAAGAGTATTAATAATAGTATTTATATATATTTGAAACATTTAATGTTAAGACCTCAAATTTCAGATCCATTTCCTTCCTCCCTTGTCACCCATTCCTTCTTGGGAGATAAGTAATTCAGTATATGTTGTACATGTCTAGCTATGCAAACCATTATCATAGTAGATATATTGTACAAGGCTGCTTATAATTCCCTCCCACTCATCCCACCCCCACCTGGTCCATTCCCTACATGATCCTGTCCCTCTTCTATAGTGGGTACTTCCAACCTCCCCTCCCCCCACGGATGCCCTCCCATTCATCATCCCTCCTCTCATCCCCCTTCCCCCTATTCTGCTGCAGGTTGAGATATCCCATTTAGTATGTATGTCATTCTCTCCCTGAACCAAATTCAATGAGAATGTGGTTTTGCCTTTTTTGCCTTCCTATTCTCCTCCTCCCTTGCAACCACTTACCCTTGCTTCTTCTACATGAGATAGTTTACCCTACCCTGTCTCTCCCCATCTCCTCTTGCCACTTTCCTCTCTCACCTCATAATATCATCACTTGAGTATTCTCACTTCCCAACAAATTCAACCTATACCCTCTATCCATATATAACTGTAACCATACACACACACACACACACACACACACACACACACACACATTCACATATGTATTCATATGACCACACCCCCTTCTTCCATTATTTTCATAGTGAGAAAGATATCATCAGTCACAGTTATTGCTTTTCCATATAGGAATGTAAATAGTTCAACTTTGATAAGTTCCTTTTGATTTCTTTTCCCTGATTACCTTCTCAGGCATCTCTTGCTTCTTGAGTCTGGATGTCAAATTTTCTATTCAATTCTGGTTTTTTGCTCAAGAATGCTTGATAGTCCTCTATTCCACTGAATGACCATATTTTCCCCTGAAACAAAATACTCAGTTTTGCTGGGTAGGTGACCCTTGGGTTCATTCCCAATTCTTTTGCCCTCTGGAATATCATATTCCATGCCCTTCGATCCCTCAGTGTAGAAGCTGCCAGGTCCTGAGCTATTCTGATTGTGTTTTCACAATATTGAAATTGTTTCTTCCTGGCTGCTTGTAGTATTTTCTCCTTGATCTGGGGATTCTGGAACCTGGCTATAATATTCCTGGGAGTTTTCTTTTGGGGATCTTTTTCAGGAGGTGATCTGTGGATTCTTTCAACCTCTATTTTTGCCCTCTGGATCTAAAACATCAGGGCAATTTTCCTTGAGAATTTCTTGAAGGGTGATTTCTAGGTTCTTTCTTTGATCTTGGCTTTCAGGTAGTCCAATAATTTTTAAATTGTCTCTCCTGGATCTATTTTCCAGGTCAGTGGTTTTCCCATGAGATATTTCACATTGCCTTCTAATTTTTTGTTTGTTTGGATCTGCTTAACAGCATCTTGATTTCTCATAAAGTCATTAGCTTCCATTTGCTCCAGTCTAACTCTGAAGGAATGAATCTCCTCAGTGAGCTTTTGAGATTCTTTTTCCATCTGGCAAATTCGACTTTTTAATGCATTCTTCTCCTCATTGCCCTTTTGGGCCTCCTTTGCCATTTGAGTGAGTCTATTTTTTAAGGTGTTGTTTTCCTCAGTCAGGCTGTTGACCCTCATTTCATACTTTTCCTGCATCCTTCTCATTTCTCTTTCCAATTTTTCCTCCACTTCTCTTATTTGATTTTTAAAGTCCTTCTTAAGGTCTTCTATGGCCTGCAACCCACTCATGTTTTCCCCTGGGGCTTTTGGAGCAAGACTTCTAATCTCACAGTCCTTTTCCCACTCTATGCCCCCAAAATAGGAGTCTAGGGTTGCATTTTTCTGTTTCCTTTGCCTTGGCATATTGCCACTTAATTACTTGACTTTTGGGCTTGTTGCCACACTATGGCTTTAAGGCCAGATAGAGGAATTTTCGTCCTGAACTTGTTGGGGGCAACTTCCATTTCTGGCAAGCTGTAAACCCACCCACGACTTCCACCCTAGATCACAATCCAGATCCAGTGAGGTTATAGCAAGAGCGATTACTCCCCAAGACTGATCGCTGGACCTCCCTACAGTTAGCATGCAGGCCAGGAGCTGGAGCTGCCTCTGAAAACTACAAAATGGCATGTCTCCTCAGTGGCTTCTAGCCCCCAGGGGAGGGAGCTGATGCATTCCCCAAATACTGGTCCCAAAGTCCATAGGACACTAACCTCTTACTTTGTCCTAGGCATGTCTATATTGATAATTGTAGAATCTCCACAGCTGCTGGTGTTCTGGGGTTCCTCCAGCCGGCTGCTGGCCCTGCCGCCCTGGGGATAAAACCTCCGGCTCACGGGGCCGTGGGCTTGGCTCAAGGGGACCTGGGCTTGGCTTGCAGTGCTCTGCGCGCTGCTGGCTCCCAGACTTCTGCACTGGTCCTTCCTGCAGGGCTGCTGCACTGTCCTCAGCGGGAGGTTATCTTCTCTGTGTTGTTCTGTGGGTGCTGGGGCTCCAGAAGTTGTTCACAGTCCCCTTTTACATAGTTTGGGGTGAATCTGGGGGCAGAGTGGCTTGGATGAGCTGCTTCTACTCCACCATCTTGGCTCCCAGGACCATACACTTTTCCAGGCTAAATCTTATAAGCTGATATATAATAGGAATTAATTATGAAGTCTTTCTTTGAGTTCAAAACAACAGCTTCAATGGTGAGAGATGGGCCAGCAATTCACCTAAGATATAGCAGGATTGGAAAAGGGGAAATATCCTAGGTTTTTAAAAAGGGAAATAAAAAAGAAGAAAGTGGACTCTGCAACCTGTAGCCCATTTACTTTGACTCTGATTCCTAGGAAACTTCTAAAAGAATAATTAAGAGTAGGTTAGTGAACATAAAAGAAAGGCAGTCATAATCACAAAGCACCAGAGTCAATATAGCTCCTCTAGAATGGGCCTTGCTAGTTGAATATCATTGTCTTTTTCATGAATTTTAGACTGGCAAATAAAGAGAATGCTATAAATATAATTCACCTGTATTTTTGCAAAGCATTTACAAAATCTTCCATGCTCTATTTATGGACAGATAAAGAGAGTGAGACAAGAACAGTTTGATTAATTGGAATGAGTTGAATGGCCGGATCTCCAAAACAGTCCTTAATGGCTAGCTGTCAGCCTGGAATATGGTCTCTGCAATGGCTCCCTGAGGACCTGTGATTATATATGTAATATATAACTTATAATTTATAATTTTTTATAAATGAACTAAGTAGATATATGGTGTTCTTATCACACTTGTAAATGACGTAAAACTAGAAGTGATAGCTAACATGTTTAATAACAGAATCAAGAATCAAACATGTCCCAACATATCCTGACCTTGTAAGGCTCTTCTGAATTAATGTGTTGAGCTTTGGCCCTAGCATTTTAGAAGTCATACTGCCATTCCCATTTATATAGCACTTTTCAGTTTACACTGTACTTTCCATATGTCACCTCCTTTGATCTTCACAGCTTCATGGAGAGGTGCTATCATTATGTTCATTTTATAGAGGAAAGGGGTGATGCAGCTTGGTGGATAAAGCAGTGACCTGAGTGTCAGGACAGGTCCTAGTCCTGCCTCTGACACATAGGACTCAGTTGCCCCGGACAAGTCACTTAAGTTCTAAGTACTCAAGGCAACTTTCTATGACAACATGTTACAAAGAAGTTGCTCATCTGTATTGTTAGAGAGAGTTTGCTTCATGAGTGAAATCAAAGGTCTAGAAAAAAGGAAAAGAAATCATGTGAAAACTGAAGCACAGAGAGGTTTGTACTTCACTCAGAGTCACACAGCTAATAAGTATCTAAGGCCAAACTTGAGCCCAGGTCTACCAAGTTTAGCTCTCTATCCATAGGGTCGAAGCTGCCCTGATGATACGTTTGTTAAAAAACATATAGAGAAGAAAGACTAAAATGGTGAAATTAATAAAGATAAAATGATAGAGAGATCAGCTAAAGGAACTATGGGCATGTAGGCTGGAAAGAATTAGAGGAAACATGATAGCATTCTTCCAGTTTTTGAAGGGCAGTTATGTGGAAGAAGGCTTAGACTTTTTCTTGTTGGCCCCAGTAAGAAAAAAAAAAAAACAAGGGTCAGAAGCTACAAAAAGGCACAGGAAACTCCCTCCTCTTGGATCCAGCTGTTAACAAATCCCTTGATCTTCATGTCATGGCCAAAAGCAAAAAATTAATTCAATTAGGAAAAAATGGCACTATCAAAAAGCAACAAGTAGCAAATAATCTAACAAATGGTCATTGATTTCTGCTGGAACTTGTTTTCTTTCTCAACTTTCCACTCATCACCAATAGGTTAGAATCCAGTCATTCCCATTCCACTCCGATACAGCATGAGAGGAGAAATTAGTCAGTCACTCACAGGAGTGGCATTAGCAGAAAGCACTTTAAAAACTCTGAAGTATGTTGATTGTACTGCATGCCTCAGATAATTATGGGACCCTTAAGTACACCAGATCTAGGCTTCTTGAGTGTTCCACTAACTGTAGCTCAACCAGATGGGAACAAAGATCCCCTTGGCTGTTCAGGTATCTCACATGTACAAGGGAAAAATTACTGCTTACCCCATCATGGTTGGTTGGAGCATCATTTGTAGAGTGACCAAATCCTTCTTCTCATTTCTTGCATTTTTTTTTTAAATCCCCACCACCCGATGCTTATCTATCCAGAAACCACATTCTGTAGGCACTAAACATACCAGGAAAAAGAGGAAAAATGAAATTCTCCTGAGGTATCAAGTACTTGCAAGGTGCCAAGAGTATCCTCCTTTCCAGTGAAAACCCTAGTGTCGTTATTTAACTTCTCATCTGTGTATTTTTTTTCCTTCCAACTACATAGATTCTAACCATCATAGATTAAAGGATGGTTTTGTTTTGTCATTGTTGTGGGGGGGGTTGTTTGTTTTGAGGGGGTTTTGTTTGTTTTGGATTTTTTTGTTTTGTTTTTACTAATTTTGTAGTATATTTTCAATAAATATGTTGATGGACAGATGAACAAAACAATAGATAAATCAGACCTCGAATGATCTGCAAATGATATAACCAGAATTTTCCTGGTTTGAATCCAAAGTCTTGGTTTGTATTATGAATAGGTCAGTTTAAAAGTCCATTTCACTTAGAAATGGTCCCAGTTCTATTTATCTGCATTTGGCTCTTTGGGATTCTATGATCTGATTTAATCTTCTGATTATTTAGGCAACTTAAGCTAATCTCCCTTCTTTCTCACACCTGCTGCAAAACTACTTGGCATTGGATTTCTATTTCTCACACTGACTAGGCTAAGGCCATTTTTTAAAGTTGACAAATTAAGGCAATTCTGTTAGTAGAGTAAGATTTTTTTTTCAGTTGCAGATAGATCGCCAGATTTACTATACAGGCTAAAATCATCTTTCCTTCAAATCAAATATAACCAAGAAAAATAACAATACCTACAAATGAAGCCAGTGTGAAGCCACTCAGCACTGTGGTCCTGGATTAATCATGTTGCTCTTTGAAAATTCAAAGCTTTTAATCATCTAGCCCTTCAGTCTTTGGTTAAAATTCATGGGCATTTTACAGGTGTTATTTCAGCCCCCAGGGCCCCTGTATTGTTCAGTAAGTACAGTGAAAACCTGTTAAAAGTAAAGAAAAAAATTAATGTTAAATTGAATAAAAGGCTTGCAAAGGTCAAAATTTGTTCCCAGGTTCACAGTAATAGGAATGTTCATGGAAAATCTCATGGAAATCAAACTTAATTGTGAGCATTTTGCTACTTCCACAAATGATTTGAGGACGAAGTTAATTCTCTATTGGGTTACAAATGTCTTTTCAGGAGGAAGTACCTAATGTGAGTTTTAAGAAAGCAAAAAGCATCTACACACACACACACACACACACACACACACACACACACACATATATGCATGCATACATACCCTCACACACACACATGCATGCATACATACCCTCACACACACACACATGCATGCATACATGCCCTCACACACACATGCATGCATACATACCCTCACACACATATGCATGCACACACATACATATATGCATGCATACATACCCTCACACACATGTGTGCATGCATACATACCCTCACACATACACACACATATATATATACACACACACCTATACACATATACATATAAACCTATATATAAAAACACACAAATGTATGTATGTATGCATGTATCTTAGAATGCACATGTTACACATATGCAACAGTTAAACCTTGAGACTTGCTAATGACCCAAATTGATTCCTGGTCTCCCAAATTGTAGTAGATTCAACAAGGCTGGAAAGAATCATCTAGGGTTCCAGTCTTTTCTAGAGACCAGTGAAATCCTACCAGAACAACAGAATCTCAGAACTGGGAGGGATCTCAGAGGTCAAGTAATCCAACCCAAACCTGAGCAAGACATCACTCTAACATAATATACCTAACAAATAGTTATTAAGTTTTCACTTGGACACACCTGACTAGGGATCTGCCATTACCAATCCTTGAGGAAATCCTATTCTGAGAATTTTTCTACACTGGAGTCATGCTACCTTTCAAAAGATAAATCAAAGATCTTAGTGTTGAGGCTTGGCATCTATCTGTAGTTTTCCCTTGAAGTCCTGTCTGGTGCTGCTTAATATCAGTTGACTTCATAGTTTTGAATTTCCCTTCTTTGGAAACAGAAATTCACTTCAAACATGCGGCATCTAGCTAAGCAGAAAAGACTTAACCTACTCCAATCAAGAATAGACAGATATTCTTTTTTTTTCAACAGAACTCTTAACTGAAACCAAGCAGCCTTAACCTACCTAATATTGCTGCTTTCTCAGATTTTTAGTTGTTCTCTGCCTTCACTACTTATGATTTGCCAATGCTCACACAGCTATTGGAAATTGGTCCCAGGCCTTCCTGAATCGAAGACTGGCCATTACTTGACTACGCACTATTATCTCTCAGAAAGATAGTTAGCATAATTAGTAACATAAAATTATGCAATCATATATTTAGAGTAAGAAGGGACCTTAGAAGCCATATGCTCCACCCTCTTAATTACATAGGAGAAAACTGAAGTGAAGCGGTTTAGTCATATGGATATAAATAGCAAAACTGGGTTTGAATCCATTTCCTCTAACTACAAATCCAGCTTATCCCTATTGTAAGGATGAGGACACTGAAACTCAGAGAAGTGAAATGATTTTTTTCTAGGCTAACACAGTGAGAAAGAGGCAGACAGTCACTTAATGACTTGTTATAGAAGGGATTCTTGTTTAGGTACTGGTTGGCCTTTGAAGTCCCTTCTACTTCTGAGAATCATCATTTCCTTCTCTAAAAGCAGATGTTCTAAGTTCAGTGAGGTCGCCACTACACCATGTTGGGAATCTATCCCTGCTTTCATTACACGGATTCTCTTTCCCTCAGACACACACATACATGTATATATGAGGTCCTCCAAAGGGATTAAAAAAAAAGAAAAGGGAAGGGGGGCAGGTACAGGGTTTGCTTATTTATAAAATGTTTTAAGGTGTCAGGTGGAGAAGGTGCATGCTATGAGAATAATTTTTAAACCAGCATTACAGCCTCAGTGATTGTTAACCACATTGCTGACACACACCAGTGTAGCATTTTTTTAAAGAAGGCAGTAGGCTCAGGAGAGTGAGTGCTTAGGATCAGCTTTCCAGGCCATTGCCTACAACCCTGCATGTTACAAAAATTGAACAGGCCTTTTTTTGTTTTGGAAAATGATGTATTCAGAATACATCCCTAATTTTTTTTCTCCTTCCAAATAAATAATACCCATCTGTACTAATGACTGCTGGGCTTGTGTTTGCAGATGACAGCAAATTGAAATGGTGTTATTTTTTAAACACAAAAGGCCTCACGAATAGTCCAAAGCCTGGTCACAACTGTAAATTGGCATGGAAATGTTCCCTATCACTTAAACAGCATGTTAGCCTGCGTTTATTTAATTTGTCCCAGGAATGTCTAAGGAGCCTTTTTAGTAATATCTACAGGAACAATATTGTGCTTATTGATGGATCTTTTAAATGCCATACGGTATATGGGCTTATGCAAATTAGATTTCCAAAAGTGCCTATTTGAGTGTTTCCATTAGACCCAAATCCACTGGAACACTGAGGATAAGCATACATTGTGGAATGGGAAGATCAGATTGAAATAAAATTGAGCCTTTCCACATGCTTGATGCATATCCCTCACCATTTCCCAGTCAGTGTTACTCCAAGGACTACAGTTAGACAGCACATTTTCCCTTTCTCCATTTAAAGTTAACTTGAAGGCTATCTTTACACATAACCAGTTCAACCATTTTGACAGAATTAACTAGTCAATTCACATTATAAAAAGGGGAGTGGGGAGGACAATCAATATACTCAGAAAAGCATTCCAAATAGTTATTTTTTAACTGAATTGATTTGAGAGGATTTGGAGGAGACAAGTTGATCCACATGGTTAAATATCCTAATTTATTAGATTGGATTTAAATTTTGCAGCTATGGACCCTGATATTTCTGGGTTCTTTTTTTAAGACCTTCCATGTAACTTTCATTCATATCTCAGTTCCACCAGCCTTTGGAATCTACTGGGTATACCTTTAACAAGTTATTACTCTATATTTCTTGGTTTTAGGAGAAAGTTCTCTATCTGTTCAGGAACTTGGCAATTGTCATAAATGTTTTTTATATAATTTTCCTTCACTAAAATGTAATCTTCCTGGGGAAGGGGCTGTTTTAATTTGGGCTTCCTATCTCTACTACTTTGCATTGTATAAGACATAGGATTTGGACACACTCTCAATAAATGTTTTAAGTTGAATTGAATCAAACTGGCATACATCATGTTGATCAAATATTTCCTTGATGTCTATTTGGGACATGACACTCTTCTTGCCCTCAGTATGGCTTTTGGTCTTGTCCTCAGGATAACTTCATTCAGTTGGTTTTCTAAAACATCATTTGGATCAATGTGTGGGAGAAAATAGACTTCTCACACATGTCACAGGATCACAAAATTTCAGAGCTGTGAGGGAACACAGTTTGATGTATACCAGAAACGGATCTCTATGAGAACATCCCTTATGGTTTATTATCTAGCCTCTGCTCAAAGACCTATAACAAGGGAGAACCCATCACATACCAAAACAGTCTATTCATATACCATTTGGGACAATTCCAATTTTTACTGATGTTTTCCTATCATTAAGTCTAAATTCAAGCAGTTTGACCCAATGGGTAGGAGGACTGGACTTAGAATAAGAAAGACTAGAGTTCAAGTCTCACCTCAGAAATTACTGTGTGACCCTAGACAGGTCACCTTAACCTGTGTCAGTTTTCTCATCTATAAAATGGGAGTAAGTTCTTATCTCACATGATTATTGTAAAGATTAAATGAGAATTCATACATATATATGTAAGCGTTTGTACATACATACATATATTGCTTTGTAGACCTTACATCACTTTATAAATGTTAGTTATTTTCATCATCATTATTAATATAAAATTCCTTTTTTGCAATTTCCTCTTGTTACTCTTGGCTCTGTCTTCTGGGTCCTTCAGATACTTGAAGATAGCTATCCTGTCCCCCCAAATCTTCTTTGGATTTGAAGGAAGTATGACCTATATGACCTTCATGTGTTTATGCTTGGAACTCTACAAACAGGGTGTGTTGAAGCCAGCTTGACCTGGATCAAGAGTGCCAGTCGCTAAACTTTCGGTGTAAACTATTAGACCTCAAAAATCAATAAGCCCTACAAAGCAGGATTTGAGCTATTGTTTCATTGGTTGCCTAGACTTAAGAAAATGATGGAGGAAATGATAACAATAGAAATTAAACTTAAAAGTGTGTCATATACACATTTTTTTCAAGAGAGCCAGTTGTTAAACATTTATCATCACATGATTATCTATAAGCACCTGGGACCCAGGAACCTACTATTCTTAGATAAGAAAATGTTCCTCTTCCCCTCATCATCTAGGATTTTGATAGTCATGACTATTGTTCCCATAAGCAGGTAAATTAACTAAATCATTTTAGAAGTCTATTTGAAAATAAGGGCTGAAATTAGAAAAGATTTACATTATTGATGAATCTTTTAAATGACATATGGTATATGGACTTTAATCAATCAGAAAATGAGTCATAAACCTACTCATTTCTTGAGCATTCTAGTTCACCAGGGTTTTAATGAGGCAAAGTTGTGGAATGGAAAAATCAGAGCTTTTAGTAGGGATTTTTGCACTAGGGGCAATAGGAAGGAAAGGAACCCTGAATAGAGATATCATTTTTTGCTTGAAAATTAAGAATCTTGGGGTGGCTAGGTGACACAGTGAAAAGAGCATGGGCCCTAGAGTCAGGAGGACCTGAGTTCAAATCTGGCCTTAGACACTTAACACAAAAAACTAGTCATATGACTTCGGGCAAGTCACTTAACCCCAATTGCCCTCCAAAAAAAAAGCAAAAAAAAAAATTTAATAATCTTAAAGCACCTTAAAATTTAATAATCTTAAAGATGATCATTTTGAACATCACTAATCTTTGTAGATGAAGAATGTGGCCTGAAAGATAGTTGTTCTTTTTAATGTCTCTGTTAAGTTTTTTATTCATTCTAAAAGTTATGTGAAGAAAGAATTGATGATTTTAAAATCCTGAATGCTTATTTTGCAGTTGAGCGGTTTTACTGAACTTTTCAATAACAGATTTGAGTATTTACTGCATGCCAGGCCCGGTGCTTGATGCTGGGGATATGAAGTCAAAACCAAAAAAGATACTGGCTTTTTAGGGGGAAACTATATGTATATTGGAAATCAAATGTAAATTAATTTCTAGGGGGAAGTCAGTAGGAACTGGGTATGATGGTTGGGGATAAAGATACGGTTCCTATAAAAAGGTGCCCCCAAAGCTGAAATTTGAGAGAAACTAAGGACTCTGTGAGGTTGAAGTGGGGAGAAAGTCCACTCCAGGTAAGGGAACCACTCTGGGCAATGACCAAGAATAAGCCAACGGAATGTTGTATCTGGGGAACAGAAAACTGGCTGTTTCATTGAATATACGAAAGAGATGAATGTCCTGTAAGCCTTTAGAGTTAGGCCAAAGCTGGACTTAAAGGCTTTAGAAACAAAACAGAGAAGGTTGTAGTTTATCTGAGAAGTAATATGGAATCACTGGAACTTTCAGAGCACAGGAGTGAAGACATCAGACCTGTGCTTCTGGAGTATCACTCTGGCAGCTGAGTGAAGGATGGATTAGAAAGGAGAGACAAAGAAGTCAGGAAATCTCACTCAGAGGCTATTGAAATGGTTGAGATGAGATGTGATGAAGACTTCAGTTAGGTAGTAACTAGGAAAGGAGAGAAGAAGGGATAGGATGTGAATGGGGAAAAAGAATCAACAAGACATGGGAACCAATTGGGTATAAGAGGTCAGAAAGAAGGAAGGGCTGCTAAGTGAGTGACTGAAAGAATGCTGACCTGGATTACTGGCAGTATGGTGCTGTCTTTGATAGAAACAGGGAAATTAGGAAGAGAGAAAGGTTTGAGGGGAGTATTTATTACAGTATGTTTTATATACTTTTAAAAATTTAATACTTCTAATATTTTTGTAAAAAGACCACATGTTAGTATTCCTATTTTATAGGTAGAGAAACTGAGACTTGGTATGATTTTGTAACTCATCCTATATCATTTAGTTAGTGCTGAGTCTGGGACTAAAATTCTAGCTTTTAACTCTCAAAGTATGGATTTCTACCAAGCTCTACTACTACTGTAAGGCAATTAGGACATCTAATTAGTTTATTGTATATTATGAAAGAATATAGGTCTTTGTCCAAGGCTAGAGTGTACCCCACTGAGACTAAGAGGTCCAGAGGGAAATAATTAGACTTGATGCAGGGAAAAGTTTTTCCTAATAATTAGAGCTATCCAAAAAACATAATGAGCTGCTAATGTCAGGAAAAACCTGGGTTCAAATGCTTTTTTTTCTGAAATTTTCTGTGTGGTCATGGACAAGTCACTTGAGCCTCTCTAACTGAGAAGCTATGACCTCTCTGAGTTTTTTTCTTAGCAGTGAAATGTAGATGACTAAACCTACCCCAAAGGGTTATTGTAATGCCCAAATGACCTAAAGTTTGGAAACTTTAAAGCGATACATAAGTGGCACAGTGGATAAAGCTTGAATCTAATCAAGAGAGTTATAACCTTGTCACCAGGCTGAACATATACCTCCATCAACAGTCATTAAGGCTCTGTTTACATCAATGCTACACAATTGGATAGCTCAGAAACTTAAAAACTTTTAGATTTCTGTTAACTAACAGTATATGATACACTGTACTCATATACTCTCCACCTATATGGAAAGAATACTGAACTTGGGGTCACAGGACCTGAATTCAAATAATAGCTTAACCACTTACCTGTGTGGTTTCATCAGTTTCCTTATCTGTAAAATAAGGTGAAGCTGGTGGCATCTGAGGTCAGTCCCAGCTCTAAAGCTATGCTCCTCTTATCCATCATCCCCTGAAACTATGGTATTCGAGAGTCACTGAAGGAGAATGGAATTTATCACCAGTGGGCAACCTTCTGGTACTTTCAGCACTCCGTTCGTACCTTTGTTGCAATACATCCTATTGCAAGGTTGTTCCTTTCAATCTTTGAACTTATAGGATCTATCGACACCTGTGATTTACTTATCTAGCTCTGCAGTCAATCCCTAGGATGATGAGGTTTCAGAGTAAGATTTCAGTGGAGTATTGAACATACTAATTTTAATTCAGTGAATTTAATTGGCTTGGCCTTTGTAAATATTCATTATTCAGAGGGCCTGATCACGGTAACCCTCGTTGCTTAACCTTTAATTGCCTTCATTTATTAACATTAGCAAGCTTTTTTTGAATACAGTCTCAAAAAAACAGATTGCTTCAGCCCAGCTGTTACCTGTTTTGCTTGACAGATGTAAGGTACTGATGACTGTAGCACTAGATAGCCTAAGGAAACTCACCTGCCAGGATAGTTCTCTTGGGAGGTGGGCTTTAGTTGCAGGGTATTACTGTAACACTTTGGGAGGATCTCACTACTTTTATCATCAAGATTACAGGAAAACCAAATTAAGGCCATTTATATACTGGCTAAGTGAGCTGCATGATTTATGAGCACTGCCACTGAGTTGAGTCCTTTTTCTACCCCATCACTGGGATGCTGGCTGCTGGGTCTCTGGCACCAGTAAATGAATGATATGGCAGCTTCACAGAAGTCATTGCCACTTCTGGCAATATGGCAGCTGTTTTGAAGGGTTATTTGCAGCCTCTGTTGGCAAAAGAGAATGCAACAGTGCGTGAAAGTCCTTCTTGGAACAATTCCCAGTAACGCGTATGAATTGCTTGTTTGCAGAAATTGTGGTCTCTCCCTAGACAATGGCTATGTCTTGAGAGTTCAATCAAATCAATATAATATGGTTAAAAGGCAAAAATAATGTTGTAAAAATACCCAGTGTCAGGAAGCTTTAGTTCTATCCCTGGCTCTGACAGCAACTTTGTAACCAACTGGCAACCGCTATAAATATCAGTTTTCTCATCTGTAAAATGGTCATAAAAATACTTGTGCTATCAACTTGCTGAGGTGGTTGTGAGGAAAGTATTTTGTAAAACCCTAGGTAAGTGTGAATTATTATCACTTCACCAGACTGCCAAGAAAGTGAACAGGGTTCCTTGGGGTCAGACTGATTCCATTGTTCACATAGCCAGAATATAAAGACTAATCAATGTTAGTCTGCTACTTTTGGCTTCATGAACAACAGAGTCCTATCAAGCATGAAATCCAATTGCTTGACAATCAACTTGCAAACTGTCAATCTGATTGCTTTCAGAAACTCAACCAATGTGTTAGGCAACCATAGAGGTTTCTGTCAAGAATTTCTATCTAGTCTCAAGATGCCGTTCACTGTGCAGAAGGCAGCAGGTAGGCTATTAATTTGTAACAGCTTCCAAATATGAGTTCTTCCAAGCCACTGGATAAAAATGCCCTAAGAGTTGAAAGGAATGAAAGTTGTATATGAATGTATCCAAGAGCAAAAGATAAAAGATTTCAGCTTTCACAAGTTTAAATCCATCTCTGTTGAGTGGAAAGTAAGCATTGTGATTATTCCGCTGATGCTGACCATCCCTAGAACATGCTAGGTCCTATAGGGTTCTGAGGAGATGGTAGAGTGCCTATAGGAGAGGAGTCTGCAATCTCACTGGTAGTGTCACTATGCTGGTGAGATTTTATCTCTCCTCCTCTTGCATGTTCTCTCTCTTTGGCATTTCTGACACTTCTCTGTCTTGGTTCTACTCTGACCATACTGTTTCCTTTTCGGTCTCCTTTGCTGGATCACTGTCCATATTCTGCCTGTTTACTATGGGCATCCCCTAAGGATCTTTCCTGGGCTTTTCTTCTCCCTGTATTCCCCATCCTTTGTTAATCTCATTAGCATTCATAGTTTTAGTGATCATCTCTATGCAGAGAACTCTCAGTTATATATCTAGTCATAATTTCCTGAATGCCAGGCCTTCATTTCCAACTGCATGGGGGAGGTCTCCATATGGATATTCCATAGGCATCTCAAACTCAACTAGTCCAAAACAGATTTCATTTCGTTATCTTCTCCCCACCCCCTAAATCCATACCTCCTCCACAGGTCTCATTTCTGTTGATTGCATCTCCATCTGCCTAGTCAACTGTCTAAAGAACGTTAGAACCATCCATGACTTTTCTCTGTCTCCCTTTATATTCAAGTAGTTACCTAAGGATCCCTTCTCCATAGCATCTCTTATTTCTCTCCTCTACTCTACATTCACACAGCTTTCACCCTAATTCAGGCCCTTATCTACTAGAATTTAAACTGTTGCAATTGTTTCCTCATGAATTTCCTTCTGTCCATTGTTTGCCCCTCTCTAATCTATCCTGCACATAGTTGTCAAATTGATATTTCTAAAATGAAAAATGGGATCAAGTCACTCACCTACCCAAAACTTTTCAATGTTTTCAAACAATTAAAATTCAAGATTCTCAATCTGTCATTTACAACCCTCTCCCCTCTGGCCCACATTTACCTTCCAAGGCTTATTTGAAATTGTTTCTCTTAAACTCTCTTCCCAGCTTTTCCCTTTACATATCATTCCTTCTCCCACTTCCTAATGCCTTTGTGGGAGTGGCCCATGACATCTAGAATCCACTCCTTCCTCCTCTCCACCTAAGAGAAGCCCTAGCTTCCTTCAAAGCGCAGGTTTCTTGTCACCTCTTATAGAAGAAACCTTTTCTGATGCCCCTTTTAAGATCACTTTTTCCCTCTTGAAATGACTTTCTATTAATTCATATCGCCTTTATATTTCCTTCTTTGTGTAAGATGGGTGTTCCTTAAATGAATGTGAATTCCTCAAGAGCAGGAAACAATTGCACTTTTGTTTTCATATGAATGAGGCCCCTAGGTGGTACTGGGAATAGAGTACTTCTCTTAGTTTGAATGCAAATACAACCTCAGGCCCTCACTAGCTTTGTCACTTTACCTCTAGCCATCAGCCTCAGTTTCCTTGTCTATAAAATGAGTATAAGAATAGCACCTACCTTCCAGGATTGTTGTGAGGACAAAATGAGATAATATTTATAAAATGCTTTGCAAACCTTAAAGTACTATGTAAAAACTAGCTATTGTTATAAAGATGCCTAGCACTTGCCTTACACAAGGTAGGTGCCTAATAAATGCTTATTGCATTATTGCATAATAATTGCATAATAACTTAAGGTCATTTGTCATAAAACCCATGGATCAGGGTCAAGCCACAAACAAATGAAAAAAGTCAGAACTCAAATATTTGATAGATCTATTTTATATAGTTCTACCCAGTTCAGGCATACAGGGAGTAAAGGGGGGGGGTAATTTTGGTTCATAGTGAAATAAGATTAATTTATAGATCTATAGATAAGCCACAACACATGAAACACATCTAATATTGGTGTGGCTGACTCAGCCACAGTAATGTGTACAGAACTTATGGTTATGAGAACCCATGATGGTGATGTTTCTCTTGATCAATCTATCTAAAATGAAATATCCTCAAGGGAAGTTTTGGTTATCCATTTTATTTATTTCATTGTACAAATGTTACAGAAGTTTTTTTATTAAATATTAAAGATACTCTCCAATTTCCAGAGAGGAAAATGTATTTTCTAAACATTTAGAGAGATGCTTCCTTAGATAGTATGAACATTTTTGTCAAATGTTTTATTTTATTATCTTCAAGCCTCAGCTATCAAATTTTCCCATAAACTCATCAATCAAAGAATTCAGCACCCTGGAAATTATGATGAGGAAGTTTCATATATGATCTTGAGTTATATAGCTTTACTATTTCTTTGGGTCATGCCTATGTGCAAGGCTAACCCTAGAGACAGAATTGTAACATAAATGAAGTTTATTGTCAGTTCCCCTAGCCCCAGCCCCTTCCTGCATATCTCCCCCTCTTGATATCCCTCAATCCTTACCCATCAAACCCATGCTCTTTTCCCACCACCTGTCTCTCCCTACCCAATCAAAACTAGCTCCCAAGGAAATATTTGACAAACATGTACCAGTATCAGGCATCAAATATAGCTTTTCTCCAGGATATTTCCATTTAAACAACTGACAAGGAGCCCCTTTGGCCTTGGTCAAAGGAATAAAGCTTTAATTTTGATGTGTTAGGTATTAGGCAGGCTAATTATGACAGGGTTTCTTTTATGCCTGGGGGCTTTAACCAGTGCCTCTGAAATACAATCACATGGGCATCTACCCCCTAGTAGGAGCAGCTGAAGTATAGTAGAAATAATAGTGGTTTTGAAATGAATAGATCTGGGTTACGAATGGCAGCCCCACTACTTCCTTTCTTTGGTCTAGGTACTTAGCCTCTAAGAGCCTTGGTTTCCATATCTGTAAAATAAGGATAATAAGACCTATCTGCCTCATAGGGCTATGGATGTGAAAGCACTTGTAAAAACTTTTGTAAATACCAACATTTCATTTCTTTGTAAAGCCAGCCTACTCCAGTGAACAAACCTCTGCATCTACATTTATTTTACTAGATGTGGTCCAAATGAATTGGGACATAAAAATGTTTGTTGGATTGAGCACATCTGAAATGCTTTGAGCATTCGGGGAACAGAACTGCTTTTGTTAATACAAGGTTGTGTTATTTGACCACGAATTGAAAATGTTCTAACAAGAAAACAATGTATGTATAGGAAACAGGTTTCATTAACCATGATGCATCATCTGAACAGGGTGACTAGGCATTATTCAGAATTAGAGTGCCAGTGAAGCCCCATATTAAACCACTAGACTGCCTTTCCTTAGACATGAAGGCATTGATTTTTCTCTCTCCTTCCCCTTCTATTTAAAAGTGGGGGAGGAGGGAGGCAAAATTCCATAGACCTCAAGGTAAGTGTTTCTTTGTTCTGGAAAGAAGTCTACCCTATAAGCATTAATTTTATAAACATATTTTTTTAACTCTGATAAGAGCTGAATCAGTCACAGGCATACAACCCCTTCCCATTACAGTTTATAATTCAGCATTCAGTTCAGATGTGTGGAGGGGGAGGTTTCCATGAGGGCAGCCCAGAGAATTAGGCCCACCTGCTTAATTGGCAGGCATTTCCTTGATTCCAAATAATATCTAAGAGAAAAACAAGCAATAGGAAAAATAAAAGGAAACTGCAATTGTTAGGGGGGTTTTCTAAAGATAATGGTTTTTAAACATCAGAGATCCAATTTCTTTTTTAATTTCTATTGATATTTAGGTCTACAGAGCTAGAGGAAAAGAGGAATAAAGAGTTTTTCCAGGCAAAAAAAGGTAAGTCTCTGCCTCTTATTGAGAATTTTTGATTGACAGCTTGAATAGTAGCTACTAAACAGTTTGTGCTTATGGTTTTGTCTTTTGGCTTTCATTTTCTGCTTTTTAATCTTTACCATACTGGGATGTTTCCTGTCATTTCCTTTATGAGGTTTTTTTTTTCCCTGTCTTTTCTGTTTTCTTTCCTTCTTTCTTTCATCCTTTCTTCCTTTTTTCTTTTCTTTTCTTTTTTTGGGGGGGTTACTCTAAATTCTAACACACTTCTCTTCCATGATGGCATATCATATTTTATTTGTTCTTAATTTATCTTCACATCTGTATTGGGTTACTATTACTCTTGTCTCATTGTTGGGTCTTTTTTAGACACATATTCTTTTAATTTTCCTTTCATTCTATGACTTAACAATAACAAACAAGGGCTGTCAAAAGCATTTTGCTTATGTCTTATCATGTTCTGGGAATAAAATCCACTGATTCACTTTTGAGAATGGAAGAAGTCATATCCTTGGTTCCCCAGTGGTCTACCAAAATGACGAGATAGTTTACCAAGCAAAGATTAACCTCAATGTGTTTTCTGACTTCAACTGATATGCCTTTTTCCACACCACATATAACTATCAGGACTGAGGGGACAGATAAAATGTGCTTTTGCTTCCTTCTGGTCAGAGCTATTTGAAAAACCAGAACCAAACTTAAAGCAAAGAGTCATTCTCCCTCTTAAATAATTTAATACTGCAGCTGAGCTATCCCTACTGTTCCTGTATCCAGCCATCATGGAGATTTATAGGGCTGCCCAGTGGCCAACAGAGCCCCAAAGATGCATTGAAACTAATTAGCCATTCTTTTGACCATCGTTTCATAAAGATTCTTCATAAACCTTTTTTTTTTCTGTCTTCTGAGGGGCTTAAATCTCTTTTGCAATTCAATGGCAAGGCTTGCACACTCTAGAGCATTGTTAATGAAAGATGATGCCTATTAATAGCACCTTCATTCATTAGGGTTTTTTAATTTCTTTGGGTTGTGTTGAGTTTTATGCCTGTGGATTTTTTTTTCATTTTTCATTACCTTTCATATTTGTGTTTCTTTTCAATGTTTTAATCCAATTACCAGCCCAGTAAACAAGCATTTGTCACATCTATAGTAGGTGCGCTGAACTGTGAGTGGAAGTGATTTCTGATTACAGACAGGCTAATTTTCAAGGGACAGGAGGAACAACATGCAGTGAACTGAATAAAAGAATAATGGGAGATACCTTGTTAGGTAACATATGGTATGGCATTAGAGCACAGATGAGGAATAGAGAAGTTACTTAATACTAAAAAGCATATGCATCACATATCTAATGGCTATAGACAGAACTGTTTCTGTATTGGATCTCTTCGTCTATGAAAGGGAAATGTTTACTCATTGTGTAGTTTATGAGCAGCCATTAATCTGAGCATTAGTCTCCCGTAATTGGGAGAGTAAGCCATAGATGGAGATATAACGGTGAAGATGAAGCAAAATTGTTACATAGGCAAAGCTGCTGTTCTTCTCTTTGGCAGTTTCCTCTTCTGTCCCCACGTCAGTTGGCCAGAGCCAAAATACCCTCTTGAGTGAGATCATGACATAGTTCATGGGGTAAGACTTAGAATCAGGAAGTTGTCATTCAGTTGTATCGGTCATGTCTGACGCTTTGTGATCCCTTTTGGGGTTTTCAGAGATATTGGAGTGGCTTGCCATTTCTGTCTCCAGCTCATTTTATAGATGAGGAACTGAGGTAAATGGGGTTTAATGACTTACCCAGGGTCACACAGCTAATAAGTGTCTGAGGCTGGATTTGAACTCAGGAAGATGAGTCTTCGGACTTCAGGCTCTGGATACTGTATCCACTATGGTACCACCTAGCTATCCTGGAGTCTGGAACACCTCGGATCAACTCCTACTTCTCATAGATTGTTGACTCTGATCATATCACTTAATTTCTCTGACCCTCAGTTCCCTTATCTCTGAAACAAAAGGGTTGGACTATAAGGTCTCCAAGGTTCTTCTTAGCTCTAAATCTACAATCCTATCATCTTCTTTCCCTAACCTATCAAAACTTGCCCTCAGGTTCTTCAGTCAAGTGAATGTATAAAGTACTGATGGCACTTTCAAGTGTTCCCTGTCTTTATCAGAAACCCCTCCTCTTTTCTCTGTTTCTATTCAGGGCCATCTACTTAAGCCACCACATCCAGGTACTCTAGTACACTAGTATTATTAAATGGGGATCAAAACTTCAAGGCTAAAAGACTTTGGGGATACCACTTCACCTGCCAGCCAATGACTGCAAGCGAGAGGCAATTTAGGGTTGCTACAAGGAGAGATAGGTATGGGGACTGGGCCTGGACCTTTGATTACACTGGTATAAGGCAATCTCAGATAAGGAACTCCAACGATGCAGATCACTACCTTCTCTAGCACCATTTCTATGCTGACATGAAGACAAAAAAGGACAGTCTCAAATGCCAGTAGTTTGGGAGAAATGGACATATAGGCTGAATTTGGCAGTTAGATGTCCCCACTATCCCAGACCTAAGACACATTTGGAGTTGGAATCTTAGCCTAGGTATTAGGGGAAAGTAAGTCATTTTTTTTTCCATCTGGTGTTCAAAACAAATGCGTTTCAAAAATGGCAACCAGAATGCCATTGAATTAAGCCAGTTTTCATGCTCTGATCTATAACTCTGAGAAAGAAGAATCATAAATTATAAAGTCTTATAAGACAAATGCAAGAGTATGATGTTATCAGCAAAAGGGGCTCAAAACTCTCATCTCTTTAGCTAAGTTTTTGGCCATTAAAATTTGAGATCTTACAATAAACTAATAAATTTCATTTGATCACAGCAAAGCTGGCAAAAATAGGAAAGCAAACACAAATGATCCCCAGGAAACATAGCATCAAATTCTTGATAGCTAAATGGATTTAGAACTTGATATGGACATGGTATTGTCTAGGTGAGTCTCTTTCACTTTTTTGTGTCTTGGAGAGGCCAGGAGATACCTACTCTAACATCTCTCTTCTAATGTCGTTACTCAAAATAGTCAGGTCATACTTTCATAAAATGTAGTGTTCAAAATTTTTAAATATTTCTTGCCCTTCTTCAGGTAAACACTAAATCACAAGTGTCTGTATAGAATTTAGAAGGCATTTAACTGCAAAATGGCAAATAAACTGTGTGATATAAAGAATAAGATTTAAAGCTTTACATCACAATTCACCACAGACTGCAAAATACAGAGCCATAACATAACAGCAACCTAACAACAAAACACAATAATTTATGTAGATTCACCCCACCATTAGTATAAGACATCTTAGATTAGAGAATCATTGTGCACCTAAGTTCTAAGGTTTCAACCTTTATCTTTGAGCTTATTTCAGCAATGTACCACACAGTAAGACCTGAAAATCATACCCTAATTGAACTTCTGCATCATAATTTTGCAATGGTACTTGTTCTTGTTCTCTGATCGCATCTTCATAAACCCTGACTATAAAGATATGAGGTCTGTGTTTCCTAAGAAAGAAAAATATTTATACAAATGAAGAGGAAGGATAAAATATAAACATATTGCTGAATGAAAATGGACATTTGGATCCTATGCAATCTAGTCTGGCTCTGAAGGACTATCAGATTCACTGCATAATTGTTTAGCACTCCTCCTTGCCTTGCACATATAGACAGACAAAGTAAAAAAGACAGTGATTTTGAGGAAAATAAGTCTGAAATTGGATCATTGAGAGGCTGAATTGGTGAGACTGGCAAACATGTTTCTTCTCCATGGTTCTTTGTTACTCACAGGTAATCAAACCTAAAACAAAGAACATATAATTGATATCATGTCTATAGGATGATTTGGTGTTCAGTCTGTCAGTGAACAGTTATTAAGCATCTACAATATGCCAGGCTCTCTACCAAGTGGTAGGGATACAAAAAAAAAGCAAAAGACAGTGCTTGCTCTCAAAGAGCTCATAGTCTAATAGGACAGACAGCAGGTAAATAGCTATGTACAACATATATAATTATGTAATATATCATATTCTGTTCTATTACATATACTTATACATATATGTGTGTGATATGTTAAATATTCATATATGTGTATGTATGTATGTATGTATATATTTGAATGATAAATTGCAGATGATGACAGGGGAAGCACTAGCATTAAGGGCTATCAGGAAAGGTTTTATGTAGATTCGGGGGAATGGATTTTAGCTGGGACTTGAAGGAATTCAGGAAAGATGGCAAGCACAGATGAGGAGGAAGAGAATTATAGACATGGACACAACCAGTGAAAATGCCTAGAGTTAGGAGATGGAGTTGTCTTCTGTAAAAAACAACTAGGAGACCAGGGTCATTGGATCACAAAGTATGTGGAGTAAAGTGTAAGAAAACTGGGAGGGTAGAAAGAGGTCGGGTTATAAAGGTCTTTGAACAAGAAATAGCTTTTATATTTACTTCTGGGGGCAATAAGAAATTACTTGAGTTTGTTGAATGGGAGAGTGACATGGTCAGATTTGTGCTTTAGGAAGATCAGTTTGATAATTGACTGAAAGATGGTCGAGAGTAGGGACTTTCTGGCACCTTTCCCACTCAGGGTCACAGACTTAGACATCTATGTCTGCAGGCTCAGGTAATTTTGTGACGTGAAATCAGTTCCTGCCCTGGTAGAGAATAATAGATTTGCTTTAAGGTTTGTAAGGTTTGGTGTCTGGCACTTTGACCTGACTTAATTGTCTGCCTGGCCTATGGACCCTCTCAACTCCCTGACTTCTCATCATTTTGAGCTCTTTGACTTATGGCTTGTCTAAGAGGATTCTCAACTTTTTGCCTTTTTTGCCCCTTTCTACCTATGTTCCCATGTTAGTGCCTGCCTCACCCAGTTTCTGTGTTGTCTTAAAGTTCCTTGGTTTTCCACAGAAACCTTTCTAGTCCAATGTACTTGGAGAATTTCTGAAGTAGATTAATCTTATAGAATCACTCTACAAGTCATTTTTTAAACTTATTTTTAAAATGAATGTCTATAACATAAACAATTGCCATAAAAATCTAATGTTCATTGTTTTATATACCTCAGACAAAGGAATTTAAAATGACTAAATTTTGGAGGAGAGTTCATTTTTTAAAATTTATATTCTCTACCTTTTCTCTCTCCAGAAATGGAAGACTGGGATCTCATAAAAATGACATTAAAATTATCAAATGCTATTGAACCAGCCTAATGAAAATCTTAACCAAAATTCATTGTAAATTAGATATTTGCTATACTGAGAATACAAGCCTTTGTAAAGCAGATATTGTTCTTATGTAAACTCATGAATGGAGACTTTCTCAAATAAATTACTTCTTAATAACATCAGAGAGTCATTGGCTGGGTAAATATCTCCCTGGGGCACTCACTGAGATTCTTAAATTTAAATATTCAATAGAAATTCATATTTGTCACCTTTACTAACAAGTTTTTTCCTTATGAAATCATTATTAGCATGAAAAAGTTAAATTTTGTATCTAATTTCTAGAATTAATGCTGTTTAAAAGACCTCAAGGGGTTGAAAGTTTTCTTGCTAGAAAGCATCATTTGCATAATTTCTATTGCCCCAACATTTCCACTCTCCTACCCACTGCCAGTTTGCTACCTCAAGCTAAAAAGAAAAATGATCTGTCAGTCATCAGAATTTCTGAGGACGCCTGCCAAAAGGAGCAACAAACTTAAAGGCTCTGCTTATTTCTCAGTCCCTAATTTCTGGCTGCATTGGTCACATTTCACAGCAGTTCTTTCTAAACTGTCCATCCAAGTCAGTGGCTTTGCATCTCCTTCATATACTGACTCACAGAGGGCAATTTATGGAAATGAACACTTAACCATTCATTCCTTTAGTTGGAGTACTTGAATTTTCTCTTCGGCTGGGTTTTCTTTCCTCTCAAGATTCTAGAATCTTCCTGATCTCATTACTGTTCTGCAGCAGAGGTAAATTAGGGGGTCTTGCCTTCAAGGCAAAAAACAACAAAACATACCAGTCCTATAGGTGTATTGAAGAACCACTTATTTCTAGGTCCTGATGAGATCTTCATGGGAGAAGGGATGCTACATGGATATATCCGTGGGTTCTTTCACTCCCTTGTCAATTTGCTGAACAAGGAAGGAATGAGCTAAGATTTCAGAAATGCTAGTCCATCAGTATATTCAAGCAAAACATGAGAAAACTGACTGAAACTGCCACCCTTGGGTTTCTGTCCTCCCCAGTGCTGCCAATGTCCTGGCCAAAGTTCTTCTGAATTGGCTGCTAAACAACACAGTTCATTGTACACTTCGTGAATTGTAATCCAGCTTCACATCACAACCATGTAAATAAACATGATCTTTGATGCAGGCCAGATACAGAGAAAGTTCTGGAAACTATATAAAGAGCTCCATGAGGATTCGGTTAACCTCAATAAAACATTTGTTATAATTGACAGACAAGGCTCTGGCAGCCACTTTAAGGTATTGGGGACTCCAAGAATTTCATCAACATTCTAAGGCTATGCTGGGATGGTTTATTGGTGTTGTCAGAGTTGGTGGTTTCCTGTCTGACCCTGTCTGACCCATTTTCAACCTCCAGTGAAGCAAATTAGGGTGGTAGTAAGACACCAGGTGTGGTTTCTACCAAGGACATTCAACAACATTCTAAAGCCCTAAAATTCAATACAATCATTTCAATAAACATTTAGTAGCACCTGCTAGAAGCAGGAAAGAGCACGGAGATCCCAAACTCTGGTGTTACCTTTGTTCTCCATTAAAATGCACGTTGAAGAGCCAAGTGAGCCTAATCAGTCAATTACATCGTAGTGTGAATTAATTCAGCAGATTGCTTCATTAGCGTACGTTTGTTGAGTGGGGAATGTAAGGATGAAGGTACTGAGTTGTCTGAGTTTTGCAGGGGTCAAGTAATAAAAGTGATGTGGGTAGAGAGAGGGCATAAAATTGCAAGGCTGGGAACCATAAGCACTGACTTCACTTACTCCGCCATTTTGCTGAGGTTAAATCCCATTCAGTGTTGTGATATAGCTGAACTCTGTCTCCTGGAAAGCTTAGCATCTAGTCTCTGTTTTCTTTTCCACCCATATAACCCCCTTCCCAACAGAAGCACAACGTTTTCTGTTCTTCTATTCTCTGTGCCTAGTAAGATCCTTCATTAATGCTACAGTGTAAAACAGGCTTTCTTAACCTGGGTTCTGTGAACTTTTTAATAATATTTTGAAACTATATCTAACATATTTGGTATTTATTTTAATCCTATATATTTTATTTTATGCAATTAAAAACATTATTCTTAGAAAAGTTCTGTAGGTTGCACCAGTCTGCCAAAGGGGTCCATGATACACACAGAAAAAGTTAAGAATCTCCTAGTGTAAAAAAATGATAACAGCTTAGTCTGATCCCTGCCAAGGAGATTTTGGTTTTAACAAGAGATCAAAGCTGTAAATGGAATGGATGAAGCCGTCTTTCTGAATTCCAGGCAGTGGCCTAGGAAGCATGTCTTTGGGCAGAGAAGACTTCATAGCCCTTGAAACCCAAGCCTTATATGCAGGTCTCTTCTCTCCTACCTGTCAAGCTCCATAGAAAGCCCTTAATCAGAAGGATTACTCAGTGGAAACTAAACAAAAACAAAACAAAAAGATGCAAATAAATAGCTCCAAGAATGGGGACAATGCATGCACCCCTATGTTTTTCAGTTCTAAATGTCAATTACTGGAGGTCTCCTGAGCCCAGATTAAAAATAGATGTGCAGGTTTCTTTTGTTCATCTGTCAAAAGGGGTCATTCCTTCCAGACACATTCTCATCACCCTCTTTTCACCCCAAAGCTGAGTTGTCAACCAAAAGCAACTGTAAGTCTCTGTTACAACAGTGTCACACAGTCAAATTAGCATGTGCCCTTTCAGGTGTGTCCAAATACCACAGACTTCCTGGTTTTCCATAACTTCGGAATTCACAGTATACTATAAACAGTGATTTTCTCCATTTAGAAATCGCTAACATCAGGGGGCGGAGCCAAGATGGCGGAGTAGAAACAGCTCTTCCAAGCCTCTCTGCCCCCAGATTCCCCACAAACTATGTAAAAAAGGACTGTGAACAACTTCTGGAGCCCCAGCACCCACAGAACGACACAGAGAAGCTAACCTCCCGCTGAGGACAGCCCAGCAGCCCCGCAGGAAGGACCAGTGCAGCGGTCTGGGAGCCGGCAGCGCGCAGAGTGCAGAGCGCAGGAGCCGAGCCGAGCGCAGGTCCGCATGAGCCAAGGTTTTAGCCCCAGGGCGGCAGGGCCAGCAGCCAGCTGGAGGAACCCCAGAACACCAGGAGCTGTGGCGACTCCAGAATTATCAACATAGACATGCCTAGGACAAAGTAAGAGGTTAGTGTCCTATGGACTTTGGGACCAGCATTTGGGGAAAGTGTCAGCTTCCTCCCCTGGGGGCTAGAAGCCGCTGAGGAGACATACCATTTTGTAGTTTTCAGAGGCAGCTCTGGCTCCCAGCCTACAAATCGTGGGGAGATCCAGCGATCAGTCTTGGGGGGTAATCGCTCTTGCTTTAACCTCCCTGGATCTGGATTGTGATCTAGGGTGGAAGTTGTGGGTGGGTTTACAGCTTGCCAGAAACAGAAGTTGCCCACCCCACACGTTTGGGACGAAAATTCCTCTATCTGGCCTTAAAGCCATAGTGTGGCAACAAGCCCAAAAGTCAAGTAATTAAGTGGCAACATGCCAAGGCAAAGGAAACAGAAAAATGCAACCTCAGACTCCTATTTTGGGGGCATAGAGCGGGAAAAGGACTGTGAGGTCAGAAGTCCTGCTCCAAAAGCCCTAGGGGAAAACATGAGAGGGTTGCAGGCCATAGAGGACCTTAAGAAGGACTTTAAAAATCAAATAAGAGAAGTGGAGGAACAATTGGGAAGAGAAATGAGAAGGATGCAGGAAAAGTATGAAATGAGGGTCAACAGCCTGACTGAGGAAAACAACACCTTAAAATAGACTAACTCAAATGGCAAAGGAGGCCCAAAAGGGCAATGAGGAGAAGAATGCCTTAAAAAGTCGAATTTGCCAGATGGAAAAAGAATCTCAAAAGTTCACTGAGGAGATTCATTCCTTCAGAGTTAGACTGGAGCAAAATGGAAGCTAGTGACTTTATGAGAAATCAAGATGCTGTTAAGCAGATCCAAACAAACGAAAGATTAGAAGGCAATGTGAAATATCTCATGGGAAAAACCACTGACCTGGAGAATAGATCCAGGAGAGACAATTTAAAAATTATTGGACTACCTGAAACCCATGATCAAGGAAAGAACCTAAAAATCACCCTTCAAGAAATTCTCAAGGAAAACTGCCCTGATGTTTTAGATCCAGAGGGCAAAATAGAGATTGAAAGAATCCACCGATTGCCTCCTGAAAATGATCCCAAAAAGAAAACTCCCAGAAATATTATAGCCAGATTCCAGAATCCCCAGATCAAGGAGAAAATACTCCAAGCAGCCAGGAAGAAACAATTTCTTTATTGTGGAAACACAATCAGAATAGCCCAGGACCTGGCAGCTTCTACACTGAGGGATCGAAGGGCATGGAATATGATATTCCAGAGGGCAAAAGAACTGGGAATGAACCCAAGGGTCACCTACCCAGCAAAACTGAGTATTTTGTTTCAGGGAAAATATGGTCATTCAGTGGAATAGAGGACTTTCAAGCATTCTTGAGGAAAAAACCAGAATTGAATAGAAAATTTGACATCCAGACAAGAAGGAAGAGATGCCTGAGAAGGTAATCAGGGAAAAGAAATCAAAAGGAACTTATCAAAGTTGAACTATTTACATTCCTATATGGAAAAGCAATAACTGGGACTGATGATATCTTTCTCACTGTGAAAATAATGGAAGAAGGGTGTGTGGTCATATGAATACATATGTGAATGTGTGTGTATATGGTTACAGTTATATATGGATAGAGGGCATAGGTTGAATTTGTTGGGAAGGGGGAATACTCAAGGGATGAAATTATGAGGTGAGAGAGGAAAGTGGCAAGAGGAGATGGGGAGAGACAGGGTAGGGCAAACTATCTCATGTAGAAGAAGCAAGGGGAAGTGGTTGCAAGGGAGGGGAAGAATAGGAAGGCTAAAAGGCAAAACCACATTCTCATTGAATTTGGTTCAGGGAGAGAATGACATACATACTAAATGGGATATCTCAACCTGCAGCAGAATAGGGGGAAGGGGGATGAGAGGGGGGATGATGGATGGGAGGACATCCTTGGGGGAGGGGAGGTTGGAAGTACCCACTATAGAAGATGGACAGGATCATGTAGGGAATGGACCAGGTGGGGGGTGGGATGAGTGGGAGGGAATTATAAGCAGCCTTGTACAATATATCTACTATGATAATGGTTTGCATAGCTAGACATGTACAACATATACTGAATTACTTATATCCCAAGAAGGAATGGGTGACAAGGGAGGAAGGAAATGGATCTGAAATTCGAGGTCGTAACATTAAATGTTTCAAATATATATAAATACTATTATTAATACTCTTTTGCTTGTAATAGGGAGATAAGATGTGTAGGCATTGGGACACAAAGATTCACCTTCCTCTAATGGAAAAGTCGATGGGGGTATGGGAAAAGGTATGGGAGAGAGCAGATTGGAGGAAGTGATATCTTGTGGGACTACTATTCTGGGAGGTTGGGTAGGGGAATAATGGGGGGAAATTGATTGTAACTCAAAATCTGGCAGAAATGAATGATGTAAAACAGAAGTTAATAAAGCATTTGTTTAAAAAAAAAAAAGAAATCGCTAACATCACACCCATTAGTGGTTGCACAAGACAAGACAACTTTCTACTAGACATGATAGGAGTTAATTACTGGTTCCCCAGTACAGATAGTATTCTTCTTGAGACCTTGAGAACGTTCTTTACCCTCGGGGCCTTCTGTTTACTTCTCTCCAACCCCAAAGTGAGGCAAAATGATAGAGTGGACATGGACTGGCTTTAAAGTCAGAGGAATCCGGTTCTAGTGTGACTGTGGGCAACAGGGTGACCTTAAGCAAGTTACCTCTCCTTTGTTAGCCCCAGTTTCCTCATCTATAAAATGATGAGATTTAACTGAATGGTTCCTCCAAGATCTAAGTCTATTTTTTTTGGAGGGGGAAAGGCAAGGCAGTTGGGGTTAAGTGACTTGCCCAAGGTCTCGCAGCTAGTTAAGTGTCAAGTACCTGAAGCTGGATGTGACCTCAGGTTCCCCTGACTCCAGGGCCCGTGCTCTATTTACTGCCCCACCTAGCTACCCCTAAATCTGTTTTTTAAACAAGCATTTGTTCCAGGTACTGTGCTAAGTGTTTTACAAACATTATTTATCCTTTCCATAATCCTGAGAGAGAAGTACTATATACCCCATTTTATAGGTGAGGACTCTTGGGCCCACAAAAGTAAAGTGAATTGCCCAGGGTCACACAGTTTGTAAGTGTCTGGATCCACATTTGAACTCATTTCTTTCTGACTCCAAGTCCAGAGTTTTATCCACGGTATGTAGGATCCTACAGCATACTTTTTGCCATAAAGAAAATTACAGGGGCAGCTATGTGGCAGTAAGTAGAGCACTGGCCCTGGAGTCAGGAGGACCTGAGTTCAAATTCGGCATCAGACACTTAACACACACACACACACACACACACACACACACACACACACACAAAACTAGCCATGTGACCTTGGGCAAGTCACTTAACCCCGATTACCCTCCAAAAAGCAAAAAAAAAAAAAAAAGGAAAAAAATTAGAGTTATTTTAAGCCCTAATCAATCAAGTGTATTTGTTGAGTGCTTACTATATTCTAGGCACTAGGCTAAACCCTGGGGATAAAAGGAAATGTATAATAATGGTAGTGAGAGTGATAGTAAAAATAATAACTGTCCCTGCCTTCTAGAAGCTCTAATTCTAATGAGGAGACAACATGTAAATAACTAGGTACCATATGAATACAGTGAAGGTAAAGTCATAGGGGAGGCAATAGTCTTAAGAAAGATTAGGAAAGGGCTCCAACAGAAGGTAGGGTTTGAGTTCAGTCTTAGAGGAAGCCAAAGAAATTCACAAACAGAGGCAGGGGTGGAGGAGAGGAAGGAAGGGGAAGGGAGAGAAAGAAGAGAAGGGGAGGGGAGAGCCAGGGAGGGAGATAGAGGTGGGGGAGAAAAGAAAATGGGGAGGGGATGGGGGAGGGAGAAGGGGGAGAGAGAAGAAAGCAGTAAGGTGTGTGTGTGTGTGTGGGTGTGTGTGTGTGGGTGTGTGTGTGTGGGTGTGTGTGTGTGGGTGTGCGCGTGTGCGCGTGTGTGTGTGCGCGCGAGCATGGGGACAGGAGAGCATTCTAGGCTTGGGGACCAATCAGTGCAAAGGCCTGGAGTCAGGACATTGAGTATCTTGTTAGAGGCATAGCTAGTAGGCCAGTGTGTCTGAATCATAGAATGCATACAAAGGAGTAAAGTATAAGACTGAACAATTATAAAGGGTTCTTGTTGTGAAGGACTTTCAGTGCCAAACAGAGGGTTTTATATTTGATCCCAGAGATAACAGGTAGTAACTAGAATTTATTGAGTTGGGGGGTAGGGAAGGTGACAGTGACAGACTTGTGCTTTAGGGAAATCACTTTGGCAGCTGAGTGGAGGATGGATTTGAGAATGGAGAGACTTGAGCCTGGGAAACCAATTAGAAGGATATTGAAATAGCTAAGGTAAGAAGTGATAAGAGCTTAAATGAGCCAAGGTACAATTTGTGAGTGGAGAGAAGGCTCTGTGTGTATGAATGATATTGTTAAGGTATAAATGACAAGATATGACAACTGACTGGCTATGTAGAGTGAGTGGGAGTGAAGAGTCTAGGACGATGCCCAAGTTTTCAGAAGCCCAGGTGTCTGGGAAGATGCTGGTATGCTCAATAGTAGAAAACTGATACCAGGATAAGGTTAGGGATTGGAAGAGGTGGAAGAAATGAATTCTGTTTTGGACGTATTAATTTTGAGGTGACTATGGGCCTTCTAGTTCAAGATATCCAAAATATCTTTGCTGATACAGGATTGGAAAGAGACTAGGGCTATCATACTTGACTACACCTGCAAAAAATTATTTCATATATTAAGTCCTTACTATTAGAGGAGAAACAGAGGTATAGATAATCTGAAAGAGTATACAGACCAAAGACATTTTCTACTTGATTCTAGAGTGCACCATATAAAATATTTGCCTCCCTAATTAGGTTTAGCTTAGGTTAGTACTAAAATTAGTTTATGTTCCCTGAGCATGCACTGGTTGATAGTTTTGACAAATAGTAACAAGATTTTTAAAAATCATGAGATTAAAAAGTTGCCACAGAAAAGTTATAAAGTGAATATAACACCAATACAAGTGCATATTTATGGAGCAGGATGATATTGTAGAAAGAATTAGGAACCAAGAAATTTGAGCTCTGATTTTCACTCTGCCAATAATGTGATCCTGCAAAAGTCACTTAATTTCTCTGAACCTACCTGAGAACTTTGGACAAGGCAGTCCTTGAACCTACAATGGAAAGGAGTCACTCCCTTTGTTTTACAGGAGAGATAACTCAGGCCTCCTAGAGGACAAAGATCCAGGACCAGTAACCCCACCTGGCTACCCCTAAGAGTGTGTGTGTGTGTGTGTGTGTGTGTGTGTGTGTGTGTGTGTGTGTGTGTGTGTGTGTGTGTGCGTGCGTGCTGAGAGAGAGAGAGAGAGAGAGAGAGAGAGAGTCAGAGTCTATGGAGAGAGTCAGCAAGATCTGGGTTCCAGTTCTGCCTCTGTTGTATATAAAGACGGTGATGCAGATCAAGTCATTTTAGCCTCTTAGTGACCTAGATAACACTCTAAAGGTCTTAATTACAGAGAAGGAGCATTAGCAGAGGCAGTTCCTTACCAAATGTCTAAACCAATAAAGTCACAAATTCAGAGAAAGGGAGAGACAGAGACAGAGACACAGAGTGAGACAGACAGAAGCAGGGAGAAAGACAAAGACAGACAGTGAGACAGTGAGAGACAGGGACAGAGACAGAAATAGGTAAAGTTAGTTGATATATAGATAGATAAATGGATAGATTGCTCACATTATATTAGAAAAATCTCAGAACGGGGAGGCACTTACAGTAAAAACAGACAGGGGTGGCTGGATGGCACAGTGAGTGGAGCACCAGCCCTGGAGTCAGGAGGACCTGAGTTCAAATCCAGCCTCAGAAACTTAACCACTTACTAGCTGTATGACCTTGGGCAAGTCACTTAACCCCCAACTGTCCTGCCCTCCCCCCTCCAAAAAAAATCCAGAAAAAAAAAACTAAAAAAAAAAAACAAAACAACTATGATATAGCAATGTAAGATGACATCTTTAATGTTTAGGATAATGGTGTCTCTTGGAAAATCCCTTTGTTAGAATTTTTGTTGAAGCTATTTTGAACTCCAGTCTTTTGTCTCTGGATTCAATTCAGTAATGTGTCAAAGTCAGGCACCAGCCAGGCCAGTGAACTCTCATTAAGTGGTTTCACTAGGTCTTGCAGATCAAAAAATCTTATAGTTTTCCCAAAGGCCATGGCAAGATACTATTGGTCTTTTCAAACAATACATTTTTCCACACATTGACAGAGTTAATGCCATATTTTATGGAATATGTGACATATTTATAATACATCTATGAAGCAATATAATTTTAAGTTATAAGGATAAATCTAGAATATTAGATTCAGGAAAGGCAGATCAGTCAGTTGAGTGAATTCTCAGTGATAGGACCTGACTAAGCAAGGAGGGGGAGGGGAAGGATATAGGAACAGTCGTCATCATCATAGTATTTATCTGGTACTTTGATGTAGCACTTTTATACAAATGCTATTCCATCTGATCCTCACAACAGCCCTGGGAAGTAGGCGTTGTTATTATACCCATTTTACTGGCACAGGAAGAGGTTAAATGACATGCCGATGTCACACAGCTAGTTAAGTGTCTAAGGAAGGTTTTTGAACTCTGGTCTTTCTAACTCTAGGTCCAGCACACTATCTATCCACTGCACTATCTAACTGCCCAATTTGATTGACTAAATTCATTATTTACACGTACAATTGCTACAGAAGCAGAATTGTGTATGATATGTGTTAAGTGTCTCATACAGCCCATTAGTTTCTCTGTCCAATATATCCCTCCCCCCAAAGAAGCAATATGGATCCTTTTTTGGGAAGTGCTACAGGTTTCTGGGCATTGGTTATAGTCCCTCTCTCCTTTGCCCCAAGTCTCCTTATACTTCAGCTCTGCTGAGGATATTATGATACCTACTGAATCTATATCACCTAATCTTTAGCTACTCAGTTATTCACATTAGAGAAGGGAGATGTGGTTCAGATAATGCAAAATTAGGGACAATCGCAAAATAATTTTATTTGGCCTTGGAATGCATTCAGAAATATAACATGTTGAACTGATGTTATTTTATGTCATAGGGGATAATTTGGAAAGGAGAGGCGATTCATCTTTCCTGTCCATATTATTTCCTACATTTAATGGAAAATACCACTCTATGCGAATGAATTTGAGGTCAATCAGCACTTGTGCTAGAAAGGAAGAGAGACAACTGGCAAAAATGACAAATGCATTATATGGAAGAATATTCTTTACAGCCTGGGAGGACTGGGAGGACTAGAAACAAGGATGCTGCTGAAGGAGAAATTCCATTAGATCAGGGGAGGTCGCTCATGGTGTCAGGTCAGCCCATGGTATATATGGAGCGGGGAGAAAAGGATCCTCAGTACCAACAATGACCTTGGCTTTCTGTATGAATACACGAAAGGCTCCATCTCTGACATGCATCAGGGTTGTCTCACCAGTATCCTCAACTTCCTAGGGCATGTAGGGCAATGACAGATGGGGAAGTGGAGTAGCTTCTGTTAGTTCTACTTCCAGAGCTGGGTTTTGGTATCTTTGAACATTCCAATTTATTAGGTTTGCCTCGCTACTTGTTCCAGGGGCTGTGTTAATATCTGGGGATACAAAGAAGGGCAAAAATATGGTTCCCGTTCTCAAGCAGGTCATATTCTACTGGAGGGAAATCATAGGCAAAAAAATAGTCATACAAGACATATACAGTAAAGATGGAAAGGTATCTCAGAGGGAAAATTGTTTGGGATGGGAGAAAAGAGGACTGGGAAAAGCTTCCTAAAGAAAGTGGACATTGAACTGAATTGTCAAGAAAATCAGAGAGGAAAGGAGGGAGAGTATTCCAGGCATGGAGGACAACCAGCCAGGGCAAAGGCACAAAAGTCAATAGATGGAATGTTGTGTGAGAACAGTAAGTAGACTGGTATAGAGTAGGTAGAAGGGAAATCATATGTAAGAAGATGAAAAAAAAATAGAAAGGGGCCTGGTTTCTAAGAACTTTAAATGCCAAATGGAAAACCCTGTGACCTGGAGGTAATAAGAAGACAGTGGATTTTACTGACTTTCAGTTCTACAAAAGGGAATATCCATTCCAAGAAAATCAGGGGTTAAATATAATTTAATAGGTCCTCTTTCCCTTTGACTTTGTAATATGTTGATGAATGAGAAGCAGTAAAATATTAATGTGTCCAGATATCCCAGGGGGTGATAGTGATAGTCTATGGTCTCTCAAACCCCTTTCAACTCAAAGGTTATCTGATTATGGAGCATTTTGCTGTAGAAATACTGTATAATGAGCATGTAGTGAACCAAAAAAAAGCTTTCTACCATTGGTTGCATTTATAGTAAGAAAAAAAAAAAACCTTCCCTCCTTTTATTTATTTTACTATTTTGTAAGCCAGATAATTATCAGAAAACTTTCTTCCACTTGAACCACCGTTTCTGATCAGAGATTTAATATCAGAGTCCTATGGTAAGAGCTCTTATTACCAAGACTTCATTATCCTTATGAAACTGGTGACAATATATGTAGTGATGTTCAGTGACGTTTCATCATAGACTGGTACATCTAAACCACCCTTGTCAAAATAAATGGAGAAAGCCCTTCGGGTGATTTATTCTTCTTGATTTTTCTGTTTGCATACCCACTCAGCTGCAAAATTTGGCAATTCACAATGGGGTTTCCTGTCATTAGTGTGAATTACTAAGTTTCTACTGTATTTTGGAAATCAAATTGAAGTCCTCGGGAGGTTGAGATGCTCCAAATTATCTAAATTATTTTCATTATTATAGCTTGGATTTTTTTATTAAACACGTTATTACTTTTCAAAAATAATGAGCAATAATAAAATAATTAATACTCAAACATACATCAAGGGGTACTTCATTTCTTAGTGAAAAATTAAATGGGTGATGATCAGTAGGCACAGCTGACACAGAGATCATCAGTGGCCCTGGGAGTCTCTCCTTTTCTGAGAAGTTTAAGCCTAGTTAACTCTGAAGTGTTCATTGCTCTGTGTGGTTATCTCTCTCAACATTTGTACGTCCCTGTCAGTTGGACAAAAGTGAATAAGCTGGCTCTTTCAAACTCAACCAACATGCAAGTTGCTAGAGGAAAGAGACCTGCCTAAGCTTATAGTAATGAAAAGCTGAGGCATGGGAAGAAGTGGTGAAGGAGTCACATCACCCTTAATGCTAAGTTAGTCCTAAATAGGCATGAAGTACTTCTGCTTGACCTTGCAGAAATGAAGGTGAAGAGCCCAGGCTGAAGGGAAAATTTAACTCTGTAAAGTTTTGTTTTCAGACTCTCTAGCCCCCTCTTTTCAGTTCTCTCCTCTCAGTGGGATCTCCCTTTCACTATTCATTCATCAAGCATTTATTAAGCATTTACTTTTTATAAGGCACTTTGCTAGGCTCTAGAGATACAGAAACAAATTTGAAACAGCTCTTACCATCAAAGACCTTAAATTCTGTTGGAAGGAAAAAAGATCTACCTTGAATCTTAAATACTAAGTAAATATAAAATAATTTCTAGGAGGGAAGATATTGGCATCTGAGAGAGGGACTTATTCAGATCGGGTTTTCTGCAGGAGATGACACTTGGATTGACCTTAGAAGGAAGGTGGAGATTCTCTACAGTGGATAGGAAAGTAGAGAATGCATTCCAGGCATTAGGGAGCATGGTGCAGAGTTGGGAAAGATACATTGTGTATGGAGAATGGTGAATAGGTCAGTTGGCTGAAATGTAGAGTATGAGGAAGAATAATGTGAAAAAAGTCTAAAGAGTAATAGCTAGATTGCAAAGGGCTTTAGAAGACAAAAGGTGTTTGTAGTTTATGTACAGGTAAGCAGGAACCACTTGAGCTTCTTGAATACGGCACCAACATGATTAGGCCTGTGCTTTAGGAAATTTGATTAAACAGATGTATGGAGGATGTCTTAGAGAAAGGAAAGAGACCACATTCTAAAACCATCCAAAAGTCATCATGGTTTAGTGGAAAGACCACTGAACTGGGGGCTTAAAGATTTGGGTCTCTGTTCCACTCCTCCAATACCTAACTGTGTGGCCTTCAGAAATCCACTTAATATGTGTCAACCTCCATTTTCTTATCTATAAACACACGGGGATCTACTAACATCTCTAGGATTCTAACATCACATTTTTTTAACATCTCAAGGTTCTAAATTTAAACAGCCATCACTTTGTTACTACATCCGATGCAATTTACTCTCATTGCATTCAATATATAATTCCTATGGTTACAGTACACTCCTTTTTGAATCCCATAGGTAAGGAGTTCAGATATTTCACCCAGTAAACAAGTTCATGACATCGTGTTCTTTGTATTCATCTTACAGGTCAAATATGTCCATGGTTAGGATATGTAAAAAGCTGTACACAATGTGGGCAGTGCCCATGAGTGACTCTACCCTCCATCTAACCACTACCATAAACTGAGGCACCAGGATAGAAGATTTCTCAAAAGTAGAAACATAGTGTAATGGAGGTTGTAAAATTCCTTTTAACACTTATTAGATCCCTGACTATGGATATCTATCCCTAAAACTCATCACCAGAGATTAGAGTGAAAAAAAGATCAAATAGAAGGTGATACTGAGGGTTTATGGGATGCAAAGAAAGGGAGAAGAAGAAATTTGTGGCAAATGGCTTCTGGTTCCTCACTAAAGTATGTAAGGGGAGGGTCTCACTTGAGAAGGTGGGAGGTGGGAAGAGTAAAAACAGAAGATGGTATAAGAAAGGTATATATGGAAAGCAGAAATTGTCACTTACCACATTAATAATTGTGAATGGTAATATGCATCTGGAAGCCAAACATTATCAACAAATAATATATAAGTAGTCAGAAGATTTTCTTTCTTCACCTTCCAGGTCTGAATGCATTCAATCTAGAAAGGCCTTCCCAGGGTCATCAAGGTCAATCATTCATGATGATCATTCAAATAAGATAGAACTAATGCGTCTTAGTGTTTAGTAGAGCCCTCTTCTTTAACAAATGTGAAAACTAAGACCCAGAGTGATTCAAATTCTTGCCCAAGTAAAGAATGTCAGAGCCTCTATTATTTTTTTATATAATGCCTCTATTTCTTGACTCTTTATCCAGTATTCTTTCCAGTAATCAGCATATCCTTTATGATCTCAATGCCAGACTATTCCGGTTGTCACCTGGTTGGTTTTCCTGCATCTACTCTCTCTCCTGGCCACTCTGTCCCTTCAGATCACTGCCAAAAACACATTCCTAACACATAGACCAGACAAGGACACTCTCCTGCTCAAGGAACTCCAAGGGCTCCTTCTTGCCTCTTAAATAAAATGCAAACTCCTCTGCCTGTCATTTAAAGTCCTTTAGAATCTGACTCCAGGGGTGGCTAGGTGGCTCAGTGAATAGATTGGCCTTGGAGTCAGGAGGACCTGAATTCAAATCTGGCCTCAGACACGTAACACTTACTAGCTGTGTGACCTTGGGCAAATCACTTTATCCCAATTGCCCTTTCCTCCCTCCAAAAAAAAAAAAAAAAAAGGATCTGACTCCAGCTTACCTTTCTAGGCTTATTTCACATTGTTCTCTTTCGGACATTCTGTGTTTTAGCTGAACCTATGCACAACATTCTGTTGCCCAATAACATGTTTTTTGCCCAGGCTTTCCCCCATGTCTGAAATATATTTCCTTTGAGTATAATTCCAGACTGCACTCCAAAATGGTTGGATCAGTCCACAATTCCACCAAAAATTAATTAGTAGCCCAATTTTCCATATCCCCTCCCACATCATGTGCAATTGTCTTTTTTATTGTACTAAGTAATGTAAATGCTGGTTTTATTCCATAAATTAAAAAGAAAGAAAAAGAAAATATATTTTCTTCTCACCTCTGCTTCTGAGAATCCTTATCTTCTTTTAGAACTCAAGTTCTCCCTTCTACATATCTCTCCTGATCCATTCCATTTCCTAGTGCCTTCCCTTAGATATTATTTTGTAACTCTTTTTTATATAATTAATATGTACTGATTCTTTCCTTCCAATAAAATATAACCTCCTTGAGGGCAAATATTGTTTCTTTTTGTCTTTGTATTCCCTCTACCTATCTTAGACTAGGTGCTTAATAAATGTTTGTGAAATGGATAAATGAATTTCATTCCACAGAAAGAGTAGAATAAGGTCACTGGCATCCCAGAGGAGGTGTGGGGGAGAGGGATCTGCTCTGACAAGAGGAGCTTTCTCTGTAGCATCCTGCCAAATGAGAAGATATAGTTTGAGTACTGGTTGGTAATCTAGGTATGTGATAATAAAGTCCTGACTAATAAGTCAACAGAGACAAAACTGTAGCTTAGCAATTTGAGCAAGGCCAAAGCCATGGTCCTGCCCAAGAATAACTGGAAATAATAGAACACATTGGAGGTTTATCCTAAGAACTCTGTTTTCACTCTGAGCAGGGAGGTCTGAACAATAGACAGTGATTGTTTCATTTCAGTGTTGTTTTTCCTTGCTTTTCTCTCTTTTTATTAACTGCACCTTACCATGAGCTCTGCCTTAAAGCTCATGTTTCTGTTGGAGTTAAAATTACTGACCCATAAAAACAGGCCACTGGGTGACTTGACAAAAATGTAGGTATATGACAGGTTAATATACAGAGGATGGTTAGAAAGGAATTCTAAAGTGAAGAAAAATAGACTAGTTCATAATTGACCAACCAAACCCCTTTCGCTACCATAGGCTGAACTCCCAAGTATACACATTATCCAATGAGGGGCAATGGTTATTTCAGGTCTAAACTACCCTTACAGATATCTCAGATGTTCTAATGGAAAGAACACTGGCCTAGCCATCCAGAAATTGGGATCCTAAGATAGATCTGTCATTTATTTTATTATGATCTTGGGGAAGTCTCTTGATCCCTCTTAGTCTGTTTCTTTATATGTAGGATTTGAACTAAATCCATTATATGTTGATAGTGGTAGTAGTCACACTGCTAGTGTCTGAGGTAGGATTTGAACTCCTGTCTTCCTGACTCCAGTACTGGTACTCTATCCATTGTGCCACTATTTAATTGCTGTTACTAAATAACAATGCTATCAGTTATGAATATGATCTTAGCCTGAGGGCAAACACAAATACAGCCTATCCCATTGATGCTTAATGGACCAATATATCAAGAAGAAGGAAGCAGCAATTGGAATTAAAGTAATATATTTGTTTGCTCATTTTTAATGGTTGCCATGAATTAGAATTAGATCAGTAATTGCTTCACTGATAAAAAAGGAAAATACCATAGCAAAGGGCTATAATTAAGAGGCATAAGGATTCTAGCTACAGAATGTTATACCTCTGGAAGGAGAACTCTACTTTTTCTCCTTCTTCTCTATCAAACCACATATCTTATTTGCTTGGCAGTCTCTAATTTAATGATATTGTTTTGACTTTTTTTTGTTCTGATTCTTTTCCTAATTAAAATAACAAAATCTTATATTTTCAAAGATAGTTTCCCTGTTTAACTTTTGGTGATACTGTTCTAAGAAGCCTGTTGAGAATTAATCAATCCCCAAAGTATTTATAAGTATCTCATGCAGAAGGTCATGCTAGAGCCAAGCTTTGAAGGAAGCTGGAATGTTAGAAGCTACATTTCTGGAATAGGGGTGGCACAGCCCTTGCAAAGGCATGGAGATGGCACATGGAATGATATATGTAAAGGAGAGCAAGAAAACCAGTTTTGTTGTCTCTGTAATGCCTGGAGTGGAACAATGTTCCAGGAGCCTGGAACCATAGTTTGGAGCCAGATTATAAGGCACTTTAAATACCAAAGAGGTGTTTGGTCCTAGAAGTGACAGGAAGCCAGTAGAATAGATTGCATAGCAGAGAAATAATGTCACTGTGTTCTGAAAAAATCATTTTGACACATATGTGAAGGGTGGGTTAGAGTGGAGTTGTTGGTTTTTGTCAGCAACCCTTTATTAGGTACCCTACCATGTGCCTGATAGAATACAGTACAGATGCCACAAGTGCCTCCAACAGTGCCTGCCTTCAAGGAGCTTACATTCCAACTCATGTGCTGCCACATGTCTACAGATAGGTAAACACAAACAATTCTGAGGAAGAAATAAACACGAACAACTGGGGAAATCCAGAAGGGCATCCTGGAGGGCAAAGTCTTTGAATATTAAAGTCTAAGGAAGCTTCATTCTCTTGGAGTCTCTGAGTGTTTATTAGGGCAGGGGCTCCAGGAAGGCGAGTCACCCTCCTCTGCAGCAGGATCCCCCTGTGTAGGGTTCAAACCTTGCCTGGCACTCTCTGTGTGCTGAGGCATTAGAGGACACTCAATTCCCCTCTGCCCCAGGATGGACCCCTTCTCATGCCAATAGAAACCAGCTAGGAGGTTGTTGTGATAATGTAGGCAAATAGTGATGAAGAACTCAACTATTTAAGTGATTGTATCAGTGGAGAGAACAGGATGAATGAGAGTGATACTGTAGTGGGAGAAATGATAAGACATTGCCTTTTGTTGGCCATGTGGGATAAAGGGGAGTGGGAAGGCAAGGTAGGCTCCAATCTCGAGATCCTGGGTAACTGGAAAAGTAGTGATAACCTTGACAGAGATGGGGAAGTTCAGAAGAGGGGAGGGTTTGGAAAGAAAGATGGCAGTATCTGTTTTGGATATGTTGAATTTGCCTATGAAACATCTAGTTACAGAGGATATGTCCAAGGGATTTGGTTACTTGTATAAGATTAGAGTTCTAAAGCGATCCCAGAGCAGCAATTTGTTCTCCTTCACACCTAAAAAAAGAAAGGAGCCACCTGAATAGGTGGTATTGATCTGTGTAAGCTCTTATGGTCAGGCAGCATAAGCAAAGCAGTGTGATCTAGTGGAAGGAGTGTTAGATTTATAGTTAGGAGGTACCTGCCTTAAAATTCCACCAATAGAGATTATAAGATATCTTATATGAGATAAGATACCATGGACAAATCACTACATCTGCCAGAATTTTCGTTTCTTCATCTGTAAAAGGGGGATATCATAAACTGTACTTCTTACTTCATAGGATTGTTCTGAGGATCAGATAAAGCAAGAATGCATCTAATGTGTTTTGCAAACGAGAAGATATTATCTCTATATGTTGACTATTTTTAATAAGCATGAAAATGTACAAAGTTTCGAAGTCACTATGTGTAAGAAATCTCACATTTGCTCTACTGAATTATCTAGATGGAACGCTTTACCCCAGATGCTTTTAGATTTACAGGAATCAGACCTCTCTGTTTGCTTCTTTCTGGACTTGAGCTGTGTTCTCTTTCTTATTTGGTACATCTGGCTATTCTGCTGACAGAGAAGAGACAAGATAAAGATGATAAACTGCAAAGTTTTCAGAGAAAGGCAACCAGAACAATGAAGGACCTCAAATTCATACCATATGAGGTTTAGCTAAAGGAATTAAAGATGCTTTAACGTGGGAGCAAAGACTCAGAAGGCCAGATTAGCTATTTTCAAGTATTTCAAGGACTGTCATATGGAAGTTGAATAAGAATTATCTTAGATCCAGAAAGAGAAGGGAACTTCTCCAATCCCCTCATTTTCCAGATAAGTAAATTGAGGCCCAGGAAGCCTAGGTGATGATCAAATTCACTCAGGTAATAAAAAAATTAAAAAAAATAAAAACTCAAGTAGGATTTGAACCTGTGTCATTTTGTCTAAAGCAAGAGCTCTTCCTAAGCCTATCTTTGTTCTGTTTGGTTTCAGAAATGAGAACTAGGAACCATAAGTAAAAGTTGCAAAGAGACAAATTTAGTCTCGATACAAGTGAAAATTTTGTAACATTTAGAGCTATACCAGAATGGAATGAGCTGCTTCAAGAGGTAATAAGTTCCCCCTCATTGCAAATCTTTAAGCAAAGACTAGATGATGTCTTGTTGGAGATGTTACAGTGGAAATTCATTTTTGTGTATGGATTGGCTAAGATGGATTCAAACTCAGAAGTTCTGTGATTCTATAATTTTGGAGTAGTTTTTACCTATAAATACCAAAATAATCATCTGATTCATTCAAATCAAAAGGGGAAAAATTTCAGTCAAATCATTTGTTTGGCATCATGCAAATCAAACATGTTCAGTTGACTGAAACTTTCCCCCTCAGTGGTTTGTAGTGCTGCAGTGTAGAAAGAGCCTAGCTCTCTTCTCATAGGAGCAGAAAGTCCATCAAGAGAATCAGAGCAGCAATGCAGTAGGGATAGCTTGATGAGAAAAACCATTGCCAAGAACAATCTGTTTCTTCTTCTTCCTCCCAACTGGGTAATTGTTTATGATGGGTCCCTTGAGCAATATGACTGAGAATCCAGTGGGCAGAGTCATGCAAAACCCATACAAACCTGACAGCACTTTGAAAAGTCTAAGAAATCTTCTTAATAGCAAATGAATAATACTTCTGCCACACTGGGCCGTGATACCCATGAGCAATGTGCTGAAAAAAAGATGGAAGAAGGTAAACAAAATATAGTTACTATTGTGAAAACCTTTAACTGAAGAAAGATACAAGAATTTAAAATAGAAAATAGAAATACAAGAAAAATAGAAAAAATATAAGATGCAGGATAGATAGCATATGCATGGGAGATTTAATCTGCTAAAGAGAAATTCATATTCCAGAAGGAAATTTACTAGAACAAAGATTTTTTTATCTCAAATTTGGGGGAACCTACGAGACACAGTTTAACTCATAGAGAACATTCATTCATTGAATAAATAATTAGTAAGCATCTTCTCTCTGTAGAGTATTACACATATGAATCATAAAGAATTCACCAGATGTAGATATATATTACAATTTAGGAAAGAGGTATTTGATTTGAAAACCAATTAAAATTGATCAGTCCATTTCAGCCTTGAAATCTAATTCTCTTTTTCTTTTCCTTCTTAAGTAATAGGGAATAAGTTTAAAATGTCAGAAACATTTTTTAGAAACAGTAGGGATTGTATTTGCAATGTCAGGGACACAAGAAACTTCAGAAGAAATGTTAAAATACATTAATGGAGCCAATAGAAAGTTGTAGACATTCTTATATACTTCTAATGTAATACGTTTCTCATTTTCTATTTTCCAAAGTGAGACAAATGGGCCTGGGATAAAACTGAGGCGCTTATATTGGTTATATAATGGTATAATGGTCAAAAACTGAACTAATAAGATTGTACTTTCATCCCATTTTAAAAGATTAAGGTTAATGCTAAGAATTAACTATGGTTTTTAGTGTTCTCTTTATGTCATGCCAAAAGGACAGTGAATAATGTGAGTTGCTGTTACCCATGAAAGCAAATTTTAAATTCAGTGCACCACAGTTGATATAACTTAAACCTGCGGACTTATTCAGCCCAAAGAAGGTGGTACTGTGGTATTTTTACTGAATAAATCACAGGTTTATTTTCTTAAAGTTAACTGAAAAGTATCATGCTCTAATGGTCACCTTGTAAATTGTCAGTTTCCTATTTTTCAAATCAAGTCAGAGGTTATCCCTGGAGGATATGAGACTGGGAATACTGAATCACACTGCCAGCATCTTCTTTCCTCTCTCCTCCCAAAATGTTGAGAAGTGAAAGGGATTCAGAGGCCAGGACCTTCTCCAAACCATTCACTTTACAAATGAGCAAACTAAACCTAAGGGAGGATAACTGATTTGTTCAAGGTCACAAAGATAGTAAACCAACAAAGATGAGATATTAATTCAGGTCTTAGGACTCTAGAGAGCAGCTTGTTAGATCAGTGGATAGAGCACTGGACTTGGAATCAGGAAGACTCATCTTCCTGAGTTCAAATCTGACCTCAGACACTTACTAGCAGTATGGCCCTGGGCAAGTCACTTAACCGTGTTTGCCTCACTTTCCTCATATGTAAAATGAGCTGGAGAAGGAAATGGCAATCCACTAAAAAAAATGGGGTCACAAAGAGTCAGACATGGCTGAAGAATGACTGAACAACAACAAATACAACTCCAAAAGGCAGCAAAGTGACTATAATCTCTGGTTGCTAGTATTAAATCAAAAGCCATTAATTCAATGTATTCTTATTAAATATCTACTGTGCATAGCACTGTGCTGTGTGCTGGAGGAGATATAAAGTTTGTATAAAAGGATGTCTTTGGCCTTAAGGAGCTCACATTCTAGGAGGGAGATGACACAATAATAAAGTTATAATATTGTATGTTATATCTTAAATGCATTAGAGAATTAGGTAGAAAAAGTGTAAGGTTTGAAGACAAAGATCATTATTGATTGGGGGATTAAGGAAACTTCACAGAAGAGGCAGCCTTTGAATTGGGCTTTAAAGGGTGTGTCAACATTGATCAGGCTGGCAGTGGAGGTGACAGAAGAAGGAGAATGCAAACAGTAGTCAGTTACTGAAAAATTTTCAAATGGATCAGTTGCATGACTAAAACAATAGATGTAGATATAGATGATATAGATAGACTATGTAAGAATCTTACATATATATTTTGCTGGTGTCTGGTCATTTCAGTCATATCTTAGCAAAGATACTGGAATATTTTACCATTTCCTTCTCTAGCTCATTTTACAGATGAAGAAACTGAGGCAAACAGGGTTAAGTAATTTTCCCAGGGTCACACAGCTAGGAGGTATCTGAGGCCAGATTTGAACTCAGAAAGATGTGCTTTTTCTGACTCCAAGTCCAGTGCTCTTATCCACTGTACCTCCTAGCTACCCTCCATGCGTATACGAAAGATAATTCTAGAAGCCCTATGAAGGGTTAAAAAGGAAAAAGGAGTTAGAAGGACTAACAGGAGCTTGGAATGGATGGGAGGTTTCTAGAAAGCTAATCCCTCATTCTATTATCTTGGTTCCTAAGGAAGGGGATTGATGAGCTGATCCTAAGTGAGGGAAACCACCTCCAAGATCTCCAACTCTGGTGACTACCAATTTGTATTGGGCAAATAGCAAAGCATATCAGTGTACTATTTTCATGGATAAGGCAGGCATCCTGACATAATGAATGGGTGCTAGCCTTGAGTGTAGGAAGACCAGGGATCAAATCCTGTCTCTGGCACTTAACTAGCAATGTGACTATGTACAAGACACTCTCTAAGCCTCGATTTCTTCATCTATAAAATGGAGTTATAATAGGGCTGGAAAAGTTGATATATTTAAAAAACACCCTGAAAATTTTATTTCTTTTTTAAATTTAGATTTTTATACTCTTCTAGATGTATATGTATTTTCCCCTATTAAACTCATTCCTGATGAAAGTAGGGTTCCAGAACTAACAGCCCCCCTTCCCTATCTAATTCCTCTATTGGGTCTTCCTCTTGCACCTCATTTATGTAAGATAATTATTCTTTTAGCTGTTCTTGAATGGTTTTACTTTTTAAAATCATATAATCCTCATTTATACCCCAGTCTTTCTTATAAGCTACCTAATTACTAGTAACAATCTTAGGCATAGGTTTTATATTTTTCATACGTAAAAAGTAAACATTCTATCCTTATTTAGTCCCATGTAATTAGTCATTGGTACGTACCTTATATTTCTCTTGGCTCTTATATGTAAAATTTTCTATTGAATCCAGGGTCTTATTTTTTAACAGTCCTGAAAGTCTGACAGTTGATCAAATGTACATTTTTTATTCAGAATTATGCTTAGCTTTCCTGGGTATGATATTTTCAGCCAGAGGCCCAATTCTTTTGCTCTTCAATAGTATAGTGTTCTAAGACCCGCGATCTGTTAATGTTGCCAAGACTAGATCTTGTGTGATTCTGATTGTGGTACCATCATATGTAAATTGATTTTTTCTTGTTGCTTGTAATATTTTGTCTTTTATCTGGGGATTTTGGAATTTAACTGTGAGTTTTCCTTATAGGATCTCTTTCAGGTGATAATCAGTGGATTTTTTCTATTTCCACTTTCCCCTCTTGTTCTAATGCCTCAGGACAATTGTCTTTAATTATTTCTTGTATTATTGTATCAAGACTCTTTTTTTCTTCTATTTTTTTCATTCTTTATATTTTGTTTTTTAATTCTTTCATCTCTTTATAACTTCACTGGCTTATCCTTGCTCAATTCTGATTTTCAAGGAGTCATTTTCTTCCTTAAGACTCTGAATCTCTTTTTCTAATTGGTTGACTTTCTTGTCATAATCTTCTTGTTTTTCTTGTATTAATCTTATTTTTCTTTTTAACTTTTCCTCCATCTCTCTCATTTGATTTTAAGTCTGTTTTTAAAGTTCCTCAATGAATTCTTATTGGGCATGTGACCATTTGACATTACTCTGGAGTAAAAGAGGATTTCTTTGCTTCACTATCCTCCTCTGAAGATGAAATGGTCTTCTCTGTACCCATAGTAATTCTCTATGGTTGGATTCTTCCTCCTTTGCATGTTTTTTTTATTAATAATTCAGTTTCTATAATCACCTCTAGTCATGAGGTATGGGAGTAGTGCCTCTGACCTCTGATCCTCTTTAATTCTCTCCTCTGACCTTAAGCTCAAACCAAGACCTCCAGCCTCCTATAAGTGCCCACAGCCAGCGAGTGCCTCCAGCCTCCTATAAGTGCCCCACTGCTTCTGCACTCACCAGGCATGTGATGGTTCCTTCTCGCCCCCCACTGCTCTCTGCAACACAGGCAGGTATGGCACTCCTTGTATGCAGAGGTTTCCTAGATCTTCCCCAGGTCAGATGTCCAACTCCCTTCACTGTCCAGCGGTTATAGCTCCTGTAGGTGACTGACTGCAGCCTCCCAACCCAGCTAACTCCAGGGCTTGCAACCTGTTGTTTAAGCAGCTTGCCACATGTTAAAGCAGCCTAGGGCCTGCAGGCGTTTACTCTTCAAGGGAAGAAATCTAGTCCTGGGATTTTTCTTTAGGACTTCTCCAAATGTCCCAAGAGGACCTGGGATTTGCCTATACTCTTACTTGTTTTCATCACTCTATGTTCACCCAGAGGCACTATTTAATCTCCTTTGTGGAGGAAAATCTTGAGAGCTTGACATTTTCTGACCTATGCCACCATCTTCCTAGAATCCTCTCCTCTACCTTGCAAAATTTGAAACCTTATATTAATAGTAGCTATTATTAGCAATTTACATTTTGAGAGGAGGCAAGGTTGTCCATATTTTGCTAGAGTCTGATTAAAGAGTTCAAAATTTGAGTCATAGAAAGAGATAGAGAGGAGAGAAGAGACAGAGAAAAGGAGAGAGAGACAGAGACAAAGACAGACAGAAGGAACTCGAGAGACCATTTAGTCCAATGGCATAATTTTACAGAGGAAACTGAGGCCAGAGAGGTCAAATATCTTGTCCATGATCACAAGAATAACAAAACTAGATGTGGTATTTGAACCAAAGTTCTCTTACTCCAGAGCCCATGTCATGTTCAATATATCCACAGTCTGTGTTGGGCCACTGGTTTTGCTATGTGTCCTTGAATAATATTTAGCTTCTCTTTACCAACTTCCTCTACAAAAAAAAAAAAAATATCCTACTTACCTTTCCTTGAAATGTCTTATTATATATCTATGAGTTAGAATTGTGAAACTCCTTAGAGAGAGGTAGACTATAAACACAGAGGAGCATAAATTATCAAGAGAAGGAAACCTCTCCAAGGCTTAAACACTTATTGTAAAATTAATGACATGGCACAGGTTAGACTTGTTTCATGTCAGTCACTCCCTGCACAAATTCAGGCAGATTTTTGCTCCTCCCAATGCATGGGTGATTCTAGATGTAATTTAAGCAATAGATGTAAATCTTATAGCAGAGTTAATCTCTTATTGAATGCTAAAGGATCCAACCAACTGCCTAGCCAACATTGTTTCCATGGTTTTAAGAGAAATGTGAAATAATTCTAGCTACATTAAAATGAGTAGAAATCTAAAACTGATTTAACCATTTTATGAAATGCAGAAAGTCACAAATCCCCTTTTTGTGCTTTAAGGATCTTTCTAGAAACAAACAATGTGATCTTCAGCTTAAGGCAGTCAGTAAAACAGGTGCTTATTAAGGGCTTACTCTGAGTCAGGTATTGTGCTAAAAAACACAGTTCTAGTGGTTAAGGATTGGTTTTCTACCCATAGATTTGGTTACTATAAACACCCAGCTATGTCAATGTTATTAAATTGTGTTTATGTTTTATCAAAGATCACAATAGCCAAGTTGAAGAAATTAGGGGTCTTTAGCCTAGAAAAGAATTAGAGAATCCCCTTAAATCCCTTAAAAGTAACTAATCGTAAATAACAACAAATAACTCCTCTGCAATCTCCCTGTCCTGCCTGGGGCAGCTGTCTTCTAATGCCCCCCTACTAGATAGGAAACTATAAAAGGGGAAAATTATTTTTATCTAAATGTTATATCTAGCATAATTTTTAGCATATTGCATACTTAATAAAATATTTTTTTTTATTGGAGGGCACCAAAGGCTGTCATGTGGAAGATGCCCCAGAATACAGAAGTAAGAGCAATGGGTATAATTTGTTAAGAGGCAAATTTAGGTCGATGTAAGGGGAAAGGGTCCCTAATAATTACAGTTGTCTAATAGTGGAACAAGCTACCTTGCAAGGACAGAGTTTGCCATCATTAGAGTTCTTTGAGTGAGAGGCTGGATAATTCCTTGTGTGAGATATTGTAGAAGTCATTCTTATTCAGGCATTCAGCTTTGAACTAAATGACCTTCCCACTTGGCAATTGCATAATGGATAGATGACTTTGAATTACAACAATAACAACAAAAATAACTGATATTTATAAAGTTTACATATATAGGTCATTTGGGCCTTATAACAATCATATCACATAGGTATTATCAACTCCAGTTTATTGTTGAGGAAACTGAAAATCAGAACAGATAAAATGGGTCATACAGCTAATAAGTGTCATTGGCAGGATTTGAACTGAGGTCTTTCTGACTAAGAGTTCAGAACTCCATATGCTCCACTATTCCGTCTCTACCTATGAATTACAGTGTCACTGAAAAAAAATGTCTAGATTGATGGGCCCAGGTTATCAAGATATTTAATGCCTGACTTATGTATAAATTAGATCAAATGGCATATTTGATCTGACCAGTTCAACTGTAATCATGTAGATAATCAGTATTTATATAGTTAATATGCTTAAGGATGTGTCCCAAGAGAGTTTGCATCTGGAGGTCTCATATGCTCCATTGACTCATTGCAAAACATAAGTTTTCCTTTGTAAGAAATCTTATATGTGGGACAGAATTATGAAACTATATTTCCACATTTCCATAGCCTTAATATTGCTGTTATTACTCCATTATTACCAGCATAATTATCATAAGAATTATTCAAATAAATTGTCCTCTGGTGAAGAGGTTGAATGAGTATGGAGTGGAATACAAATTTGGACTCAGAGTATAACACATGAAGATGGGAGTTGGATTGTTCCTAATTAGAGATTAGCCATCAGAATTAAGGAGCTCTAGCAGCCAGACATGGTCCTATGATCTATATGAGCTTCAAGAGGAAAAGAAAGTGCCAACTAGGAAAAAAGTCACATGATCTACCTTGCATTTTTCTATGCTCAGCAATTAAATGAAATTCACACAATTGAGATCAAAGATGCCTGGAAGCTGACACAAGAGAAGAAGGTTATATATGTCTCTGCTAAAAATCTTGACAAGGCTACAATCATTTCTGCAGCAGCAGTACAGGAGAATTGTTGATAAGTCACTTTTTAAGGAATTTTTTTCATTATGGTTGAAAATAAAACATATTTCCAAAATATAAAATAATATGTCCAAACCATTAATTTTATATGTCTGGGATTATGCTTTAATACTTTGTTTTACATTTAAAATGCCTTTACATTTACATTTATCATCTTTAGAATTTGATCAATGTGAGTCTGTCACAGATGAAAAGTCCTCCATACCTTTTAATCCTGTGCTATTTATTCCATATCTCTCCACAAATCCCCATAGAAGATCTGCCCAATTTACTAGAGATCATCTCCTGATTCTTTTGATATCTCAGGAGTATCATTGACTATCATTCTTGATAAACAGTAGATATATGTCCTTTTCCCAGTCATAAATATCATTAATACTGTCTTTTAACACTGCTTCTCCTGTCTAAGTAACTACTGGGAAAATGCTGCTGTTTGCTTAGGCACATGAAACTTTCCACTGCTCGATTTTATTTGTTAGGTTCCTCAAAGATGTTAGCATTCCATGCTTTGCAGATATATAGTATCCTGGAGTAATATTAATATTAAAGAATCATAGCATTTTATAAAAGAAATGAACCTCAGAATTTGTCTAGTCCAAATATCACTTGAAAGGAAATGTCCTCTACACCACAATACTGGCACCAAGTGATCACCCACCCTATTTGAGAAGTACTCTTGTGTTGGGGAGCCTATCATCTGTGCATATAGCCTGTTCTGCTTTTGGACAGCTCTTAAGGACATTTCCCAATATCAAGCCAAACTCTGAATAGTATAGAGCCTGGCATATAGTAGGCACTTGTTTATGGACTGACTGCTTCTCTGCAACTTTCACCCATTGCTCCCAATGTCCCTATGTGGAGCTTGTTAGAAAAATTTCCATTCTCCCTCCTTATAACAGATGTTCAACTACTTAAGGACAACTATCATTCCCAAATGTCTTTTCTTCTCCAGGTTAAAGCATTTTAACAAATGGATCCTTGTTTGGCATGCTGAAACCCTTACTACCTAATCACCCTCCTCTGTCAACATTTATGTCCTTTTTAGTTGCCTAAAATAGAATGTAATGTTTAATGAGATAATGTACATAAAGCAATTTGCAAGCCTTCAAGCACTGTATAAATGGCACTCTAGATATGGTCTGGTCATGACAAAATACAGGAGGATTGTTACCTCCCATATTCAATTCAGTTCAACAAATATTTATTAGGCTCTTAGTATGCCTCCTCTGGACACTATACATTTCTTCATGTATCCTAATTGCATTAGCTTTTTACCCATTCCACTTACTATTACCCAGTTAACTTATATTAACCTTGCAATTCATTAAAACCCCCAGATGTTTTTCTTTTTAAAATCGATTTCACTGATATTTTTGTTTTTATATCACCTAGATGTCCTACCATATCCCTCCCTACCTCCCATTCTGGAGAGTCATACCTTGTAACAAAGATGCTTTTTTAGAGAGAGGGAGGAGAGGAAAGGAGAAGAGAGGAGAGGAGAGGAAAGGAGGAAAGGAAGAGAAGAAAAGAGAAACAATCAGCAAAACTGAAGAACATTTCAGGAAAATATGATGTCAGGTGCCGTATTCCATACCTGGAAACCCCAACCTCAGCAAAGGATCAAATGGAGATACAGTCTCCTACTTCTTCTTTGAGACCAAGCTTGTTCTTTAGAATTTCACAGCTTTTAATTTCCATCCTTTTGTTACTCTTTCCATTTACATTGTTACAGTCATTGTACATATACTGTTTTCCTAGCTCAGTCTACTTAATTTCGCATCAGTTCATGTAAATCTTTCCATTCTTTCCATTTTTCTCTGCATTCAACATGTTCATTGTTTCTTGCAGCACAACAATATCCCATTACATTCATGTTTCACAGTTTGTCTAGCTATTCCCCAATTGAGGGTTATCTATTTTGTTGCTAGTTCTTCACTTGCGCAAAAATGCTGCTATAAATATTTGGTCCCCAGATCTTTTTCACAGGAACTGTTATCTGGCCACAACCTCCAAATCTCTCTGTTCATACAATTCATTTTACACTTTAAGACCATTAGAGTTCTGCATTATTTCCCTATTGCAATCCATGCCTTTGTTATTGTTGGTTGTTCAGTTGTGTCTAACTCTGTGATCTCATTTAGGGTTTTCTTGGCAAAGATACTAGGATAGTGTGTGATGTCCTTCTCCAGCTCATTTTACAGATGAGGAAACTGAGGCAAACAGGGTTAAGTGACTTGCTGTAGCAGCAAGCACCCCAGTATCCCCAGGGTGGCTGCCAACATAGGTTCTTAGATCTGCTTTTGTAAAGGAAAGCAACTCAAAATCAGTGAACAAGCTTACTTTAATCAAACAAATATATATTACCTAGTTCAGGGGGAAAAGGTCAGCATCCCGAACTTCAGAGTTACAGAACTTACAGATCAAACAGACAGGCTTCCAAACTGTCCAACCATTATATCAATACCAAATCACAGTTACCAGAGAGGGAAGCATCAACATCTGGGTTTTCAAAGCCGGGGGCTCTCAACAACGGCTTCCCAGAGTCTCATCTGGTCAAATCACACAACACTTCTCAAAGTGAGCCCCAAAGCAAAGCCTCAAATCAGGGATTATATAGTCTTCTCCTGGCTCAGAGAATGTAACCACCCTCTTGACCCACTGCCCAATCACACAGCATCAAGGTGTGGTCATTCCTGAAAACCAAGCCTCCTACCATAGGCTCCAATGTGACCACATTCAGCCTATTAGGGGGCAGAGTATATTTTCAAATCAAGGAAGGTTCTCAGAGTTACTTAAGTCAATCAAAGTCTCTTAAGCCAAACAAAGGGCCTAGGGGGCAGGGAAGATCTTCAAATCTGCATTTCCATTACACTTGCCCAAAATCACACAGCCTATGTCTGAGGCCAGATTTGAACTCAAGTCTTCCTGATTCCAGGCCCAGTGCTCTATCCACTGCCACCTAGCTGACCCATTTTGTTATTACTCAGCTCTTCTAAGCATTATCTGTCTGTAATACCTGCCAAAGATACACATGCACTAAATCCATGGGCTGCACATCTAGGCAATATGCATTTTTCATACAGTTGTTTTTTTTTCTACTTAATCTGTTTCAAATTGCTGCTCTGGTTTTGTAGTATTTGGGTCCCTGACAAAATTAATACCATTATGCCAGAAGATAGGAACGTTTAGAGAAACTCACCATTGAATAGCAATCCTCCTTTTGTTTGGACACTGTGTAGGATGGCTTTAATGACACTGGCAGCCTAAGTGGGTGAATATAAACTATGTATATAGAAAAAAAAACATGAAACAAATAAGTAGGAGTTCATTATTTACATTACAAAGGTACAGAAGATTCACTAGAGGTTTCCTTTAGATATTGTAGCTCTATACATTTATACAGATCCCTGCCTCTTTTGGGCAGCCTGTGACTGGAGGCAGAGAAATTTAAGTTAATATGTTAGGACTCTCAACCAAAGAAAAGCCAGGATGAAGTGAAATCATCTCTGAAACTGGAGCATAAATCAACAAAGGAAAAAAATCACATTTTCAAAATGTTATTAACATTTTTCAGGAACACAAACATGGCATAAAGCCAGCATATCTACAGTCAGTTTAAAACTATGGGGAAGATAAAAATTCTCCCTCAGAAGCTTCCCAATTTGAGAGAAAATTTCTCCCAGCCCCATGCAGCCCTCCTGGGACTTTTTCAACAGTCCAACCTCAAAAACATAGAAATTCAGACTGAATATATACTAGGCAACTTTAAATCCTAGTTCTTTACCATCGCTATTAATGTAGTGACTGTTTTCTATTATCAGTGAATCAAATTGTCCAGTTCAGACAAAAGTTACTCTCCTTTTCCATACTAAAAGACTTTTTTTAAACTACTGAGTCCCATTTACTGTTGGCTGTCCTGGCAACTGACACATACACACACAAAGTCAAGCTTGTGTCATACTTTATCATTCAACTCAATACTATTTTAAATTATATTTAGTAAAGAGATATTGAATACAGATTCTCTGTATAACATAAACCACTTGATCATTTTTTTTCCAGGAACCTAGAATCAAAACTTAAGTTCTAGAGTTGCCCTGGGGCTTTCAGTTTCCTCACCTATATAAGGGGCCTTTTAAAGTCTCCCCTACCAAGGGGGTTTGCTATAAAAGTTAAATACTGTCATGTTGTTTAATTAATACTTGCAAAGCTCAACTTAGACATCTTAGAGTCTTTTCCCCATCCAAAAGCTGCTACTGGCTTCCCACTAAATTATCTTATGTTTATCTGTGTATATTTGGAATTTCATTATTTTGTATACTTATATATGTTATGATTACTTATTTCGTATACTTAGATGTGTGCGCCACGTATATCTTAAAAATGCCATCTTTCTTTGTGGAACGTAAGCTCCTTGAGGGAGGTTGTTTTTCTTTGTATCCTTAGCACCTAGCACAATGCCCAAAATATTGAAAGTGCTTAATAAATGTTTAGAGCTTGGTAACCACTATCTGAGAGCAGACCATTCCACTTTCAGTAACTCTAAGTCTTAGAAAGTTTTTTTCCTGATTATCAAGTCTAATTTTATCATTTTGCAGCTTCCATTCATTGCTTATTTTGTCCTGCATGGTGAAATAGAACAAATCTAAGCCCTCTTCTACAAGTCTTCAAGTACTTGAAGAAAACTATCACACATTTCCCCTCCCAGTCTACTCTTCTCCAGGCCAAATATCCCCAGTTCCTCCAAAATGTCTTCATGTTACATGGACTTGAGGCCTGCTTGTACTTATCTGGGCATTCTCCAATATATCAACATCCTTCTTAAGCCATGGTGACAAAAACTGAACATAATTTTCCAGAGGAGGTTTAAAGATGGCAAAATCAAGTAGAGTTATTACCTCCATATACCTAGAAGCTAGTAGGCCTCTCTTAATACAGGTCTAGATTAAACTCACTTTGAGGGCTTCTATATTATACCACTGATTCATATTGAATATACAGTGTACTAGATTAATCCCTATGCCTTTTTTTTAACAACAACTGTCTAATCACATCTCCCTCATCTTATACTTGTGAGGTTGGTTATATGTACCCACTGTACAACTTTCCAGTTATCCTCATTGAAATTTATCTTCTTACATACAGTTCAGTGCTCTAGTCTATTGAGAGGTTTGGATCCTGACTGTCATTCAACATATTAGCTATCACTCCATATTTTATGTCATTTGCAAATTTGTCGAGCAGGTTATCTAAGTCCTTACCTAAGCTCTTAATAAAATTAAGAAATACAGGGCCAAGTACAGAACCCTAGATTCCTTCATCAAAGTTAACTCCTGCATGTTGATGTTGAATCATCAGCAATTACTCTGAGTCCAGCCATCTAGCCAGATATGAATCCATCTGATTGTATCATGATCTAATGCATATCTTTTCATATTTTCTACAGGAATAGTATGAGATATGTAGAGCCTATATCAGATTGTATGGCGTCTTGGGGAAGAAGGAGGAAATTTTTAAACTTAAGGAAGTGAATGTTGAAAAGTAAAATTAAATTAACTAATAAAAAAACAGTATGAGATACTTTATCAGACACTTTGCTAAAATCAAACTCTTGGCCATACCAATCCCCTCACATCCTATCTTAATATTCCTGCCAAAAAGGGAAATTATATTAGTCAGGCATGACCTGTTCTAAATATTTTTATATTTAATTTCTATTTTATTTTTCTCAATTACATGTAAAAATTGTTAACATTTGTTTTTAAAAAAATTTTGAGTTCCAAATTTGCTCCCTCCCCCCTTTCCTCCTTGTGAAAGCAATTACTTTGATATAGATTATATACCTGTGCAGCCATGCAGAACATTTAATGACCTGTTCTTGATAACAGTTATTCTAGTTTTTTATACCCACTGCCCCACTTTCTCGATGCTTGTCAACTATTTCTTTAATAATCCATTCTAATAATTACCCAAGAATGGCAATCAAAAGTATTGTAGACCTTTCGTTTTGGAAAACTGGAATATTTTCTTTTCTTTAATTATGAGGCACTTTTCTAATGATCTTTCAAGAATTACTAATAGTGTCTCAGCCATAATATAGTTTGTTGTTATTTTGAGGTTTCCCAAACTTTCCTGGTTATTATGAATACAATCATTAGGGAAAATAGCTATCTTTTGTGAGACCAACTCTGTGGTCTTTTGCTTTTTTTTTTTTTTCTTGCCAAGTCCAAAGTTTTTTTTTTCCTCAACTTTGTCACCAAAACAACTTAGTCATGCCCAACATTACTAATCGATACAAGTGAAATGCTTTCATAATTTAATAGAGTGGATAAAGCCCAGATGCCTAACAGGTAAGGATAAATCATTTTGGCCTGTGAATCACAGTTTTATCAGAGACTCAGTGGGATCATAATGTATTCTTTCAATCTGCTCCAAAGGTAGTAGCAGGAAGCTATTTTATAGATTTCTTGGTAATCTGAGCTGATGTTATACCTGTTACAGGACTTTTCCAATAAAATAGAAACACAGCAGGATAAAAAAAGATACAAATGGTGTTTTTATACTAGTCAATAAAAGCATAACTCTGTAGTAATGGAAAATTTGTTCATGAATTGTGAAGTATCAGGAGCTCAGTTGGTGTGGTATTAAAATAATTTGTGTCCCACCATTGGAACATTTTTTAACGTGCTGGCATGCACCTTTAATTTCCTAGATCTTCTGTGATAGCTTTCTCTTCCCTTTTGGGGGCAAAGATGGAAAAAAAGGTAGTCACCAAATTCAATGAAAGTTATTAAGAAAAAAATGTATCTTAGTCAACTATAGATATCTAATCAAAATAGCTGTTTGAATGGCTTTTTCAACTACTTTACAAACTTTTACTCTTATCCAGGGAGAAAAATTTCAGGCTATTATCGAAAAAATCAGTTTGTATTTAATTCTTGCCATTTAAATAAATGGAAATGAAACATTTTCATGCAAAAAGTCCATTCCAAATGTGGATTCATAACTCTTCAGTGCTTCCAAAGTTACATGTTGACCTACATAAAGTGAAATGCAGAAAGGGGGTGAGATGAACTCAGATGAGTCAAGAATCTGAAGTCTGCATTCAGAGAAGGCTGCATTTTGATGTAGCTCTTGTACCCTGGTCTAGGGAGAAAAAATAATAATAGCAATGGTAGAAATATGTGACATTTATATAGCACTTTAAATATAGCAAAGCCCTTTACATGCAATATATATTTAATAACTGTCATTTATATAATGATGTAAAGGGTATTTCTGTGCGTTACAGAATTAAATAAAATAAATGTAGAGCTCTTTGCAAACCTTTAAGTACTGTGTAAATGTAACTTTATGTTATTATTATTATTATTATTATTATTGTTATAGCTATTTAGATGGAAGGGACCTCAGAAATCATCTGGTCTAATGTTCCCCCTCATTTTACCAATGAAGGAGATAAGGCTCACAGGTAATGAGATGATAGATTCACCTAGGTGATGTAATTCAAAATCTAGCACTCTTTCCACTGAGCGATGCGCGCGCTCTCTCTCTCTCTCTCTCTCTCTCTCTCTCTCTCTCCTTAATTCATTTGCTTCTTACAACTCAAGTGAGCCAAGAACTGCTGGCACATTGTTTAGATGCTAGCACTGGAAAGATCAAAATGTGACCATTTACACAAGAGATATCACCCCAGTCTCCCCCACTTCAGCAGATAAAGATATGATACAAACTAATATTAATTTCCCTACTAATATTCAGATCTATGGATGGTGAATGACATCCATTTTACTGAAGTCTAGTATTTATATCCTCAGTAATGAGAAATTAAATAATGCTGTTTATAAGTCAGAAGAAGAGATTTCTTCTCTCATTGAGGACACATTGCCATTTTAGTGATCCCAAGACTACCTACTATCACAATTAATTACAATTCTTTATCCTCATGCTTAACATGGGGATAAAAATACAACTGGGGCAAGAGAGCATACTAATAAAAGATTCAGAGAGGATACCTCTTAGGTAAATGTCTTCCCTGCCATGCCAATCCAGTCTTTCTTAACTTCACAAGACTTTTAATAAAGCCATCAGATAGTTGTATTTGAGAAGTGGGTACTAGCTTTTCCCCAAGAACAATCAATAGCAGACAGGTAAATTTGAGCCAAGGACAGATAAATTCTTCCTGTGTGTTGCCCTTCTGTTGACTTGACCTGACACAAAGTATAAGTCTCCTCACCAATCATTTTTATATGATGAGAATGCTTTAGGTGCCTAGGAGAATAGATCATGAAGATGCCCTCATAAAACTGTACTGCATTTTGGAGTGTTAATCAATATCACATACCTTATTCCCTCTCAGTGACTGAAATTATTCATTTAAAAACTTCTCTTTTTTTCCTTTTCTGTGGACTTCTTTCTTTTCCTTTCTTCTCTTTCATCTGGCCCATTACTTTAGGTATTAAGAGTATAGTGATTCTGCATTCAGGTATAACAATGCCAAGGGAATAAAATTACTTCAAAGTCTCTGCTCTACAAGATGATAGTGTTTGCAGTGTTTTTGGCCAGTGGAAATAATGCCATCCAGCTTCAGAGTGTTTACACGTTTAACACACTGTTGAAAATACAAACAGGAGTGGAGTGTAGTCAACATGGCACTGCAAACACATTCAGTACCACACATGGATAGAACAGCTCCTTGCTCAAGGGCAGAGTTTTGCTCTGCTCATTAGATGAAGCAATCTCCACTTTGGTTAAATAGCTTGACTGAGACTTTTCTAACCTTTTTTATTTTTTAATCAGTGTTAGATAGATCTTGCAGGCTGAGTGAACTCCCATGAATCTAGGCACACATACCATGTTTCTGTGTTCCCTCATCCTCATGGATATTTGGATAATTCAATGAATTCATGATTTCATTGTGTATGGGTATATCCTCCAGAATTCTACAAAGATTAGAACCCACCCATATCTCTTCAGCCTCTATGATTCTTATCACCCTGGGAAGTTATTAGAAATGATCTACTAAAGTGTTTTAGAATTATCTTACACACATCCAGTGGAACAATTACTAATTGTCTTCTTAATTAGGCTTACCATATTTTGTTTTGTTCTCTTTGCAACCTATTTCTTATAGGACCATAGGATATGATGCTAGAAATAACCTTAGTTCACTTAATCCAAAATCTATGATTTTTTTCAAGTAAGTTCTCAAACATTAGTCCATAGAGGTTTAATCCAATGACTTGTCCAAGGTAACATAGTTAACAAATGGCTGAGCCAAAAATTCCCCCAGGAGTCCTCAGTCTAATGTTTTGTTTACTCTAGTGTCAAGCAATCAACAAACACTTATTAAGCATCTATTATGGACCAAGTATTATGCTAGTAATTCTAGTTTCACTTGCACTAATTATAACATTCACACTATTAGGTGGTTCAGAACTTTCTTTGAGATTACCATCCATTTGTATACCCCCTACCTGGTGCATTAGGGAGGTCCTATAATTTTCATCTTTAGCTGATTTTTTTTCTTTTTCTGTAAGCTGCTTTAATAGAATAAAAGACTACCTTGCTGCCTCAACAGAATGAAATTTTAATAACTTGCAAGACTATATTCCAGGAGCGGCTAGGTGGCGCAGTGAGTAGAGTGTTAGCCCTGGAGTCAGAAGGACCTGAGTTCGGATCCGGCCTCAGACACTTAACACACACAGAAACAAAAACCTAGCCATGTAACCTTGGGCAAATTACTTAACCCCAATTGACCTCCAAAAAAAGACTATATTCCTAGACATTCTTTTTTTACTTTTTGGAGGGGAGAGAGCAAGGCAATTGGGGTTAAGTGACTTGTCCAAGGTCACACGGCTAGTAAGTGTTAAGTATCTGAGACGGGATTTGAACTCAGATTCTCCTGACTCCAGAGCCAGTGCTCTATTCATTGTGCCACCTAGCCACCCCCCTAGAAATTCTTATACCTAGAAGAAGGAAAGTAGAGAAGCATACTTATGAGAGATGGTCTGGAGTAAGAAAAATCTGGGCTCCCACTTCTGATATATACTGGCTACATGACTATCAGCAAGTCATTTAGTCCTCAATTTGAAGAATGGTTGCCCATTTGGATTGTGAGAAGTTGTATCCTCATAAAAAGCTCCAGACACAAAAGAAATCACAGATCTAGACATTTTTAAAAATCCAAAACAATTATCCAATAAGTTTACATTATCTTCATGAGTTACTCAAACCTTCCTCCTGGCTAATTCTTTTTTTAAAAAACAATGAGCAAAAGGATAGCATAAACCTCTGTCTTATGGAGGACCCAACATTATATCATTAGCTAATGAATGCCCTGATGCCTTAGGCTGTGTCTGAACATATAGAAATTAATTTGGAAAAAAATAGCAAGGCTTAAAATTCAGTTGAATAATTGCCATTTTTAAGCAGTCAATTTCGAAAACTGTCATGTAATACACTTGCTAAAAATTCATGGTTAACTGAATTCTAACCATTTTATTTTTAGTTTTGGTTCTCAGAACAGAGTGTGTATAGGCATATTTATTGCATAGAATCAATTGTGAAAAGAGTGAAATTTGTTTTTCTATCTCTATGTCCCCTCTCCAATTCACTTGCACTTCTGATTTCCTTCTCTTACTCCTATCGCATCCATGATCCTCTACTGTGGAGCTCTTTCTGGCTCTGTACTATCAGACAATAATGACATCACTTGGACAACAACAATAATATCTGGCATTTTTTTGTCATTTTAAGATTTACAAAATGCTTTAGAAATATTATCTCATTTTCTCCTCACAACAATCCTGAGAAGTAAGTGCTATTATTATTATTTACAGATGAGGAAACAGAAGTTAAAGGATTTGCCCAGGATCACAACTAAGTGGAGATTTGAACTCAGGATTTCTTGATTCCAAGTCCATTGCTCCATCTCCCCTAAAATGAGAGGACTGAACTTAGTAGCCTCTTCCAACTGAAAATTGATAAACTTATTTTTAGATACAGAAACTAGTATTCAAAGTAACTGAGTCTTGCCAGTCACGTAGCTAATTAATGAACAAGTAAGGTCTAAAATCCAAGTCTCTTGACTATTACCTCTTATAAAGAAACACCGTTTACAAGACTACATCCATTTGGGTTGAGGACCTCAGTGGTGCAGGAGGTAGGAAGCCAATAGGATTATAAGGAAATGAAAAGTGACAGTGATTCATGGGAAGAGTGGAGGATTTGAAGACTTCATTCAATCCAGTTTGAAATATTTATTAAGCAGCTACCTGCTATAAGTCAGTATTTCATTTCAATAAACATTAATTAAATGCCTACTTATGCAAAGCACTTGGTCAGATATTAAAGTTATAAAAATGAGAAATTATATAATCCTTAATGTCAAGGCGCTTATACTCTAAAGAGAGGCTATATCAAGGAGATAAATAAGTATGCGTAAAAGGAAGAATGTTATCATTCCGTTGTTTCATTCACGTCCAACTCCTGTGACCCCATTTGGAGTTTTCTTAGCAAAAATACGGGAGTGATTTGCCATTTCCTTCTCCAGTTCATTTTACAGATGAGGAACAAAGGCAAACAGGGTTAAGTGACTTGCCCAGGGTCACATAGCTAGTAAGTGTCTGAGGCCATATTTGAGCTCAGGAAGATGAGTCTGCCTTACTTCAGGTCTGGCACTCCATCCAGTGTACCACCTAGGTACAATCTACTGCAAAAAAGAGTTCCAGATAAAACACTGAAGAACACTGGATATGGGAACCCTTTCACTTGGGGAAAGGGAAAGAGATTGATGGAAAGCATCAAAAAAGCAGTGTCACTTCAGTTGCTCTTGAAAGAAGAGGTGAATTTTAATTATGGGAAAACTAGAAGGAAGCTATTTCAGGCATGGAGTTGGAAAAGTGCAGAACAAGATTACATTCTCATCCTCTGGTCTCTAGCACTTTAGAGACATTTCTGGTAGAGTATCTCCTTGATAGAGTATGATCTTTGGTATGATGCATATTATATTGGACTAGGAGTCAGAAAGACCTCGGTGTAGAATTTAGAGTATGATCTTTAAATGATGTCGTAAGACATAGCATATAGGTATAGGACATTAAGCTAAACTTTCATAGTAGATAGGGTATTAAAGCCCCATCTCAAACAATTATTAGCTGTGTGACCCTAGACATGTCATTTAATCTTATTGTGTCTCAGTTTCTTCACCTGTAAAATGAGGGGATAGGACTCAGTGACCTCTTCCATTTCAAAGTCAGTGTACTCTTCCATTTTCAGAGAAGGAAATTCATGCCAGAGTACCTGAGACAGGAATGACTGGAATCAAACTCTTTCTGTCTCTAAGGCCAACCTACATCCACTATTCCTACCATGATACAATAATAAATTTGCATAATGAAATCTCCAAACAGAAACCCTGATTAAGTACTTAAATTGTGTTAGTTCATGCCTCAGTCATTTTATTGTTTGAAAAGTATCATCATGAAAATCTCCCAATTTGCTCAGAGGCTATAATTGTCTGTAATTTAGTTTTATTTTTTCAAAAGACATCTAACTTCACACTGAAACTTCTAATGTTTGCTACATCTGTACATGCTGATGAAAGTTCTTTCTACCCCTCATTCCATGTTTTAGACAAACCCCAAATGTCTCTTTTTTAAATCAATGAGCAATTATTAAAGGCCTCTGTATGTGACCCTGGCCTAAGTGTTATAAGAGAGAAAAATCTGCAACAGCCACCTGACCTCAAGTAGTTCACAATCCCTTATGGAGTCTCTTCTTCCTAACAACTGACCACTGTTTTAAAAAAAAGAAAGAAAGAAAAAATGTGACTGAGAAATTCTGTGCTTTCATTATAGCCCTGTGTTTAATCTCCTGTATGGAGTCTTTGATGCCTAAAGAAGGATGAACTACACCTGAAAGCTTTTCTACACTCCTTACATTTATAAGGTTCCTCTCCAGTATGAGTTCTCTGATGTTGAGTAAGTGATGAGCTCTGATTGAAAGCTTTTCCACATCCATTACATTCATAGGGTTTCTCTTTAGTATGAATGACATGATGTCTAATAAGGACTGAACTATCACTGAAGGCTTTCCCCCATTTGTTACATTCATAAGGTTTCTCTCCAGTATGAATTTTCTGCTCATCATTTCTTTTTTTTTTTTTTTTTTACTTTTTGGAGGGCAGTTGGGGTTAAGTAATTTGCCCAAGGTCACATGGCTAGGTTTTTGTTTGTGTGGGCGTTAAGTGTCTGAGGCCGGATCTGAACTCAGGTCCTTCTGACTCCAGGGCCAGCACTCTACTCACTGTGCCACCTAGCCGCCCCCCTCATCATTTCTTATAGTACAAGTGTATTCCAACACAATCACACAACACAATTTGTTCAGCCATTCTGTAATTGATGGATATCCCCTGAATTTTTATATCTTTGCAACAAGAAAAGAGTTGATATAAATGCTTTCATGCATATATATCCTTTTCCTTTTTTATAACTTTATGGATATAGACCTAGTAGTGGTAGGGCTAGGTCAAAGGGTATACATGGTTTTATAGCCCTCTAGGCTATAGTTCCAATTTGCTCTAAAGAATGGTTGAATCACTTCACAACTCCACTAACTGCATTAATGTCTTCTTTTCCCCATATTGCCTCCAACATTGGTCATTTTCCTTTTCTGGACTGTTAGCCAATCTAATAGGTATGAGGTAGTACCTCAGAATTGTTTTAATTTGCATTTCTCCAATCAACGGTGATTTAGAGTATTTTTTCATGTGACTATATATAGCTTGATTACTTCATCTGAAAACCATTCATATCTTTTGATCATTCATCAATTGGGGAATGCTTCTTATTTTTATACATTTGACTCAGTTCTCATTTGAGAAATGAAGTCTTTATGAAAGAAACTTGCTTCATTTTTTTTTCACAGTTACCATTACTAATTCCCCCCAACCATTTAACCCCACCCCATCCAAACCCATTTATTCTATGCTCTCTCTTCCTTTCGCCCTTTCCCTCTTCAAAAGTGTTTTGTTTCTGACTACCACCTTCCCCAATATGCCTTCTCTTCTATAAGCCCTACTACTTTCTTTTATCCTTTTTACCTCCCACTTTCTTATAGGGTAAGATGGGTTTCTATACCCAACTGAGTATGTATGTTATTCCCTCTTTGAAACAATTCTGTTAAGATTTGAGTTCACTTACTTCTCTCCCACACTTTCCCCATCTTCCCTTCCACTATAAAAACTTTTCTTGTCTCAGTTATGTGAGATAATTTACCCCATTCTACCTCTTCCTTCATTTTCTCTCAGTGTATTCCTCTTTCTCACCCATTGATGATATTTTTTTTCATATCATCCCTTCATTTTCAATTCACGGCTATGCTTTCTGTCTCTGTATACTCCTTCTAACTGCCCTTATAATGAGAAAGTTCTTATGAGTTAAAAGTTAAAAGTGTCTTCTTCCCATGTAGGAATGTAAAGTTTAACCTTGTTAAGTACTTTATAACTTCCATTTCCTATTTATCTTTTTATGCTTTTCTTGAGCCTTGTTTAAAGTCAAATATTCTATTCAACTCGTGTTTTCATCAAGAATGCTTGAAAGTTCCTTATCTTATTGAGTTTTCTATTTTCCTGCTGAAGGATTATATTCACTTTTGCTGACTGAGTAGGTGATTCTTGGTTGTAATCCTAGCTCCTTTGCCCGCCAAACTATCATATTCCAAGCTTTCCAAATCTTTAATATAGAAGCTGCTAACTCTTGTGTTACCCCAACTGTGGTTCCATAATACTTGAATTGTTTCTTTTTGGATGCTTACAATATTTTCTCCTTGACCTGGAAGCTATAGAATTTGGCTATAATATTCCTAGGAGTTTTCATTTGGGGATGTCTTTCAAGAGGTGAGTGGTAGATTCTTCCAATTTCTATTTTACCCTCTGTTTCTAAAATATCATGGCAGTTTTATTTGATAATTTCTTGGAAGATAATTTCTGGGCTTTTAATCATGCCTTCCAGGTAGTCCAAGAATTTTAAAATTCTCTCTCTTAGATCTATTTTTCAGGTCAGTTGTTTTTCCAGTGAGATATTTACATTGTCTTTTTTTTTCTTTCTTCTGGTTTTATTTTATTGTTCTTTGATTTCTCATAAAGTCATTAGCTTCCATTTGATTAATTCTAATTTTTAAGGAATTATTTTCTTTAGTGAGCTTTTGTATCTCCTTTTCCATTTGACCAATTCTACTTTTTAAGGGATTATTTTCTTCAGTGAATTTTTATCCCTCTTTTTCCATTTGGCCAATTCTGCTTTCAGAGCATTCATCTTCTTGTTGGATTTTTATATTTCTTTTGCCATTTGGCTTATTCTGGGGTTTTTTTAAGGTGTTATTTTCCTCAGTATTTGTGTGTATGTGTGTCTCCTTTAACAAGTTGCTGACTCATTTTTGATGATTTTATTGTGTCACTCTCATTTCTCTTCCCAATTTTTCCTTTACCTTTCTTACTTGATTTTCAGAATCCTTTTTGAGCTCTTCCATGGCCTAAAACCAATTAATATTTTTTCTTGCAGTCTTTGGAGGTTGGAACTTTGACTTGACTCTGTTATCTTCTAAGAGTGTGTTTTGATCTTCCTTGTCACCATAGTAACTTTCTATGGATAGAATTTTTTTCTGTTGTTTGCTCATTTTTCCAGTCTATTTATTGACTTTTAACTCTTTGTCAAAGTAGGGCTTTGCTTCTAGGGTGGAGGGCACACTATCCTAAGTTTCAGGGGTTTGTGCAGCAGTTTTCAGAGATACTTCTAGGGACCTGTAAGTTTTCAGTTCATCTAAAGTTGCCTGATCTCAGGAGATGTTTGTTTAATACTCTTCTGGTCTATGAGTGATCATAAGTATTCTTTTCTGCCTTGAAACTGTGAGCAGGTCCCTGCTCCAAAGCAGCACAAACTCTGGTGTGCTAGTGTGCCTCCTTGCCTAGGGACTATAACACAAGGCTGCATCCCAGCTCTGAGTATGGGCAAAGCAACAGAGTCCTGCCCCCCAGTGCCAGCAAAGAGACCCCTGTAATCTTCTGATGAGTTGTTCAACCCCCTTACCATCTCTGGGTTGAGAGCTACAGAAGCAGTTGCTGCTGCTGCTCATTCAATGGCTCCCAAAGCCTGCTCCTGGGTTGCTGAGTCCCAGTCTACACTGGCCCTACCTATGCTGGATTGCATTCCACTCTTACCCACATGCAACAGACCTTTCCTACTGACCTCCTAAGTTGTCTTTGGCTAGAAAATTATTTCACTCCATCCTTTTGTTCCTTCTACCACCCTAGGACTTCTCTTATGGCATTGTTTAAAAGTGTTAAAAGGGATTTGGGGGAAAGCTCAGGCAAGTTGATTCTTTTTCTCTGCCATATTGCCCTGTCCTGCCTGCCCAACTGATTCTTGACAGAATTTTTGAAGTAGACTGAGGACAGTCTTAAAAACAGAACTAGTTTAAATATTAATCCTCTGTTTGTTCATACTTAATGTATTTTACTCATGTTAATCTACATTGAAATATCACTTGGATTTAACATTGAACTTAACAGGAATCTATACACAACCATCAAATATTTAGGGGATGTTTAGGAAAAGTAATTGGTGAAACTCAAAGCTACTATTTGTTCTGTTTGATTCATGTTTACCAGGTGGAAGTGTTAGAACAAAATAATACATCAGTGCTCAACATTCACTAATGCTCTTTCTCCTTATCAATATATTATCTGCTTCTTATCCTTCTTGTAATCATCTTCTAAGATAAAATATAATAATTTTTCTTTGAATTAAAATTTAATTTCTGAATTTTTAAAAATTTTCTTTGACAAGTATCAGCTCCCTCATTTCCCACTTAACTAAACTATTCTCATATCTGCTTCTCACCTTTAATTTGTCTCTTCCTTCAAGGGTACCCAAGTATTGTTCCAGAGGTGGGAGGGAGGATTTATAAAAATAGAAATGGAGAGTAAAAATAGAAATTGACTAGAAGTCAGAACACCAGTCTCTGCTCTGCTGCTAACTTAAACGTATTCAAAATGTTACTTAAACCCTGATCTTTAGCTGACTTACCTACAAACTAGAAAGTAGTCATTCCTATCTACCTTCTATGGCTTTGAGGAGGGAAAAATGAGATAATGTATGTAAAAAATTCATAATACATTATATAAGTAGCAATGATTTTGTAAGGTAGTTTTAAATTTTAAATGTATAGGTTTAAAAATAAAACAACCTTATGACTTTATAATTTATGAAAATAACTAAGAATTCGCCTAATGAAAGATATTCCACAAATGGCAACTATTTCCTGATTTGTGGTCAGATTGGCATTAGTGCTTGCCAAGGTCATTAACTGAAATATGGCTTTCCACTTAACAAGACCATACCAATTATCACTCTTTCCAATGGATCCACTATAAATCCACAGAATTTTAGCTGCATTGAAAAGTATAGCTAAGAAATTCTTTTTATTATGATTCATCTATTGATGACTTCTCATCAAGTTCTCTTCAGAATTTATCTTGACCCATTCTACTCTTTTACAATTCCCAAATTTTCCCACACACACTCTCAAAACTTGATCTTACCTCTTACTTGTCTTCAAAAATCTATACCATTGTCATAAAAGTAGAGTTGGAAGGAACCTCAGAAGAAGTCATCTTGTTAAACACCCACATTTAATAGATGAACAAACTGAGGTCCAAAGTAACTCTTTATCCACCTCAGATCATATACTCGACAGTGATAAGATCTAGGACCACTGACCAAGGCTTCTTATCCCTTTATAAATTCTCTCTGCTTCCATCTCTACCCTCAAAATTTTCTGTATTGTCACATATTCGTTTATCTCCCATTTTCCTATCACAGAGAAGGAGAATGAGTATACTTTATCCAAAAGAAATAAGAATAAGTAAAATCACAAAATATAAAAAAGTAAAGAATAAGTAAAAGTGAATGTATATAATTGTATATTAAGAAGGTAAACTCAAGCAAGAAAATCCAAGAATCAGAGAGAGAAGCATCATAGAGATTATATGGGAGAAGATCAACAGTGAGAAAGACAGAATCAATTTTGTAATTTAAGTATCCATGAACTTAGGAAACAGATTATAAACTTGGTACAGAGACATACCATAATAATGATGAGGAACTTCAATTATCCAGACAATCCACTGGAGTTCTTGAACTCTACCAAAAGCGGAGCAGTGAATAACCTTTCCTTTAGTGACAATTTCATCCTTCAAAAAGAAAAGGAAGCAAGAAAGGGGAATTCTGTTTTATAAAAGAGTCTCGGGGGTAGAGCCAAGATGGCGGAGTAGAAACAGCTCATCCAAGCCACTGCCCCCAGATTCTCCCCAAACTATGTAAAAGGGGACTGTGAACAACTTCTGGAGCCCCAGCACCCACAGAACGACACAGAGAAGCTAACCTCCCACTGAGGACAGCCCAGCAGCCCTGCAGGAAGGACCAGCGCAGTGGTCTGGGAGCCGGCAGCGCGCAACATGCAGAGCACAGGAAGCGGAGCCGAGCGGAGCCCAGGTCTGCCTGAGCCGAGGTTTTAGCCCCAGGGCAGCAGGGCCAGCAGCCGGCTGGAGGAACCCCAGAACACCAGCAGCCTTGGTGACTCCAGAATTATCAACATAGACATGCCTAGGACAAAGTAAGAGGTTAGTGTCCTGTGGACTTTGGGACCTGTATTTGGGGAAATGGGTCGGCTCCCTCCCCTGGGGGCTAGAAGCCACTGAGGAGACACTCCATTTGGTAGTTCTCAGAGGCAGCTCTGGCTCCAGGCCTGCAATTAATTGTAGGGAGATCCAGCCATCAGTCTTGGGGGGTAATCGCTCTTGCTTTAACCTCCCTGGATCTGGATTGTGATCTAGGGTGGAAGTCGTGGGTGGGTTTACAGCTTGCCAGAAACGGAAGTGGCCCCCCACACGTTCGGGACGAAAATTCCTCTATCTGGCCTTAAAGCCATAGTGTGGCAACAAGCCCAAAAGTCAAGTAATTAAGTGGCAACATGCCAAGGCAAAGGAAACAGAAAACTGCAACCCTAGACTCCTATTTTGGGGGCATAGAGCGGGAAAAGGACTGTGAGGTCAGAAGTCCTGCTCCAAAAGCCCCAGGGGAAAACATGAGCTGGTTGCAGGCCATAGAGGACCTTAAGAAGGACTTTAAAAATCAAATAAGAGAAGTGGAGGAAAAATTGGAAAGAGAAATGAGAAGGATGCAGGAAAAGTATGAAATGAGGGTCAACAGCCTGACTGAGGAAAACAACACCTTAAAAAATAGACTAACTCAAATGGCAAAGGAGGCCCAAAAGGGCAATGAGGAGAAGAATGCCTTAAAAAGTCGAATTTGCCAGATGGAAAAAGAATCTCAAAAGTTCACTGAGGAGATTCATTCCTTCAGAGTTAGACTGGAGCAAATGGAAGCTAGTGACTTTATGAGAAATCAAGATGCTGTTAAGCAGATCCAAACAAATGAAAGATTAGAAGGCAATGTGAAATATCTCATGGGAAAAACCACTGACCTGGAGAATAGATCCAGGAGAGACAATTTAAAAATTATTGGACTACCTGAAAGCCATGATCAAGGAAAGAACCTAGAAATCACCCTTCAAGAAATTCTCAAGGAAAACTGCCCTGATGTTTTAGATCCAGAGGGCAAAATAGAGGTTGAAAGAATCCACCGATCACCTCCTGAAAAAGATCCCAAAAAGAAAACTCCCAGGAATATTATAGCCAGGTTCCAGAATCCCCAGATCAAGGAGAAAATACTACAGGCAGCCAGGAAGAAACAATTTCAATATTGTGGAAACACAATCAGAATAGCCCAGGACCTGGCAGCTTCTACACTGAGGGATCAAAGGGCATGGAATATGATATTCCAGAGGGCAAAAGAGCTGGGAATGAACCCAAAGGTCACCTACCCAGCAAAACTGAGTATTTTGTTTCAGGGGAAAATATGGTCATTCAGTGGAATAGAGGACTTTCAAGCATTCTTGAGGAAAAAACCAGAATTGAATAGAAAATTTGACATCCAGACACAAGAAGCAAGAGATGCCTGAGAAGGTAATCAGGGAAAAGAAATCAAAAGGAACTTATCAAAGTTGAACTATTTACATTCCTATATGGAAAAGCAATAACTGTGACTGATGATATCTTTCTCACTATGAAAATAATGGAAGAAAGGTGTTGGCATATGAAATGATGTGATATGGCAGATAAGATTGAATTTGTTGGGAAGGGAGAATACTCAAGGGATGAAATTATGAGGTGAGAGAGGAAAGCGGCAAGAGGAGATGGGGAAAGACAGGGTAGGGTAAACTATCTCATGTAGAAGAAGCAAGGGGAAGTTGTTGCAAGGGAGGGGGAGAATAGGAAGGGAAAAAAAAAGGCAAATCCACATTCTCATTGAATTTGATTCAGGGAGCGAATGACATACATACTAAATGGAATATCTCAACCTGCAGCAGAATAGGGGAAAGGGGGATGAGAGGAGGGATGATTGATATGGGGGGGGGGCATCCTTGGGGGGAGGGGAGGTTAGAAGTACCCACTATAGAAGAGGGACAGGATCATGTAGGGAATGGACCAGGTGGGGGGTGGGATGAGTGGGAGGGAATTATAAGCAGCCTTGTACAACATATCTACTATGATAATGTTTTGCATAGCTAGACATGTACAACATATACTGAATTACTTATCTCCCAAGAGGGAATGGGTGACAAGGGAGGAAGGAAATGGATCTGAAATTTGAGGTCTTGAGATTAAATGTTTCAAATATATATAAATACTATTATTAATACTCTTTTGCTTGTAATTGGGAGATAAGATGTGCAGGCATTGGGATACAAAGATTCACCTTCCTCTAATGGAAAAGTCGAAGGGGGTATGGGAGAAGGTATGGGAGAGATCAGATTGGAGGAAGCGATATCTTGTGGGACTGCTATTCTGGGAGGTTGGGTAGGGGAATAACAGGGGGAAAATGATTGTAACTCAAAATCTGGAGGAAATGAATGATGTAAAACAGAAGTTAATAAAGCATTTGTTTAAAAAAAAAAAGTCTCACCAACAGGAAGACCCTGCTTGCTAGAGTAAATATTACAAGAACCTTTTGGGGAAGAGACTCCTCTCTCTTAGAGTTTATGATAAGGAGACAGAAGTCTGACATAATTCAGATTACGTCCTAGAATTGAGGAGAGCAGATTCCAGGGGGCTCAAGGTAAGAACAGATAGAAGGATCCCCTGGATGCAGCTCTACAGAGACAGTCAGCTAGGAGGAATGGGAATGAAATTCTCGAGGGTTGCCCATTATAATTATGATAAGGAAGAAAAGCAAGACTTTGATGAAGAAACCTCTGCGGCAGCACAGAGAAATCACCGACCAACTTGTATTTTGAGGATGAAGGCAAAAACGGATAATGGCAAAAGCATTAAATTCAGGGCGAGTTGAAATAAGCAAGGAAAGCTAAGGACAGCAAAATGTTTTTGTTTTGTTTTTAACTATTTAGAGGAATAGGAGAATTAAAGAAGGTATGTATAGAAACTCTACTTGGAACATTTGAGATACTGCTAACTGACAGAGAGAAGCAATTTCTTATTTAACTATCTCTCTCTGCTAAGAGGAATTGACTTTTGAACTGAGAACACAATTAAAAGGACTAATAAAGAGTTAATACTCAATATCAGTAAGGAGTCAGTGAAAGAACACTTAACTGCTCTCAGTAAAGTCAAATCATGGGGCCTTGGTACTGAAATAACTGGTAGGTGAAACACTTTCAGTGGTATTTGAAAGATCAAGGAAGGTAGGAAAGGTCTTATAGGGCTATAGAAGCACAAATGTTATACTTTCAAAATAGGGAAGGGGATAGACTCAAAAATAAATAATAGGACTTTGAACTTGATTCCAATTCCTTGGGAAAATCTAGATTATACTATCAAAGATATGGTTAATCAATATTTAGAAAAAGGGGGTGATCACCACAGAAAGCTACTATGATTTCTTCAGGATTAGAGTAACCTAATTTCCCTTTCAGGCAGGATTATTAAGTAGCTCACAGGTAGGGAACCTGTGGCCTCGAGGCAACTTACGGTGTTCTTGGGTATGGCCTTTGGACTGAGTCCAAGTTTTACAGAACAAATTATTTTATTAAGGGGATTTGTTCTGTGAAGTTTGGACTCAGTCAAAGGGCCACACTCGAGGACCTACAGGGCAATATGTGGCCTCGAGGCTACAGGTTACTCATCCCTAAACTAGATCATTGGAATTCTGTACATAGTTTATCTCAGTCTGTTCCTGTGAATAATGTGGGGAGATATGGTCTACATGACACTACAGTTACAAAGATTTGCAACTGGTTGTATGGCAGTTGACAGGACTTTTTCTGGAGAAGAAAAGATATGAGGATTTTAGTGACCTTGCAAACTCAACATGAGTCCACAGTGTGATATAATGGTCAAGCAAGCTAAGATAATCTTAGGTTTTGGTAAGAAAGGCATAGCTTTCAGAATAAGGAAGGGATAGTCCCAATGTACTATGCCTTGGGGGAAAAATCACCCTTGAAGTATTGTATTACATTCTGGGTATACATCAAGATGGTGATCAACTTTGAAAACCTGACACATGAGCATTGGTTGAATAAAGTGAGGATGTTTAACTTGGAAAAGAGAAAGTGATCCATTTTGGTTGGGAAGTGAACAAAGTGACATTGTCTTTGAACACTCAAAGGTCTCTCATATGAAAGAAAGATTAATGCTTCAGGGTGGCCATATGAGAGAGAAGTAGAAACAATTTGCAAAAGAGAAAATTTAGGTTTGGTAAAAGGAAAAAAAAACAATTAGTCTTATCCAAAAGTGGAATAGGTCACCTTAGGAATTAATTGGTTCTTCCCCACTGAAGATCTTGATACAAAGTCTGAATAATCAGTTGTCTGGTATATTGTGGAAGGGACCCTGTTACCCTATTTCATGTACAGGTCAGACCTCAACTGCCTAATGAGCTCTCTTCTAACTTAAAAATTTTGAGGTTCTATCGAAAAATACCTGTTATTGCTTCCAAAGGTAACATATTTGTCTAATTGTGCTTAGTCTTAACTCTACTAGAACCTTTTTCTCTCAATTACTTCTCTCTAGGAGTCATTCTCTGCTTCCTTCATTGTCTTTTCACAATCAAATGTCAATGAGCTTCTGTCACTCTTTACTTTTTTCTTGTTTCTTTCTCTAGATAATCTTGCCCACTCCATAGCTTCAAACATTATCTTCTATACCTCAATTATCTCTGCTGAGTTTTGATATCACATTTCCAATTCCTATCTAGACATTTTCTCTTGAACATCAAATGGACTCCTGAGACCTCCATGTGTCCAAATCAACCCTCATCACTTTGACTTCCAAATGAATTCTAACCTCCGTCTGTCCCTTACTTTTATTCATTTTGATTGTTGCAAATACTGTTGTGATTCTTCTTAGAGAAAATAATCACAGATCAAGAACTAGAAGGGACTACAGACATCATCTAGTCCAACCCTCCCATTTTATAGATGAGGAAACTGAAGCACACGGAGGATAAATGAATTTTCCAAGATAACAAAGGAAGTGCACATCAGAGATAGAATTTGACCCTGGGTTCCATGACCACAGAGCCAGTGCTTTCATCCATTGTGCCAGTAATAAACCTGTTCAAATAAATCCCAATATGTTCTAGCAGCACTTCTTAAAACTGTGAAGCATGACCCCATATGGGGTCACAAAAACATTTAGCAACAGTATAAGTGTTCTGAATGTACAACAACCAAAAATTAATTAAAAATCAAACAAGTAATGAATCCGAGATGTTTCCAACATTGCTTTTCCAGGTTGCATCTTACAACTTCACTACAGCCTTGTTTCTAAACACAAAGCAGTGCCCTTTGCACTGTGCATGCCCTTAGGCCACACAACATCAACAAATGCTGCTGAAAGGTGGGAAGGAGTCATAGTGGGAAAAGTTTAACCCCTGTTAGAGTGTCTCTATGATATCTGATTTCTGCTGAAACCACTTGGGATGAACAACTTGTTTTTAAACTCATCTCTATTTTTCTGTTGACTCTTGTTTCTGGGTGTGATTTCTGGTGTTCTTTCTCACCACATTTATACTCTCATCCACAGAAATTGTATGAGTAGTTAGTTCTCAGGTAGTTTCCAAGTATTTAAAATATAGTGCAGCAAAAGAGGATCCCACTGGACATAATTTCCTAAACAACGTCCTTTCACAGTGCAAGAGGTAATTATTCTAAGGTGGTAGAAGGCAAATGGTTTGGGGTTGATTGAAACTCTCTCCATATTTTGCAAATATATATTTTAAAGTTCTGGTAAACTTTCGATTGATTAATATTGCTGATACTTAGATTATCACAAAAATTTCAATCAGTCCGACTACCAGTTCCTACAGATAAAGTATCTGTAAGTATTCTGTAAATGATTCAGTGCTTTGATGGTGAGTTGTACTTCATGAAACCCCTCCTCCTTCAAAAACAAAAACAAAAACAAACATATCTTAGCACGGACAAACCTCTAACTGCTTTGGGAGGAAGGGATGTGAAAGCAGATCACTTAGGTATACCTGCAAACAACCACATGCCATCCTAGATGAAAAGGGAATTTCAGGACAGAGAATGAGTTACAAGTAGCACTACTTCTGAAAGTATCCAAAGAAATTTGAAAATTATTTTAAAAGTAAGCAGAGACATGCAAAGAATCTGCCATTTTAGCAGTGTGGACACCTTTCTTTATATGTGGGGACTTCCTTCACTTATGGCAGGAGAAGCCTTCAGAGATTATAACTTAGTAGGTAAGTCAGAGGGAAACACATGAAAAAGCTAAATGATTGACAAAGTTCTTGAAGCTGATGTTAGGATAAGGATTTGAACCCAGATCCTCCTTACTCTGACACACACCTTTTATCTACCATGATGGTATGCCAGTGAGAGACAAGGAAACAAAGAGAGAAAGGAAAAGTGAGAGGGGAGGAAGAGGGAGAGGGAGGGATGGAGGGAGGGAGGGAGAGAGAGAGAGAGAGAGAGAGAGAAATAGATTCCATTTTATATATTTTGGAAGAGTATTTAACATAGTTTCTTTTGTAATCCTATGTATTTAAGAATACACACACACACACACACACACACACACACACACAAACACACACATACACCTAGGTTAAGAACAGTATTCCAAATAGTTTCTAATTGTTAGTATTCTTCGCCTGCTTATTAGAATGGTAATGTATGAGATGGTAGGAAAATTACCTAGAATGCTTGAAAATTTGAATCTAAAAACTTTAAAACTTGTCCCATATACAAAGTTGATCAATGAATCAACAAAATCTTCATTAAGTATGTACTTTGTGAAAGTTGCCAGGGAGAATAAAAAGTAAGAAAGGCCATGGTCTGTACATGCCAGACCTATAACCATGGGTATCACTTCACTTTTCACATCTCTAAAATGAAGTAGCTGAAATAAATGATTTCCAAGTTGCTTTAAAAAGACTTGACTCTTAATATCAATTTTATTGGGAAGACCAACTCATAGTTGAGGCAACTCTGTCATAATTGACCAGAAGACTGGTTTTAGAATGAGGATGACCAGGATTCTGCTTGCTCCTGACCCTAGTTATTTCACCTTGGTCAAGCCATTTAACCTATATGGTCCACAGGCAACTTCCTAGTGCTTTTCTTTATTTTTTAAAATGCTTTATTAACTTCTGGTTACATCATTCATTTCCACCAGATTATGAGTTACATTTTTCCCCCATTTTTCCCTACCCACCACCCCAGAATAGCAGTCCCACTAGATATCCCCTGATCCAATCTGCTCTCTCCCATATCTTCTCCCATACCCCCTTCGACTTTGCCATTAGGGCAAGGTGAATCTCTGGGCCCCAATGCCTGGACATCTTATGAAACATTTAATTTTAAAATTTCAATTTTCAGATCCATTCCCTTTCTCCTCTGTCACCCACTCCCTCTGAGAAGATAAGCAATTCAGTATGTGTTGTACATGTATAAATGCAAAACATTACCATAGTAGATATATTGTAAAAGACTGCTTATATTTCCCTCCTACCCATCTCACCTCCCACCTGGTCCGTTCCCTACTTTGATCCTGTCCCTCTTTGATAGTGGGTACTTCCAATCTCCCCTCCCCCCAGAATGCCCTCCCCTCCATCATCCCCCCTCTCATCCTCCTTTCCCCTACTCAGGAGAGTGAGTGAGGATAAGATATTCCATTTAGTATATACGTGGTTCTCTCCTTGAGCCAACTTCAATGAGAATATGCTTTTGCCTTTTTGCCTTCCTGTTCTTCCCCTCCCCTGAAACTACTTCCCCTTGCCTCTTCTACATGAGATAGTTTACCCTACCCTGTCTCTCTCCATCTCCTCTTGCCACTTTCCTCTCTCACCTCTTGACTTCACCCCTTAAAAATCATCCCTTCCTTGGGGTGGCTAGGTGGCCCAGCGAGCAGAGCGCTGGGCCTGGAGTCAGAAGGACCCAAGCTCGGATCTGGCCCCAGACACCCAACACACAAACAAAAACCCAGCCACGTGAACACGGGCAAGTCACCCAACCCCAACTGCCCTCAAAAAAAACAAAAAAAGAATCATCCCTTCCCATCAAATTCAACCTGTGCCCTCTATCCATGTATACCTGTGAACATATGCCATGTACCCTTCTTCAATTATTTTCATAATGAGAGAGGTTTCATCAAACACAGTTATTGTTTTTCCATGTAGGAATGTAAATAGTCCAACTTTGATAAGTTCCTTTTGATTTCTTTTCATTGATTACCTTCTCAAGCATCTCTTGCTTCTTGCGTCTGAATGTCAAATTTTCTATTCAACTCTGGTTTTTTCATCAAGAATGCTTGAAAGTCTTCTATTCCACTGAATGACCATATTTTCCCCTGAAATAAGGTACTCAGTTTTGCTGGGTAGGTGACCCTTGGCTTCAATCCCAGCTCTTTTGCCCTCTGGAATATCATATTCCATGCCCTTCGATCCCTCAGTGTAGAAGCTGCCAGGTCCTGGGCTATTCTGATTGTGTTTCCACAATATTGAAATTGTTTCTTCCTGGCTGCTTGTAGTATTTTTCCTTGATCTGGGAGTTCCGGAGCCTGGCTATAATATTCCTGGGAGTTTTCTTTTTGGGATCATTTTCAGGAGGCAATCAGTGGATTCTTTCAACCTCTATTTCCCCCACTGGGTCTAAAACATCAGGGCAATTTTCCTTGAGAATTTCTTTAAGGATGATTTCTAGGTTCTTTCTTTGATCATGGCTTTCAGGTAGTCCAATAATTTTTAAATTATCTCTCCTGGATCTCTTTTCTAGGTCACTGGTTTTCCCATGAGATATTTCACATTGCCTTCTATACTTTCATTTGGTTTAGCAGCATCTTGATTTCTCATAAAATCACTAGCTTCCATTTGCTCCAATCTAATTCTGAAGGAATGATTCTCCTCAGTGAGCTTTTGAGATTCTTTTTCCATCTGGCAAATTCAGCTTTTTAAGGCATTCCTCTCCTCATTGCCTTTTTGAGCCTCTTTTGCCATTTGAGTTAGTCTATTTTTTAAGGTGTCATTTTCCTCAGTCAGGCTGTTGACTCTCCTTTCATAATTTTCTTGCATCATCTTCATTTATCTTCCCAATTTTTCCTCCACTTCTCTTATCTGCTTCTTAAGGTCCTCTATGGCCTGTAACCAGCTCATATTTTCCTTTGAAGCTTTTGGTGCAGGAGTTCTGACTTCACTGTCTTCCTCCTGTCCCATGCTTTGATTCTTTTTGTCCCCAAAATAGGAGTCTAATGTTGAATTCTTCTGTTTGTTTTGCTTCCTTTGCCTAGGCATGTTGCCACTCAATTACTTGACTTTTGGGCTTGTTGCCATAGTAGAATTCTGCCCCCAGTCATGGGAGCTTCTGTCCCAAATGCTGGGGCTTCCTCAGCTGCCGGAGGTATTAGTTAGGTGCTGAAGCTTCCACAAACTCTGGCAAGCTGGTCACATACCCCAGGACCTCTACCCTAGACCACAATCCAGATCCAAGAAGGCTAAAGCAAGGGTGATTACCCCTCAGATTGGTCACCTGGTCCCCCCACAGTCTGCAGGCCAGGAGCTAAAGCTGCAATGTGGCACTGGTTCTGCTGAAGCATCTCAGAGGCTTTTCCCCCTGGGGTAAAAGCCAATGTTCTCCCCATTACTGGTACCAAAGTCCACAGTACAGTGACCTCTCACTTTGTCCTTGATATCTATGTGTTGATAATTCTGGAAACACCACAGCTGTTGGTGTTCTGGAATCCCTCCAGCAGGCTGCTGGTCAGGCCTGCCCTGGGGCTAAAACCTCTGGCTCATACAGGGCTGTGATCTGTTCCCAGATTGATGAGCTTGTGCTCCCTGCTTGGCTGCCAGGCTATCCTCAGTGGGAGGTTAGCTTCTCTGTATCATTTTGTGGGTTCAAAGTTTATTCAGAGTCCCCTTTTACATAAATTGGGGAAGGTGGGAGCCAGAGCTGCCCGGGAGTCCTGTTTCTACTCCACCATCTTGACTCTGCCCACTCCACTTTCTAATAAGGAAAGAATTATGGGTGGTAGGAATTTCTCACACTAAGGTTAAGAACGTAACATTTTTCTAATGTGATGCTAAGTGTTTTTTAGAAAATGGAATGGTTAGGTGAATTCCCTTAGTGTGAAATAGGTTCTTTTCAAATATATATTATTTGACAATTGTGAATATTAATTCATATTAATTCAATATGAATAATCATTCATTTTTATAACATTTTAGTGTTTATAAGTTGTTTTCATCACAACAACCTTAGAGTAAGTAGTATATTATAATATATTATATCATATTACAAGTAGGGAAATTGAGTCTCTGAGAGATTAGGTGATTTATCTGGGAATACACACCTAAATGTTGGAACCAGGACTTGGGCTGAAGATTGTCTTCTGTAGTATCATTTGAAATGTGAAGGTGCTGATTTAACATGTTCTTGTTTAAAAATCATCACTTAGAATGGGTAGTTCTATGACTACATCAAAGAATCACTCTTTAGATTTGACTTGGCAAGTACATCAGTTGGTGTCAGTTATCAGAAATGGGGAATTTCATGTAAACCCTGTTTGCATTTTCAGAAAACTGAAAGGACTGTAATTTTCAGCTTGGGCCTGCAAGCTAAAAGCAAGCATCACCACATAGAGTGGCTTTTATCTTCCTTGGTGAGTACAAATTTCCTTTTTACTTCCTTTTATTCTGATTTTAAAACATTGCTTTCCATTGGAGAACTGAACTTTGTGTTTGTACTAATGCAGAATCTGGGTACTGTTCTTGGGTTACAGATTACAAGAACCAACTGATTACAGTGTCAAATCTCATTTCCCAAGAAAATCATTTGTTCCCACGTTCCTAAGATACCAGTTTTTATTCCTTTGGAAAATGATCCCAGTTAACTATCTCTAAAAGAAATAGTAACAATAATTAAAGCAGTAACTATTTATATTCTTATACAACCTTCCTATCTCAAAGAAAGGCAATGTACTTTCCACGTTTGACAGGGTGATAAATGGTATAAAGGAATCTATTCAGTAACTGAGGCTAAAATGAATGGTTATTAAGAAACCTATAAGAACAATACAGGACTATATAGGACTAAAAAGAAGATCTTATTTATTTCTTATTTACTTCATATAAAATATATCTACTCTTGGGGCGGCTAGGTGGCACAGTAAATAGAACACTGGCCCTGGAATCAGGAGGATCTGAGTTCAAATCAAGCCTTAGACACTTAACACAAAAACTAGCTGTGTGACCTTAGGCAAGTCACTTAACCCCAATTGCCCTGCCTTCCCCTCTCCAAAAAAAAAGGCAAAAAATTTTATATATATATATGTATATATATATGTATATACATAATATATAGAATATGTATGTATATATATAGACACACTGTTGATGGGTTTCCTTAACTTATATCTGTCTTCTGTAGTAGAAAGATAACCAATTTTGCAAAATTGAACAATAGTTTTAAATCTGTATTTTAAATATGTTCTACCATTTCTTGTTGTTTAATCATTTGGTCATGCCCAACTCTTTGTGACCCCATTTGGGCTTTTCTTGGCAAAGATGCTGGAGTGGTTGGTTTGCAATTTCCCTCTCCAGCTCATTTTACAGATGGCAAAACTGAGGCAAATAGGGTTAAATGACTTGTCTAGGGTCACACAGCTAGTGAATATCTGATGTTGGATTTGAACTCAGGTCCTCTTAATTCCAGGGCCAGCACTCTATCCACTGTACTACCTAGCTGCCCATCTACTCTACCATACCTGTTATTATTTATTAATTATATGATCAAGCTTAAGCCCAGAGAACAGCTAAGAAAATGAATCTACCTCCCCTCTTTGCAGAGGTGGGAGACCAGGGGTGTAGAATATTGCATATACTATCAAACACAATTGCTGTTGTGGTAAGCTTTTCTAAATTTCTTTTTATTTTTAAAAAATCTGTTGACTGTTCATGGTAGAGGTGAGGGAGGGATATATTCAGAAATAAAGGTGATTTGAAAAAAACTCAATAAAAATAAAATTGAAACAAAAAATTTGAATTCACCTCAGAAATATAAGAATAACTAAATGTATGATGATGGACGTATCATGTAGCACAGTAGTTGGCACACAGTAGACATTTAAACACTTATTGACATTTCAGTATTATGATGCAAACTTGAGAAGGCCTTTTCTCTAAAATTAGCTTCCTAGTTCTCTTCTTAAAAGCAGAGTTTCTACCTTTCCTTATCTTCAGAGCTATAAAGATGTCTTACTTCACCATTTAAATGAGATGACTGCTATTTGATCTCTAAGAACACTCCTCACCATGTAAGTGTCCCCTTTATTATGTCAGCACTTGTTTATTTTGTGCTCTGTTCTAACCTGGGGGAACTTAGGTTTTTGAGTCCCAGTCCAGGCCTTCCATTTCACCATGATACCTCACATGGTGTACAGATGTTAGTAATCAGCTACAGGATCATTTCTGTTTTGATCTGTTTTTGTAAGTGTGCCCTCAACTTGAGCCATTGCAGAGTATCAGGTACAAAAAGGATACTCTCAGACTACAGAAGGTAGCAGTAAATAAAAACAACAAACTATATTCATTTAAAACTGTGACTATGCAGGACTAATAGATGATTAGGTAGTTATTTGGGCACCTCCATTAACATAATAACAAAATCATATCATTTAAGTTTAAGATAATTGACTAAAATTTGAAATGGAGAAGAAAAAGGATTCCAGGGTCCTAAGACTACTTACAGAAAATATTTTGTGATCTGAGACAAGGAAACACCTGAGAAACTAGAAAGGAGGGAAGTGAGAGCCAAGGTGATGGTGTGCCATAGACTTTGTTAAAGAGAGCGGGAAAGGCATTGCTGCCTTTTGATTTCTTGAGGACACAGGGAAGAACTTGTGCTAATTACATTATGCTTTCATAATTCAAGTCTCCTAAATTCCCTCTCAACATTGCTGTGACACCCCCTCCCTTCCACCTTGAGAGGTTAGTTTGAAAAATGCTATAGTAGCAATGCTATGCCCATGGAGAAATATGACAGAATAGATGCCTTCTGATAGCATAGGAATAAGAGCAGAGATAAATAAAACTCTCTGTCTCTCTCCTTCCTCCTTCCCCTTCTCTCTCTCTCTCTCTCTCTCTCTCTCTCTCTCTCTCTCTCTCTCTCTCTTTCTCTTTCCCTCTCCCCTCCCTCCCTCTTCCTTTCTCTCCCTTTCTCCCTCTCCCTCCCTCCCACTCTCCTTCCATTCCCATCTCCCCCTTCTTTCTCTCTCTCTCTCTCTCTCTCTCTCTCTCTCTCTCTCTCTCTCTCTTTCTCTTTCTCTCTCTCTGTCTCCATATATATGTATACATACACACATACATATATATATATATATATGGATATATGTCTCTATTTACATATACCTATGTATAAAATTAAATTTTCTTGGGCAAGTTGTCTGACTTCTGTGGGCCTTGGTTTCCTTATCCGTAAAATGAGGAACTGGGCCTAGATGGTGTGTAAAGTCTCTTCTGGCTCTCCAGTCCTGTGGTTAAAACAAAGAGTAATTCTCAACCAGTAAATATGTGTGCTACATATCAAAGTGGAAAATCATTTGAAGAAGGATTCAATGACTCCTTTGGTCCTCTTTTCCTTCCTCTACTCTTGGAAGGTCTGGGATTTGTTTGTATTATCATTACTTTTGCCTCCATTTCTATTTTCCCTTTTCAAATTATGGGCTTGCATCAAAATCTCATATTAATTGACCTCTCTGGACCAAGAGCTAAATTGCACACACTCAAATTCTGACTTTATGGAATCATAAAGTTATAGATGAGAAAGGCCTATTAGGTCATGTTCTCCACTCTTTGCTACCACCAAATTGTTCCCTGATGTTAGCTTTCCTCTTAGCTAGTTTTAAATGTCTTTAGTGATGCTGCAATTCAACCACAAAAAATAATAACAACAATATTCCTAACAACACTGCATTGCAATAACAAGTACCTTTATTTCAGGAAGATCACATTACACATCAGATATTCTGACAGATCCTACCTTTGAGTCAATTACTCCACAAGAGTAAAGTAGATCCTTTGGGATGCATATTTCCAGTAGGACAGGTAGTTTTTAGTAAATGGCACCCTGGCAAGCCATCAGAAGTGGAAAACATTAAATGGTAGGGACCCAATACCTTATTAAAAGTTAATTCATTTCCCAAAGGTGGCTACCTCCGAAATGTGAAATGTTCAACTCCTAAGTGAAACTAGCCCAGATTTGGAAAATGATTCTGAAGAATAATATGACTCATTAATATCTATATTTTTATATATCTCAAATATCTAAATTAGTAAATATTAAAAATAGAATCTACAGGAAATATTTTCATGAAAGGAACAACACAAATTTGATTCCAGAGCTACAGACCAGCCAATCTTATCCAAGATCAAAAAGAGTCAATCCCGAGTTCACAGGAATGCTTCATAAGGAAAAGATCTAGTTGACTGATTTTTCTGTTTAATTGACTGTTAGTCTGCTAAACAATACAATTATTTATGTTTTAATTCTTCTTGTTGAAAATATTCCTAAAATGGATTAGCCCACTTTCCTACCTTAGAAAGTATACTAATGAAAAGAACTTAATCTTTGATTGAAGATATTCCAATGCCCAAGGTCATTCTTGTTAATATCCATTTTCATTATATAGTATATAGAAAGTGAAGACTCTTGTCAAAATACACCAAACTAGGACTGTGTGAGAGATCAAGATGTAGAGGATATAGAAGCTTTGGGCTGAGGTCCAATTTAATGAAGATTGTTAATAACCAATAATTATAGCTATTTAATTTTAGCTCACCTCAGTTTCTTCCTTATCACTCTTCTTTCTTTTTCCATTGAATCCTTCAGGCTTTGTGTTGCTGCTTTGCCAATATTTGCATATCCTTTCTCCCCAACCTACCACTGAATACTCATTCATTCTACAATTTTCCCTCTTCCTCATCCTTTTCCATTTATTTTGGCTTCTGTAGTTCCAATTCTGATTTTTCTCCTAAACTCTGGACTGGTACTTCTAGTAGTATGGTTGACAGTTCATTTGGCTGTCCAGTGAGAACCTCAAGCTTAACATGTTCAAAACTGCGTTTAGTTTTGCCCCAATTCTGTCCCTCTTTCTGGCTAACGTATTTCTACCAATGGCATCATCATTTCCCCCAGTCAGTCATGCTCCAAACTTCAGGGAGATTATCTCCTCCCCCTTACTTCTCCATCAGTGGATACACCCTCTCATTTCTATCCCTTCAGCATATATACCATTCCTTCATTCCTATTCCCACCACTGCCACCTGAGTATAAGCCCTTATCATCACTTACTGAGATTGTTAGCATAGCTCCAAACTGTTGTCCCAGCTTTCTGTTTATTCAGTATCTTCCTTTTTGATGAATCTTCACAAAATGTTATAAGATATAGTGATTATCAATTTACAATCTAGTGATTATCAATTTACAGAATATAAGATATGGAAATGACCCTAACATTCATCTTTTACAACAGTAATCTGTTCTTTATAATACCTCATCAAGCCTCCACTTGACAATTTTCAAAGTAAAGGAATTTATTGTCCACTGAAAATTCCAATACCACTTTTGAATAGATCTAGCTGTTAGGAAGTTTTTCTTCATATTACCTCCAAAATCTGTCTGTCTCCTCCTACTTGTACTTCTAATTCCATCACCTGAAGATAAGCAGAACAAATACTTGTGGACAGCTATCATGTCACCCCATCTTCTCTTCTCCAGATTCTCTAAAGCAAAGTAAGGTATTAGTATATTATATCTGCCTAATAGATTATGAGATACCCCCTAGTTTGCAAACAAGTATTATCTGCGAAAAGTTATATTAAACACTTTGAAAACTTTAAAATGTTATATGACTTTCACTTGTTATTTACTGATATGAAAGTGATAATAGTGATGGTGATGGTGGTGGTAGTGGTAGGGACTTTGTCTCGTCTTTATTTCTTAACCAGAACGTGATAAGGCATTCTCCACAAGTAAGTGCTTAATAAATAATAGTTGAATTGAAATGAATTGGTTTCACCAATCAGTTTTATTCCAGCACTAACAAGATCAGGTTTTTATAGCTCCTTGGTTCACTTACCAATCATAACATCCTTTCTCAACCCTGATTACACAGTTGCAGTCATGATGGAATGAGAATGTGGGAAAGTTTAACAAATTGATTTATGTTATGGCCATGTGAAACCCATGCTCTGCATGTTACTTCCCATATTGCTAGCATTGGAGGGAAGGGGTTTGTGATTGCAATAGAATGAAGACAGAAAAAATGGCATTGTACCACAAACACAAATAGCCTTAGCCCAAGTCTAGCCTGTAAGTAATTACTTTACTCTGATCTTTTCCTCTGATTTACACTTTCATTGCTCCTTATTTTCCCTCTTCTCCCATTCTCATCCTTTATCCACAAACTTCTAAAGAATCATAGATCTCAAGGACCCAGGGAGGAAGGGCACCTCAGGAGGATGGAGATAATAAGCACTAATTAATCCTCTACTGTCTGCTAGGAAGTATGCTAGAGTGTTTTACGAATATTATTTTATTCCGCCAAAAACCCTGGAAGGTAGGGGGCATTATCTCTATTCCATAGTTAAGGAAACTGAGACAATCAGAGGTAAAGTATAGTTGCACAGAGGTGGTTTTGAACTCAGGTCTTTCTGACTACAAGCCCAATATTCAGTAGAGTGTGACACCGAGCTAGCTGGCTTGGAACCATCTAGTGTAATCCTTTCATTTGACAGATTCTCGGGGATTTGCCCAAGGTCACAAAAGTAGTGAGAGAAGCTGAAATTCAAACTGTGACTCCAAAGCAAATGTTCTTTACCCACCATCATGATGCCCTAAGGGCTTTCAAGTAATATGTGGAAGACTTACCCTGTACCTACCAACCTCCTTCCCTTGGTACAACTGATAAAAATACCACGTTCCATTATGAGATGCATCTTGTTGAACTAAACTCTTATGTTGATCTTTAAATTATCATCGACATTATTGCACATTTTATATACTCACACAATATATGACATTATACTCATGCAAGAACAGAACTCTGATACCTAATTGGATTGTTCTATTAAGAAAGTCTCTTTTCCCTGACTACTCACAGGTTGATAAAAGAGTTAGACCTAGATAGTTACATTAAATATTTGTGTTACAGAATAATAGAGCTTTAAAAAGGGAGAAAATTGGGATAAAGGGAGTATTAACTATTGAGGAGCAAAAGAATGAACTTTTATAACCATTAAACGCCACTTCCTTTATGTTGTCTCCTGTTTATTCACTGCTTCTTATTCTTTTGTTTTGGGTTTTTTCCCCAGTTATGCAATATTTAACCTTCATGTTGTGAATTGTACAAAAGTGAGAATTTTTCTTTTTAAGATAAGATAAGCACAAGCACATTTATTTCTTATTTTTCATGAGACCATGAATTGGTTAAATGATTCAGCTGCCTCTGAATGTGGAATAGAATTGAGTTCTGGAGGAAAAAAAATTGATTGCCATAACAAGGTCTACTGCTAAACTGAACATATGTTGCTCATAATGTCACTTTCTAAATCAATGAAATTATCATTATAGAACATGTCGACAAATTAGACATGTAAAGTGCCGGCTGTATGTGGGAGAGATGTAATTTGGCTCCATAAAAAGAAATTAAACAATAAAATATCAATGACAGATGTAGTTAGCTAAAGGTTTTGAGGTTTAAATACCAATTTGTTGGGGGGAGAGGGAAGATTATGTAGCCCAAATCAGGGTTCCAGATAAAAATACCAACCTTCATCGTACAAGAAAATTAAGCTTTTGGACAAGATATTTGAAGACCTTAGATGTGCCCTTTATTTAAGTATACTGTCAAGTTCTCAAATTTGCCAGATCTAAGAAATGGGGGGGGGGGAGGTTGACTAGATAAATAATAAAAGTAACTGGATATTTAATTCATTCCTGTGATCTCAAATTGTGCACTAGATTAGAATTGATGAAACCATGTTCTTTCTCACCAGAGTTGGTTTCATGAGTTTTCCTTCTACCTCATTCTTCCAGAGGGGCCAGTTAGGAAAGACACCAGTTCTCATCTTGCCAGCTGAGGTTAATTATTCCTAATGATAATTATACTATATAATTTTTCAACAGCCTTGTACATAAGCTTGAAAACTTGATCAGTGCATAATTGTTGTTGACAAACTCGTTCCTCTCCCACTCAAAATCTCTACTACGTGGACAGTAAAATTAATAAAAAGCAATCTTTTATGCTGGTCTCCCACCAATTAATGCAAACTGGTCTTAGGCGGTACTATCAATTATTACTTCTGACTTGTCTAGAAGTTTTGAAAGGGCTGATAGAATTTTGTCAACTGGAAGAGGGCTAGAGAAGGAAAGGAGTAAGAAGAGTGGTCTTGAAAGAAAATCGACCCTGTCTTCAGACTGAGTTAAGAAATACTATTCTAAAATATAGAGAGATGAAATTCAATTCAACAAGCACTTATTAAACATTCATTATGTGCAAGCTTTCTGTGCTCATTCCTGGAGCCTTGTACCTTTAGAATAGTTTTTCCAGTGATAGATTTCACTGGGAGATTTCTCAATTTTCCATTGAGCCTTCTTCCATATTATAAACCTATGCCAAGACACATACACACACAGAGTACCTGGCACATAATAAATGGCCTTTTGACTTGACACCTATATGGAGATTTGTGTAATTAAAACCTTCATAGGTTAAGATTGCTCCCCCCTTCCCTACCTGCAACTACCTTCCTTACTCAAAAGTGTACATTTTTTAGTAGACACTAAATTTTAAGAGATCTAGCATCTGTAGCTTATTCTCTAGGTTCAAATTAAAATATAGAAAGAAAAAAAGGCACTCATACTTAGGTCTTTCTACGTTGAAGCTTCTAAAAAATCAGATTCTCCTCCACTGGCTGCATAGTTACCCAGATCAACAAGAACATACAGTAGGCCTACAGTATTAGTTTCTTGTCTAAAGTCATTGAATTGATAATTCCAACACATTGCACATAGTGATGAATCATGAAAAATGACAAGATTGTCTGGGGTGAGAAAAAGTGGGGGGTCTAAAACAACTGATATTTCCTGTTGAAAAAGTGTGAATAGATCATGTCTTTGGCATCTGTTAGGGAAATATGCAACCTGGTATTTTTAAAAAGCAGTGCAAAATGAAAAAATAAAGAATGTAATATGCTTAAGTTCACATTAGGGGATCTTCATCTGTCAAAATAAACACTACAAAGAACAAAGCCTTTTTAAGGGGCTATCCCTCAGTATATAGCAAACACATATACAGCATTCAGTATGTGTCCTGTTAAGTTTACGCTTAATAGAATTCTGTGATAGCACAACTTACCACAATACTGTGACTTACCAACAGAAACCGAGAGTAAAGGGAGTTAGCTGTGTAGCAGGAAGTCCCACAGAAAAAATGTAACTCCTGGAGGGCTAGATGGAGGGAGCAATATTCTAGTATGCAGAGTGGGGCTAGGACAGCAACAGAGCCAATGGGAAAAAATGAAAGTGGGGGATAATTCTGTTCAAGTAGAAACCAATTAAATAAGTTTGAGAGAAAGGGGTCTCTTGGAATCCATAGCTTTCCTAAAGGATTTTATTAAAAATGGGGCCAAATCTTCCCCTTCCAGCCCCCAATTTCTTAGCAGAGGTGGGAAACTATGGATGTAGAACACTGCATATAATGTCAGATTTTTGATATGGTTAATTTTGCTGAACTGTTTTTCTTCCTCTCCTTTATCCTTTATCCCTTATTATAATAATTACTCTCCGGGAGGTGGAAAGGAAGAAAAATATACCTGGATATGGAGGTGATGTCAAATCAGAAGATATTAATTTTTTTAAAGTGAAGCTGGAATCTGAATGGAAGGAGATTTTTAAAATGAAAACAAAGTGGAATCAATCTAGCAATGAAACTATTGAGGTCATACTCTCTCTAAAAGGTGGGAGGGAGGGAGATACAATTTCAAAATGGATGATGGAAACAAAATGTGCTTTAGTTACAGATCATATTCTAAATAAAAGTTTCCAGATGAGTTGGAAAAGAAATACAGTGAAAAGACAATTGGACTAGAGTAGTCAAGAACCCTGGGGCTCTAATACTGATAAGATCAGTGAGTTAAATACAGCACTCTTAATCTCTGTGTATCTTAGTTTCCTCATCTATAAAATGGGCATAATAGTAACAGTTGTAATCCCTTAAGGTTGATGTGAGGGATTTTTAAACTATATATTAAATGGATTTGAGCTCTCATAATAAAAAAAAAATGTTTCGTTCTTTTATGTCTACTAAATGGTAAATTCCTCTGCAGAGGTATCTTAGGATCAGGATCATAGATTTCAGGGTGGAAGAGACATATGAGGCCAAAATTTATCCTTCTAATTGTACAGATGAAGAAACAGAGTTTTGTAGATGTTCAATGACTTGGCCAAAGTCATAGACGCAGGAAGGGTCAGAAACAGTATTTGAACTCAGGTTGTCCTGATTTCAAGCCCAGCATGCTATCCACTAAATATGGCTCCCAACCATGGCAGAGACCATGAAACAGAGAGACAAACAGACAGAGAAAAATAGGAGGCAAAACAGAGACAGAGAAAGAGAGACAGAGGGACAGTGACGGAGACATGAAGACAGAAAAAGAGATCTTCAACTAGGCCAATTGGTCCATGAGTTCCCTTTTTGTGGTCTACTCCTTTATAGCAAACATTCACTCAAAATGCAATAAAAATCAGCTTTTTTATCAAAAATAAAATCCATCATACAATACAAATAAATACAGTTTAAAGAGAGAAGGAAACTCCCAAGAGTAAATGATGTCAGCTAGCCAGGTATCAATGAAGCAGGAGAGGGGATACTAGAAAGGGGATAAATTCACCAAATCCCAATAGCAATGACACTAAGAGAAACAACAGGTCAGTGAACCATGATTATATTTAATTCAGTATAACAGCTCACCTCCATTGTAATCAACTGACCAGTAACACTAAGCATCTGTACTCTAGGCTCATCTTCTCTGGGTAGGACTCAAGAGTTCCTAGGCTTCTCCTTTCTGTGTTCTTTCTTTTTTCCTTCTGAGAAAAGCTATACTTTAGGATCCTAACCAATAAGTATCTATGTCAGAATATTCCTTATTTAAATATTTTTCCCCACCAGGACCAACATAGTGTTTTTCTCCCAAGATGTTCTGTTGATTTGGTTTGATTTTTATATGAATCTATGAAAGGGGGATTCTAGATATATTTGTAACATTTATTAAATATTTCCCATTTGCATAAATTAATAGCATAACTACATATAAGATCATAAATGTAGAGGGGATCTTAGAGTCTACCTAGTTCAGCTTTCTACATTTTGGAAATGAGAAAACTGCAGCCTATTGAGATTAAGAGCTTGGTCAGGTTATACAAGTAGTAATTGGCATAGTTGGGACTCATAACCAAATCCTTCAGTTCCAAATCCAGCACTTTCCACTAAATCCCTCTGTCTGCTCTAAAGGAATGAATTTTTTTGAGCTACATGAATAAATAGAAAATATATCAAAGCTGGCACCTAAATGGTTTCCAAGAGAATGTTTCCAAGTTTATAGTGCAAGTCAAGAGGGAAAAATTTAAATTAAAGCCAACTTTTTCAGAAGTTTACATCTTCTAACATGGGTCAATAGAAAGAGCAATAGATTTATATTCTGAGGACCAAGATTTAAATTCTATCTCTTCTACTTAATAACTTGTGATCTCAGGAAAGTCACTTAATCTCTCTGGGCCCCAGTTTACCCATATGTAAAAGGAAGGGGTTAGATTTGGTGACCTCTAAGATTTCATCTCGCTCTTAATCTTTTTTTTTTTTTTTGCTTTTTGGAGGGCAATTGGGGTTAAGTGACTTTTCCAAGGCTACATGGCTAGTTTTTGTGTTAAGTGTCTGAGGCCAGATTTGAACTCAGGTCCTCATGACTCCAAGGCTGGTACTATATTCACTGTGCCACCTAACCGCCCCCCTTAATCTATAATCTTTTGACTCATAGAGCAGAAGGTAATAATATGCTATGAAACATACTATCATCATTGACAAATTAGGGAGCAAAGTAAAAAATCGAATTTTATCAAAGCTCGCATCTTACAGATCTAGTACATTAGGAATAAAGACAGAAGTGTACTAGTGCCAGCTACTGCTGATATAAGAAAGCTGATTATTAAATTTTTAGTGTAAGCATTTATACCACAGAAATCAGCAAACACTACCAATCAGGACTTGGTTTATGACTTTGTTGATTTTTTTAAATTTTAATTTATGAAATAAAACAAGCATTTCCATAACATAGTACAATAAAAAGATGACTTTCTTTATGTTTTAGATTTAAGAAACTGATAAAAAATGTTAATAATACACATTAAACATTTTTAGAGAGTTTAGTTGTTGAATATTTACCGTCACAACCCTGGCTAAAGACTACCTTATGATGAAAACCCTTAAAATTCAATATCTGGAGTTAGATGCCTGAGAACCAGAATCAATGACACTAATGAGACCTCACACAGTGGCACCTTTGGCTTTTAGACAGTACTTGGCCTGAACCACTGTATATTATCTTAGTTTTAAATATGTCCAAGGATAGAAATTGAACAAATTATTTAATAGTTCCAGGGTGAGAGACCATTTTGATAGAGTATTCCAACATTTAAGCTATTCTTCCTTGTGTTTAAACAAACTTTAAACAAATTTTCCTAAATGCTACATCTTTGGTCAACATCCTGTTGTTTATGTCCCTGTAGATAAGGTAAATATTTGGTCAACATGCTCCTCATGATAATAATTCTTGTACTTAAGAATTATCATCACCCCTTGGCCTTTTTCCTGAATTAAACAATTCCAAATCCTTTAAGCTTATATTTGTAAGTCTGTTTCATAGTCTTTTATTCATTCATTGCCCTCCTCTGGGGCTTCTCCAATTTCTCTGTATCCTTTTAGATGTAAAGGGACCAAAGCTAGATATAGGACATAATAAAGATGAAATCATTGAGGAATGTAGAAGCCCCCTCCTCCCACCCCAACTTTTATTTTGTGTAATTGAATTCAATTCAAGAAAATATGTACCATATGCAAAATATGTGCCAAGTGTTAAGGAAAGATTTAAAGTCCAGGGAAGATTTGGTCACTGGCACCATGGAAATTATAATCTAGTACATCTACCCAGCACTTCTGCTACTATACCCTAGTCTAGTTGTTTTTTTGTTTGTTTGTTTGTTTTAATGATGTCTAGGTATTTTGGCCCACTGTGAAATTCAGACTACTTTTCTGCATTCCTCTTATCTAAGAATTCTTTTCCCACATTGTATGTTTTTCTTTGTCTGTTGTACTGGAACATGGACTATTCCATAGAAACATTGTTTTTAATGTATTTAATGTATACAAACCACATATCTCAATAAATTAAATATGGGTATGCATGCATGCAGGAAGTTAGTTGACACTGTGAAAAGAGCACTGTACTTGAAGTCAGGAAGACCTGAGTTCAAATCTGGACTTCAAAACTTCCTAGCTGTGTGACCCTAGAAAAGTCATTTAACCCTGTTTGCTTCCATTTCCACATCTGACAAATGTACTGGAGAATGAAGTGGCCAAACACTCCAGTATCTTTGCCAAGAAGATCCCAAACGGGGTCATGTAGAGACAGACACAACTGAAACAACTGGACAACAAATACATGAACATGTGTAGGCATAAGGTCAAATCATCCGATGTGAGCTAGTTATTCCGCAAAGGAAAGTTGTTCTAGTTAGAAGGAATATTAACTCTTCCAATCCAATAGGATCCTATGAATGATCTCATCAATATAATTTAGTAATTACCTATCTTAGGCTACATTCACATATGCACTCACTGAACTGACTTGTTTGCATACTTTTGTTGTTACTTATCTCAGTAACTGTATCCTGTATCACTGACCGGATTGGTTATTGGTTATATAGTCGACTTGATTTGGTCACTAGGAGTGCTGAAAACACTGGATTACATGTTCTTTCATTTATTTCTCTCTCTCTCTCACACAAATACACACACACACACACACGCATACACACACACACGCATACACACACACACACTGACTTACTTTCCAACACTTCCAATGACCAAATCAAGTTGACAACTAGGTCTCAATTAGTAAGAATAATGAATCCCCTGAAGTAGTCACATATATTTAATTCAATATTCATAGAATATAATTATATAAAAGATAGTAATTAGTTCCAACCCAATGGAAATATGCAGTATGAATTCAAATAATGCATTCACTCCAGGAATTCATTATCTGCACTAATCAGGACCTAACTATATAAACAATCCAGTTAGTTATATATGACTCAGCTACTGAAATGAGCAACAACAACAACAAATCTAGCCATGAGACAAGTCAGGAATGACCTGGGGACTTTGCCCACAATGTGGTGATACTCGCTAAATTATTTTAAAGTGATAACTCTATTCCCTTCCCTCTCCAATCCATCTCCCTTACAGCTGCCAAACTAATATCCTTAAAGTAGAAGTTTGAGCATGTCATTCCTTTGCTCAGGACGCTAGGGTGGATTCTTATTTCCAGGATGAAACAGAAACTCATCTATTTGGTTTGGAAAATCCTTCCCAAGATGGTTCCCATCTACTCTTCTAGACTTAGTCTCCTCTCTACTGTCTTCACTCTAGTCTGGTCTACTTCCCCCTTATAAACATTTCATGTCCGTTCTTTGTGCCTTTCAACAGGCTGTCAACATGGCTAAAACACTCTCTCTCCTTGTCTGCATATCTTAGAATTCATAGCCTCCTTCAAGGATCAATTCCTATACTAAACCTCTCCTCATCCCCTCATCTCAGATACCACTGTCTTCATCTCCTTCCAAGAAATTGCATCATATTTATTTTGCATATATTTTGCAATTACCTATTTGTATACCTCCTCTCCACAATAGAATGGAAGTTCTTTGAGCACAGGGGCTGTTTCATATCTTTGTATCACCAGTTCACTGTCTGGTACATTGGAGGAATATACATGTTTGTGATTGATTAAAATGGATTTGTTCATAATACCCTACTGGACTGGAAAAGTTAATGCACCTTCTAAAAAAATACAATTTAATATTGAAGAGAGTAACTTACTCATACAGGATGATCTAGCCTTATAATTTAATTATAAATAGCTAATTAAAGATTAATACTAAATCTCAGTAGGCTCTATCACAAATAAGCCATATGTTGTCCTGAGATGTTTATCAAACCTTGGCACTTATTTTTCACAATAAATGGCAAGACCTTTTACAGAAAAATAAGTATATTAGAATAGTAAAATGTTAGAGCTGGAAGGGAATGTAGAGGTCAGTAATTTCTAACATATCAGATTTTTAATGTTTTTTTTTTGTCTACCCCATCCTGTTATTTCTCAAATGTTTAAAGGTGGCAAGGATAAGTTTCCTTATGGGGTCTGTTTAATGGATTGTGCATTGTACCTATAATTCTCTCTAATCCTCTGTTTTAAAAGGCTATGAAGATTTAGGAGGTTCTTACACATTATAGTATATCAGCCTTCTGTCATCCCAAGTGTGATAAACATCTTTGCATGAAGAATTACTAAGTCACATAAAATGATGGATCTGAGTATCTCCCAGAGAATTATGTCTGCACATCTCTTTCTTATACCATCTTATGTTCTCCTTGTACTTGGTAATGTATTTTCTTCCAGGATTCAGACCTAGCAGAAAACTGTCAGCTGCACGGGAGTTGTTACTTTCATCTCCCTGTTTTTCTTCATTTTAAATGCAGTACATTATGTACAGCAAGTAGAATTCATTAGCAGAGCCATTCAGACAGCCTTTAGCACTGGAGGCTTCGTGCCCTCTCCCAACACATACTCCCCTGAAAAATTGCCCTGGCCTCCCTTTTCCTTTGTGTCTTCCTGTATTTCTGTGCCCCCTATTGAGAGTGCAAGTTATATGGGAGTGAGAGAAATTGGGATAGGAAAGGAGAGGGAAGAGTACTATTACCGGGTGCTATAGATTAGGTACTGCCTTCTTTCCACTATTATACCATTAATAGGAGAAAAGAAATAGATAACTTCAGTTGAGACTGTACTTTTTATGAGAAGACATATTAACCTCTTACCCAAGTTTAGGCCTGAGGAATCTATAAATAATAGATTACCTTATTTTAAAATTTAATTTTTTCAGTTAATAAAAATCTATTTATAAATCTCCTACCTCGCCCCCAGATTGAAAAAAGAAAAACAAAACCTTTGTAACAAACACACTTCTACAATCCAAAAAAATCCCCACACTAGCCACATCCAAAAAACATATACCTCAGCCTGCCCCCTGAGTCTATCACCTCTTTTTCAGGAGGTAGATAACATGCAGGGTTGTATCAGAACAAGCTCCAACTGGCCAACTTAAATTTTTAATATGAGCATTTACACTCAGAAATTGGCACAAATCAAGGGCTTGATTTATTCTTTTGTTGATTATCTAGACTTTAAAAAGTGTTGAAGAAAATGATAATAATGCAGATATAACTTAAAAGTGTCACAAGTGCATATTTTCCTACCCAACGCAGTTGTTAAATATGTACCAGCATACATTTGATAGCGTGCTTCAACCTCCAGTCCTCTGGAATTGTGATTGATCACTGTGTTGATCAGAGTAGCAGGTTGTTTTCAAGTAGAATGACTTTTTTAAATATTCCTGATCTTTGGATGCCTGTCAAAACTAGTCAAATTTGTGGTTTACTACCTAGAAGCCATTCCCCATCCCAGACCAATGCAATGGGTAGGCTACAAATCACTAATATTAGACTCCTAAAGGTATCAATCAGTTCCCTGAATGATAGTATCAGGTTCTTAACTTGAGTCTTTGGGCCTCCATTAGATCCATAGATCAATTTCAGGCAGTCCATCAACTTTTTTAAAAAGCATTTTGATGCATTTCAATGATAATCTTATGTGTTTTATTATATACATTTTTAAAAACATCATTCTTTTTTGAAAAGAGGTTCAAAGTCTTTGCCAGACTGCCAAAGCATTCCATGACATAAGAAAAGGTTAAGAACCCTTGCTTCAACCAGTCATCCAGCCTGTTATAACAACCTATAGACAGGCAAGCCTAGTGGGAGATATCTGTAGAAACTCACCCTGATGGACATACAGAGAGAATAAGATTCACCCCTCAAATACCAATCTTCTAGACAACATACCGCAAAGAATGGTAACACAACTTAAAGGAAATGATCACAAGGCCATAGAACCTACTGACACCTCACAGGGTCTTGGCTACTGTTGTTAATCTGAATCCTATCCTGTCCTAAATCACAACTTTTACATGGCGATGGATTGATTTCTTGTGTTGCATTGTACCAATGCAGGGGGTAGCCTACAAATCACTAGTATTAGACTCCTAAAGGTATTTTTCAATCAAATATAATGACTGGTAGTATGTAGCCTATACATTTGCTAACTCACACATATATTTCTATGGTATTAGAGGCATGTAGGTGGCATAATATGTAGAACATTGGGTCTGGATTCAAATTTAACCCTCAGATACTTATTAGCTCTGGAATCTTCAGTAAGTCACTCAACCTGTTTGCCTCAGTTTTCTCATTTGTAAAATAGTGATAATAATAGCACCTCCCAAGGTTGTTGTGAGGATCAAATGAGATAAAGTGTTTAGCACAGTTTCTGTACATAGTAAGTGCTAGATAAATGTTAGTTTTTACTATTTTTATTATTATAGGGAAATAAAAGGGCTATCTTTCCCTACTCTAAGCTGCTCTACTTAATATTTACAATTCTTTGGTTTTCCTACCCTCTTGTGGCAAAACTAAAAAAATGACTAATGCCATTTTCATGGGTCACTGAGTCACTAAGCTATTAGAAGTGCCCATACCCTCTGAAATAATATTGATGATTTGTTGTTGTTCGTCAGCCATTTCAGTCATGTCCAACTCTTCATGACCTGTTTTGGGGTTTCCTTGGCAAAGATAGTGGAATTGTTTCCCATTTCCTTCTCCAGCTCATTTAACAGATGAGGAACTAAGGCAAACAACATTAAGTGACTCACCCAGGGTCACACAGCTATTAATTGTCTGAGGTCAGATCTGAACTCAGGAAGATAAGTCCCTGACTCCAGGCCCAGTGGTCTGGAGCCATCTAGTTGTCGTTATAATTACTCTAATGCTATTTAGGCTCATAATATCTTACACCTAGAACTAAAAGGAACTTTAGAAGTCATCTTGGGTCCAACTTGATTTAACAGATGAGGAAACTGACATCCAAGGGATTTATGGAATTTATTTAAAGTTACATAAACATTAGCAGAGGTGGGATTTGAATTCAGGTCCTCTTACACCAGCGCATGTGTTCCAGCCACTAGAACACTGATGTTCAAGTGAGGTCTGGCTGCAAAGTTGCCCAAGGGGATTTGGTAATTTATGTACAAAAGGACCGTGTTCTATAATATTCTCTCTTAAAAGGCATTCCTAATAATTTAGAACCCAAGGGAAGTGCTTTATCAAAGCAACACTGTACTTTCTATTCAATTAGCAAAATACTGAAATGTGCCTTATTTAGAAATCAGAAAGGAACATATATTTCTCTACTAACCTCCTTAATTATAAAGAATTAGGCACATTTTAAGTCAGGCATTGTGATAACAATTAGTTTTAATTGCTTTTTGTATTGTTTATCTAGAATTCTAAAAGTATTCAGTAGCTCCAAGATGCCATTATGGAACCAACAACTAGCAAAAAGTTTTGAAAAGTAGACTAGTTATAAGTTTACACAGGATGAACATTGCATAAAATGCCTCATTATTAAGAGTGGCATAGCTTCCCACACTTTTTTCTCCAGGCATCCCCCAGGCTCATGACTTTTTTGTTAGGTCATTTTTTGCCCAGATTGATTGAGTAGTTTGGTAGAAGATGGAATAAGTGAATGGAAATACATATTTGGTGACGACCTAGAATGGGCCTTTAGCTCCTCTTAGCTTATCTATTCCTTGTGGAATTATGAAACATTTAATTCGGGCAAAAGGATACCTTATCAAAGAGAGGCCACCATGTGGTTAAAGATGATGGAATGGAAGTTATCACTGGTAAAGTCTGGATATTTAAAAATTATTGCTAGGGTATGGCCAATATACTAAGCTGATAAAAGCAAATGGGACAGGGAGGATGGGGGAGGGGTATGGAGGGGAATCACACTCCCACCCCCCCAGCAAGTTTAAATGAGTATTAAAGATAGCCTTGAAAAAAGGTCACCAATGGATCTATTAGGATTACAGATTTAGAGCTAGAAAGGGGACTTTAGAAGCCATATAATACAATCCCATCATTTTACAAATGAGGAAATTGAGTCCCGGGGATATTGAATGACTTGCCCAAGGTCACACAGTAAGTAAAAGTGGCAAGGTTTAGACCCATTCCAAAGTCAGATTTAGCTTCCCGTTCTCCCATGTAGCTTTAGAACTGCTGTGTATTCATAGGGTAAGTCTTTGTCTTTCCAATCATATGAATGCTTACAGTTTGTTTTAGTACCATGCCTGATATGTAGTAGGAGTTTAATAAATGTTTATTGAGTAACCAATTTTATGTATAAGGACTTTTAAACACCAGCTGGTGAAGCTACTTCCTTTTCCCCTAACAGTCCCCTGTTGTTCAGTAAGTATATTCACACTCTGCCCCACCCCACCCCCACCTCTAAAGCACAGGGAATTAGAGAGATTGTCCTCAGTTTGCTACTTACTAGGAATGTTTCTGGACCTATTCCAAACTTGCCCCAGGACAAGACATACAGAGTCCCCCATTCTCTTTTGGATTTACAGACCTATTAGCAAAAGGCAAAGCCTTGAAAAGATGTATACAATAGGACCCAAAGCATATATTATGAAGTCATGGTTCTAAATATCAATTTTGAAAATAGACTTCAGCATACAGATCAGATATTCCAGACTTTCCTTTCATGATGTCTACTGCTGAGTGCATCAGGAGAAGGTATTTCTGTTTTGCAGATTCCTGTGATCATATTCCCTATAAAAGCTCTAGATGATCTTTTCCAATTAGCTTAGAAACTTAGGGTAGCTTAGAAAACCCATGTAATTCACTGTTGATTCAGCAGGTAGCTTCCAGTGGCCTCAAAGGTAGGCTTTAGAGATCAAAAGACTTCCTCCAGATGATGGTATTAAGGCTTTTTTTGATGAAAACCCAAAATGACCAGGTACAAGTATATACACTTGGTATATTTTTTTCTGTAAAATGCTTCATGCTATGCAGCACAGATAAAAGGGTGCCCTTTGAGAAACTGAGAACTCTAATCTCTTAATGGATATGTGATTTCTGTCCATTCTGATCCCTCATGAGAAGATACCATCTGCCTCTTGCCCAGGATCAGGCCTGAGGATTCTTTTAAAGGAGAGATGGCCATAGAGTGGAAGAATTTTTAAATGAAACAAACGCTGTGGGCTCGTTTTGTCTCTTTCTCCCTCTTATTCTTTGCACTTCAGTGCTAGGATCCTTTTCGTTTTAGTATTTCTTCCTGTTTTTTGTTCCTGTTTGAAGTTGTAATCTTCTCAGTGACCTCTTAACCTGTAGGTGGTTGCTATGGGAATAATTAATATATGAGAAACTGAGGTTTAACACTATTGGTTAGGCATCAGCCTCACCATATGAACTCATAACAAATATCCTATATAAAGTAAATGTTTTAGTAAGAAGAGCGTGAAACAATGGAAATACAAAAACAGGATGAGAATTTTGGTTTCAGCCCAACTACATCAATTTAATAACATGTTATTTACATAGATTTCCAGAGGATTATTCCAAAATGCTTAATGGTGAGGAATGTTTTATTATACATTACCCCCTTCATGACATTCTAGTCTAGCCAAACTGGCATTCTCATCTTCTTCACAAGCCACCCTATCTCCCATCTTTGCACCTTCCCATGAACTGTGTCTCATCATCTCCCTCCTCGCACCTTCTTCTTAGAATGCCTAGTTAATGGACTCTGTGTCTGACCAGTGGTAGAGCCTCCTGAGCTCATATGGGTCTGATCAGCCAGTGTCAGAGGGACACACTATACCTTACTCCACCATAGGGATTTCATTTTGGTCCTATTGGAAAACAAAGGAAACAAAGCAAACCAACCAACCAACCATCAAGGCTCAGTTCATACATAATGCTTTTTCAATCCACCTCCTCTATAGTATTTTCCCAAAGAAATCTTGCATCTGCTTTAAATCTAATTTGTATATAGAGATACAAATACAAATATATCTATCTAGACACAGATATTATATGTATATGCTAAGCTGTAGTCTTCTTGAAGGTATGGACTACTTTCTGTCTTTCTATTCCTAGGATCCAGCACAGTACTTGGCACATAGGAGTTAATACATGCTCATGGATTAATTGTTTTTTTTTTTTTCCTTTCGAATAACCCAGGTAGAACCATAGATTTAGATCTAGAAAGTACCTAAGAGATCATCTGATCCAAACTCCTCATTTCACAGATGTAAAAGTGCATTTCACAGAGAGGCAAAGTGTCTTAGTCAATGTCATAAAGTTAGTGCTATGTCTCTAAAGCTAGGTCTTTTTCCATTTTTCCACAAGGTAAAAAAACACACAGTGTTGTACTCAGAACAGTGAAAATAATTCATATCAAACAAAATATGGGGAAAACATAGGGCCATATATAGTCAGTCAATCAATAAACATTCATTTAATACCTACTATATACTAGACACTGTGCTAAGTGCTGAGGATATAAAGAAAGTTAAAAGACAGGCCCTGCACTCAGGAAGCTTACAATCTAATAAACCCATCATGCAAACAACTATGTACCAACAAGATATATAGAGGATGAATTGGAAACAATCGATAAAGGGCAGGCATTAATATTAAGGAGGACCAGGAAAGCAGGAAAGGCTTCCTGTAGAAGGTGGAATTTTAACTGGGGCTTAAAGGAAACTGGGGAAGCAAGGAGGCTTTTCCCCTGGAAAAGGGAGAGTATTCCAGGCATGGTGGATATATGGGGAAGCTAAGTGATACAATGAAGAGGGGGATAATTGGCTTGGAGTCAGGAAGACCTGAGTTCAAATAAAACCTTATGCAATGACTAAGAATAAGAATCTGGGCAAGTCACTTAACTTCTGTGGGTTACATTCTCCCCAATTATAAAATATGGATAATAATAGCACCTACCTCCCAGGTCTGTGATGAGGATGAAGAAAGACAATGTTTGTAAAGCACAGGCCCAGTCCCTGGCACATAGTAAACACTAACTAAATTCTAACTATGTTATTATTGTTATTATTACTATTATATGTTGGAATATATGTCCCAGCTAACAATCATATCACTTAGACCTACCACCAGCCGTTCTAGAATATTTAAAACCCAGTTTCCCCTATCAATGGATGAATTTATTTTCCATTTGAGTTCAAACGCCATCAGCATTATACCCATCTATTAAATCCTTTGAGTTGATTTAACTTCTTGGGAAGGTCTTCTACATGATCCACGTTTGCAATAATCGAAGAATGAATGAAAAGTATATTGATAAGCTGGAGAGTATCCAGAGAAAGGTGATCAGGATAATGAAGGGCCTTAATTGTACATCATATAATGAAAGGTTGAAGAAACTGGAGATGGGTGTTTGGTCTGATGAAGAGAAAGCTTTTCTTGTATTTCAAGGGTTATCACATGAAGGAGGAATTCAATTTGTTTCATTTAGCGCAAGACGGCAGAACCATGAGCAATCAGTAGAAATGACCAAAAGGCAAAATTAGGTTTGAAAATGGGGGTTGGGGGAGGAATCTCCTAACAATTAGAGCTATTCAGAAGTGGAATGGCTTACTTTGGGAGGTGATGGGTTCCCCTTCTTTCAGAGGTGTTTGTGCAGAAGCGGGATGTTTTGATAGCCAGTCGTTTAATAATCAATCGTTATATAGCTAGTGTTCCAGGCACTGTGCTGAGTGTTAAAGCAACAAGGAAACACAAAGACAACACTCAAACTCTATGACTCTGTAAGTCACGAAAAGCTTTATAAATGTCTGTTCTCAGCTCATATTACATTCATATTATGAATTATTTGTAACATGTAGGGCATTTTCAAAGCATTCAATGAATTCCTTTTAATGATTCTTCTCAGAATCTCATTGATGTTGAGGTTATTTCTTTGAAACAAAAACCGTTTTAGTATATCTCTATTGTAGAAAGAAGCAGTGGGGTCCAATGGAGTCAGTAAAACCTAAATGGATGTCAGCTCTTGAGTCTGACACCCATTGGCTCTGTGTCCAGGGATAGACCCCAGACTAGTCAATTAATCTCTCCCACAGTGTCCCATTTACCTCTGAAAGACTTTAAATTATAAAAAACAGATGACCCTCTGTATTGATAAAGGGAGTTTCCTTTTTAGGAATTCCCTATAGCAGGAGTTTACATGATGTAGAAAGAACCATCTCTAGCCATTGAAAATCATTGTAAAGAGCTCACTTCTCGTGCGTGCGCGCGCAGGCGCAGGTCGGGGCGTCGCGCATCCCTGAGAGGAAGGCCAGTCCGGCTCCGGCTAGGGAAGATGCTGGAGCCGTCGGAGGGCCCGTCAGTCCCGCAGCCTCCGGCAGAGGCCCGAAGGAGGGCTCGCCGAGATTAGCCCACAGATTACTGTTACTTGAAGAAATGGAGAATGATCTTGGTGATCAGAAGACTGAAAAAAAGGCATCTCTCATAAAAGCAGCTAAGCTGGCCCACAAAAGGAATCGGGACCTTTTAAACGATATAAGAACACTAGAAGAGAAAATTGAAAAAAAGGTACATTTACGGTCACATCCTGAAATGGTTAATCTTCAGACTCTCTACTGGGCATCAGTAGAAGAACAGGCCCCCAAGTGGGAGCAGTTTCTTTTAGGAAGAGCCCAATATCCCACTGGTGTTAGATGTCAAAGTCCAGCAGGAAATGACATCAGAGACACTGCAGAGAGATAACCACAAGAAAGATGTCATGTTCCTTGGGGACGTGCTTCAGAGCACCTGCTCAGGAAAGCAGAACTTACCTGGACACTGTAGCAATCCAAAGGAATGTGTTCTTATAAGGGAATATATTAATGTGTGTTCTGTTACCTATCGGACAGTAGGGAAAGTTTTAAAATTTACTGGAAATTTTGTCAAACCATGATTGGCATACATTACAGTCTTTTTAAAGAATGATAAGAATTGTTTTTACTTTTAATCTGTCATTTCGTCAAACTTTTAGGAGTGTAAAAGAACATTTTAAAAGATGAGCTGTATTAAATAAATGGTTAAAATGTGAAAAAAAAAAAAAAGAGCTCACTTCTTAGATAATTCCTGACATAGATATGTGTATAAATGTTTGGTTTCAATTTTGTTTTTCTTTTGGAAAGTCAACATACCATAGTGTATAGAATATTGTACTTGAATTCAGGAAGATATGTTGAAATTCTGCATTTGGCACCTATTACCTGTATAACTATAAGAAAGTCTCACCATGTTTGAGCCTCAACTTCATTTGTAAACTAGGCACAGCAATGTTTGGACCACCTACCTCAGGGCTCAAATGAAGTCATATATGTAAAGTACTTTCCAAACCTTTAAGTGACATAGAAAGACCCAATGTTATTATTGCCTACAAGGAGAGTCCACTGAATTTTCCTCTCTTCATAAAATAAGACATAATAAAATAAAATTTAAATTGTGCTCATTTCAGCAATCCACACAGTTTAATGGCTCACCCTCCCAGCCCCACTATTTACTATACCTCTTAAGGGTTTGATATCTAACTAATGATTCAGAGTCATGAGACATGAATTTCTCCATACACTTGGAATTTCCTAGGGATACAAGAAACCCTCATTCATCTGGATACTGGCAAGGAACCACCCTCTCCCATCCTTCCCACCCATTCACTCCCAAGACAAACAGGAAATAAACATCTGGATACACTTTGTCCAGATATAAAGTGCCCAGACCCAGCCTTGTCACCTCACCTGCCAGGGAAAAGGAATGAAATGGAGAGAAGTCCAAGGATAATATGACAGCAATGTCATCAGATGGTCTGACTGCTGACATCAAGGTCAGAAGAGGCCACTCAGAGGTCTGAGTTGTGTTTTATTCCCATGGGAAAACCTTCCATGAAAGATAGGAAAAGTGTGTGCTTTCTGTGAGAGTCGTGATGACTAGGCCAACTAGTACTGTACTTTAAATATACATACATACATATATATGCACATATATGTTGCTGATAAAATCAGAGAAGACAGCTGCAAACAGACCTGTCATGTAGATTTATTCAGCATCACACAGCAAGGGAAAAAAAATTGATAGCAGAACCAGGGTTAGAGCTCACAGTGTCTAAAGTCCTTAATCTCTGATACCCTTTTAGCGTCAGCCACCCCCTTCACTGTTTACTGAAAGCATCTTCAATATATCTTTTTTCTTTCTTTTTACGATATGCTTTAATTCATTTATTTTTTGTTCCACACACATTCAAAAATACCCCTACTCCTAGATCCATGTAAACATTTTCACATGTTCATCCAGATTCCGCTCTTCTTCTGCACCCCCACCGAGTTCTCTTTGAAGTGGAGAACTTGGCAGATCCTTCCCAGCAAAGCAGCATATTTCCTCCTGGGGTTTTGAGTTTGTATGTTGTGCTTAACCTCCTCCTAACTCATCTGCTTGCCAACAGTTAGCACAATTTTAAACCAGGTCTGCTTCACTTTAGTGGGTATGCCCAGCCCAGGCTAAGTCCACCTATCTTTATCCCATCTTACATCTTGGGATTGCTCCTGGCAGTCTCTGCCTAATTGAAATTGACCCTGGCTGTTGGATCATGAAGTGATCTGGGGACTGATATTCTCACCTCTAACCTGGACATATGTAACTCTTGGTAAGTCATGTAAGCTCCTAGCAATTTCTCAACTATATTTAAATAGGGATTATACTAATTTCTATAGTACTTTGACATCCTCGGCTATTAAATTCTCTGTGTCCGCTGCCTAATATTATTAATGTTACTTGAATTATTGTTGATATTATTTTTCTTTGACATTTGGACTTGGATGAAATACAGATGGAAATGAATATTCTAGAAAATATTTATTCCCTTATTTTGCATTTTTGCCTGATTGTCAATTCCCTAAACTGCCTATCCTGTTCCCTATGCTATTTCTCATTTTAATTAGATGGCCAGGGCAGGGCATGAATCCATGTGTCTTCTAAATCAAAAACATTTGTCTAAAGCAAATCAGCTGTCTTGCCTTTCAGCTTTCTTTCTATGTCTTTTCTCTTCAAAATCTTGCAGCAGAATTGGTCATTATGAAAAATGAACAGGATGCATTATTTACTGGGGGAAACTGGTAAAATCTCGGAAATAAGAATCTGACAGATCATGTAACATGATGACATACTATTTTTGATATAATATATTTCAAAATCAGTTTGCCCAGATTTGGCACACTGGGTCTGAGTTTACCTACTAAGACCATAAGAATGCCACCTGACCTAAAATCTGTTTTAGATTATATAGCATTAGGTGAATCCACTCCAGATGAAGTTAGAGTAAGCCAATATTTTACCCAGAATTTTAATTAAAAAGTTTTTCAGGTCTGAATGAACTTAATGTTGTACTATTAATTTTTTTTACATTTGGTATTGTTCAAAAGGTGAACTACTAATATGATATGAGAGCAAGAGGAAAATCTCGTCTTCTTTCTGACCTATTCCTGCTTGAAACTGGGCAAAATGAAAAAAAAAAAACTCATGTTTTTTCAAGAACATAGGTGTTCTTGAAATATTCTTGTGTCCCTTATTTTTGTTGACTTTGATGGCTTTAGATCTATGACAACATTTGGACAAGAGTCTAGATTTGTTATATCAGCATTGCTATTGTTAATTTTTTTTTGCATGATACTGTGTAAATCAGAGCTAGGTTTTGAATGAGAGAACTTAAGTGTGAATTCCAGCTGTGCTATTTACATGCATACATGACCTTGGGTAACCACACAAGCCCCCTGAGCCTCATTCTCCTTGCCTGTTAAATGAGCAGGTTGGACTAGAACTTTTCCAAAGTCCATTACAATTCTAAATGCATAATTCTATGAATGCCCAAATTGACTAAGTATTACCTATCATTATCAAATCATATTTGTAAATTATTCTTGTTTGGTAAAGCCTGAATATTATAAAGCATAGTACCTGGAATCAGAAGAATCAGAGTCTCAATGATAGATAGAGGGGCAAGTGGAGCACATAGCTGGATCTGTTTCTAAAGAGATTAGGAACAGCTTGGTGCACATCTCTGGAGCGCTACCCAAAGCTATGTGCTGTCTTGGGATTTTTTGCTTCTTCTACAACGTCAAACAAGTTCAGTGCTTTGTGCACAGCAAGCACTTACTAAATATTTGTGGATGATATAATTTGATTCAAGGGTAATCAAGTCATAGGGGTATAGACTTCCTGCAGTGGAGCTTTAGATAGGTGGTAAGGTTGACATGGCATTGACCCAGGGAGGAAATGGCTTACTCTTTGGAAGCCTGTAAATTGGCAGACACACAAAATTGTCCCAGAGTCACCTTGGGAGTTAGAGGATTCAATCTGAGGATGTCCCCAACAAAGAATAACTATATACATTGGTCAAAAGAGAGAAAATTCCCAGCCTCCCATCTTTATACTTCTAAGACTTGAGCTGTGCAGGAAAAAGCTGTTGTGGCTAACTGCCTTCTTGTGTGTGTGTGTGTGTGTATGTGCACATATCTATGTGTATATGTTTTATATGTGTGTATGTATGTATATGTTATATTATGATGAATATATATGTTCATTAAATAGTACCCTAGAGTTAGCAGTCAGTTAATAGTGTTCATTGAATGTTAACTTTATTATAATCAGTCTTTTGGACATGTGTATGTATATAGATTAGAAAGATAGATGATAGATAAATGTATATATTCATATATATAGGCTATATGTGTGTATGTTATATATATATATATCTTTCTTCCTGAAACTTAACATAGTTAGGGCACCAATAAGAAATAAAGGGTGGGCTATTTACTTGTAATTCACTAGTAGAATCAAGATGATTATTATTCATGGGATAATTTATCATTTTTAAGTGATCCCAAGAAGAATGCACAGAAGCAGCCTTAGTAGGAGGAAACAAAGAGGGTAGAGAGGAGATGTGCTCAACCACAGGGAAATAAATGAGTGGACTAGCATGTAGAATTGAAGGAAGAGAATTAAAGAAGAGCCAGTAGGTTAAATCCAAACTCCAGTAGATTTGGATGAAATCCCAGTCTTTTCTCTGTAACATATGTAACTGGCTGTCCCCCAAAAAAGTCTATATATGCATTACTTTTATGTGTGTGTGTATGTGTTTGAAACCAAATTCAATGTAATAAAATTAAAATTCAGGAATCACAAGGTGACTTAGTAAAATCCCATGCCTCTATTCCTAGCCCTGGTGATAAGGTGAAAGAATATAATTGTTGTCACCTGTCTGTCTGTTGATTTATCATTAATTAGGGTGAGAATGGGCTAAGGTGTCACTGAGGCTGATTGATGCAGTGAGATGCTGTTCTAAGTTAGTTGCCATGGGTGAAGATAGTGAGGTCCCTGGAGACACTAAATCCCTTCTTATTCCAGCTCAGACTTCAGGGTCTATAAAAATCAGATCCCTTTGTTAAAGACTACAATCTCTCTCTCTCTCTCTCTCTCTCTCTCTCTCTCTCTCTCTCTCTCTCTCTCTCTCTCTCTCTCTCTCTTTCTCTCTCTCTCTCACACACACACACACACACGCACACACACGTGAAACTACAAAAATAACAAACATTGTTTCTCAAAATAATTGTTTCAGGTTTTCAAAGATGTTTCAGAAAAGTCTAAAAAATCCCTGAATATTCTCTGTGCACTTTATCGAAGCCAGTGGGCTTAAGAAGCATCTTTTTTTACAGATATCTTGCATCTCTGAGAACTATTATGTTAAGGTGGTGAGGACCCTTTAGGTTTGCTGAATTTGTACGTACACTCTGAAGAATTCCATGTTCACTAGACACTTTGTTATTTTGGCCCATAAGCTATTGAACCAAATGCAGTCTGTTGTATTTTAAGAGGAAGTTTTGTCTTTCAAGACCAAACGATGTTAGAGGACAGCTCCGATACAAACCAGCTTCAAAATGTTCAGGAAAATCTGAGTCAGACATAGTTTCTGTTCGGAACAAGAATCAGATTTGAGCATGGGTACAGAATTATAATGTAACTCTTTGAGGTGCAAAATGGGCTTCTATAGTCAGAGGCATCATAAATGTCAAGCATTTTGTAATTAAATGCAGACTGGTGCTTTTGCCCATGTCTGCTTTTATAGCTTTGTAAGTATGGCATCGTGCTAATGAAACCAAGGTATTGGATTCACACCCTCTATGACCCAGTTAAATTATCTTGGGCTTGTGGCTACAAATTGCAAGCCCACCTTTTCCAGCTGTCTCACCTATTTGTGACACTGGTCGGTCACAAAAGGAATTGGGTGAGAGTGTGAATGTATCCATGCAAATCTGTCACCGCCCCTGGAAAAACAATTCCAGAAACAGACCCTAGTCATTGCAGGTTAGGTTTATCACCTTCTGTAAGGAAAGCATAGCACATTTTCAATTTTGTCAAGGCAAAAAATAATGTAAAAATTGAGCAAGAAGTGAAAACAATCAAATTTACCCTTGCTGCCAATACTTCCTTTCGACTGGGTGTCTCTCCTGACCTTCTCTCCATCTTTGATTAAAGTTTTAAGCACATTCACAAATCAAATGAAAGCAAACAATGCTGCCAAGAAGGATATGTCAGTGCTGTGGATAATGATATGCTCAATTCTTGAGATTTATGACTATCAGTTTGCACCTAGATACAAAAATTTTCTGCCTGTAGATTGGTTTTAGTTCAGCTACAGCTGAAAGAATTTGAAGGGACCAGGAAGAAGAATGTCTTCCTAAAATGATCTGAATGCATGCTGGACCAGGGAAAAGATGCCCCACCTAGGCACCAATGGGGCGATGTACAAGAAATAGGTCAGGCCTAGGAGCCATAACTTGGCTTGTGTCCAGATATTCTCTAAATGGGGCATTAAAGAGTCACAAGGACCCAGTATTCCCTCAAGTTGGTAAGAATCTATATCATTCAGGAGGGCCATTCAATAATTTTCACAGAAAAAGCTCTTGTAACCGTTTCATCTCCTCTCACACTCCTCAACCCTTTGTAATCTGGCTTCCAACATCATCATTCAACTGAAATCACTCTCAATAAGGTTATTTTAGATTTCTTAATTGGCAGATGTGATAGCATTTTCTCAGTCCTCGTAGATTTTCTTTTATCTTTCTGTTGAAGTCAACACTGTAGATTGCCCTCTCCTTTCTCTGGGTTTTCATGACATGACTTACTCCTGATATCTGGACTACATGACCTCTCCTCTTTCTGTCTCCTTTCAGGCTCATCCATCACATCATGTCCCTTCACTGATTTCCCAAGAATCTGTCTTGGCTTTTTTCTCTCCTCCCTCTATACTAACTTTCTTGATTATCATATAAGCTGTCATTGGTTTATCATCTCTATGTCAATGACAAGTAGGTCCATATATTCAGCCCATTCTCTCTCCCAAGCTTCAGTCTTACATCAGAATTTGCCTCTGAGATATTTCAAACATGATGTTCCAGAGACATCTCAAACTCGACAGGTGAAAATGAAAATCCATTATCTTTTCTGCAGAAGTCATTCATCTACCAAATTTCTGTTTCTCTCAAAGGTACCACCATTTTTCCAGCTATCCAGGATTACAATCTTGTCATTATCCTGGACTATTCACTCTCCCTTACCTGAATTAGATGATAGATAGATAGGTAGGTAGGTAGATAGGTAGGTAGGTAGGTAGATAGAACATTTGTGAAATCTTTGCTTATTGCCAGAAACTGCTCTAAACCCTGGAAATAGAAATACAAGTAAATAAGATTGTCCCTATACTCACAGAGTTTACATTCTAATAAGGAAAGACAATATAAAGAGGAGCTGAAAGGGAAGGCTAAAAGGGTAGAAGGACAAGGAGAAGGACAAGGACAGAGAAAATGGAAAAGTAGAGAGAGTGAATTCAGCCAGAAATTACCTGAGCCTGTCTGGGGATCCTTATGAACTCGTAGTCCAGGCTAGGGACTTACCAATTAGGAGCATAGGCTGTAGGATGGAGGTAACTCCATGATGTAGGTAACTCCTCCTCTAGGGAGGAGGTAGAGATGTCCAAAGAATGACAAGTCAGATCTTGCCATTTCCAACTCATTTTTTTTTACCGCCAACCCCTTGTTTCTACACACCGCTTCATCACCTCTCACCTAGACTTTTTCAATGGCCTCTTAATTGGTTTCTCTGCTTCCCTGGCATCCTTCTTCATTCCAATCCGTCCTTCACACAGCTGCCAAAGTGATTTTTGTTAAGCACAAAACTCTACACCCTCATCTCAACAAACAGCAGCAGCTCCTTGTTGCTCCAGAAATTCTATATAGACTTCCTTTGTTTTGGCTTTTAAATCCATTTACAACCTGACCCCAACCTATCATTTCCAGTTTTAGTTTATATTCTTCCTCTTCTAGTCTACTACAGTCCAGACAAGCTGGCCTTCCTTGTTCTTCACACATTACCCAGCTATCCCCCAACACTTGGAACATTTTCCTTCCTCAGAATTCTTCTTTCCTTTCAAGATGCTGCTCAATCACAGTTGATTTTCTTTTTTTTTCCTTTTTGGGGGGGCAATTGGGATTAAGTGATTTGCCCAAGGTCACACAGCTAGTAAGTGTTATGTGTCTGAGGCTGGATTTGAACTCAGGTCCTCCTGACTCCAAGGCGGCACTCTATTCACTGTGAAACCTAGCCACCACCACAGTTGATTTTCTGTTATTATTGTTCAGTTGTGTGTGACTCTTCATGATCCCATCTTAGGTTTTCTTGGCAGATATACTGAGCTGGATTCCATTTCCTTCTCCAGCTCTTTTTACAGATGGTTAAGTGACTTGCCCAGGGTCACACAGCTAGTAAGTGTCTGAGGTTGGATTTGAACTCATGAAGATGAGTCTTACTGAGTCTAGGCTGGCCACATGATCTGCCTTGCTAACTAGCTGCTAGCTTTCTACACAAAACCTTTCCTGAGCCACCAACAGCTAGTTCCTTCTCTTCCCATCTTCTATTTATTTTATTTATACTCAGATATACCTGCTTTGTTTCCCCCAATAGAATTTATGCTCTTTGAGAGAAATAGTTATTTCAATTAATTTTTGTATTTGTATCATTTATTGTCTTACACAATGATAGATGCTGAATAAATGCTTGTTGATTGATTGTTTTATTCATGAATTTATTCAACATTTATCAAATGCCTGCTAGGCCCTGGTGATAAAAAGATGAAAATGAGTCAGGCCCTTCCCTTAAGGAGCTTACATTCTATTTGATAGAAACACTAAGTACACAAATAAGTAAATTATATTTTAATTATACAAAATAAATATGAAGTAAATGTAAAGGATAAAGGAGGAGAATACCGACACAGGTTCCATGTAGGTAGGAGATGATATTTGAGTTAAGGCTTTAAGGAAGCCAGGACTTCCTACTACACAGAGATCAGGAGAAGTACATTCTAGACATAGGAGGCAGCCACTGCAAAGTCATTGGGACAGGAGAACATATGGCATGTCAAAGGGCTAATGCACAGTAAAGCCTGAAAAATCAGTCTAAGAGTCAAATTGTGAGTGCTGCAGTAAAGATCATTAGGGGCCCAAAGAAGTCAGGTTGACTGAGGCTAGTTTCAGATGATGAGGAGGATGCATTCAAACAAAGCATTTTAGGATATCTTCAGTGCATCCACATGGTGGAGTTGAGAGCAACCCATGGTGGACTCTTCCTGGGTCACACAGCTAGTAGGTGGCTAAGGTCAAATTGAACTAAGGCCTTCCTGACTCCAAAGCCAGTGCTCACTCTAGACATTGAGCCACCTAGCTGGTCATTGTTGAGAAACTAGGCTAGTGATAATCCAAGGCTGAGGTCAGGGACTTTGGAGCTTTCCCCTCAGGCTGGAGGGAGGAGAGTATTTCTGCATCTGTCAAGTGCTTTTCCCGCTAAGGCTCCTGAGGCTTAGAAATCCCATGCACAGAGTTCTCCTTCCACTTATTCCTGATAATTCATCTGCCTCTACAGCTCTCTGGATCTTGCAAAGGTTAGATAAGGTCAAAGGGATAAAAAAGAGACAAGGAGGGTCTTTTGCCTCACTTTTATAGGATACATACACATAAATACACACGCACATATACACACCTATGTATACATATTATTCATACACATATACATACATACATATATATGTACATATATATAAATACATACATATATGCATATGTATTGCCTAGCTCAGTGGGGTGGCTCCTCTCAGAATAGTCCATTCCACAATAGTAGAAATTAATAGTTTGTGTGAGAGGCAACCTCATCGTGAATCCCATGCCCTAGGAGCTAAGAGATTTTTCCATGCCATTCCTAGGAAGATGCAATGAAAAAAAAGTCCCATGCAAAGGCTCACAACTCTTAGAGATCATCAAGCTTCTAAGAGGATCCTCTCTCTCTCTCTCTCTCTCTCTCTCTCTCTCTCTCTCCAGATCAGTGGCATATACAACATTTATTCCAGAGTACTGATGATAAAATGTATTTCTGGCATTTTGGCAACAAGCTGCTTCAGTACAGGTTCAAATGGAGTATACATTATCATATATGATCAATGTGATGGTTTGTTTGCCTAATGGCACTTCTTTGTTTAAAAAAAATGAGTTGTACTGAGGGGAGTTATTGGAATAAGACACAGGAAAAAATCAGTAAAACTTTATTTTAAAAAAGGAAATCAATGGAAAGGAAGTTAAACTTTATACTGGATTTAATTTGGGGGGGGAGGTAAAGAGTATTTTTTCCAATTACATATAAAGATAGTTTTCAATATTCATTTTTATAACATTTTGAGTTTCAATTTTTTTTCTCTCTCCCATTCTCCCTCCCCAAGATGGAAAGCAATCTCATATACTTTTATACATGTGTGATTATGTCAACATATTTCCACATTAATCATGTTGTAAAAGAAGAAACAGAACAAAAGGGAAAGACCACACACACAAACACACACACGAACCAAAAAAGGGAAAATTGTATGCTTCAATCTGCATTCAGACTCCATAATTCTTTTTTCTGGATGTGGACAGAACTTTCCATCATGAGTCTTTTGGCATTGCCTTAGATCATTGTATTACTGTGAGAAGAGCTAAGTTGATCACAGTTGATCATCACACAATGTACAGTGTTCTCTTTGTTCGGCTTACCTCACCCAGCATCAGTTCATTTGTCTTTCCAGGTTTTTCTGAAATCTGCCTGCTCATCATTCCCTATAGCACAATAGTATTCCATTACATTCACTTACCACAACTTGTTCAGTAATTCCCCAATTGATATGCATCCTCTCAATTTCCAGTTTTTTGCCACCACAAAAAGAGCTGCAATGAATATTTTTGTATATGTAGATCCTTTTCCCTTTTTTATGATCTCTTTGGGATACAGACCTAGTAATGGTATGGCTAGATAGAAGGGTATGCACAGTTTGCTTGCCCTTTGAGCATAGTTCCAAATTGTTCTCCAGAATGGTTGAATTAGTTCAGAACTCCACCAACAATGCATTAGTGTCCCAATTTTTCCACATCTTCTCCAACACTTTGCATTTTCCTTTTCTGTCATATTAGCCAGTCTGAGAGGTATGAAGTAGTACCTCAGAGTAGTTTAAATTTGCATTTCTTTAATTAGTAATTTAGAGCTTTTTCTTGTTTGACTAAAGATAGCTTTATTTTCATCTGAAAACTGCCTGTTCACATCCTTTGATCACTTATCAATTTGGGAATATCTTATATTCTTGGAAATTTGGCTCAGTTCTTTATATATTTTAGAAATGAGGCCTTTATCAGAAACACTGGTGGTAAATATTGTTTCCCAGCTTTCTGCTTTCCTTCTAATCTTGGTTGTATTGGTTTTGTTTGTGCAAAAACTTTTTAATTTAATGTAATCCAATAGATTAATGGGAATGGGATAAAGAGGGAATAACATATATATCTGGAAGGCTGTTAAAGTCTTGTAAATTCAGATAGAAATAAAATGATAAGGAGGAAAGGTGGGGGAGAAGTTAAGGAAGGGATTTTTGGATGGGGTGTAAGTTAAGTAACAGGGGATAGCAGGTAGAAGTGAAGTAGAGGAGTCAGGAGGGATAGGAAATAAGAGATACACACAAACATAAAATAAAGACCAGAAGAATTTATTAGGAAGAAAAATATAGGGGCAGCAATCATGATCTCAGACAGATTTAAATCTAAAATAGATTTGATCAAACGAGAAAAATAGGGTAACTATACTATATGTCACCCATATTAATCAATATTGTTCTAATCTATATAAAATAACTAGACAGTATAAGGTTGGAATATTGCTGTGGTATAGGAATTGATGAGCTGGTGGACTTAGAAAAATATGGAAAGATTTGGACTTATGTAGTCAAGGCTCTTTTTTTCCTTTTCTTCTTCCTTCCTTCCTTCCTTCCTTCCTTCCTTCCTTCCTTCCTTCCTTCCTTCCTTCCTTCCTTCCTTTCCTAATTTATTTTTTGCCCATTTTTTAAAAAGTTGAGTTCTGCTAATGGAGTACTGGGGGCACTGTCCCAAGCTTCTTGCTCTGAGAACCTGGGGCCTGGTCACTAGCTTTCTGCCCTATATCTACTCTGCCCTATATCCCCGTAGAGTGGGCTGGCAGCTTGCCCACTGCACTAGGGTGATCTGACCTGTTGTGCCCTAGGTCTCAGGGCTGGCAGTTTGCATGCAGCGCTGGGGCGGGAGGCCTCACAGCTGGCCTGTTGTGCCACTGGCCTGCTGAGCCAGGACCAAGGGGCCTTGGTTGCTGTTTCTACTGTGGCTAAGAGACTTCCATGGCTTGCACATACACTGTCAGTGCTGGACTGCGCTCCCCTTTTCACCCAAGTGAGACAGAGCTTCTATGTTATCTTGGGCTAGAAAATTGTTTCACTCCATCTTTTCATGAATTCTCTCACCCCAGAATTCTTTTAGGGCTTGATTTAATATTGTTTCTGAGAGAAGCTGGGGAAAGCTCAGGCAACTTTCTGGCTTCTCTCTACCATCTTGTCTCCCTGGAGAATTCTCTTGATCAACCTCCTTCATCCCTAAATCAGATAATCTCATATTTGAAAGAAACCCCAGAGGTTATCAAGGCCAAGTCATCTATGAACTGGAATCAATCAATCAATTGACAAGCAGTTATTAAATGCTACTATATGCCAGTCACTGTACCAGAGGTTATAAAGGTTGTCCAGATTTTCCTTGAATTTTCTTATGGAGAACTAATTACATGCTGAGGTGGCCCATTCTACTTCTGAGCAATTGTAATTGTTAGGAAAGGCTGCCTTATATTGAGCCGGAATCTGCCTCTGCAATTCTCATCCATTCCTGATAGGCCTACCCTCTTGAGTCAACCACTCCTCTTCTAATGAACATCCTTTCAATCTTAAAGAGAACTATCATGAACTCCCAAAACCTTCTATTCTCCGGACTAGGTCCAGAGTCAAGTCAGCCTATAGTTTACCAATCTACAATCTTCCTTTTTTGGTGAGTGATAATTGTAACCTTCACCCTTCTACAGTCATGGAGCACTTTGCTCAATCCCCATGATTTTCAAAGTTCATTAACAGTAATCTAGCAATCACATCCACCACTTATTTTAGTATCCTGGAATGGAGTTCACCCAACTCTGATAACTTGAATTTCTTGAGGGTTGCCAAGGTTCTCTCACAATTTCTTTGCTTACCTTGAGGTTACAACTCTTTGTTAAGCATTAGTGTTTTATCCTTTCCCATCTTATGGATGTAGTGAAAGAAGCAAAAGAGAAATTAAGTTATTTTGCCTCCTCTCCAACTTCCCTTATCTTTGTCCTCTATACCCATTCTGTTTTATCATTCCTGACTCTATTCTTAAGGACCATGCAATCCTGTTTTATTTAACTTCACTTAATACTTATTCCCTCATTCCTTACATGTCTCTTAAAAATTTAAGTCACTTAATCAATTATCTGCATATGTCTGTCAGTCTCTTTATACAACTTACTACATTTTTTCTTCATCAGAATCATCTGTGTTCATTATCAGAATTTTTGAGTTTCCCATTATACTTTGATTGACTTCCCCTCTTGAATTTTAGATCATAAGATTCTACCTTTGTTTTCATTAAACCCTTTGAAATGTAACCTCCCCAAGTCCAGGTTGTATATCAGAGTATGACCACCTTTCCCTTCCTTATCTATCAAGACCTCCATTCCCTTTTAATTTCATAGATAAAAAATTAAGAACCATAGGAAGTGTCCCTTTTCCTTGCCAATATTAATCCATTTCCTTGATCCTCAAACTCATCTCCTCCTACCTTCTAGAGCACTGGACCTGGATTCAGGAATTCAGATGGATTGAGGTTCAAATGTGGCCTTAGATACTTATTAACTGTGTGACCTTGGGGAAGTCACTTAACGTCTGTCTGTCTGATAACAGACCTACCTCACAGGGATGTTGTTAAGTATCAAATAAGATAATGTGAGCAAAACACTTAGCACAGTGCCTGGCACACAACAGGCATTATATAAATGCTTATTTCCTCTCTCCCTCTCTCACCTCTTCAATTTCTCCTTTTTCATTGACCTCTTCCCTTCCAACCAAAATACTCACATCTGTTCTTACACTTCAATATGCCAATACATACATGTTCTCAACAACGTGGACATTACCTCCATCAGCACAGATTTCTACCCTTCTGTTTCCTTTCATCCTGTATGATTCTTTTCCATTTCCTTCTCTAAATCTCCAAGAATATCTGCCCATCCCTTAAGAGACTTCATGGTTCTAGTGTGACATTATTTATCTTTCTTCTGTTATCCCTCACTTGTCATTTCGTGACTGGTCCATTACATTTTCTTCTCTTTCCTTTTTTAAATTTTATGATTCTAAATAGAATTCTGGTTTTAAAGTCAGGATGACCTAAGTTCAAATCCAGTCTCAGACATTTGCCAGTTACATGAGATTGGGCAAGTCACATGATTCCTACTTCATCTGTTTCATTATCTGTAAAATAGGGAGAATAAAAGCACCTACTTCCCAGGGTTATTGTGAGGGCGAGATAATATCTTTAAGGCACTTTACAAACCTTAGAGCTCTATATAAATACTAGCTACTGTTATTACATTACAATCATTGACAGATTACTCCCATTTCGTGAGAGTTCTCTTGGGACATGGCAAAACAGTTAAATAAAACTAATGACACAGTGACCTCATCTGCCTTTTCAGTCATACATATCCAGAAGGGTATCATTTACACCGATAGCTGTGTACAAAGTAGCACTGATAAATTTGTAGCTCATAACACATCTCTAGATCACCCTTTGGATCATAGGCAATTTTTATTCTTCTGAGGCCAATCATACAGCAAAACTGGGAGAATATCACTGTTAAAAAGATTTTTATTAAAATAAATATCAGAAACTGAGAGCATAGGAGAAAAGTTATGAATGTTCATGTTTTTTAGAAATGTATAATCTATGACTTCCTAGATTCATTTAATATGATATGTGTGTGTGTATAAAAATTTCCTTGACCCTATCACTCCCTTTCAACTTCCTTGAAATTTTTCTTTCTTTTTACTATCAGATGTCTTGAAAGAGTGCTCTACTTTCCATCCTATCCACGACTGCCAGATTGATCTTTGTTACTTAAACAGAGTTCTAATTATTTCACTTACTTTCGGAAACATATTCAGGGGCTCCTCATACTTATTTTAAGGTTATTATTTGTTACTTTATTATTGTGATTACAGACTGTTGTATAAAGTATATTTGCCTTGGATCAAGGTTCTCCACAATTTGGCTACAATATGCCTTTCCAACTTCATTTCCCATAACTTCCCTTTTTATCCCCTATATTCTTGCTGAACTGGAATACACACTGAAAATACTTTCTCCTCTATGAAGACATCCCAAAAATCTCTCTTCCAGAATAACAGATCAATTTTTACCTCTCTTCCTTAACTTTCTTATTCTACTTGAGTTTAGGGAGAGAGCACTAGTCCTCAAGTCAGGAAGACCTGAGTTCAAATCCAGCCTCAAACACTTACTAGCTGTGTGACCTTGAGGAAGTCGTTTGTCCTCTGTTTGCCTCAGTTTTGCCATCTGTAAAATGGGGATAATAGCACCTTCCTCCTAGGGCTGTTAGGGCCAGGTAGGTGACACCATAGATAGAGTTCTGTACATGGAATCAGAAAGACCTGTGGGGAGCCAAAGAGGCCTGATCCAGGACTCAGATAATTACCTTGATAATAGGGGACTTTAAATATCAAAGAGCTCCTTGAGATGTGACTTTTTGTTAAGTTAGCTCCTGAGTTATTTGTTATAGGTTACACTTAAAAGGATGCTGTTTGAGTTCTGAGACCAATTGGCTCTGTCCCAAGGCTTTAGTTGTTCAAAACCAAAATATTTGAATTCTTAGGTGGTCAGTTCCTATGCAAATGTCCTTGATGATTCAGCTTTGGTTTCTGGCCTTGAAGCCAGCTCTCAAGAGCATCCTTTGTAATGTGACTGCATATGAAAGGAGGTAACTGACTTTTCCTAAGACTTTCTGGCACCTAGAGAACAAAAGGCCTTACTGCCATGCTACTTCCAGGATATGACAGACTAAGATAAGAATACTTGAGTCCTATTCCTTTGTCTCATTGCTCTATAAAAGCCTGGTCCTGAGAATCAATAAATGGAGCTCATCATTCTTCCTTAAACTACCCACATGGCCTTGTCATTTCTTATTCATGTCTCTGAATCATGCTAAGTGCTGGACACCTAGCAGCCCATGGCAAAGACCATTCAAATCCAACCTCAGACATTTAGTAGCTGTGTGACCCTGGGAAAGTCACTTAACCTTGTTTGCCTCAGTTTCCACATCTGCAAGAAGAAGGAGATTGCAAATTGCTATAGTATCTTTGCCAAGAAAACCCCAAATGGTATTGCAAAGAGACAGACACAACAAAAACAACTGAACAGGATTATTGTGAGGACCAAAATGAAATAATAATTCTAAAATGCACATAGAAAGTGCTGTATTAGTGTTAGCTATTATTATCATTATGGTTATTTTTATACATGTCTGGCATATCCTCTAAAACTCTAAACTCTGTGAGAACAGAGATTTGGACTTCATCTTTGTTTCTGGGACGCCTAGCATATCATCTTCTATATAGCAAGAAATCTAAAGAGTTGTTGAATGGATGAAGAAGCAAATGAATGAAAATACTTGTGGAATTTAAGAGAATGGCCAATATATTGGTGCTGAACCCTGACTCAGGACAATTTTACTATAAATATTTTATCGGGTTCTATAGATTCTTCTTGTAGAAAAAAACCATAAACCGTTTATTATCCTATAGAGCCTATAGGCCACCTTTTTAAAATTATCATCTAAATGATCAACTGTGAAAGACTTGGCTACTCTCATCAATACAATGATCTGAGACAATTCCAAAGGATTCATGTTGAAAAAATACTATCCACCTCCAGAGAGAGAACTGACCAACTCTGAGTGCAAATTGAAGTGTAGTTTTCTCACTTGCTTTTTTTCAAAAAAAAAAAAAATATGGCTAATATAAAATATGTTTGATATGATTTCACATATATAATTGATATATTGCTTGCCTTTTCAGTGAGTGGAGGAAGGTATGGGGGGAATTTGGAAATCAAAATTTAAAAAGAAAAAATGTTTTAAATAAATAATAATTTTAGAACTATTTTGAAATCATCATCTAAAGATAATTCATTTTTCCAAAGATATATTGATAGCTCTCAGTTCTCTGTGTGTATATGTCTATCTGTCTATCTATCTATATCTATTTATATATATATATGTATATATATATGTATATATATAGACACACATGTATATGCCATATATATATATATATATATATATATATATATATATTTATGGTATAGTCTGTGCTTAATTGGTGATGAGTGGAAATGTGAACGGCATGGATGAATGAAGCCCCACAGAATGTCTCCAAACCTGATTACACTCAGTGGTAAACTTTTCTTCACACTTAAAATCAATAGAATTTACAGCTCTAATTAAATCCCTTCTATCCTTTATGATCATATATTTAGAGCTCAAAGGTACATCAGAAACCATCTGGTCCAACTCTTGTCTTAAGAGAAGGAAGCTGAGGGCCAGAGAGGGTAAGTGTCACGGGGGTAGTTAGTACCTGAAGTAATATTTGAACCCAGTTTTTCTGGGCTTAAAGCCAGTCCTCTTTTCAGTGTACCATGCCTGACTGCTGTAAAAGTGATAATCACCAAAAGATAGACAGCAGATATGATGAATAGAAGTCAGGACCTGGAAATCCATCCATGAGCTAAATGGTCCCTGAATAATTATGCCTTAACCGCACATTATCCTCCTGGGAAACTAAAAATATCTAGAAATAAAGAGCAGTAATGTTATATCTCTCTAATATAATGAAAAGGACAGTTCTTTTAGGGAAAATTTTAAATGCAAGTAATTGATCAAAAAAAAATCCCAAAAATTGCTTGTAAAAGTAACTAGTCTTTAGAGCCTTACTGAAGTACTCGTCACTTCTCCCATTGAAACAAAAACTGATTCCAAAGAACGTACAAACAGCTCTGCCTAAGCCTAAGGTCTCACAAATAATTCTAAAGTAAAATTCATGATATGTAGAAGAGGAATTGGGGCACTTCGTTTTCCAGAGCTTACCATGGAGTCTTAATTTGTATTTTCCATGTGTATTTATAGGTAAGAATTTATTATGAACAGGATGTTCATCAGATCAAATGCATTGATGCAATTAAATTGCTGCTTGTTGAGACATGTTTTATAGCTCATATTAAAAGTAAATATAAATAAATGTTGTTTGGAGATTTGTGTGCTGTGAAGTGCTTTTTTTCCCTTAGATTAGCCTGTGAGAGAAGCTTAAAATGAATTAACTGTTTCAACACTGAAGTGGTAGTGAAGTAGTCGCTCACATTTCCCTCATGCTATATTTGCAAAGTACTTTCCTTATGATAGCCCTGTGAGGAAGGTGTTATAACCCCATTTTGCAGATGAGGAAATTGAGACTCAGAAAGGTTACATGATAAGCTGATAAGTGTCAGAGCCAGGCTTAAAATTCATCTCTTTTGAGTTTCTATTATACCACATTGACCCTGTAGATAGATAATAAGATCTTAGAGATGAGATAGATTCAATTCTGCTGATGTCTTCTAGTGACTATGATTCAGAAGTAATATTGTCACCTGAAATTTGAACATTTTAAAGGAACTGATTCCCAGGAGTTTTCAAGCACCTCCTTGCCTACAGGAAAATGTCCATATTCCTTAACTTGGCATTCAAGACTGATTCAATTCATTTCAAGAAAGGAAAGGAAAAGAAAAGAAGATAGAAGAGGAGGGGGGAGGAAAGAGGAAGAGAGAGAGAGAGAGAATATACAAAAAGAAAGACAATCTCTGTCCTCAAGAAGCTGACACTCTAATGAGAGAAGACAATACATGAAAAGATGGAGAAAGGAAGAAGGAAGAGTAGTCAAGAGTCAAGGGCTGAGATGAGTTTGAAGTGATCATAGCTAGCAAGAGTATTTCCTCAAATGGAGTTTCCAGGGAGGAATCCACCAGTTCAATCAGGAGGCAACAGGGTTGGCTGTACCGCCAGTGTAAGAAAGCTGCTGGAGTGGAGGCAGAGGAGTAGTTGAGAAAGTCAGGGGCTAAGTTGGGTGTGAGGTGTCAGTCAGACTGGTCTGGCCTCTAACTTGTGGATGGTCACAGCCAAACAGGGCAAGCTAGAGATAGGAGAGTCAGGAGTCAAACAGAAGTTAATTTTCAAGTGAGGGAAACACCTTGCAATCAAGGAGACAGATTGGATACATGCTGGAGTCCATCCCTAAGGGGGGGAACCCTAGGCATTGTTGGGGAGATCTCAATACTTATACCAATGGCTGTGCAGTAATCTGTGCCCTGACAATAAGGGAGAACAGCAACAATGGGACAAATCTGATTCATAGCAGGGCTTCATGACAGCACGTATCCAATACCAGTGTTTATCTGAGCTCAGAGAATACCTGGTGCTGGTCAAAGCAATACAATAATTATGTGATTTTGCCAGAGGTTTAGATCATCCAGAGGTTGAGTGCAAAGGATTGTTATGCCAGGCTCAGGGCACACACAGCCTGCTTGCTGGGCCTTAGTTCTGGAAAACAGGGCGTCTTCTAATATCTTGACAGAAATCTGGAGGCTGTTGCAATAATATAGGCAAAAAACAGTAGTCATGTGAGTTGTACAAAAGGGTCAGGTGTGAGAGATGTCATGAAGGTAGAGAAAAAATTGTGGAGTAAGAGAGAATTATTAACTTTGGTTATTAACTTTGGATACTGAAAGGATGGTAACTTTAACAGAAATAATGACATTTTCCTTTCCTTTCCTTTCTTGAAATGAATTGAATCAGAATTGAATGCCAAGTTAAGGAATTTGGACATTTTCCTGTAGATAAATGAATTGTGTGTGTGTGTGTGTGTGTGTGTGTGTGTGTGTGTGTGTGTGTGTATTGATTTCAAGATGGCTTTGGGGCATCCAGTTTGAAATTTCCAGTAGGCTATTGGGATACATTAAAAGTCAGGGGAGAGACAGGGATTGGAGATATAAATATGGAAGTCATTAGCATAAAGATGGTAATTAAACCCATTTGTTATGAAAGCCACTATGAAGGAGCGTGTAAAAAGAGAAGAGTAGGACCCTAGCACAAAGTCTTTGAGGGCCATTGAAAGTTATATCTTTGCATCCACAGCAGCATTTTACAAGGGGCAGGTGCTCAGTAAATACTGTGATTGATGGAGGTAATGTTTACATGATACCAGCAGCTGGATGAAAACTGAAAATTTCAATCTAATATCTAGAAAGACTCTCTATAGTATCAAACATCTGGATGTTTGGGGAGATACAAAAGAATGGATGGACGTTTTCCATTTTCAATCAGATATCTAACATCATGCAGACAGCCAAACCCTTTCCCATGCAGTTTCTTTTGGGTCTATTATATTCCATTTCACCTCTATCTGTTCACTTCACTCTCCCCTCCTTCAGTGGTCACCAGAAACATTCTTCCATATTAAAGAACCTGGGGTAATGAGAAGAGGGCACAATTCTGAGGGAAAAGACATGTTAGAATCAGGTCACCTCCATAACTGTATAACCTGGAATAAGACACCCCCTCAGGGCCTCAGTTTCCTCCTATGTAAAATAAGGGTGCTGAACTGGATAAGATGTAAATTAGCTCTGAAGGTATGATATTATGATAGGTAATTCCATGATTTAATGGAAAGTGCATTAGAATTGGAATTACTCGATATAAATCCTGGCTTGGTACTGGCTTTCCTCATGACCTTGAGAAAATCACTGATTTTCTCTGAGTCTTAGTTCCTCATCTGTGAAAGAGGAATAGTAACCTTGACTGCATCATAGTGTTGCTATGATGATTATATGAAATATTCATAAGGAATCTTAGACAGAATTGGTTGCATGAAAAGCACTTTGTAACTGTAAAGTGGTTATATAAATGGGCAGCTAGGAGATACCCAGTATATGTGGTGCTGATCCTGGAGTCAAGAAGACTTGAGTTCAAATTCAATCTCAGATATTAATTGACTTTGTGACTTTGGCCAAGTCACCTAAAATCTGTTTGCCTCAGTTCCCTCAATTGTAAAATGGGGATGAAAATAGAACCCATGTCCAAGAGTTGTTTTGAGGGTCAAATAAGGTAATATTTGCAAAGCAAAACACAGTCCATGGCAATACTAGGTTCTATATAAGTATTAGATGTTATGATAAAAATGATCAGTGGTGTTATTATTATAACTTTTATTGTTTAATCATTTTTCAGTCATGTTTGATTCTTCATGACCACTTTTGGTGTTTTCTGGCAAAGATAGTAGAATGGTTTGCCATTTTCTTCCCCAGATTATTTTACAGATGAGGAAACCAAAGCAAACAGTTTTAAGTGACTTGCCCAGTCACATAGCTGGTAAGTGTCTAAGGCTGGATTGAAACGCAGGTCCTCCTGACTCCATGGTTAGCACTGGGCTGGCACTCTAGCCACTGAACCACCTCACTAGGCAAGCCTAAAGAGTATTAAATGTGTACATATCAACTTTGAAAGTGGTCTATGCTGGGAGACCCTCTGGTTCTGTCTTCATTCCTATGCTATTCTCATGACTAGAGGGCAGCTAGATGGCACAGGGGATAGAAGGCTGCCCTTGAAATCAGGAAGACTCATCTGCGCACGTTACAATCTGAAGACTTCAGACACTCTAAGTGTCTGTGCTGTATTATTATATAAATGATCACTGTTATTATTCTAACTACCATAAAGCCTTCTCTAATAGGCAGGGGAGAATGAATACTTGCATGACCTTAACATAACCAAGTTGTCTCATAGTCCATTATTTTATCTACCTACTTTGGCCTCTATGTATGTTTTGTTGTTGTTGTTGTATTAAAATCACTCTAAACCAAGGACTATGCAGTGCATTCTGTAGAGCTGATTCATGGGTATGTTGTGATAGTAAAATAAAATGATGTTTGTGATATCACTTTGAGAGCATAAGTGTCACATGTGACATTTTTCAAAGATTATTCTGTCTATACTGCCCAGTGCAGTCCTAGGGATATTGTGAGTGATCAATAAACATTGATCCCGGTTCTTCTTCTGTCTATCCTGTGCCTGTTGGAAGGCTGCCCAAACTTTCTAGCCTGCTCTATATACTTGCTGAAAAATAGCGCAGTGCTCTCAAAAGAGTTCATGAACCTTGTAAAGGTGCCCAATTTATGTCTAACAAGGTACTGGGAGGATCCAGTTCATTAAATGCTAATGATGATCATTCTCTAATGCTAGGGCCTTGACATAGTATCAGGGAATTGTCTTTTCTTTCAGTAAGGATATAAAACATAGGATGTCTATTCATATGGTACATAAGATTTCTGTATCAACCCAAACAGCAGTCTAGACAATGACTTTCTGAGTTGTGTTTTCTTTTTCTGGAAAAAAAAAAAAGAATGTGATTTGTTGTTTTATGACTTTGGACTAAACATGTTGCTTCATTTCTCTTGTAAGAAATTTGTATTGAGTCAATCCACAATATCTTCTGGGTGGTTTCTAATACTTGGGTGAAGTACTTTCCACCTATGAATTGCTCTTAATATTATAATTTTGTCTCTGGCAATTACAGGGTTTATACTTTGCATATGAATTGTAAACATAACTCAAGGAAAAATAAAATAAATTTACATCCAATGTGTTTTCTGTGCTCATACTGATTGTTGATTTGGCAAAAACTTCACCATCGTTCTTCAAGTCTTCATAACCTCCATATTGTCATCTATTTCTCAACCTCCCTTATCCCACACATCTAATCACCTGCTAAATCTTGCCATTTCTAACTGCACAATATTTCTCTCATCTGATCCTTTCTTTTTATTCACATAGCCACCACCTTAATAAAGGTCTCCATAACATCTTGCCTAAAGGATATTATTAGTTTTCTAATTGGTCAACGTGACTCAGGTCTCTCCCTACTCCACTCCATCCTACATACCCTTGGTTCTAATCATTTCACTCTTCATTATTTCATACAAGTCTTTCCATGATTTTGTAACATCAACCAGCTCATCAGTTCTTTAGTACAGTAGTATTCCATCACAACCATATACCACAACTTGTTTGAGCATCCCCTCATTTTCCAGCTCTTTGCCACCACAAAGAGCTGCTATAAATATTTCAGAACATATAGGTTCTTTTCCTTTTTCCCTGATCATCTTGAGGAACAGACCTAATAGTGGTATTGCTGGGTCAAAGGGTATATACAATTTGATAAGTCTTTGGGCATAATTCTAGATTGCTCTGCAAAATTGGTGGATCCGTTCACAGTTGAACCAAGAGTGTATTTAGTGTCTCCATTTTTCCATATCCCCTCTAACATTTGCCAGTTTCCCCTTCTAACATTTTAGCCAATCTGATAGGTGTGAAATGATATTCCAAAGTTGTTTTAATTTGAATGTCTCTAACCAATAATGACTTAAAGCATTCTTTCATATGAGTATATATTGTTTTGATTTCTTCTTTGAAAACCTGACCGTTCATATCTTTTGACCATTTATCAAGTGGGGAAGGACTCATAGTCTTATAAATTTGACAAAGTTTTCTATTTATTTGAGATGAAACCTTTATATGAGAAACTATCTATTAAAAATTTCCCCAATTTTCTTCTTTCCTTATTTCCTTTTATCTGTACAAAAATTTTAAAGTCAATGTAAACAAAATTATCCATTTTGTATCTTACAGTGTTCTCTCTCTTTCTTGTCTATTCATAAGTTTGTCTTGTATTCATAAGTCTGATGGATAAGAATAGGTTTTTAAGGCATGGTAAGTGAATGTTTAGAAAAAATAGTTGTAGTTATAAAGTCAACACAGCTCTATCTAAACTAATATGTCTTTTTAAACAAGATTACTAAACTGGTATACATAGGCAAGCATCAAGTATTGGTCGTGAGTGCAGACATTCTTTGAGATAAGCACTATCATTCTCCCTTCTTGTGAGGGACTTTGCTGACTCAGACATGAAACTCAGAATAGTTGTAATAGGCCTTTCCCCTAAGGAGAAAGGTTTGGGATAATATTCATCCCAGAGTGTGACAGTATACCCTAGCCACCTAGACCATGCTGCACATGGACATATGCTGGTAAATCAGGGGCATGTTGTAAATGTATTTTACCTACATCTTGTTAGAGGGTTTGGTAAAGTCTTTCACACTATTGTTGACAAGATAGAGAGATGTAATTGAGAAAATAGGCTAATTTGATGTATTCAGAACTGGCTAAATCCAAAGCATAGTCAATGAATAGCTGATGTCAGCTTAAAAAGATATCTCTAGTAGACTACAGGAGGATTTATAGTTGGCTCAGACCAATGCACTGATATATAAGTAATATAATGTATATTATATAATTCATAATTAATGATGGCTTATCAAATTTACAGCAACATACAACTTGTAGGGAGAGCTAACAGATTGAGCAACTGGATCAGGATCTATAAGGGCATTTATAAGCTAGAATGTTGGGGCAAGTCCAATGAAATGTTTTTAAAGATAAATATAAAGTCTTAACGTTGGGTTCAAAAAACAAGTTAAATAAGTTCAAGATGAGCAAGGCATCTGTTCATTCAGGTGAAACTGAAAAAAAGTTATAGAGATAATAGATCAGTGGTTAAAGGTTATGAAAAATTTTCAAAAGGTAAGTTACAAACTATCATTGATCATAAGAAAATACGCTTAGAAATAGTTATAGTAAAGGAAGACAAATTAAAACATTTGAGATTTCATCTAGGAAATCGTAAATGAAAAAAGAAAGAAGGAAAGGAAAAGAAAGAGGAGGAAGGGAGAAGAAAGTACAGGACAAGACAGAACAGGAAAAAAGTTGATGTTAGAGGGCTAAGGAAAAACAGACACACTAATACATTGTTGATAGGGCTATTAAATGGCCCAATCACTCTAAAAACAATTTGGAATTATGTGAGGAAAGCAACTAAAATAGCCATGTCTTTTGACACAGAAATCCTACTTGTAGGCATATATCTCAAGGAAATGGAAGACAGAAAAGTTCAATATATAACAAATATTCATAGGAGCACTTCTTGTCACAGCAAAAAAGTAGTAGTAGTTAGTTACCAAGCATTCAGTATGCCCTTATTATATTCCAGAGTCTGAGCTAAGCTCATACAAACAAAGGCACAAAACAAAACAAACAAAAAACCCTGTCCTCCAGTAGAGTATGTTCTAATGAGAGTGATACCAATAAATTACTTAATCTATGTAAGAATTGAAGGTTATCTGAAAGAGGTCAGAATTAGTAACTGAGGAAAGGTTTCATGCAGAAGGTACAGCCTCATGTAGAAGGTGAACTGTGTCTTGAAGGAAGCCAGGGAAACTAAAAGCTAGAGGGGTCAGAGCATTGCAGGAATGGGGCACAGTCATGCAAAGGAATATGATGAGAGGAGATGGAAGGTAGTTCAATGTAGCAAGATCATAAAGCATGAGGGGAAGAATAATGTGTAAGAAGCCTGGAAAGGTAAAGAGACACCAGTGTATAAAGGTATTTTAATAACGAACAGAGCACTTTATATTTGATCTTAGGGACAATAGGAAGCCACTGAAGCTCACTGGGCAGCTGGGTGAAATGGTCAGACCTACACTTTAGAAAAATAACCTTGGCAACCAAGTGGAATTTGAATTAAAGCAGGGAGAGACTTGAGGCAGTTAGAAGGTTATTTTTGCAATAATTAAGGTGAAAGGGGATAAGAACTGAAGAGATACATAGGAGAAATTTTGTGAAGTTGGAAGTGACCAGATGTGTCAAAAGACTGGGCATGTGAAAGTGAGTAGTCTTTCAGTGGTTTTTAGTCATGTTTAACTCTTCAAAACCCCTTTTGGGGTTTTCTTGGAAAAGATACTGGAGTGATTTGCTATTTCCTTCTCCATCTCTTTTACAGATGAGGAACTAAGGCAAATAGGGTTAAGTAACTTGCCCGGAGTCACTCAGTTAGTAAGTGTCTGAAGTGGGATTTGACTTCAGGCCCAGCACTCTATCCACTGTACCAACTATATACCCATAAAATGAGGAGTAAAGGAAGACAATGAGGTTGTAAGCCTGGGTGACTGAGAAAGAAATAGGGAAGTTCAGAATCAGATAGGGATTTCAAGGAAGAATAGCAAGTTCTGTTTTAGATATGTCAAGTTTGGGATGACTAATGGATATCTGGTTGGTGGTGTCCAACAGGCAGCTGGAGGTCCCTAACTGTACCTCATCAGACAGATAGGCCTGGACATATAAATCTATGAATAATCTACATATAGATGATAATTGAACCTATGGAAACTGACCAGATCACTAAGTGAAATCGCATAAAAGAAAAAGCAAAAGGAACTTAGGACAAAGACATTGGGGACACCTACAGTTTGTGGGTTCAACATGGAGAAAGAGCAAACAAAAGAGGCAAATAGGAGGAGAACCAGGAGAAAGCAGTGTCAAGAAAATCTAGAGAGGAGAGAGAATTCAAGAAGAGAAGGAAATCCACATTGTCAGATGCTAGAGAGTCAAGGAAGATCAGAAGAGAGGAGAGGCAACTCAGTTTATCAAATTAAGAGATCATTGGTGACTTTAAAGAGGGCAGCTTCAATTGAAGGACAAAGTTAGAAACCAGATTGCTGAGAATTTAGAAAGGGAGAGAGAGAGAGAGAGAGAGAGAGAGAGAGAGAGAGAGAGAGAGAGCGAGAGAGAGAGAGAGAGAGAGAGAGAAAGAGAAAGGGGGGGGAAGAAGGGGGAGGGAGGGGGAGAGAGAGGGAGGGAGAGAGAGAGGCTCTGAATATAGATGAATTTCTCAAGGAGTTTAATCACAAAGACGAGAGAGATAATAGGATGATAGCTAGTGGGGATGGTTGGATGAAGTAAAGATTTTTTACAGATGAGAAATACAAAAGCATAGTTGAAAGAATCAAGGAGGCAGTAAAGTGAGGAAATAGTGTAGTAAATAGGGTTAATAAGACAATAGATAAGTTATTAAAAAAAAGAGAGGAGATGATCGAGGAGGCAATTTATTGGAGAAGTTAAGATGGAAAGAAATCAAGTGTACACTTTGATTGACAAAACAAAGTGAGTACTCATTAATTGGACTCTTGCTGAATTAATTGTAGTATATGAAATAATAGAATATTGTTGTGCACTAAGAAATGATGAATGTGATGAATTCAGAGAGTTATGGAAGGATTTTTTTTAACTGATACAGAGTGAAAACAGCAGAACCAAAACATGAATATGCACCACATAGTTCATAATGTAACTGAAATGAACACTGAAAATAAACTGAATTTAGAATAAATGTAATGTCCAGTCAGTCCTGAAGGACAAATTAATGAATAATCCTCCCTCTTCTCAGTGGGTAGGTAGGGACATAAAATGGTAGCATGTTTCATACATTGTCAGATAGCAGTTAATTTTGATTAAAACTACTTTCTTTGTTATAAAAAAAAATTGGGGGAAGAAGGAGGAAGCAGGCATTTATTTTCAGAAACAATTGGTATAAAAACAAAAGAAAGCAATAAAAGTATCCTTTTTATGACCTAGAGGTTTTAATGGGAATAATTGAATAAGTATTTATATAATTTATTATAATAGACTATAAGTTCATTGAGTTAACTGGGATATGGTAACATAAAAAAGATAACACAACCAAGCTGCATTAAGAGATGCTTACCATCCTGGTCCAGAAAAGTGATCACCCTGCTGTTTTCTGCCCTACTTATGCCACATCTGAATAATCACATTTAATTTTGCTGATCACATATAGGATCACATATAGGATACTGATAAACTAGAGAAATATCTAGAAAAGGGCAACCAGGATGAGCAAGGGTCTCTAGTTAGTGTCATCTGATCAACTGAAGGAACTAGGAATGTTTAGCCCAGACATAGCAGTGTATTAAAGAACATGAAAAGACTGTTATGGAAAAGGGATTAAGTTTGAGCTGCTTGGTCTCACAAGGCAAAATTATGAACAATTCGATGAAGTTGCAAAGGTGAGAATTTAATTTTCATATAGGAAAAAATCTTCCTAGCCACTAGAATTATCAAAGAGTAGAATGGACTGTCTCAGAAGAGTGGGTTCACCCTCATTATTTTTTGAGTACCTGCTATGTGGGGTAGGCACAGATTATGATAAAGGGTGAATGGTAAAAAAAAAAAAAGTGATCACGTAAAGAGAACTAGAAGTCATAAGGAATTTAGATCAGAGATTAGCATTCTTAAAAGTATCACCCAATGAATAAGCAAAATGCAGAGTTGAACCCTTGCAAAATACCCGTGTTTTCCCTCACTTTGCTGGTGGCCGAAGATAATTGTTCTTTAGCTGTAAGTATTATATATAGACAATAGTTAGAAGTTGAATCATATTGACCTGGCTCTCAGCAATCTGAAGATTTTCATCTTGAATTATGGTACCCTGGAATGAGATGAAGAGAAATAATATCTGTGCAGTCAGAGATTTAAAAAAAATTATTGATAGGAGAAATACAAGACTTAATATGGATGGCTGAGCAAAGCCTTGCCAGGAAAGAAATAACAATGGAACTTATTTCAATTGTCAGGGGGAAAGACAAGGGTGGAGAACAGGGAGAAAATCTTTTCTGTACAGTTCAGTATATTAGTCTTCTATTCACCTTAGGCTCTTTCTATAGTTTTTTTTTATCAGGTTTACCTCCTTGCTTTATTCTCTTCTTAGCTTTATAAGGATTTATGAACACTACTACCCTTTGGCAGTGCTTACTGGGAAACCCTGGGAGGTCAGCAAAATTTGCCAGTTTAATGACATCTTCCTGCCTAGTACAAAGATAGCATTCATCATCATTTAAAGAGACACATGCTTCTACTAGACAGAAACTCAGCCATAGATTGCATCAGTGTCCTATTATGGAACCAATGCTTGTTATGATATCTACAATAGAGTAGGCATCTCAAGGCTCAATATTTTGCACCTTGCAACAACTTCAGGGAAAATTAATCTACTAAATCAGTTAGTTAATTATCCATATCATTGACCTTGATGCCTTAATGGGAAAACACAGTTTAAACACTGAATGGCTGTAAACAAAGAATTAAAGCATCACATTTATTATATAATTAAATTCTCAAGTAGATTTAAATGCTATGCAATGAAATGAGTTGACCAGTCAGGTATGAGTGCTTTTTCCTTCTTCGTTCTTTATTCTACTTGCTGTCTTCTAACCCCATTTGTCCACCTTTCAGATGTTTTTATTTTGCTTTGATTCCTTTCCCATATACTTTTAATTTCCAGACTGTACGTGAAATGTGTTATACCTCTTGAAACATGACACAAATCCATTAATTTTAAAGCAACACCATTCTCACTATTTGAATGATTTAAGAAAATTCATTGACATCTGCCCTCTGGTTGTGTGTGTAACTCTTGAGTTCCTAATTTAGATGAAATCCAAAAGTCTAGGCAGAGTATTGGCTGAGGAATCAGATGACATTAGGTCTAGTCTTGGCCCTTGCTACAGAGGCTGTAGGGAAACCTATCAGGAATTATGAGCTTAAACCCTACACTTCTTGTTCAGATTCCTTAATGTCAGCTATCTAATCACCTTGGAGAGATTTGGAGAGTGCTAGAGAGAATCACAAAAGCAGCAAGCTCCCTAGACTTTGACCTTCTCTACCCTCAGCCACACCCTTGGACACAGAATGTTCTAGGAATGTATTGGAGAATGAACAGGCATGCAAAATGGTATAGTAATATAAAAAGGCATAATAAGGTGAAATAAATATTTAAATGTGCCCTAATAGCTAACATTTACATAGAGCTTTATGGCTTTCAAAGCATTTTCACTCAGAGATATTATTCCCACCTAACAAATAAAGAAACTGAGGCCTAAAGATCAGAGAACTGGTTAATGGCAGGGCCAAGACTAGACCTAATGTCATCTGCTTCCTCACCTAATACTCTGCCTAGACTTCTCATATCCAGCCCGCCCCACCCTTCTTTTTACATGGGGAATAATTAGACTCTTTATAGTTCTCTAATATTCTTGCTTCAAACATTGAAGAAGGAGCATGTCATCATCTAGCAATCTGAATAAAGGGAAACTAGTCAGAATCTCATGTTTCTCTGTATCTCTGCCCAGCACAATGCCTAGCACAGAGTAGGGGCTTAACACTCACTGAGTAGCTGACTGAAGAAGTGCTTTCTTTTCTCAGCTCCATCTCATAATCCTTCTGTGACTTGATATTTCCATTTGCAAAATGCACCGAAGACACAGCTTTATAAATAATAGGCATGCAATTCATGTGTGAGTTGATTACAATGGGGATAATAATGTTAACCTTTTCCTCAGAGGAGGCAGGGAAAAAGAGATTGTCTTCAATATACTTAACTAATCAATGACCTTTACTGAACACAGTCCAGAAGCAGAGTGCAAGTGCTTTGAGCTGCTCCAAGGAAATACAAATAAGTGTTCTTCACATTTAGACTCCCTATCCTTCTTTCCCCTCATCCTGAGGTTCACTTGGTCCTTGGGCTTCTGTTTCCCCCTCAGAATTTCCCACATCTCCTAGTCCGTGTACTCTCAGTACCATGCATCGCATAAAGGATCATAAGGTCTTAGATTTAGAAATTGAAAGGCCTTAAAGGTTATCAATTAAACTCATCTTTTTACAGGTGAGGAAACTGAGGCCCAAAGAATTTAAGTGAATCATCCAGGGTCACATAGTAGATATCAGAGGCAAGATTCAAAAACCCATTTTCCTGACTCCAAGTACATAAATGAATGATGGAAAGACTCTATGTTTATGTAGGACCAGACAGCATAAAAGAGGAGCTCAACATTTGTATTTGTTTGAGAAATTGATATTAATGTACAGAGAACCAAGAAACACATAACAAGAAATTCTGGAAAAGTTCACCCTTAGGCCTTGAGCCTTTGGAAGCCATGTTATTTAGGAACTTTCCCCAGATCACCAAGCTGCCAGCTAAACCCCAGTGTCTGCTCACTGGACAATTAGATCTTTAGATGAATCCATTGCCTCACATGTCTGAGCAAAATAATGATATAAAAGATAGAGACAGATATTAATAGAGGACCTATAGGAATGTATCTTTCTAGAACCATGAATACTGAAGGAAAATATGTATGTGGAAAAGGTCCCTATTTATAGAATAGCCATTTTTTTCCTATGAAAAAAGTCAGTTGAGCATTTTCAACATTTCTCTAAAGCTTTTTAATCCCCTGGGTGGAATATACAAAAGCATTTATATCCCATGTTGAAAGCTTTGTGAAGTTGCTACTGATATAAATTTGATAATGGACTTGGAAATTGGAATCCCTAAGGAACTAATAATCTATAATTATGGAATTGAGGCACTTAGTCCCCCATAGCACACAGCTGGATACCCTGGACAGGAGTGCCCTCATGGGTTGGTCACATAATTGAGTGGCATCCTTGGTAAAGGGACTTGTGCACTCTGAGTACCAAGATGCCTAAGGAAGAAAAGGAAGGAAGAGGGGCAGAAGAGAAAGATAATGGATGGATTAAATTGAACAATCAAAATCCTTTTCCCATTGTGCATGTTTTTAGGTTTTCTAGAGCTCCTGGTTTCAAACTATAAGTCTGTTGGAAAGGTAGTGAGGTGTGTAGGGGTGAGGAAAGCTGACCATCAATTTGTAAGTGGACTAAAATGTAAAAATCAGTAAAGCAAATAATTGTGCACCAATGTGAAGGGGGGAAACCATGAGAGGATAAGGAGGTACTGGATTAAAAACACCAAACAGGAGAAAACTGCCTTCTATAAGATTTATTTGTGACAGGTAATTCAATCCATCACATCACCTGAACCATGGAGAATTGTGCTATTGTATTAATTACTCTCTATAGCAATTCTCTAAGCTTTGGACTATTTAAATTCCAGGATGAGGAAGTGCTAATGGATATGGTATTGGAGATACAGTGAATTAGTATTTCATGCTGTGCTGCTGTCTAAAAGAGTTTTAAATGGTAAGCCACAGACTAGCAGCTTTCCATGCTTTCAGTGTTCATTCATCCATTTGTTTCTATCAGTATAGGGCTGCTTTGGGGTTATGTAAAATTTTATAACAAAGAAAAAGAAAATTAATGTGAGTTGAAAATTTCTTGAAGATTAATATATATAGAACCTATAACCAACCACTGAAGGACCCAATAGCTATCTATGATGTTTCCTCAGTATTTAAAACTCTCTGTGGTTTTTGTTTTCTCCTACCTAGAAGTCTCACTGGAAACATTATAATCTGGTGCCTTTCTTGTTCTTCCTTAGGGACTATTCAATTACCATAGGCCACTGAGGTATGGACCATAAAACAAACATAATACCCACAACCAAGAATACTAAAAGGACAAACCCATAGATAGTCAAGAAAATGTTCTCTACTTGTGAGCCTCATCCTCCCCCAGAGAACTGTAAGCATCTCTATCAAGCTGGGATTGAGTTCTCCCTAGGTGGGAAAAGTACTTCGGATCACTAGAGAGTTGACCTCCCCCTAGCCCCAACCTTGCAGAAACTCAGGTCATATGACTGACAGTGACAATAAAGGGTAAGATTTGTATTTTCTATGACCACATTATGCCTCTGTGCCTTATTGCTCTTTGGTTCTAGCCCCTCCATTGGGACTTGACTCCGGGAGTGTCTTGTCATTCTGATCTCCCTTTCCCCCTCCATGGTCCACTGAACCACTGCTGCTGCCTGAAGTTCTGTACAGTATCAGTCTTTTTCCAGTTTGTAAACAGGTTAGAGTCACCTGAACTCAGAGAACCACAGAATATCACAATTAGAAGGAACCTTAGGGGTCATATAATCCAAACCATATTCCCCTCAGTGAGGTTGCACCCCCATTACTTGCACCCCTTTTCCAAAGAAACATTCCATTTGGAGACAGCACTAATGATTGAGTGATTTTCCTAATTTCAAGTCTGTTTGCCCTTTGCGACTTCTACACCCCCACACCCCTGCCTTTTTAGAGTTGTCTTTCAGGGCTATGCAAAATGAGCCTAATCCCTCTTTTAAGTCTTTCATATCATGGACCCTCTACCCTCAACTAGTTAGTCTCTTCTCTAGATTAAATATTCCTAGTTCCTTCAGGTGATCCTTTCATGACATGGACTTTATTATCCTGATTGCCTTTCTCTAGACATTAGCCTATCAAAGTGGTTCCTAAAATGTACCCAGAACTAACTCAGGGCTCCATATATAGTCTGACCAGGGCAGGTTCCAGAGAAACAGTCACCTCACTACAGTTGAACAATGTACCTCTCTTAGTGAAGTTGAAAACTTCATTAGTCTTTATTCTTTGCCCTATCACACTATTGGTTCATATTAAATATGCGATCCACAAACATTCCAAGATCTTTTTGAGATCAACTTTTCTATAGCCATGACTGCCCTCTTGAACTTGTGGAGTTGATTTTTTCCCACCCAGAAAGTAGATTTTACATTTACCTCCATTAAATTTCATCTTATTATATTTGGCTCAACAATCTATCCTGTCAAGTTGTTCTTTTAAAATCTTGACTTGGTTACGAAATGTGTTAGTCATCCCTCCTAGCTTTGTGTAACCTGAAAAATTGCTAAGCATGTTATGAATGCCTTTATCTAACTCCCTCATAAAAATATTCAATAGCACAGATTCAAGTGCAAAATCCAGGTCCACTCCATTAGAGACCTTCCAAATTTGCATGAAACCCTGCAATTCAATTCAACAAGCATTTGTCAAGTACCTACTGTGTGTCATGAGCTATTAATGACTGTTCTTTGAAACTGCCTATTCAACCATCTTATTCTCATTAAAGATGGCACTCTGCTGTCTTCTCAGGTCACCATTATCTGTTTCCTGCTACTTTTGAAATTGTAGCATTCTTTGGGGTTGAGCTAACCTGTGCCTACATGCCTCTTGGCTATGTGTTAACTTTTCAAGCTCTTTTCTGGTCATCTTGTCTCTAGGACTAGCCCATGTTCAAATACACAGATAAACCTTGTTGTTGTTGTGTTTGTCCATTTTTGAAGATGACCATGACTTTAGGGAAATAATGACATGACTTTCAGTTGACTTTGATCTGAATGAGGGCTGTGCAAGGTCACCAGCCTCACTTTCTCCTCCAGAACCATCTTGGTCCAGTGACCAGATATTTATCAGGATGACTAGAGATGGCCCAGGATGCAATGGGAGACCCTGACAGATATACCTAGACAGCTATGAAGACCTCTTGACTTGACACTCTCAACTGACTTGCTGGAGTTCTTACCTGCTACTTTTAAAGTGCTGCTATCATTCATATGCAAATGAGATGCAAGGAAATGGGACACTGGTCAGTTTTGCCCTTTTCTCTGTATGACTGCTTTTTGTCAGCGTTTCTATCATAATTGTCTCTCTTTGTCCTCCTTCCATCAAGCAAACCATCTACCTTTGAAAAAATGTCCTCTCACATTAGGATCATGGATTCGGAGGCATCTAGTGGCATAATGGTGGCTAAAGTGCTTGGCCTGGAGTCAGGAAGACCAGATTTCAAATCTGGTCTCAGACATTTACTAATTGTATGATCCTGGACAAGTTATTTAACTCTGCTTACCTCAGTTTCCTCATCTGTAAAATGGGTGTAATAATAGCATCTACCCCACAAGTGAAGGTTGTGAAAATTGAATAAGATAATATTTGTAAAAGTGTCTAGTACAGCAAAAGAAATATAGTAGGCAATATAATATATAAATGCTTATTCCCTTCTCCTTCCTTCTAACGTTCAAAGTCACCTCAGAACTATTTGTTTTAACTTATTAACCTTAACTTTACATGAGGTAGTTGAGTGCTAGATAGATTAAGTGATTTCCCAAGATCCATGTGTCAGGGGTCTTCTCAGACCAGAACTAATTCACTTTCCATTGTTGTAGTTGTGGTTATGGTTGTGGTTGTGGTTGGTGGTGGTGTAGTGGTGATGGTGGTGGTGTCATTGTCAATATCTGACTCTGTTTCTGATCAACTGTCCATGTGGTATTCTTAGCAAAGATACTGGAGTGGTTTGCCATTTCCTTTCTCCAGTTTTATGCAGATAGCAGTTAAGTGACTTGCCCAGGGTCACACAGCTAGTGTCTGAGGTCATATTTCAACTCTGGTCTTTCTGACTCCAGGCCCAGTGCCTTATCCATTGATCATCCTTTACTGCTCCATTACTTTACACTATACCACAATTCTAACTTAGAGCCATTGGATTCCACAAAACTCATTCCTGACTCAGGGCATAATCCCCTATGTGGTCAATAACAGGCCATACACATATTTCCGGAACTTAAAGAAGCCTCAGGAAAATACTAGCTACACCCAGAGGGCATGGGTCAAAACTGACAGCTGCTGTCACAACACTTCAAAAGGACTGATGATTTATGCTCCTGTTTGTTACAAATACAACCGTAAAAATTCTCCTATCTTATATTGTATATATCCGGGCATTTGATGACAAATAGTACAAATCCACCAGTGGAGAACCAAGACAAAAAACAAGCTACATTCTGTACTAATTATAACCTGAAGCTACTTTGGAACCATTTTCCAAAAACTGTTACATTCCACAGGAATTCTATTGGGTAAATTTACACTGCCCCCACTTTCCTTCCTTTCTCTTGTCTATGTCTCCAGGTACCCCAGAGAATGCACACAGGCACCTGGGGAAGCTACTCCCAGGGTTTGGACATCAAGACAAAATGAGCATCCATGCTTCATATGTAAAGGACTGATGCAAAAAGTGCTGATCTGAGGGTTGGTACACCTGAGTTCTGATGTCAGTTCTGTCTAGCTGTGAGACTCTAAGAAAATCACTTCATTTCTTGAAGACGGAGTTTGTTTCCAGAGGCAATTTGGCATAGTAGCTAAAACCCAGCAGGGGACTCAGGACAGTTCAAGGTCTGCCTCTGATACATGAAGGCTGTGGGACCCTAGGCAAGTCACTTAACTTTTCCATATTCAGGTTCTTCCCTCCCCTCATCCTGCCCCCCAAAAAACTAAAAGACTCTAACTTACAAGGCAGTCACCAATATTTATTGGTAAAGGCAATTTCCTTACCAGAAAGCTCCCTACATCACTAAAATCACAGGTCCTTTTCAAAGACAAATAAACCAGAAATTCCATTCAATTATATAATTTGCAAAATGAAAAAAAAATAATATTTATGCTACCTACTTCACAGTGTTGTCATGGTGAAGGTACATGGTAAAATGATGTACAATGGTTTCCTTTTAGCCTGATCTAGCTCTTTGGGGGCTTATGTTCTGGGTTATTTAAAAATGAAGATTATTAAAAACATAAATATTTTGTTTTTACATCAATTTCAATTCCTAAATACATCCCTGTTGTCTGCCTCACACCAGAATTAATCCTTGAATCAAAGAATATTTTTAAAAGGAGAGAAAAAGAAACAGTTCAGCCAAGTTAACAGATATTTCAACTGAGACTGATGGGCCATATGCATTATTATTCACATCTGTTCTAACATGACTTCTAATTACCCACAATTGTCCACTTCACCTTCTAGTCTCATTAGAGTCTTTCCTTCCCAATCAATCAATCAACAAATCATATATTAAGTTATATTCCTGGTACTCTGCTAGGCCTTGGAGAAACAAAAAACAATCTGGAATGACTGTCCTCAAGGGACTGCAATATAAACAAGGGAGTCAGGAAGACCTGAGTTCAAATCCTTCCTCTAACCTTTGCTTACCTCTATGACCCTAGGCAAGTCTCTTAACCTGTTTGCCTTAGTTTCCTCATCTGTAAAATGAAGATAATAATTATAGCACCTCCCTCTCAGGGTTGTTGTGAGAATCAAATAAGATATGTAATATGTAATAAGTAAAGCACTTTGAAAAACATAAAGCTCTATGTAAAATACTAATTATTATTATTGATATTAATGCTGGAATTGCAGACCTCGTAGCAGGATATATTCAAGAGAAATGGTCCTTATATAACATTTTCTAGAGAACGTTGTATTGTACAATAATCCCTCTCCATTATACATCAGCAAGTATTCACCCTATTGTATGGATAGAAAAGTTTCTAACAGTTTTGTAAAATGTTAGTTATCTTAGGTTACATTGTAGCTGTCAAAACAAACAGAGAGCAAAATCTCACAAATTTGAACTAACTGGAGGGAAAGGTCACTTTGAATGAGGGAAAAGACTGAAAGTAGAAAAGATTTTGAAAATTCGAGCATTTTATTATTTGGGGGGATATAAATGGCAATCAAAATTAGGTCAACCAAAGTATTGTCTGAGGGTTTTCTAGGGTCCTACTATAATGAAGAGTTGGAAAGTAAGACACTGACCTAGTTCTGGTTCTGCCACTAACCAGCAGTATGACCTCAGATAAATCACTTGGGCTCTCTGGTTTCATCGTTTTTTATATCTTCTTCCCTCTTTAAAAAAATTAACTTTATTTGTTTATTTTTTGTTTACAACATTCAGTTTCACAAGCTTTTGAGTTCCAAATTTTCTCTCCCTCCCCAAGATAACATGCAATCTGATATAGACTGTACATATACATTCACATTAAACATATTTTCACATTAGTCATGTTGCAAAGAAGAATTATAATGAATGGGAGGGGGCATGAGAAACAAGAAACAAAACAAAAAAGAGAGTGAGCAAATAGTCTGTTTTGAACTTCATTCAGACTCTGTGATTCTTTCTCTAGATGTGGATAGCATTTTCCATCATGAGCCTTTTGGAGTTGTCTTAGAAATTTGAATTGCTGAGAAGAGCTAAGTCTATCAAAGTTAGTCATCACACAATGAGGCTTTAACTGTGTAAAATGTTCTCCTGGTTCTATTCCCCTCACTCAGCATCAGTTCATATATGTCTTTCCAGGTTTTTCTGAAGTGTGCCTGCTCATCATTTCTTATAGCACCATAGTATTCCATTACATTCATATACCACAACTTGTTCAGCCATTCCCCAATTGATGGGCATTCTCTCAATTTCTAGTTCTTGGCTACCACAAAAAGAGCTACCGTAAATATTTTTGTACATGTGAGTTCTTTCCTCATTTGTAGGATCTCTTTAGGATATTGCCCTAGAAGAGGTATTGCAGGGTAAAAAAAATGCACATTTTTATAGTTTCTTGGACATAGTTCCAGATTGCTCTACAAAATGGTTGGATCAGTTCACAACTCCACCAACAATACATTAGTGTTTCAGTTTTCTCACATCTTCTCTAGCATTTATAATTTTCCTATTACTTAATGTTAGTCAATCTGACAGGTGTGGTGTGGTACCTAAGAGCTGTTTTGATTTGCATCTCTCTAATCAATAGTTATTTAGAGCATTTTTTCATAATATATATATATATATATGTATGTATGTGTATATATGTATGTATATACATATATATATATCTTTAAATTCTTCCTCTGAAAACTGCCTGTTCATATCCTTTTATCAATTGGGGAATGACTTATATTCTTCTATTTAGAAGAAGTTATATTCTTCTATTTAGAAGTCTTCCAGACTTATATTCTACTTATATTCTTCTAAATTTAATTCTCTATATGTTTTAGGAATGAGGCTTTTATCCACTCTATCCATGATGTAGCATATGCATTCTACATAAACTTAACAGGTAAACTATTCCTTGCTCTTCCAGTTTGCTTATATCAGGCTTTATATATAAATTGTGTACCCATTTGGACTTTATTTTGCTATATTGTATAAGATATTGGCCTATGCCCAGTTTCTGCCATACTATTTTTTTATTTTTCCTAGCAGTTTTTGTCAGATAGTGAGTTCTTATGCCAGAAGCTAGAGTCTTTGGTTTTATCAAACAGTAGATTACTGTTGTCATTGACTACTGTGTCTTGTTTACCTAACATATTCCCCTGATCCACCACACTATATCTTTGCCAGTTCCAAGTAGTTCTGATTACTGCTGCTTTATAATACAATTTAAGATCTGGTATGGCAAGGCCACCTTCTCTAGCATCTCTTTTCATTAATGCCCTTGATATTCTGCACCTTTTGTTCTTCCAGATGAATTTTTATATTATTTTTTTCTAGCTCTACATAAAACCAATCATAAGCAGCTCTCCTGAGAACTGCTGCTGTGAATAACTTTAAAAATCTAATCACATAGTATGGTGGACTCGCTATTTATTCAGCAATAAACTAAAGCAAAACATTCAAGAAACTAAAGTACAATATTCACAACAATATAAATAACTTATTACAAAGATGGCCACATAGTCTTAAACAAAACATATTCAGTAAGTCACAGTCTCATCAGTCAATACAGAGTGCCCAAGTAAAGTCTTCTTTAATCTTGATTCAGGTCTGGCTTCCAATAACCCTTAAGTCAATCATCCTTAAGGGGTAGCAGAAAGTACAAACACCACCCATCCCTAGCTCACAGTAAGTCACAATCTCATCAGATAATACAGAGTACCCAAGTAGAGTCTTCTTTCATCTTAACTAGAAACTGGCTTCCAAACCCCCCAGCTCCTCTTCCTCCTTTTCCATGAGCTGGCTGATCCCAGGTCTTGCCTGAATTCACCCAATTCTTGCCTGGATTCACACGTAGACAGCTCTCTGATGTGGTTCTGTATCTCAGCTTATTGTTCCACTCGAAGCTCTTTTGAAGTTTCTGTTTCTAGGAAAACAACGCTTAACAATATTAACACACATTGCTGGCACTATCATCTCAATTCAGTTTCTGTCTGACAAAGTAACACTAATCAACAGACAAGGCTTCTGTCTAAGAAATCAAATACTAATCAACAATAAAGTCCTGGGGCTTCTGTAACAACAGTAAAGTCCTCTTTCAAGGCTTCTGCAACAGCAGTAAAGTAGTCTTTCAGGACTTCTGTAATAGCAGTAAAGGCCTTTTTCATGACTTCTGTCTAAAAACAACAGACAGACTGCTTTAGTCTGACAGACCAACAGACAGAGTGCTACAGAGTGCTGAAATCACAAGCATTCACCCTCTCAGTTCTGCTTGGTCCCAGGTCTGCTCAAGATTTTCTCTGCTCTGCTCCTTCCTGTTCTGCCCTTCCCATTCTGCTCTTTTGGCAAATGTCTGCCACCATGGGCTCCATGTGATAATGTTAGGCCTACTAAAGGCAGAGAAGGTCTCCAAATTCTCTTGGTTAGGCCTATTAAGGACAACACACGGAATACTGTTTCCAACAAAGACTTCATACAATCAAAGGCATGGCTCAAAGGCACTTGAATAGCTGCAACAAGCAGCAAAGTACTACTTTGCTTGTCATTACACTCTATAAAATAATTTTTTGGTAGTTTGATTGGTATGACACTGAATAAGTAAATTAATCTAGGTAGAATTGTCATTTTTATTATATTAACTCGGCCTACCCATGAGCAACTGATGTTTTTCCAATTATTTAGATCTGATTTTATTTGTATGAAAAGTGTTTTATAGTTGTGTCCATATAATTCCTGGTTTTGTTTTTGGTAGGTAGACTCCCAAATATTTTATTATGTCTACAGTAATTTTAAATGGAATTTCTCTTTCTATCTCTTGCTGTTGGGCTTTGTTAGTAATATATAGAAATGCTGAGGATATATGTGGGTTTATTTTATATCCTGCAACTTTGCTAAAGTTATTATTTCAAGTAGTTTTTTATTTGTTTCTCAGAGATTCTCTAAGTATATCATCATATCATCTGCAAACAGCTATAGTTTGTTTCTTTTTGGCCTATTCTAATTCTTTCAATTTCTTTTTCTTCTCTTTTTGCTATAGCTAAAGTTTCTTGTACTGTATTGAATAACAGTGGTGATAAAGGGCATCATTGTTTCATCCCTGATCTTATTGGCAATGCTTCTAGCTTATCCCCATTACATATAATGCTTGCTGATGGTTTTTGGTAGATGCTACTTATCATTTCAGGGAAGACTCCATTTATTCCATGCTTTCTAGTGTTTTTAATAAGAATGGCTGTTATATTTTGTAAATAGCTTTTTCTGAATCTGTTGAGATAATCATATGTTTTCTATTAGTTTTGTTGTTGACATGATCAATTACACTGATAGTTTTCCTAATATTGAACCAGCCCTGCATTCCTGGAATAAATTCTACCTGGCCATAGTATATTATTCTCATGATAAGTTGCTGTAATCTTTTTGCTAATATTTTATTTGAAATTTTTACATCTATATTCATTAGGGAAATTCGTCTATAATTTTCTTTCTCTGTTTTGGCTCTTCCTGGTTTAGGTATCAATGCCATATTTGTATCATAAAGAGAATTTGGTAGCACTCCTTCTTCTCCTATTTTGACCAAATAATCTATATGGAATTGGAATTTATTTTTCTTTACATATTTGATAGAAATCACTTGTAAATTCATCTGGCCCTGGATAATTTTTGCTAGGGAATTCATCGATGGCTTGTTCAATTTCTTTTTCTGAGATGTGGTTATTTAAATATTTTACTTCCTCTTCTGTTAATAAGGGCAATTTATATTTTTATAAATATTCATTCATTTCACTAAGATTGTTGGACATGCAATATAAATGGACATACAATTGGACAAAATAATTCTCAATTATTGCTTTGATTTCCTTTCCCATTGGTAGTGAATTAACCCTTTTTTATTTTTGATACTGGTAATTTCCTTTTCTTTTTTATTTTAACCAAATTAACCAAAGGTTTATCAATTTTATTGGGTTTTTTTCATAGAACCAGTTCTTAGTTTTATTTATTAGTTCAATAATTATTTTTTATTTCAATTTTATTAATCTCTCAGTTTTCAGTTTTTCTATTTTGGCATTTAATTGGGGATTTTTAATTTGTTATTTTCTCTAGCTTTTTTAGTTGCACACCTGATTAATTGATCTCCTCTTCTCAGCAATCCAAGGATCTAAGACAGTTCCAAAAGCCTCATGATGGAAAATGCTGTCCACATTCATAGAAAAAACTATGGAGTCTAATTGAAGATTGAAGCCTACTATTTTCCCTTTCTGTGTGTGTGTGTGTGTGTGTGTGTGTGTGTGTGCTTCACTTTTGTTCTGTTTCTTTTTTTACAACATGACTAATTTAGAAATATGTTTAACATGATCACACATGTATAACCTATTTCAAAGTGCTTGCCATCTTGGGGAGGAGAATGGGGAGGGAGGGAGAAAATAAAAGAAAAGAAAGAATAAATAAAAAATGAATGTTGAAAAAATCTTATGATGCTAGAATTTTTTTAAATATGTATCTACTCTGTTGTAAAGGGTGCATCTGAAACATTTAAGGTTATTTTTGTTCTCTTAAGTTGTTGAAACATTTACTCCTACCATTTTGCTTATCAAATAAAATCTTGAGCAAACTCTTTCTTCACAGTTAATGCCAGGGTGAACTAAAGCTTAACCCTTATCTAAATTATCACAAATTTCACACTAATGGAGTCTGAATTATGGAGGTTCCATTAGGTTAAGTGAGAAGCACACCAGTACCAGCACAGAAAGCAAAAAGAAAATTGTCCATGCAGTGACATATTGCAAAACTCTCCATTGCTCCCCACTCCTCCAGAAGGTACAGATTGAACAGAGAAGCTCTGGATTTGCCTCTAAATTGCCCCCATGAGGTAATTAAGCACAGTTCCTTTATTTCCTAGGAAGTCTCCCATATGGGTAAAAGATGTGAAAGATCAAGGCAACATATGTGAAAATGTGTCAAGGAAAAAGAAAACTCACTGATTTGAACATTTAAAAAAATCAAGATAAAAAAGAAACTACCAAGGGAGTCATAAAAAGTTAACTCTAGGCCAAAGAAATGTTGCTTTTCATTTCTGTATAGTAGATGAGAATTTAGTAAATGAATAATATTTCATTAAAGTGTAAAATTTTAAAGATTTATATTATGAAGTTTGATTGTGTACATAAAAGGGTCTAATAAGTTTGGCACATGACGATTTAGCATTTATTCAATATGCAGAATCTGCCATGTGGTAAGAAAGAATTTATATATATATATATGTATGTATGTCTATATATATATATATATATATGTATGTATGTCTATATGTATATAGGCACATACACATAGTACACACGTATATATATATGCATGCATGCATGTGCATGTGTGTGTGGGTGGGATAGGCTGCCTATCTTTCTTATCCCCTGCCCTATTCCTTCAAAGTTGGATAAATATATATTTATTGAATATATAACTAATTATATGAGTATAATATATAATTAATATGATTAATTATCTAAATATTATTTGATAATTACATAAATATATTTTATTACATAAATATATCAGAACCTCAGTTTATGAATTTAATTCATTCCGAGATTCCATTCATCATGTGATTTGTTCATATTGCAAAGCAAATTTTCCCTTAGGAAATAATATAAAGTTGGGTGTTTGGTACCACATCCCCAAAATATTCATAGAAAAATAATTACTTATAATTTTAAGTAAGGTTTTTGTCCCTAACCATCTGAAATACAATAGCAATGATTAGTATACAATATGAAGCAAAAATAAAAACAAATTAACCTGCACTTTACTTTTGAGAAGAGTTGTGGGTGGTGTGAGGGACACGAGAGGGAGGAGGAAGGGGACAAGGTTATTGCTTGGAAGGATAATCTCCTTCCATGACAACATCGGGACTTCAGCGTTGAAAGTGTTCTCTCTTATGCTATTTTCACTAAAAGAAGACTAACACTACTGCCTTCACTTATTTTTTCATTTTTTAGAATCATTTTCATGTTTTGACTCCCTGATTTTTTTTCTTTACATTGGTTTCTCACTAGGAATCTAACAACACTTGTTTTTGAAATTTTTTTCAGAATGTCACAGAAATGGGACATTGCATTATCGTTAAGAATATTCATGGCTCTCATTGCTACAGCCTTATTTGGGTGATGTTTTTCAATAAACTTTTGAATTTTTTCCCCGCATCTGATAAAGCTCCCTATTCTCACTTGATGTGAGGGATTCCTCCTCAGATTCCTTCCTCAGATGATTCCTCCTCTCACTATTGCTCCTCTTGCAGATCCATCAATTTTTCCATCATCAGCTCCCGGCTATGTTCCTCCACCAGCTCTTGAATGTCTTCAGCATTCACCTCTAGTCCCAGTGTTTTGCCCAAAGACATGATTTAATCAACAACTGGTTCCTTTTCAGTCTCTCTCTCTCTCACACACACACACAAACACACCATGTTCATGCTTCTCAATGATTTCTTTTTTTTTCATTTCCAACATAATGGTCTCCCTCTTTACACCTTCTTTTTCAATCTTCTTCATTGGGCTTATTGTTACAAATATTGTTGTAGATAATAGTCACTACTGTGCACTTTTATGCAAAGTACTACAGACATATGCAAAAACTTGTGAACACACTTATAATGGTACTATTAAGAGCAAAAGATGCTGCCTTCATGAAGGGTCAATGCCGAATGAGGCCAATTAGGCAGTATACCAACCTAAGGTTTCTTTGTTTGACATATGAAAGCAAAAAAAAAAAAAACCAACCAAACAGGAAAAAAAAAACAAACCATTGCCCTAGTTAAGTGTCATCCCTTTTCGAGTTGTTCCAGTCCAAACATGATGTTCATACTGTGAATTTTTGTTCATCCTGCAAGACAAATTTTGTGAAAAAAATTTCCTCATAGCAGATTATTATTAAACCAGATTATTCATGAACTGAGGTTCTATTGTATATTGATATAATATGTAAATATAGGCTAATTATATATTTAACATGCAATATGTCATATTTTGTGATTTATCACAGATATCAAAATATGTAATCTATAAACATATCAATTCAATTTCAAAGGAATGGGGCTGGGAATAATCAATAATCATTACTTCAACCATTGTGATTGTTCTTACGCTAGGAGTTTATTTTGTACGGGATGTCTAATAACACTAATTTTAAAAAAATCATTTAAATCATCCCTTTCTTTCTTTGAGAATTGACATAGACACAATAGAGAATTGGGAGGTAACAGGTAGAAAATGATCTTGTAATCAGTTGGAATTTTCCAGACTGAATTGAATTCTTTGGTTTAACAGATGATTTCATATCATTTGTGATGATGGCTTGATTGAATTTAAGTGATCCAAAAAGGATCCTATGTGTCTATAGGGCAACCTGGCACAGATGAAAGTGTGTTGGATTAGACTCACAGAGGACCTTAGTTCAAATCCTAGTTCTTCCACACCCTCTTTGTGTGATCTAGGGCAAATCACTCAATTTAGTGGGCCTCATTTTTCTCCCTTATAAAATGAGGGAATACGTTATTATAGACTCTTTGTTGCCTTCCCAACATAAATCCATGATTTTATTGAATTAAACATCTGAATAAAGACTGAGTTTTTTTTTTTTTAGTTAAAAGAGAAGATGATCTTGGGCCATACCCTGGAAATGGTTGAACACAAATCATTTCTACTGGGAGTGGCCATAAAGCAAAGAGACCAAAGAAATGGAAAGTTTAAGCTATCTAGCCTGGGGCAGTCACCTTTCTATGAAACTGTCTGAGCAGTTGAGGGAAAGTAGTAGCTTCCTACAAAGCTCTTACAGGAAATTTTTCTCCTCTAGAACTTCCGAAGAATCAAGGAGGAAACATGCTTCATGGCTGAAGAATCAAAATCGATGTATTTTTTTAACCTCTTAGTCTGGTGTCACATACTCTGTAGCACTCATCACAAAACCCAATCCTTTTTCTTCATCCTTGTATAGCTTTTTAGTCTATAGGGATTTGTAAGGGTTAATATTTATTGCACTGTCATCGAAAATCCTTTACCTTGCAATAACTTAGCTTTTCAAGTTGGGATTATAGAATCTGCATAATTGAGACACTTTAAAATCTGCAAGGGGGGCGGCTAGGTGGCGCAGTGAATAGAGCACCGGCCCTGGAGTCAGAAGGACCTGAGTTCGGAGCGGGCCTCCGACACTTAATCCGCACAAACAAAAACCTAGCCGTGTAACCTTGAGCAAGTTACTTAACCCCAATTGCCCTAAAGGGGCGGCTAGGTGGCGCAGTGAGTAAGAGTGCCGGCCTCGGAGTTGGGATGACCCGAGATCAGATCCGGCCTCAGAAAATGAGCACCCACGCATAAATAATGACTAGCCGTGTAACCTTGAGCAAGTTACTTAACCCCAATTGCTTAAAAAAAAATAAAATAAAATAAAATAAAAATCTGCAAGGTTCCTGAAGTAACATGCCTGTTTATATTATATATTACTGTTCTAGGAAAACAAATATGGAAACAGGATGGTTTTCATATAGAAGGAATCCAGTTATAAAGAAATATTTTAAAATGTGCTATGGAGAAGAGATAGTAAATCCATATTGGAATCTCCCTTCTTTGGCTTGCCACCTCTCTAATTTTGGACAAGTCACCTGACCTCTTCAGGGTTTGGTTTCTTCATCTATAAAATGACCTAGTTGAAATATTGGTGTCTTCAATCTCTTCTACCTCTAAATCATATGATCCTATACACCCCTCATGGGAAAAAGATAGATGTACTGTGATGAACAGGGGCTTGAGGTGACCCCATCGAGGACATCCATCCAAGGCACTTAAATTTTGCTTTAGATGATGTTAAGTCTTTAATCACACTTCATTATTCATGTGAATTTCAGCCATTTTGTATCGGCAAGCACCCCAGCATCCCCAGGGTGGCTGCCAACACAGGTTCTTAGATCTGCTTTTCAAAAGCAACTCAAAATCGGTCAACACGCTCATTTTAATCAAACAAATATATATCACCTAGTTCAGGAGGAAAAGAAAAATGAATGAAAACTCCCTGAAGGGTCTAAGTTTTGTGTTTTGTTGGGTTTTTTTGGGGGGGGGGTTGTTTTGGTTTAAGAGCTATAGAATGGTGAACTTTGCTAGTTTTCTGAAACTAGTTTTTGCAAGGTATTCAGTACCTTGGACCTCAACCCAAAGACTAGAAATACCAGCCAGAAAATGAGAGTCCTACCCAACCTCATTCAGAGGAGGGTTTAGGAAGAAAAGAGAGGTGCCCCTGAATTAACACTTCTGTAGGGACCCCACATCTCCATTTGAAAAGTAGTGTAGAAAGGTGAGAAAAATACAATGAATTTATTTTTTCCTCAGAAATTATATTTACTTTCTTTTCTCTACATGCCCATCCATATAGATTTTGATATTTTTTAACTAAAAAGAAATGGTTTTGTTTTTTTTAAAGAAACACTGAAAAACAACTAGACATGTACCTATCCTTACAACAAACTTGTAATTTTGGTAAGGCCCTTTGGCCTATTGAAGAAGGTGTTGAAGGTAAATAATTAAAGATACCTACTCCAGGTCCTGAAATGTCTGGGCATAATAGGGTGAGCAAAGGACAAACAGCCGCTGTTAATGGAGACTGGCTTAGCATTGGGGGAATTTCTGCCACAGCTTCAATATAATTTAAATACTCAGGCTTGAGTATTTAAGGTGGGTTTCTGGTTGTTACTGTTTTTCTTACCTTGAATGTGTAATTATAAGGGGGGGAAAAAGCATTTTCACTTACAGGATGTCAGGAAGCAAATCAGAAGTCACACTTTCCAGGGCTTTAGTGGGAAGAAAGCCCTTAAGGTTTGATATCACACGCTGAAGAAACATTTCTCATTTTAAAGGTTAATATCCAGCCTCCTCTCTTTGTAAATGAATTACAGTGCTGCCTGGTTCAATAATATCTACTTAATAGCTTGGATGCAACTGTTGGGCTTTTTTTTAACATTATAATAATTTGAGCAATTTTCACTTTCTCATTTCATTTAGAGGTGTGTGTGTGTGTGTATGTGTGTGTTTGTGTGTTTGTGTGTGTGTGCACAGACAGCATATTAGAGTTAAGTAGAGGAAGAGTACAAAATGGCAAATAAAAATCTAGACTTTTATCTATGGGTTTTTTTTCCCCTCCTTTAATGAAACACAAGCTTTAAAAAAGGCCAGAGTAGGTCACAACAAGCATGTTTCTCATGAAGTCATCACCCTGTAAGTGTAAGACACACCAGGAGGGGGAAAAACGTGAAGACAGTGGAAAGCGGAAGCCAGCAATTCTGTAATGAATTTATTCTGAGCTTTATGAAAAGCATTCTTTGTTCCTACATAAAGGGAGTACTTTATACTTTTAGTTAGATATTTTATCTTAACCCTCAATCTGCCAGGGTCTTTTTGTTACCTTTTTCTGGTTAGAGGCTTTGAGTATTGTAGGATTCAATGGAGGATCCTGGTTGGGTTGGGTTAGGCTGGGTTTTTGGTGGGGTTTGTTTTTTTTTTCTTTTTTTTCTTTTCAGTGAAATGCACATGCAGGAGGGCGTGCATTTGTCTGTTTGGGATGACATGACAGCACTGGCTAAAATCTCAATCTTTGCTTGTCTGTTTCAAAAGCAATTTCTGTCTGAACAGATGTGGGATGTGGTCCTAATGTTTTGAATAGGAAAAGAGAATTTGGCAGGTAAACTGCCAAAATCATGCCATCATTGAGTTCTACCACTATGTTTGAAACCTAGATTAGAAAATTACTTCACATAGGCAGTGCTGCAATTTAGAAGGGTGGAGAAGATTTTAAAAAGGGAAATGAAAATCATAGCTGAAACAGGGCCAAAAAAGGATTAGTGTTGCCATAAGAGAATGGAGGATGAGACAGGATTCCTGGGGCCTTGCTTTTCAAAGGGCCTTCTGACAGCCTAGCAGGAATAATCCAGGAATTTCAGCTATTGGCTCTGAAGGAGTGGGTGGAAATGTGAGGGCTTGTTTCAAATAGAATCCCCATCCCCTTCACTTTATGAACTAAACCATTCTGGATAGTTTTACTTGATGAAGGGGGATGAGTAAAGCAATCTCAAGTCATACTTATTTAGTAATTTTTTTATGTTGCTTCCTTTGTATTTAGGCATTATTGACATTTAAGGCTGGTCTGCTGTGGTATTAATAACCTTCCTCTGGGATATTGAAATATTTGGCCCTATTGTCCACATAATCAAAGAGACATTGATTTGCAAAATGACACCATGGGATTATTTCCAGTCAAATAGGACTGATCAAGGAAGTTAGCAAATAAAAGCCTGAAAGTTAGCAGGTTATCACTGACTAAAAGCTGAGGGGTTAACAGGTCTGAACCAATTCCATTTTAAAGTGTCTAATGTGTTCAGCCTGTACTACACAGAAGCACAATATTAACATGACTTCAGTGGCCTTCCTCAGAAAGGTCACTGATACCTACGGTTTTTGAAAGCAAGAGAACAATGAAGCCTTGGGGATTTAAGAAGAGGGAGAAATGTCTTTCAGCCTGCTCCAGACAAATCCATTATCCCTCAATAATTATTTTATTCCTTTCTTGAATTTTTATAACATAGACCCCCAAAAAAGGGAAGAAAATAAAAAGATTAGTGCCCCCAGAGCCCCAGACTCTTCCATGGAGAAACAACCATGCTGACTTTTTACCTTCAGTGTTTCGTGTGTCTGCATGTTCACCAAATGCATCACTTACTAACGACCAGCCTGCTGATGATGCTTGTAGCTAGGCTTCTTCTCAAGTAACAGACATTGTCTGTTCCAGGGTCTTTCTACCCTGGTAAAATCTGCCTGAGAGTATGTGCTACTGGGCTTCATATGCACAGGATCCCTGCCATACCATTATAAAGTACCAGAAATATCAGTTAGTCAACAAACATTTATTAAGTGACTACTACCTGGTAGGCCCTAGGGATATAATGAAAGGTAAAAGTCTCTGTCTTGAAGGAGCTTACAGTCTAATGGGAGAGACAACATGCAAACAATTCCAAGCTTGGCATATACAGGAAAAATTGGAAGTAATCAATGGAGGGAAGGCATTCCAATTAAGAGTGGTTGGGAAAGGCTTCCTGCAGAAGGTAGGATTTTAGTTGAGATTTGAAGGAAACCAGGAAAACATTTGAGGGATGGTATACAGCCAGTGAAAATGCCCAGAATGAAGACATGGGATGTCTTGTTTAAGTCATAGCACAAAGGCCAAGGTCATTGGATGGCAGCATATATAGAGAGGGGGCTGCAGGTCCTCTCTGAATTATAATCTGACCAGTCCCCTTCCCCTACATATAGACAAACCTGAGAGGAAGGCCCAGAATAAAGAAAAGGGGGAAAAAAAGAAAACTGGAATGAAGTGAAGGCATTGGGAGAAGCCCCTAATAGATCTAGGGCTGGAAGGGAAGTTGAAGACCTCTAGTTCAACTACCCTCATTTCACAAATGAAGTTTATTGTTTGTTCAAAGTCACACAGTTAATAAGCATCATGCTTGTCTTCTGCACTATAATTCTGCTCAACATAAAGGCTTTGTTACAAGCAATGTATTGTGGTAGGTACCAAGCGTTCAAAGATAGTAGAGTCTGTCTTTTCCATTAAGTTGCTATTCAAGCCTTACCTTCTAAATGAGGTCTTTTCATATCCCCCCATGTGCTAGTGCCCCTCTTTCTAAAATCCCTTGTATTTAATTACTCTTTATTACCTCAATATTTATTTTATATATATTTAAATGTGTGTCATCTTTCCCATTCAAAGGTAAGCTCCCTGCTAGTAAAAATGGTTTCATTCTTTCTATTTGAATTCCCAGGGTCTAGCTCATAAAAAGTAGGCACTTAAATCATATTTGCTGATTAATTTATTATTGGAAAAAAAAACAACACAGTCCCTGGGCTTGAAAAACTTATATTTTATTAGAGGTATAATTACATATACATAGATAAATCAAGATCATAACCTGTCTGTGCTTGGTATCAGTCTATGCTTGGTCTTAGAGGATTTGTCTGCAATCCAAAGAGGTTAACAGATTTGCCTGGATATAGAATCAGGAAAGACCTGAGCTTAAAAACTTCTACAGATAACCTAGTAGTATTGTGACCCTGGGAAAGTCACGTACCCCCTTTCAGCCTCAGTTTGTGTATCTGTAAAATGGGGATAATAGCACCTACTTCACAGGGCTATTGATCAAATGAAATAAATTTTAAGTAGCTATATTATTATAACTATATCTTTAAATATATATCATATAGATGTATCATATAAATATATTTATTATATAAAGAACCTATTATTTTTATCATCATCATAGTGCTAAATTGGAAAAAATACTATTAAACAAAAAAATAATGAAAAGTGAAATGAGCAGAACCAAGAGAATGTTGTATACAGTAAAAACACTTTTATTTTGGGAGGGCAACTAGGTGGCGCAGTGAATAGAGCATTGGTCCTGGGGTCAGGAGGGTCTGAGTTCAAATCCAGCCTCAGACACTTTATACTTTATATACACTTTATACATACTAGCTGTGTGACCTTGGGCAAGTCACTTAACCACAATTGCCTTGCCTTCCCCTCTCCAAAAAAAAAATCTGAATTCAGATCTTTCTTGCTTCTGGTTTAGCATTCCTTCCAATTCACATGCTGCCTTAGGTATACAAATATAAGGTACCTATCCAGTGCAGAATGTGATGGGGAAATGGGATCTACCTGGATAAATACTCTAAGGATCTTTTTAAAAGGGAAGAAAACACTTTCTTCTGAGGTGAAGTTTGGGGCACTGGGGAGTCAGCTGAGCTGAGCCTTAAGGGAAATAAAGATTATAACAGGATGAGGGGAGATAGTACAATGCTGGGAGGCTGGCCTGTGCTCAGGCATGGGAGGGGGAAACCGAATACTGAATTCAGGCAATAGCTAGTCGTCTATTTGGCTCCCCATATACTACCAGACATGTGATAAAGAGGAACGTGAAGCAAGGCTCCAAAGGCAGACTGGAACCAGATTGTGGAGGATCTTAAATGTCAGGCAGGAGTTGAGTATTTTATCCTAGAGGCAACATTGAACCCATAAAGATCTTAGAGGAAAGAGGTGGAATCTTGGAAAATGGGCTGGTGTTTTAAGAAAAAGAGGGAGCAATGGTAACTCCAAGTTTTCTAGACCAGATGACTGACATAATGGTGGTACCATTAAGATCAAGGTCAGTTTAGAGAAAGGAAATATTTAGGGCAAGGTGATAAGTACATTGTAGGACATTATGAGTTTGAGGGGTACTGATGGGGTGCCTAGACAGAGTAGAGTTTTTCATGCGATTTGAAACATATTGGTCATCTCTATACCAACCCCCTGCCACCATCACACACACACACACACCCACCCACACACACACACACACACACACACACACACACATACTTTTTTTTAACAGATGAGGAAACCAAGGCTAAGGAAGGCTGTGATTTTCCCAACTTCACACAAGTCATACTCCCAGAGGCAGCATTTGAAACCAGGTTATCTAACATCAGGGAGTGCTGGGCATGTAGCCAGGAAATCACATCTTAGACTCTGTCTAACCATGTGACCTTGGGTAAGTCATGTACCCTGTGGCTCAACTCTAAAATGTGGATAATAAAAGCAATTCCCTTGTAGGACCATAAGGATCAATTGAAATAATATTTGCAAAAGTGCTTAGTACAGTACCTAATGCAAAGTAGGTATTATATTGTTTATTACCTTCTCTTCTCCCTTCATAAAGAGGAGAGGAAAAAAGGGGTTAAGTTTCTGGGTTACAGGAGAAGAAAGAACCAAAGAGCAATGAGGAATAATGAGGTAGGAAGAGGGCTAGAAAAAGAAGTGACCTTGAAGACAAGGAAGCATCAAGAAGGATGAGAACTGAGAAGTCTTCCTATTTGACAACTGATAGGTCCTCAATGACCTGTCAGAGAAAAGCTTCCATAGAGTAAATTTGTAGTGAAGATACAGAGGGAGAGTGTAAACTGCTCTTTACTGATCTTTAGACTGATTTTAGCCATGATAGGGGGAAAAAAATAATAGTCAAGTCGATGGTCGGGTCAAGCAAAGGATTTCTTTGTTTTGCTTTGTTTTAAGGAAAAGGGAAACCTGAGCTTGCTTGTAGGGAACAGGAAACAATGCAATGAATAGTAGGACATTGAAGATGAACAGGAAAACAAATGATCCCTGGGTCAAGTTCCCAAAGGAGACATGGAGTGTCACCAGGCCACAAGGGTATGCCAGTAAATATTTAACAACCCACTCTCTGGTGGGGGAGGGGGTGGATATCTACCAGCACGCATTTAAGTTTAATCTTCATTATTATAATTTTCTCCATAACTTTCTTCAGTTTACAATCAACAAAACAATAAGTCAAGTTCCAATTTGTAGCCATTTGGCTATTTCCCAAGTATAAATACTCACACTGAAAATTTAACAGTTGGTCACCAGTATGACCTGGAGGATCCATATCCCTGGATATCCCTGGACCAAAGACACAGTGGAGGGCTTAGGAACAGGCCACAGGGTTGTGTGTAAATAACCAGCATTTTTGGATCACATAGTCACTTAGGTGACTTGACTGATTTTTTCAGGTTTTTGGATGGTTATTGCACGTGTGAAAATTTTTGCTTCTTGTTCCTACTGCCAAACTACTAGTGTTTTATCTCACAAACTACCTAACATTTAATTAGCTTACATTTTATTTTACACACTAGGAAGGATTTCATTCTTGTATTTGTATGCTCGGTACCTCCATCAAGTCACATTATTTCTTAGTTCTGATATTGTTTCATTCATTATATTTATATCCCTACTGGTCACCATAATAGTACCTAGTACACAATAGATGTTAAATAAATGTTTGTTGATTGATTAATTATCATCACTCAAGATACTAGAAATGGATGTCATGATTTACTCTCTCTGTCATTGACTTACATAATTTAGTTCTCTTTTAATTCCAATGAGAGCAATAGAGCCGGGTGCATAGAGAATTCACCTCTAAGCCAGGGAAGAAGTGATCTTCAGTGCTAGTTCTGACAGGTATTGGCTGTGAACTCTGGGCAAATCACTTAACCCTCAGTGCTTCAGACAACTGCCTAAGACTAAGGATTGCAAAGCAGATGCTGATTTCCACCAGTCCATGTTACTCCTTATGACACAAAATTATGGGAGAAGTTCCCATGCCTTAGTTCCATTTAGGCCCTAGAACTATCCTTTAAAATCTCACATAATTGTTTGCAATTTTAAACATTTTATGGTACAGAAAATGGATAAATACTTTGGTAAGTTAACAGGTATTATAGTTGATAGGTAAACATTAATTTTGTTTACAGTCAGGTACATGATGTAGTGGATAGAACTCTAGGCCTGGAGGCAGGAAGACCTGAGTTTAAATTCCACCCCAGACACCTACTAACTATGTGACTTTGGGCAAGTCATTTAACCTTTGTTTGCCTTAGTCTCCTCAACTGTGAAATGGGGATAATAATATAATATAAGTGGTATGATAGCACAGGGCCAGTCACATAGCTAGTGCTTCATAAATGTAAGCTTTTATTTTTAAAGGGCTCAGCACAGAGCTTGGTACATAGTAGGTGCCTTATAAATGTTAAGTGTTGTTTGCAAAGGGCTTAGCAGGTGCTTGGCACATAGTCAATGCATTATAAATGTTAGCAGTTGTTATTATCAGCCTTCAAGTAACCTTCTTACTAAACCCAAGGTATCCATTTAAATCTAGTCTAATTTTGCTCTTTCCTCAGTGTGGCTGTGAAATACTCAACCTAGGCAGGAGTCAAACAATATTCTAGTTGGCTAGGGCAGCCTTCATGTACAGAAAGACATTTACATTGTTTTATTAACTAGAAACTTGGCAATTGTCCTTGGCTTTTGCCTAAAAGCCAGGTCTCTTCAATAATTCATGTTAGGAGTCCTAGTTTAACATACAAATGCCCGAGTTGTCTGAAACCTGGCGGTTAAACAAATGTGATTGTGAGGTCATTATATTTCAGTTCTCATTTCCTGGACTATGTTATGGAAACAGCTTGAATGATGCATTTTTTTTTCTCCATTCAGCCATTCATTTGGCCTATTACTATTGAGCTCGGACAAAATCTGAAAATTAAAAGCCAAAACAATTTGTATCTTAGGGAATTCTGTTTCTTGTGGCACCCTGGGACTTAAAGAGTGTAAGGCATGTTTGTATATGTGTGCACACTCCATGTGCACATGAAATGTGTGTGCCTATATGTTTATGTTTTGATAATAATGCATACCAAAATTGACCTGACTTTCTCCTGTGGCATGCAATGCAGTTTGAATGGGCTGTGGTTTTCCTCTCTTTTGCTTTCTCACTTTTAAAATATGCCTGGCCAAGATTAGAAATATTTCTCCCCCACCCCACCCCTGCTCTGACTTCTTTCTCCTCTCCCTCTTTCTCCTATTTTATTTAGGAAAAGGAACTGGCTTTCAAAGAGGAAGCGACAAGAAGTCGAGCTGACAAAAGCACCAAATTAAAAAGCATTCCTTCCAGACAATTAAGAGGGTCTTAACACTGGTGGAAAATCCAGCACACATGCAGGCTCTTGGATAATGTAGAAGTATATTTGATCTCTTTAGATATACTTCAGCCGTTTTTTGTGACTGTCTCTTCAGGGACTCTTTAGAGATTTTTAAGATTATGAAGTGTCCCATAATAGCAACTCTTAACTCGGTGAATAGGCATCGAAACACATACCTTTGTTCCTAAGGCTTTTTATTGTATCAGGTGTTGTGAGCCAAACCTAAAAGCACTTGAAATTCCATTAAAACTACATTCATTTATTTAGGAAAAAAATGTCATCTTTGGAAGTTTTTATCTATTGATGTTGTTAAAGTGAGGAGACACATTTATGTAATTTAAGATTAATGGTTAACTGTTAAGGTACAGATTTCACATAGTAAGGGCTGATGCTTGGCTCAAGAACAAAGATACTCTAAAATCCAACCTCAATTTTAACTACATATTGTATATAATTTAAATCTGATATGAAAATACCCCAAATTTCAAAAGACCTGGTTACAGATATTCTGAACTTATTAATGTGGCCAATACTAAAAATGAATGTATATGGGTCACCCCAAGAGAAGTAAGAAGGAAACAGGTTAGCATTTTCTAAACACATTCACATTCAGTCATTTTGTTTTCTTCTATTTGAGGATGTTGTATATGGTAACCCTGCCTTGCTTAAGAGAATTAAAAAAAAATAAAGAATGAGGGTGTTTGATCTTCTATGTGCTTTTATATATTTATATATATATGTATATATATACATATATATGTATATATATACATAATATATACATATATATGTATATATATACATATATGTATATATATGTATATATACATATATATGTATATATATATAAAGTTTAGTTGTCTTTTTTTAAGTTCATCATGGTAACAGCCTGATGTGCTTTGAAAGATAGGGAAAACTATTTTCCATTAAAAGGGCCTGCAACAAGTACTTGAGCTTTTTAGCTTAATATCCCTGCCAACTCTAAACTTTGGACAGATCAACAGTATCAGAAAAACAGTATTTCTTTAGAATAGTAGAATGGAGCTTCAATGAGCCATTTCCCTTTCTTAAAAGGAGTGGCTTTGTCTACTGGGCAAGATTAAAGGGCTGGTAAATAGGGAGAACAGAGAAGGCAAGGAGAGACAGAAGAAGAGGCTTTTATCAGCAAGTAACAGAATAGGAAACAACTAAGTTTAAGGCAGGCCTTGCCAAAAGATAAGCTTTATTTGGACAATGGGATCCCTAGAGAGAAAGTGAAGCTTATCAAAAAGAGAGATGGGGAGGAGAAAAGGGAATAAAGAAAACTGTTGTATTTATTCCTAAGCCTCTGTATATATACACATTCATACAAACAAACACACACACACAAATATATATATATACACACACATATAGACATGTGTGTACCCACACATATATTTGGTACTTACCATGATTTTATTAATGTAAGGAGCTCCCAAATTTGAAACTCCCACCCATGCAGTTCAAGGACTCATCTGTAATTTAGAGAATTGCCTAGTGACCTTGAGATTAAGTGATTCAGTGTGACAAAATCAGGACTTGAACCCAGACCTTCTTGACTCCAAGGCCATTCTCACTATTCATTATACCTTGCTGCTGCTTCAGTGTGTGTGTGTGTGTGTGTGTGTGTGTGTGTGTGTGAAGCAGGGACTTAATCATAATTTTTTTTATTGATTAATTATGTAATTCCACATTAGCAACAACAATTTACAGAGACACTATTCTCTCCTTTCTGGTTGTCTGATTAAAATATATTCTAATTTGAAATAATTTAAAGTTAGAGTCTGTCTCCTACCTATAGTATGTTTTGGTAAACAGATGGAGTAGTAGTTAGAGTTGCCAGACCTGAAGTCAGGAAGACTTATCTTCCTGAGTTCAAATCTGTCTTCAGACACTTAGCAGCTGTGTGACCCTGGGCAAGTCACTTCACTCTGCCTCAGTTTCCTCAACTGCAAAATGAGCTGGAGAGGGAAATGGCAAACCACTTTGGTATCTTTGCAAGAAAACATGACTGAAATGACAACAAACCATAGTTCCTGAGGCTTTGGATGGATGGATGAACTAATATGTTACTAAATGTCTTGTTCCTTCACTGACCAGTATGATGAACAACAACTCCAGGTATTAGCTTCTGGAAGTCCTTCATGAATCTTGTGTAACCAGATTAAACCTCTGGTTACTTGATGGCTCTAATGCTATAGAGACTTTTTTTTCCTTCACTGCATTTGACCTGCGGATACTTGCAGCTGCCTAATCTGACTAATTCAGAGTTCTCCCTTATTTCCCAGCCCCAGTGCTCACTAGATTTAGATATCACTAGCTAAACTGGGGACAGGAACATTGTTGACAGGGCCTAGGGTTTTTCTGTTGTTTGTTTTCTTTTTGTGAGGATGATTGCTCTGCTTTAAAACCTGAACAATGAGAAAGATTTTAGAAGATCTGGACCTAAAAGAGAAGCTGCCAACCTTATTGCTGGTGGCTTGGGTGTATCAATTCAAATGGGCAGACTTTAATTTTCTGATAGGTGTAACAGAACTCTTTTAACAGGTAGGGAAAAATTTTCAGCTAAACTGCCTGTTGTAGTACAGAAATTTACTGAGTAATGGTTTACAGATGTGCTTTTTTTTTTTTTTGAGCAAAGAAGCTCATGTTCTTAGAAAATTGTTTCCCTAAAAAAAAATCTCTGTGGGTAAGGTCAGAGTATGCAACAACAAAACAACTTGATTTAGAAGAGGCAACTTTATCACAATGTAAGAGGCAGCTGACATTCTCCAGTGATATTTCTACTTTATTAAGTAAAAGAAAATGCTGCAATAAATATGGCTGCACAGTGGGTAGGAAGGGAGCATCTATTTCTTAACCTAAGTTACTTTAGGCAAAACTTAACCTTTAGATACTATTTTTTTTCAAGCACTTATAGATGTTTTCAGAACTATAATTGACTTGATGAAGTGTTAGGTCAGAGGGTAAAAAATGGTAGGCTTTGTTTTGAACTAAGACAGAGTTTTGGTTTATTTTGTTATTGTTTTAAGAAAGCATACAATCTACCTGTGAAGGTTAATGAATGTCTTGAATGATAGAGAGATGACTGGCTCAGTAAGAAAAACATTCTTTATATTAAAAAAAAAACCTGCTATAGATCAGGACCTCATGTTCAAGAGAAGAGGAGCTGAACTGTGCAAAATTTGTACAGATACATTGCTGTTCAGTTGTTTCAGTTGGGTCTGACTCTTTGCGTCCCCATTTGGGTTTTCTTGGCAAAGATACTCAAATGATTTTCAATTTCCTTCTCTAGCTCATTTTGGAGATGAGGAAACTGAGGCAAGCAGGATCACACTGCTACTAAATGTCTGAGGCCAAATTTGAATTTAGGAAGATGAGGATCTTTCTTTCAGATGCCAGGCCCTGCGCTCTGTCCACTACGCCACCCTTGGATAGACACACATACACACATATTGACCAAAACCGTTTTCACTGATTCAAGAAATATAAGGGAATGGGTTCCTCTCATTCTTCCCTTCACATTCTCCTCCTTCCTACTCCCATCCCTTTCCCACAATGCAGATAGCAGATTGGCAACTCCACGGCAGTGTATATAGTCTTAGAAAGCCACCATGTCAGAGGCAGTATACAGTCACATTATTTGTAATCAAGTAAACTTTAGTCCTTAAAATAGAAGAGGAAGGCTTAGGATCATATATTTTGCACTGGGAGGAGTGTTAGAGGACATCTGGTTCATCTTTCTCACTTGATATATAAGGAAACTCAGAAAATTGAAGTTAACTCACCCAAGGCCACGACCCTAGGTCCTTTGACTCCATCCAAATCTAGCACCGTTCGAACAATACCACATTGCCTTAAATGAGTACATAATACTTGTTTGTGAACTCAGCGGGATCTTGAAGTGTGTTCTCCCCTTGTCTGTATTTTATAATATTATTTAAAATATTTTGTTAAAAGTGTGGATCTGTTTCAAATATTTGGCTAAAAACCACCTCCTGCCTCCTCTCACCCTTTGCTTCCAAACTCTTGTTCCAAGTGTTAATTCTTGACCTCTCTTCCTTCCAGACATTGCTACGTTTCCGTGGTACTGTGTGTAATACTGCTGAGGGTGATGTAATTGTAGTTGCAAAAGCAATTTCACGATAATTTTTCATTTTTCTCTTCTGTCTGGAGGGAAGAAACCTTATCAATTATCTAAGCACTCAGAACCATTCAGAGGGACACACTATTATTATCACACATTTTGTGAAGAACTTGGGGATTCAAAGTGTTATATAAATGTTTATTACATATTCTTATTATTGTGTAGACCAAAAGCCTCAAATATAACCAAGGAATAAGAAGCAGGAAGCCCCCAGGAGGCTTTTTTTTTTTTTTTGTAAAAGGTATAGAGTTCTTTCTAACTTTAGCTTGAGGTATTACACTTCTGAAGGCAGTCATTCAAAATCATTAAGCTGGTCTTCCCCTGAAATCCTCCTCACCTGCTTCATAAAAGAATGGAAGGGAGCCTTGGTACTTCAAGGCTATGACAGTTCTATCTATGGCCTGGCAGCCCCTACCAAGCTATTATGGCATCAAATAAGGAACCTGAGATGTGCTTTGGATCTGCCTGCCAAAGCCCAGCTGAAACATATTTGGAAAGGCTCACCTCCAAAAAATTAGCCAGATCAGTTTAAGTTATTTTTATTGCTGGTTGGGGTATTTGTTTTGTTTTGGCCATGGTATCTTATAAATACTGTTCTACTAAGGTCTACATTAGTGAATACCAATGAGTAATAGTGATAACAATAATAAAAATAGCTAAGGTTTCCATAGTGTTTACTATGTGCCAGGCCCTGTGCTAAGCATTCTACAATTATTATTTGTTATAAGTTTTTGTTATAATCCTCATAACAATCCTACAAGAGAGGTTGTCACCTGGGCACCTCAATGAGTCAATGAAATACCCACAGAGAAGTCACTTCCAAACACTGAAGTGAAGAAAGATATGTATAACAAGAGACAAACACACGCAGGCTCATGCGGGCATGTACACACACACACACACACACACACACACACACACACACACACACACACTCTTTTCCCTGGCCAATGAGGTGAAGGAAAGGTATAAAAAAAAAATCAGTCATGTGGTACAATGAAAGAAATCTTAGATCTAGAAGAAGACATCCCAGGTTTAAATTCTGGTCCTAAACTTAACTGACTATGCACAAGTTATCTCCTGACCCTGAGCCTCAATTACCTAATCTATTAAATGGGGATAATAGTAATTGTACTGTCTCATTGTGTTGTTATGAAGAAAGTGCCCTATAAAGTTTAAAGAGAGAATTAAAGATATATTTTCGGATTAGAATTCCACAAGATTAGAAGGAATGATGAGTCATAGAGAAGGAGGTTTCAGGATCAGGAGACTCCTACCTATTATGGAATCTCTTTTTAAGATTGCTCTGAAATGATAGGCAAGTCTGTTTCTGGTACCATAGCATAAATGTCCATTCTCTGGGAATAGGAAGGATGGGTTAAATGACTGCTCACTAAAGTGGGTCATTCAGGTCCAGGAATCTGGCAGGGACCTTCAGCAGAACAGAAAGATCAAGAGCGAAAGTGATTGCTTGATGAAGTTTTAATTGCCTGATAGGCTGTGGAAGGAAATTACTGAAATCTCAAGAGGCAGGACCTGTTTAAAAATACGAAATATATACACATACTCATAGACCCTTTCCCATGCCAACATGGGGTGAAGACTAGGTAAGTTGGAAAGAGAAAAAAAATATGGTGGTGGAATGGAAGGAGCCCTGGATTTGGAGTCCGAAGACCTAGGTTCAAGTTCTGCTTCTAACATTTATTAGCTATGAGTAAATTACTTCGTGTCCCAGAGCCTCAGTTTCCCCATTTATAACATAAGGAAAATAGCATCCTTATGATCTCATTGGACTGCTATGAGGAAAATGCCCTATAAATCTGAATGTGCTATGTAAATGTTAGCTATTGCTATTCTTAATTGGACATCTCTGACAAATAAGATTATTGAAGGGTTGGCTTTACAGCTAAAGAAAAAAGAAAACATTTTCATGGAAAAATGAATATGCTTTTCTCTCTTTAACATTTAGAAGAATTTTACTCTTTTCCTTTGTAGTTTAAAAGAAAAAAATTATTATAGACAAAATTGGTGCCAGAATTCAGACACCATAGATTTTAGCTTGTTAATAATCGTGTTCCAAATTCTTTCAAAAATGTGAACTTTAAGCAGAGTGTGAACAGGGTGTCTTTAGTGTGGTAACAGTCTATAAGGGACTGGCTAAGCCCCAAATTCATGTCCAAGAACCCAGACCTCAAAAAAAGAACCAAAACCAGACTTCCAAAAGGAATATGAAAGCAAACCTCAGAGGCAGGAGAAGTACCCCAAAGGAGGAGAAGACTACAGCTTGCAGTAATCTGTAAATGATTGCTGGCAAAGTCTAGAGGCTTCAGGCTTGATCTCTGTTTGTTCCAAGAGAAAGCCAAGGAGGACGGTGTTAATAAAGAGAGATTTAACAGAGAGCTGTGCTTGGAATAAAGTGGGCTACAAGAAGGTCAAATTTGATCAGTTGGAGCAGATTACAGGGGCTTTAAAAAAAGGTAGTGGTGAAGAAATGGAGCTGGGAGTAATATAACACAAGATTGATTTTGGGGGTGGAGAGAAGCTGGGACAAGTGCTTATCAGCTTGAGAAGTAGGAAGGGCAGCCCTGGGTTTGTTGTCATTCCAGCCTGAGCTGAGCCCTCCCTCCCTCGTTGGCTGCTTTCTTCCTCCCCACCCCCCACCCGCACTCCCCCCCTGTTGTGGTTTGTCTTCTCTGCTGGCTTTTGACAATGGTTTCCATAATCTCTGACTTGGATCCACTAAAAGACTGGAAAGTTTTAAGGTAGGCCTGTTTTTCTTCTTCTGCTATACTTGTTTGGGTCCAAGCTCCTACACCCCATCATTACTTCCCCATTAGTCCCCCCAAATTAAGAGAAACTTGGGGTGTTTAAATGCAGTGTGCGCTCTGAAAGGGGCAGAAGAGAGAGTTCTTGTAACTAGATCAATTTTAGATGCAGAGAACCTTTAAGCAGATGTGGGAAGAGGCTGAGAGAGAGAATTTGATATAGCTCAGGTTTGCATTTTTATAAGATCCTGCCCTGATGGTGTGAGCGGAGCAGGAGTTGTTCCTGAGGGATTCATTCTTAGGACTCTGTTGTGTTTCCTGGGAGGGTGACGGGCGGGGCGACAGGATGGGAAGAACGAGGCAGAAAATGTTCGAGGAGTGAATGGAAAAGACAGCTTTTCAGTGAAGGATTTCTGAGCATTCTTTAAAGAAAGAGACTGGAGAAGCAGGCAGGTCTTCCTTCTCCCCACCCCCACACCCTGCCTCTCTCTACCCTAACCCAATTTGGTTTTTAAAACTTTTATAATATCAGAATTGAGCTGGAAACTCTGCTCATTGGGTATAAGTAATTTGAAATCCTCCACTCAATGAAAAATAGGCTCTAACCAGTATATCTTAAAGATGGAGAAACTGAGAGCCAGAGAGGTTGGTATCCAAAGGTGCCCTATATAACAAATAACTGTACCTTTCTCACCTGCCTCTGGGATGTCAGCTGGTTCCTTTGGAAAAATTCACACTAAATAAACTTTACCTTCGTACTGCCTTTCATTTCCTGTGAATAACTTCCTTAGTGATTTTAATAAACAAACATCAACACTCAGTGGTTTTAACATGAAAGGTTAGGATACAATACTTCATTTCCCCATTTTCCTAATGAAGAACATGGATCTAATGGAAAGGAGCCAAAATCCAGAGAAGGAGCCACATGTTTTAAAAACTTTCTTTCTTGCCAAGATCTGACATGTCTACTATATTTTCAAATAGAGTGTGGGGTGAAAGGACCAGGACACTGAAACTGTAACGAAGAATGTTTAACCACGTCTCACTGAATCCCTAAAATGTAGGAGTTTCAAGGGTCAGTAGAAAACATCTAGTCTAACTCCCTATGGTTTCTTTCAGGTTTCTTATCCTGATATTCAACTTTAAGGGAGAAAAAAACCACCATATTAAAATTAAAGTTACAGCGCTTTCCTAACTGCCTATGAGATAGCTGTCAAAATAAACTATGTTCCTTGTTTCCCTTCCTTATTTGGAGGATGGGGAATGCCAAACCATTTTATAAGATAATTTTTGCTTTTTTGGTTTCCTTGTTCTCTGAAATTGAAACTTCTCTGAAAAGTTTTTGAGATTCTAAGATTCTATAGGGGTTCACTGATTAATATTATTGTAAATGTTTCATATGGTATTACAAGATCAGGGTGAGTTTGGCTTTAACTTTTAAATTCTCTGTGGTTAGGATAACAGTTGCAAAATGCAGAATTCTGAAGACTTTTGTATTTCATGATCCCAGGTCTTACCCCAATTACAATATCCCTAATTTCCTTCCTTGCCCCCAGGTGGCTCCGTAGGATAAACTGGGTTGGTTTTATGGAAAGTAGCCACAGATTTCCATGTTAAGCTGAAAAGACAAGAGAAAGAATGGATATTTTACTTGTCTATTTTTGTTGCAACTGTATTCATTCTGCCCTCTTCTTGATGGTCAGGATAAAGGTGGGATTTTGGAATTATGTGAAATCATTCTTAAAATATTAGAAGGAGGTACAGTAGGTTGAATTTCTGTCAGTTATGGGCTTAGAAATTTCTGTGGTCTGGAAGAGTCATTAATTTTCTTTTAATTTGTGCTCAAGAAGTCGAGAGATACTGTTGTATGGTAGACAGAGGTCTAGCCTTGGTGTAAGAAAGACCAGGGTTCAGGTCCTGCCTCTAAATCATATTAGCTCTACAAGCCATAGGAAGATAACTTGACTTCTAAGTGCCCCCAAACAACTCTGTGACTTGACTATAAGGAGGTAAAAGGGGATGAATTTCAATTATGGGCTTTTAAGTTTCTGAGTTCCAGAAGAGTCATTCATTTTCAGTTAATTTCTTTTTTTTTCAGTTAATTTCTTTTTTGAATTAATATTCAACAAGCAGAGTGACAGTAGTGAGTGATACAGTGGGAAGGAGGCTAAATGTGGTCAGAGAACTTCGGTTTGAAACCCAACTCTATCACACACAACCTGCTTGACATTGGTCAAGTTGCTTAACATTTCTGGTCCTCAGTTTCCTCTTGTTTAAAATGTTGGGAGAGGAGGAAGAGTTGGACTAGGACTCAGAGATGGGGAGCTTGTAGCCTCGAGGCCACATGTGGCCCTTCTAGGTCCTTGGGTGCAGCCTTTTGACTGAGTCCAAGTTTTACACGACAAATCCTTTTATTAAGGGAATTTGTTCTGTGAAGTTGGATTCGGTCAAAGTGCTGCACTTAAGGACCTAGAGGGCCACATGTGGCCTCGAGGCCACAGGCTCCCCACCCTTGGACTAGGTGATTTCTAAGATCCCTTCCAACTTGGAATTTATGATCCTATAAGTCACACAAGTTGCAGATCTGCATTAGAGGGTGAATTTTAGGAATTGTCTGTACCATTGAAATCACAGGTTCAGACTAAATTTTAAAATGCCCACTGTGTATAATAATATCACATTCATATAACACTTTATGATTTCTAAAGTGCTTTCCTTAGAAATATATGAGGTAAATTGTACAAGGATTTTATAGGTAAGGAAGCTGAATCTCAAGAGAAATTATTATTTGTCAATAGATATACAACTAATAAGGTGTAAAGACATAACTATAACCCACATCTTTTGATTCCAAATGCCCCTCTCTACTTTATTAAACCTGATAGGGGATATAAAGATGATTCTTGTTCTCAAAAGTTTACTTATAGCAAAGACATATGCTATAAACTACAAGGCAGTGTCTAACGAGTGCCATATGGGAGATAAGCAAACTGATAGAGACATTCAGAGAAGGGAGAGATCACAATGTTAATATAAGGAAAACAATACTACTGTGTTTGCCTAGATAATAAACAAGAGTTCTATTAGGACATGTTGAATATTTTTAAATAAATCCTAGCATAGAAGATCTTCCTGTGTTTGGTCCAAGAATGTAAACTGGAATTCTGCCAACCATATCACTGTTCAACATGGTAGCGTGCAAGAACATTTCATGACATGGTTGCTGAAATTGATCAAGTCACAAATAATTATTTTAAATCAGTCTATTGAAAATTGAGAGAGAAAATGAGACTGTTTCAGGTCATAAACTACTCTTGTGTTATATCCTCCAAGTGTGATCTGTCAATGACTCCATTCACGGGCTCAGCTTTCAGTCTCACATCTGTAAAATGGAAAACTTCATCCTGAAACAACTTTTAACTGTCGCAAAGGGCATAAAGTGCAACAGACCCTTTCTGCCAATAGTGGAGTTGAGACAAAGAGACAAAATTGTCTTGTCTATGACATCCTTTTTTGAGGTGGGAAAAATGAATTCATATAGGAGAGAGAATGATTGCTTGCAAGTATGTTGCAATCTGTGGATCATAGTGAACCTATGACAGAAGCTGAAGATATGTTTTATAGTGATTATGACCAAGGTCATAAAAAAGCATGACAGAATAGCAAGGTCATCATAGAATCACAGAATCTTAGGATTTTTTTTTTCAGTTAAAAGGGACTTCTAATCCATTTTATTCTATAGATGAAGAAACCTGTTGCCATTAAGTGGCTTACCTCTAATTTTATAACTAGCCATGGCAAAGATGGAACCAGAATTCAAATTTCATGGCTCCCAGTTCAGGGCTCCTTCCACTAAACCATATTACATTAACCATTGGATAGGTCTTCATTAGGGCATTGTGCTTAATTTTGCTATCCTTAGTTTATAATTTAAAGATCAAGATGGTAAAGAAGAGAGAAATAAGAACTTGAAAAGGTGAAAAGAATTTGGAATATTAGCCTACTTAAATGACATCTATTCTAAATAAGAAGTCAGTGTTTTCACTAACTAATAGTTTTTACAATAAATGAAGAGATATCATCAAAAGGATGATGGACATCCAGCCAGGCACAATAGTCATATAAAGCATGAGATTAATATGGCAAGTTCTAAAATATAATTAATACATAGGGTATAAATATATAAATACATAGGGCATAAGGGTACCCACTTGGGAGACATATTTCTCAGTTCTTCTTTCCTTTGCTCATGAAGAACATACTTGAGATAAGTAAGATTTTAATATACTCTCAGAAAATGATAGACACTCATGGTTCAGGTATAGTCCTGGTTAAAATATTTCTCCCAGTCCACTGATTCTGTGGAAGGAAAAATAATCATAAGGCAAATCGTGGCTTCAGAGTTGGTTGGGAATAAAAGATGCTTTTAATCTTCAGTGGTCAAGTGGCTCTCTTAAACTGACTTCAGCATTAAAAAAAATATGAGCCCTGTGATGTTTCAAAAGTTAGAGATTTTATATCTTGTGACTGAGAGCTTAGTCTCACACAAGTGAAAGTTGCCTGAAGAACATTTTAAAGTTTAACACATCCCTTAAATGTTTAGACTAGTTAGTCTTAAAGCTATACTTCTGCCTCTCTGTGTATTGGTGTATGTATATATGTATGTATGTAACTCACATTAATTAAATAATTCATGTCAAAGGGGAAAAAAAGACCAGACCCTGATGTTTTAAATCACTACTTAGCTTCATTTGTTTTATTCATTGCTTTCTCCTTTCTTTTTTGTATATATTTCCCTTTCACGTGTCTTATAAATCTCCCAAGATGCATTCCAAATTGAAGGAAAATATTCTGTGTAATTTTGAATGAATGCCACATGCAGATGCTCTTTGATTTGAGTTACATAATATCTTGAAGATACATGGTGTGGGGCGGGGGGGGGGGGAAGAGGAAATAATGAAAAGGCTCTGTTTGTTAGTGTGGTTGAATAGAAAGGCTGATAGTCAGAAAACTAATATTCCAGAACTTTTAGCTTCCCAGTGCCTTTCAGAGTATGGGAGTCACTTGCTCTTGCTTATTACCCCTACCCTTACCCAAGATAGGAAATACACAAAAATCCTTTCCCTCTATTTCCATGCCCATACTAGGCTCTTCTGAAGAAGCATGATCAAGTATTTTAATACCTGTGATGTTTCAAAAGTTAAGAGATTTTATATCTTGTGACTGAGAGCTTAGTCTCACACAAATGAAAGTTGCCTGAAGAACATTTTAAAGTTTACCACATCCCTTAAATGTTTAGACTAGTTAGTCTTAAAGCTATATTTCTGCCTCTCTGTATTTTGGTATATGTATGTATGTATGTGTATGTATGTAGGTATGTAGGTATGTATGTAACTCACATTAATTAAATAATTCATTTCAAAGGGAAAAAAAGAACAAACCCTGATGTTTTAAATCACTACTTAGCTTTCAGCCTCTGAAAGGGTGGGAGAGTTGCTTTATAAATATAGAGAAATATTAATAATATACATGGTGAATTGTTTTGTACATGAGTTACATGCATATGTAATCTATAATATGATACATTTAAAAGAGGATGGTGGGAGGTTATAAGCTATATTTATCACCTCAGTTGAATGAGAAACAATGGTGGGAAAAGCAGATACATGAAAAGTTTGGTGAGAGATTCAGAGAGCATTAAGGATAAAACTTGGAGGAAAAAAAAGAGACAAAAATGGAAAGATCTGTCCCATTTCTTAAATAAACTCTTTCCTCTGTCAAAGAGAATAGAGTCATCATATTTGGATCCTAATATCATCATCCTTGATACTGACCAACACTTACTGTTAGGGGAAGACCAGACTCAGACTGATGCCCCGTTGGCTCAGATATGATATTGGAATTAAATGAGGCATTCTACTCTCTGGGTCATTCTACAGTTTTAAAAAAGAGGATTTCCTTAGCCACAGCATTCGACAAGGATGTTCCAGCACTTAGCTTAGATAGACATGTCCCACCCTCCATCTCTGTATGGAAACATGGGAGAGCAGGTTATGGTGACCAGCATGGTCTTGGGTTATCTTCCAAGTCTGAAAGACCCTAGCTCCATGTGGTGACCTTTTTTTACACCTTCCATGACCAGAAATCCATGTCTGTGCCACCAAAGGCTAGTAGAAACTGGGTTGATGGAGGCTCAGATTAAGTATTAGCACTCTGGAACAATAAGCTTCAGAGGATAGTTTTGTTACCTTTCAGGGGAAAACTTATCTAACTCATGTTGGAGAGGTGACAGAGCCCTGGTGTATAATAATCCCATCATACTTGTATGTTGAATTCTCTAATGATATAATTTGAATTATACTTTTATAAGTATTCTTTCCCCATTTTCCTGTCCTCCCTTTTTAGATGTGATCATAATCTCCTTGAAGAGGAAGCATTTCTATTTTTTTATTTTACCTTAAACCAACAAAATCACAGTAATTCATAGATGAAAAGACCCTCTAAATCCATCTAATCCAACTTGCATCTTAGCAGTAGTCCCCTCTATAATGCCTACCAATAAATGATTACTGTCTGTGTAACCCTGAGTGCTTAACTTCTCTTTGCCTCAGTTTCCTCACTTGTAAGATGGAGATTATGAGGATTGAATCAGATAATTTTGAAAAGCACTGTTAGCACAGTAGCTGACATGTAGTAGGTGCTATAGAAATGCTTATTCCCTGTCCCCCCTTCTTCATAAGAAGGCTTCCTTAAAGATTTCTAATGACGAAGAATCCATCACCTCTAATTGTTAGGAGCATTTTTCCTTACATCTGCCTCTCTTGTAACTTTCTCCCATTGATCACATTTCTGCCCAGTGAGTCCAAGAAGAACTAGTCTAAGAAGTTTTCATGTGAGCATCTTTCTAGTAATTGAAGAGAGCCATCGCATCCCCACTAAGTTTTCTTTTCTCCACATTAAACACCTCTATCTCCTTCAACTGATTCTTATATGCCATGCCCTTCTGACCCTTCACTCATCCTGGCTGCCCTCCACTTCATACTCTTACTCTCTAACATCCTTCCAAAAACACAATGCCCAGAACTGAAGACTAGTGCTCCAGATGTGGTCTGACCAAGGCAGAGGAAAGCAATATATTTTGGACATGACGCTTCTTATAATGAGGCTAAGAATGATTCAGTATCAGATTCATGCAAAGAGCCCAACAGAAAATGACACTTTGCACATGGCAAAGAGTGTGTCACAGACTTTTCAAGGACTGTTTTGTACCCACTGTTCTTACTGTACAACCTTAGAAAATATGCCTCTCTTTTTTAAATAGTATTTTTACCAATTACATGTAAAGACAATTTTCAACATTCATCTTTTATAAAATTCTGAGTTCCAAAGAAAATATACCTTTCTAAAAGCTTTAAAAAACATATCATGTTTTGGAGTTTATATATCTTATAATTGATTTTTATTTCTAAATCCGCTTGATCATTTTTAGATGATCTGATACCTAGCCAGGTCAAAGCCATTCCTTTTAAGGTTCATCATTCTTAGGCCACATGTAAGACTTTGTATTGAGCCATCTTAAAATTCTGTCTAAATAGGTCCAGTCATCATTTTAATTTTTGAGATAGTTTTGTTGTCTGTCTCTGACATCCAGGATATTAGCTATCCCTCCCAGCTTTATGTCATCTGCAAATTCGATAATATCATCTCTGTTCTCAATCAAGTTGCTGATAAAAATGTTAAAAAACCACAGGGCCAAGGTCATACCCCTGTGGCACTCCATGTGGGAGCTCCCTCCAAACTGACATCAAGCATTAATGGTGGGTCTTTGACCTGGTCATTCAACCAGTTCCAAATCCATTTAACTGTAATATTGTCTAAATTATAGCTTTCTAGCTTATCTATGAAGATAGCAAAAGAGACTTTTCAACATTTCACTAAACGCTTGCTAAATTGTCTACTATGTTCCCTTGTTCCATCAGTCTAGTAACTTAATATAAGAAACAAGATTAGTCTAATCTGACCTGTTCTTTAAATACAAAGTTTCAGTGATGCCTTTTGCTATCACTATCGTTTCCAAATACAGTTCCAAGCAACCTCCACTGATAAATAACATGGGGTTGGGGGAAGGGATGAGAGCTGGGATGTGAAATGTTACAGAAAATGCACCAGTACCCAGATCATATCCTGTGAAAGGAGGGCATCCCTGCCCTGGAGAGTGCTGCTGAGGAGAGCAAGACTGGCCATTACCAACAAGATTGTTACCATCTCAACTGCATTAATCACTTCTTCCATGTTGGGGAAAACCAGGTCCAAGATAAAAGTTCACCCTTTCCCCTGTAGTTTCTGCACTTTTTGAACAATAAAATTGTCCCTATGGCAAACCAAAAAGTAGGTCTGCCTTCAACAGAGATCATCAGATGTCCAGATAATTGAAGCCACATATTACTACCATGCCAAACCATTTAGTGAAAGAAATATTGACCTTGTAAAGATGTCACTATCCACTATGACAGGTTTTCTTTTTCTTCCATTTTGCTTCTTCTCCACCTCTATTGGAAGGGCTTCATACTTATTATTTAACTTCAACTGTTTCTTTTTACATTTCCTCCTCTGTCACATGCTTTTGTCCTTTAACCCCTGATATAAACTCATGATTCCTCTCTGCCCCTTCAGATCTTTTTTTCTGGGTTTTTTTTAAATCTTGAAGCATTTTTTTCCTTTAAAGGAACAATTAATTCTCTCTCATAATATGGTATTATGGGGAGGATATTCTCCCTCCCCTTTTTTTCTTTCCCTTGACTTCCTCTTCTAGAAAAGACACTATATTATACTTTAGCTATCATATAACAATTGTGGCAGAAAGACAAGTCCTGTACATTCAGTGGTAGTCACTACAAAATCCACTTATCAGCCATACTTGTTGAAAGTGAGGTATCTAGTTTTTAGTTCTTTGTTGTTCTTGTTGGTAGCCCTTGTGGTCCACTTCAGTAGTTGCCTTGTACAGACCAGGGGAACTCACAAATCCACCACATTGACTAACATCATAGTCACAGCATCCAAAGTAGTTGTAGCAGCAAGCACCCCAATATGCCCAGGGTAAATGCCAACACAGGTTCTTAGATCTGCTTTTGTAAAGGAAAGCAACTCAAAATGGGTTAACAAGCTTACTTTAATCAAACAAACACATTACCTATTTCAGGGGGAAAAGGTCAGCACCCCAAATTTCAGAGTTGCAGAACTTACAGATCAAACAAACAGGCTTCCAAACTGTCCAACCATTATATCAATACCAAATCACAGTCACCAGAGAGGGAAGCATCAACATCTGGGTTTTCAAAGCCGGGGGGCTCTCAACAACTGCTTCCCAGAGTCTCATCTGGTCAAATCGCACAACACATCTCAAAGTGAACCCCAAAGCAAAGCCTCTCATCAGAGTTTATATAGCCTTCTCCTGGCTCAGAGAATGTAACAAACTTCTTGACCTACAGCCCAATCACAAAGTATCAAGGTGTGGGCTTTCCTAAAAAACAAGCCTCCCACCACAGGCTCCAGGTGCACTTAAGCTAGGGGCAGGGAAGATCTTTAAATTTGCATTTCCATTACATTTGGCCCCAAGATCTTTCATGCCTATAGCATACACAATTTACATTTGAATTAGCACTAAACATCTCTTAGGTCACATTTTCCAGGTACATAAGAAAATCACAATATAATCTCAAAATACAATAGTCCAAGTCTTCCACTCATGGGGCAAATGTTAACTCAGTCACTTATCAGTAAAATAAAAAAAATAGTCACTCTTAAGTTAACTCAATCAGTTACATCAGTTTTCAAAGTACAAGTCTTCCACTCGTGGGGCAAAGTCTTGATTAACTCAATTAGTCTCTTATCTGTAACAATATCTCAAAGTACAATTAGTCACTTATTCAGTAAAGTCTTACTAAGTATGCCCATAGCATAGACAGTTTACATTTCAATTAGCACTAACCATCCCTTAAGTCATATTTTCAAGGTACATCTAAAGTTACCAAAGTGGCCACTGGGCCTTAAACACAAAATACAAAGCATTATCACATCAATTCACAAAATACAAAGCATTATCACATAAAGTTCTCTTGGGAGGAGTGGGGTGTCCTTCCCCTCACACTGCTCCAGCCCCTGCTTCCAAGTCCAGAGAGGGGGCTGGGCAATAAAACCAATGGGGGTCCTTGGGGTGCATGGCACTTCACCCCACCCACCATAGTCACAAGTCCATCCTCCCCCTGGGTCCCAAACTGTGGGATGCAACAAGGAAACACATTCAGTATCCCTGCTTTGCCACACAGTCCTTATCTTGTCCTGTGGCTGAACTCCAAACTCCTGGGTTCCTTCTCCTCCAGCAGAAGGCAGCAGCTCCTGGCTTCTCCACAGGTCTCCATGCAGGCAGCTCACCATTCCTGCTCTCAGCTCAGTGAAGTCAGCATGCAGGCCGTTCTTCTCTCCTGCTCCATGGCTCCACAGAATCACAGCTACCACAACTGGGAAACAAACAATTATCCCAGCCCCCATACTTTCCTTTTACTCAGCAGATCCCATCTTCGTCGCCATTTTGTAGCAGCAAGCACCCCAATATCCCCAGGGTGACTGCCAACACAGGTTCTTAGATCTGCTTTTGTAAAGGAAAGCAACTCAAAATGGGTTAACAAGCTTACTTTAATCAAACAAACACACATTACCTAGCTCAGGGGGAAAAGGTCAGCACCCCAAACTTCAGAGTTACAGAACTTACAGATCAAACAGACAGGCTTCCAAACTGTCCAACCATTATATCAATACCAAATCACAGTTACCAGAGAGGGAAGCATCAACATCTGGGTTTTCAAAGCTGGGGGGCTCTCAACAACGGCTTCCCAGAGTCTCATCTGGTCAAATCGCACAACACATCTCAAAGTGAGCCCCAAAGCAAAGCCTCTCATCAGAGTTTATATAGCCTTCTCCTGGCTCAGAGAATGTAACAAACTTCTTGACCTACAGCCCAATCACAAAGTATCAAGGTGTGGGCTTTCCTGAAAAACAAGCCTCCCAACACAGGTTACAGGTGCACTTAAGCTAGGGGCAGGGAAGATCTTTAAATTTGCATTTCCATTACAGTAGTTAAATTCCTTATAAATCCTATATAACCCTAGGCCATTGTTAGATCAGAGCACATAATTTTAGAGATATAAGGGAAGCTAAAAAGATAGATGGAAGGATAGATGGATAGATAAAGCATTTATTAAGCTCTTACTTTGTGCTAATCACAGCACTAAGTGCTGGGTATACAAATACAAGCCAAGAAAAGATGATCCATACCCTTATGGAGCTTACATTGTAAGGGGCAGATAACATTTAAAAGGGAGCTGTGCAGGTGCAAGGTAGAAAAACTCTGAATCAGAAGCAGAGCCAAGAGAAACATGAGCATAGGTAGCCTAGGTTCTTCTTAACATAGTGGTATCAGGCATAGCCTCACTGATTAGAAGAGACACAGGGACAGAGGCATCTTTAGGGTAAGAGGACTATTCGTATACAGATAGAAAAGCCTGGGGATCAAAGAGTGAAACCTAGAGAAAAGTGATGCTTTAGGGTCCCAGAGTTCAAATTTCTCATTTTATATATGAGGAATCCAAAGTCCAACTGAATGCTCTAAAATGTCCAGGTTGTTTCTGTGGTTCCTGAATATGCTAAGCTCTCCCTTCCTTGAAAATGTCAGTGTTTCAGTGCACAGGGCATAAGTTAAACATCTTCATAGAACTCTATCAACATATGGAACATTATGTAACATATTCCTTCTGCAATGTGCTAAACTGTGCTTTAATGAGGAGTCTGAAAGAGTCGTGCTGGTAATAGGTAATTAATAATAAATTACCTATTTACATAAAGGTAATTAAGTTACCTTTAATATACTCTAATAAGAAGACCTAATAAGGGTATTGAATAAGGAAGAATCTGTTCTTTAATTTTTTTTTTAATTCTATTTCTCCTGAGTGAGAAGAGACACCATATTATCTGTCGTAGTCCACCTTTCTTCCAGCACCATTCTCTCCTTCAAGCCTCCCTCATACCTTCCTTCTTTGTTTTCCTTTCAGGAAGTAGGAAAACACACACACACACACACACACACACACACACACACACACTCCAGAAAAAAAAAAAACACCAAAAAACCCAGGAGGGTAAGAAAGGGCCTCATAGGGGATGACAATTGAAGAGAATTAGGAATTCTAATTTGCAGTCATGAACAGGGAGAAAATTCCAGGCATAGGGGATAATGTATATGATGACAAGGAGGCAAGGAATTGAATGTCATGTACAGGGAATAGTAAAGAGAGTGATGTTTTTTGTTTTTTTTTTTTTATTGGAATGCAAGGATCAGGGTAGGGAGTGATACCAGAAGCCCTACTTTTTGTTGCTAATGATTTGTCTTCCAGTGTTGAAGCTTCTGTAGATTCTACAAATTCATAAAGAAGTTTGCGTCATTATTTTGAGAGTAAAAAAGCTCTGCCTCTATGGTCATGCCTTTGTAATTTGTATTAATCTCAAACCTCTTATGAGAATATTTTCCCATGAGAAGCCTATGTCATCACCCAAGAGTGTGGTGCTGGGAACTTCTTAGTACTTATGCCCACACGCTGGAAAAAAAAAATAATATTGTTTACTGGTTCTTTGAACTATCCACCACTACAAATTCCAGGTTATTCTGTGCTATTTTCACTGGACATTTTAATGTAAAATTCTACTCCTTGAGACTGCTCTAACTTCACAGTTAGTTGCATGGTATACCAGGCTGGCCTATGTCTTGAATTATTTGTGGAGAGAATGCAAATAGAGTCAGTGGGTCAATCAACAAACATTTAATAAATATTTACTATGTGTCAGGAACAATGCCTGATCTAAAGATTCATATACAGGCAAAAAGATCGATGCTTCCTGCCCTCAAAAAATCTAGATTCTAATGGGGAAGACACATAAAAGGAAGCTGAAAAGGGGTATGGGGGGGAAGGGATGAGAAGGGAGGTAATTGCCCTAGAAGCTTGATTGAAGTCCAGAGAACTACAGCAGTCCTATGGGAAACTAAGGGATGACTAGCCTAGGCACCCTCCTTAAAAGAGGTTAATAGAAAATAAGGAAACAATAGCCAGATTAATTCAAACTGTTAACCAACAGCCAATTACTTCTCTGCCTGTATTATATGCCCGTTCATTAGGAAATCACAGTGTTACATCCAAAGGTGGTCATCTTATTGCCTTGGCCACAGTGCCCATAAAGCATCTAGGAGTGTGAATGTCTCCCCTCTGCTTCAGGTAGATTTCCCTATCCTATACCCTGCAACCAAAGTCATTTTTCTTCAGCTCTGATCTGACCAAGTAACTTCTCTGTTCAGTCGATTCCAATGGACACCTATTGCCTCTAGGAAAATATTGCATATTATGTTTCATTTTTCAATCCCTACACAGCCTGGCCCCAACCTCTATTTCCAGCCTTGTAGTGTGTCACTGTTCCTCCTGTCCTCCATGATGCAGCCAAACTGGTCTTCTCTCTGTTCCTGCCACATGACGCATTATGTCTCATCTCTTTGCATTGGCTGGCCCTTATGCCTGGAATACCCTCTCTCCTTTTCTATGCCTCATAGAATCCCTCTTCCTTTCAGCTAAAGTACAATTACCATCATCTGCAGGAATTCTTTCCTACCTCCCCAAAAATACGAGTACTGTCCCTCCCAATGTACCCTTTTGTTTAATTACTTTGTGTGTATTTTATTGCCTTTGTATTTATGCTATCTATATTTTTACATGCAGTTGTTGTCAGTACTACTAGAATCTAAGCTCATCGTGCATAGTAATTGTTTCATTCTTTGTATTTGTATCTCCAAAGCCTAACACAGTATGTGGCACATTGGAAGCACTTAATAAATACTTGTTGATTAATTGATGAGAATATTGGCTAGAAGGTATAATTGGATACCCTGTAATTGATTCTGATCCTCAAAGTCCATGAAGAAAGATAGCTCAAGGGGCAGCTAGGTGGCACAGTGAACAGAGCACCAGCCCTGGAATCAGGAGGACCTGAGTTCAAATCCAGCCTCAGATAATTGACATATTTACTGTGTTACCTTGGCCAAGTCACTTAACCCCAATTGCCTTGCTTTCCCCCCTCCAAAAACAAAAAGAAAGAAAGATAGCTCATGCCAAATTATTCAGCAAAACCTGCCAAAGGCATTTACTCTCCTTGGGAAATGAGCAAGAAGTCATATTAAATTTGTAGGACCATCCAAGAGGAATTACAAAATTTTAAAGTTGGTTCATAAGTCATGTAGTCTAATACTCCAACCTAATGCATGAATTCCTTCTACAGTATCCATGAAAAATGGTGCTTCAGGTTAAGTTTTTCAAAAGATAAGAAATTCTCTGCCTCAAAAGGAGGCTAATTGCATTTTGGAGCAGTTCTAATTCAACTTAATTTAACAAATATTTGTTAATTGATCACTGTGTGCAACCATGCCAACCTTCAAGGAACTTATAAGTCTCCTTGGACCACACAACATCATTAAAGTGTTCTTTTCAGTTCTGCCAAAATTTGATTCTGTGTAACTTCCATCCATTGGTTTTAGTTATGCCATCTGAGACCACACACAATATGAGTCTAACTCCTCTTCCATTTATTTCAAATCCTGGGTATTTTAAAAATCAGAAATAGTTTCTCCCCTTCCCCCTACTTTCCCCCACCAAACTTCTTTCATCCATGCTAAATAATGCCAGTTCATTTAGCCACTCTCTGTGTGATATGGTTTTTAGTTCATTCAGTATATATAATTCAAGTTTCACCTGCCATTACTCCCCTTTCAGTCCACAGATCTGTCCTTGAGGTCCTGAGCCTAGGAGTTATAATCCTTCCTGCTATTGTACCCAACGATTTGCACTTTACTTATAGATGGGGTGGCAGCCTTTGATCTCCCCCCCACTGATATATACTTTGGCAGGTCACTAGAGTCATTTTATTATTTGGACCACAGATACAGCTCTTGCTAAATTCTAGTTAAAATCACTCACCTGAAGTCACCTCCCTCATCATCTTAGCTGGTATTCCTCCTGATGTTATACCCTAGCAATCCTGAGTTTTCGGAACTCTAGTTTTGGACTTTGTCAAAAACTTTTTTAGCATCTATTGCTGTGATCATGTGGTTTCTATTATTTTTTTATTAATATTGTATATTGTGTTTATAACTTTCCTTTCTTTTTTACCATCTCCTTCCAGACTAAAGGCTAAAGACTCTATAATTCTTTTTTTTTAAAGCAATTGGGGTTAAGTAACTTGCTCAAGGCTACACGGCTAGTCATTACTTATGTGTGGGTGCTCATTTTCTGAGGCTGATTTCGATCTCGGGTCATCCCAACTCCGAGGCTGGCGCTCTTACTCACTGTGCCACCTAGCCGCCCCCAAGACTCTACAATTCTATAGAGCCGTGAACCTATAGAGAATTCTACAGCTCTACCCTTGTATACCTTAGAGTATAAACAATAAAGTTTCCTGGATTCTGTTCTATCTGTATCTACTCTTTACACATTTTTATGATGAGTCAGTCTTTGATTAGGGTTATAGAATTGGATCAAGGTGAATTCCTGCCACTCCCACTATCAGGGGCTCCTGTTATATAAGGTCTAGAGGGCAAATAAAGGTTCTGTGCAATCTTCATGTTGATCAGCTGTGAAGTCATGCCTCCCAGGTTGACATGACAACAGGAGGACCTCTAAAATCTATCTCCTCTAAGGACATCTGGTATTGATTTTCTGGCTGTAATTCCTCAAGAGTCACTAAAGTCACAAATCGAGAGAAGCATATTTCTTCTCTGGCCACAACAGCTGTTGAAGTAGAGCCAATAGGATTTCTACATCCCCTGGAACAATGATTAGAGTCAGCCTTGCTAAAGGGCACCTACCCCTTTTTTCTGGTTAAAACATTCTATTAGGCAAGGCGGGCAGGGTGTTATGTTGTGCAATGTTAATGCTCTTCCTGACTGTCCCTTAGTATTCTACTCATTGTACACTTTGGAAATATTTAAAGTGCCTTGGTTATTTATTTAAATAGTTTAAAAAAAAAAACCTGTCATTTGAAGGAACGTACCTCCTTTGCCCACTCACTGATAGTCCTCTCTCCAAGGAACACTCCCACAAAATACTTCATTCCCAAATCCAGGCATTTTCATTGGTTCCATGGCTCCATGCCTAGTTCTTGTCCCCTCCTCTTGACTTCTCTCACTTTCTTCAAGTCTCAGCTACAGATTTACTTCTGTAAGAAACCCTTCCAAGTCCCCCTTAGTGCTAGCACCTTCCCTCTGAGATTACTTCCAGGTTATCCTGTATGTACATTGTTTATATATTATCTAATATTCTCTCCCCCATTAGATTCTGAGCTCCTTGGGGGCTTGAACTAATTTTGTCTATTTCTATAACCCCAGTGCTAAGTACAGTCACATAAGGAGTGCTTATTAATGACTCCTCAATTTTCTTCATCACCATCCTAACTCTCTCTGTGGTCTTGGCAATTGAAAGGAAAGCAACATATTTTTGCTTCAATTTGCTTAATTTTATTGGACGTAGTTTGGCCAAAATACAGAACGATTTTGTAGAAGGAAGAATAAGGAGGAAAAAGTCACATATTTCTTCTTTTTTAATTGCATTTTTAATTTATGGCATAAAACAAGCATTTCTATAACATAGTATAGTAAAAAAGATGATTGTACATGAAACTGCAAATCTTCTACACCCAACATGCTATTCTTTGCAAATATACAACAAAATTATTATGTAAATTCTTTTTCTTCCCTCTCCCCTGTCCTAGAGATGGCTACCATGACACACACACACACACACACACAAAGATAAATATGTAAAATTATTCTCTACATACTTCTATTTATCAGTTCTTTCTCTGGATGTAGATGATATCTTTGCTCATATGTCATTTATAGTTAATTTAGGTATTTATAAGAGATAATATAACTTATTTGCTCAGAGTCACTCTTAAAGCTATATTGTGTCACTGTATACAACATTTTCTTGGTTTTGTTCATTTCACTCTTTATTATTTATTGCAAATCTTTCCACGTTTTTCTAAAATCATTCAGCTCATCATTTCTTTTTTTCTTTTTTTGTCTTAAGTAATTTGTTTACTTTTAGTTTATAAGATTCAATTCCATAATTCCTTGAGGTTCAAATTTTCTTTCCCTCCCCCCCCCACCACGATGAAATATAATCCAGTATAGGATCTGCAAATACTTTCACATTAGACATTAGTCAGGTTACAAAGGTGGATTGTACTACATGGCATGAAAAAAAAAAGGTAAAGAGGAAATAAAACCAAACAATAAAAAGAAAAAGATCGAGTAGTTTGCTTCAGTCAAGATTCAAACTTAGTTCTCTCTAGTTCTTTCTCTGGATGTAGACATCTCTCTCTATCATGAGTCTTTCGGGATTAACTTAAGTCACTGCATTGCTGAGAAGAGTCCACTCTATCATAGTTGGTCATCACACATATGTTGTGTCTGTGATTGTAGACAAATTTCTCCTGGTTCTACCATTCTCACTCATTCATATAAGCCTCTCCAGGTAAATATGAAGTCCATCTGCTCCTCGTTTCTTGTAGCACAATAGTATTGCATTACATGCATATACCACAGCTTGTTCAGCCACTCCCCAATTGATGGGCACTGCCTTAATTTCCAATTCTTTTCAACCACAAAAAGAGCTGCTATAAATATTTTTTAAACAAATGCTTTATTAACTTCTGTTTTACATCATTCATTTCCGCCAGATTTTAAGTTACAATCATTTTCCCCCCATTATTCGCCTACCCAACCTCCCAGAATAGTAGTCCCACAAGATATCGCTTCCTTCAATCTACTCTCTCCCATACCTTCTCCCTTACCACCATCGACTTTTCCACTAGAGGAAGGTGAGTCTTTGTGTCCCAATGCCTGCACATCTTATCTCCCTATTACAAGCAAAAGAGTATTAATAATAGTATTTATATATATTTGAAACATTTAATGTTACGACCTCGAATTTCAGATCCATTTCCTTCCTCCCTTGTCACCCATTCCTTCTTGGGAGATAAGTAATTCAGTATATGTTGTACATGTCTAGCTATGCAAAACATTATCATAGTAGATATATTGTACAAGGCTGCTTATAATTCCCTCCCACTCATCCCACCCCCCACCTGGTCCATTCCCTACATGATCCTGTCCCTCTTCTATAGTGGGTACTTCCAACCTCCCCTCACCCCAAGGATGCCCTCCCATCCATCATCTCTCCTCTCATCCCCCTTCCCCCTATCCTGCTGCAGGTTGAGATATCCCATTTAGTATGTATGTCATTTTCTCCCTGAACCAAATTCAATGTGAATGTGGTTTTGCCTTTTTAGCCTTCCTTATTCTCCCCCTCCTTTGCAACCACTTCCCCTTGCTTCTTCTACATGGGATAGTTTCTCCCCATCTCCTCTTGCCACTTTCCTCTCTCACCTCATACTTTCATCCCTTGATATTCTCCCTTCCCAACAAATTCAACCTATGCCCTCTATCCATGTATAACTGTAACCATATATATACACATTCACATATGTATTCATATGACCACACACCCTTCTTCCATTATTTTCATAGTGAGAAAGATATCATCAGTCACAGTTATTGCTTTTCCATATAGGAATGTAAATAGTTCAACTTTGATACGTTCCTTTTGATTTCTTTTCCCTGATTACCTTCTCAGGCATCTCTTCCTTCTTGTGTCTGGATGTCAAATTTTCTATTCAATTCTGGTTTTTTCCTCAAGAATGCTTGAAAGTCCTCTATTCCACTGAATGACCATATTTTCCCCTGAAACAAAATACTCAGTTTTGCTGGGTAGGTGACCCTTGGGTTCATTCCCAGTTCTTTTGCCCTCTGGAATATCATATTCCATGCCCTTCGATCCCTCAGTGTAGAAGCTGCCAGGTCCTGGGCTATTCTGATTGTGTTTCCACAATATTGAAATTGTTTCTTCCTGGCCGCTTGTAGTATTTTCTCCTTGATCTGGGGATTCTGGAACCTGGCTATAATATTCCTGGGAGTTTTCTTTTTGGGATCTTTTTCAGGAGGTGATTGGTGGAGTCTTTCAACCTCTATTTTGCCCTCTGGATCTAAAACATCAGGGCAGTTTTCCTTGAGAATTTCTTGAAGGGTGATTTCTAGGTTCTTTCTTTGATCATGGCTTTTGGGTAGTCCCATAAATTTAAAATTGTCTCTCCTGGATCGATTTTCCAGGTCAGTGGGTTTTCCCATGAGATATTTCACATTGCCTTCTACTCTTTCATTTGTTTGGATCTGCTTAACAGCATCTTGATTTCTCATAAAGTCATTAGCTTCCATTTGCTCAAGTCTAACTCTGAAGGAATGAATCTCCTCAGTGAACTTTTGAGATTCTTTTTCCATCTGGCAAATTCGACTTTTTAAGGCATTCTTCTCCTCATTGCCCTTTTGGGCCTCCTTTGCCATTTGAGTTAGTCTATTTTTTAAGGTGTTGTTTTCCTCAGTCAGGCTGTTGACCCTCATTTCATACTTTTCCTGCATCCTTCTCATTTCTCTTTCCAATTTTTCCTCCACTTCTCTTATTTGATTTTTAAAGTCCTTCTTAAGGTCCTCTATGGCCTGCAACCCGCTCATGTTTTCCCCTGGGGCTTTTGGAGCAGGACTTCTGACCTCACAGTCCTTTTCCCGCTCTATGCCCCCAAAATAGGAGTCTAGGGTTGCATTTTTCTGTTTCCTTTGCCTTGGCATGTTGCCACTTAATTACTTGACTTTTGGGCTTGTTGCCACACCATGGCTTTAAGGCCAGCTAGAGGAATTTTCTTCCCGAACGTGTGGGGGGCCACTTCCGTTTCTGGCAAGCTGTAAACCCACCCACGACTTCCACCCTAGATCACAATCCAGATCCAGGGAGGTTAAAGCAAGAGCGATTACCCCCCAAGACTGATCGCTGGATCTCCCTACAATTAATTGCAGCCTGGGAGCTGGAGTTGCCTCTGAATACTACAAAATTGTGCGTCTCCTCAGTGGCTTCTAGCCCCCAGGGGAGGGAGCCGACGCATTCCCTAAATACCAGACCCAAAGTCCATAGGACACTAACCTCTTACTTTGTCCTAGGCATGTCTATATTGATAATTCTGGAGTCGCCACAGCTCCTGGTGTTCTGGGGTTCCTCCAGCCAGCTGCTGGCCCTGCCGCCCTGGGGCTAAAACCTCGGCTCACAGGGACCTGGGCTCCACTCGGCTCGGCTTCCTGTGCTCTGCGCTGCCAGGTCCCAGACCGCTGCGCTGGTCCTTCCTGCAGGGCTGCTGGGCTGTCCTCAGCGGGAGGTTAGCTTCTCTGTGTCATTCTGTGGGTGCTGGGGCTCCAGAAGTTGTTCAGAGTCCCCTTTTGCATAGTTTGGGGGTAATCTGGGGGCAGAGTGGCTTGGATGAGCTGTTTCTACTCTGCCATCTTGGCTCCGCCCCTCTCATCCCTATAAATATTTTTGTACATATGGGTCTTCCTCCCACTTCTATGATCTCTTTGGGATATAACCCTAGAAGGGGTAGTGCTCAGTCAAAGGGTATGAAATTATTTATAGCCCTTTGGGCATAATTCCAGATTGCTATCCAGAACAGTTGGATCAATTCACAACTCCACCAGCAATGAGTGTTCCAATGTGCCCACATCCTCTCCAGCATTTGTCATTTTCCTGTTTTGTCATTTTAGCCAATCTGACTGGTAAGATGTGGTACCTCAGAATTATTTTGATTTGCATTTCTCTAATCAATAGTGATTTAGAGCATTTCTTCATATGCTTATAGATATCTTTAATTTCTTTCTCTGAAAACTGCCTGTTCATATCCTTTGAGCATTTATCAATTGGGAATGACTTGTATTCTTATAGATTTGACTCAATTCTCTATATATTTTAGAAATGAGTCCTTTATCAGAAACATAGGTTGTAAAAATTCTTTCCCAATTTTCCACCTCCCTCTTAATCTTGGTTCCATTGGCTTTGTTTATATGTTTTTAATTTAATGTAATCAAAATTATCCATTTTGCTTTTATAATGTTCTCTAATTATTGTTTGGCCATAAAATCTTTCCCTCTCTACTGACCGGTAAACTATTCCTTGCTTTCCGAGATTACTTACAGTATCATAATTTATGCCTAGATTATGCACCCATTTAGACTTGATTTTGGTATATGGTGTTAGATGATGGTCTATGCCCAGTTTCTGCTGTACTTTGTTCCAGTTTTCCCAGCAGTTTTTGTCAAATAGTCCATTCTTATCTCCAAAACTGGGGTCTTTGGGTTTATCAAACAATAGATTACTATACTCATTTGTTGCTGAATCTCTAGTGCCCAATCCATTTATTCCATTGGTCCACTACTCTATTTCTCAGCCAGTACCAAGTAGTTTTGATGACTGCTGCTTTATAATACAGATTAAAATCTGGTATAGCTAGTCCACCTTCCCTAGCATTTCTTTTCATTAATTCCCTTGATATTCTGGACTGTTTTCCTATTTTTTTTCCTAGCTCTATAAAGTAGCTTTTTGGTAAATTGATTGGTATGACACTAAATATATAATGTAGTTTGGGTAAAATTGTCATTTTTATTATATTAGCTCAACCCAGCCACGAGCAATTGATATTTTTCCAATTAGTTATTTCTGACTTTATTTGTGTGAGAAGTGTTTTGTAGTTGTGATCATATAGGTCCTGGATTTGTTTTGGCAGGTAGATTCCCAAATATTTTATAATGTCTACAGTAACTTTAAATGGGATTTCTCTTTCTATCTCTTGCTGTTGAATTTCATTAGAGATATACAGGAATGCCTAGGATTTGTGGGTTTGTTTTATATCCTGCAACTTTGCCAAATTTATTTGTTGTCTCAAGTAGTTTTTCACTTGATTCTCTAGGATTCTCTAAGTATATCATTATATCATCTGCAAAGAGTAATAGTTTGGTCTCTTCTTTGCCTAATTTAATTCCTTTGATTTATTTTTCTCCTCTAATTGCTACTGCTAACATTTCTAGTACAAAATTGAGTAAGAGGAGTGGTAGTGGACACTTGTTTCACTCCTGATCTTATTGGAAATGCTTCTAGCTTATCCCCATTGCATATAATACTTGCTAATGGTTTTAAATATATGCTACCTATTATTTTAAGGAAGGCTACATTTATTCCTATACTGTCTAGTGTTTTTAATAGGAATGCATGTTGTATTTTGTCAAAAGCCTTTTCTGCATCTATTGAGGTAATCATGTGGTTTTTGCTAGTTTTATTGTTGATATGACCAATTATACTGATGGTTTTCCTAATATTAAACCATCCTCGCATTCCTGGAATAAATCCTACCTGATTAAAGTGTATTATTCTTGTGATAAGTTGTTGTAGACTTTTAGCTAATATTTTATTTAAATTTTTTGCATCTATATTCATGAGGGAAATTGATCTATAATTTTCTTTCCCTGTTTTATCTCTTCCTGATTTAGGTATCAGCACCATATTTGTGTCATAGAAAGAATTTGGTAGGACTCCTTCACTAATTTTCTGAAATAGTTTGTAGAGTATTGGAATCAATTGTTCTTTAAATGTTTGATAGAATTCACTAGTAAATCCATCTGGCCCTGGAGATTTTTTTCTAGGGAGTTCACTGATGGTTTGTTTGATTTCTTTTTCTGAGATGGGGTTATTTAAGTAATTTACTTCCTCTTCAGTTAATCTGGGCAACTTGTATTTTTTGTAAATATTCTTCCATTTAACTAAGATTGTCAAATTTATGTGCATACAATTGGGAAAAATAATTCCTAATTATTGTTTTGATTTCCTCTTCATTGGAGGTAGAGTCACCATTTTCATTTTTGATACTCATAATTTTGTTTTCTTCTTTCTTTTTTTATCATATCAACTAAGGGTCTATCAATTTTATTGTTTTTTTATATAAAACCAGCTCTTAGTTTTATTTATTAATTCAATAATTTTCTTAATTTTAATTTTATTAATCTCTCCTTTGGTTTTCAATATTTCTAATTTAGTATTTAATTAGGGGTTTTCAATTTGTTCTTTTTCTAGCTTTTTCAGTTGTATGCCTAATTCACTGACCTCCCTTTTCTCTAATTTATTCATGTATGCACTCAGGGATATAAAACTTCCCCTAAGACCTGCCTTTAATGCATCCCACAAATTTGGTATGTTGTCTCATTATTAACATTGTCTTGAATGAAATTACCGATTGTTTCTATAATTTCTTGTTTGACCCACTCATTCTTTAGGATTAAATTGTTTAATTTTCAATTAGTTTTTAGTCAATCTTTCCATGGCCCTTTATTGCATATAATTTTTATTGCATCATGATCTGAGGTTGATGCATTTAATATTTCTGCCTTTCTACACTGATTTGTGAGGTTTTTATGCCCTAGTACATGGTCTGTTTTTGAGGATGTACCATGCACTGCTGAGAAGAAAGTATATTCCTTTTTATCCCCATTCAGTTTTCTCCAGAGATCTATCATATATAGTCTCTCTGAAATTCTGTTCACCTCCTTAGCTTCTTTCTTGTTTATTTTGAGGTTAGATTTATCAAGTTCAGAGAGGGGGAGATTAAGGTCCCCCACTAGTATTTGCTATTTATTTCTTCCTCTAATTGCTTTAACTTCTCCTCTAGGAATTTGGACACTATACCACTTGGTGCATATATGTTAAGTAAAGATATTGCTTCATTCTCGATGGTGCCTTTTAACAGGATATAGTTTCCTTCCTTATCTCTTTTAATTAGATCTATTTTTGCTTTTGCTTTATCTGAGATAAGGATTGCTACCCCTGCTTTTTTTTACTTTAGCTGAGTCATAATATATTCTACTCCATCCTTTTACCTTTAGCCTGTGGGTATCCCTTTGTTTCAAATGTGTTTCTTTTAGATAGCATATTGTAGAATTATGGTTTTTAATCCATTCTGCTATCTGCCTCTGTTTTATGGGAGAGTTCATCCCATTCACATTCACAGTAATGATGACTATCTGTCTCTTCCTCTCCATCCTATTCCCTCCCCTGCTTATGTTTTTGTATCTTTTTCTTCCTTCTCCCTTCCCCTCCTTGAGGATTTCCCTTTTGACTACCACCTCCCTCAGTGTTCCCTCCCTGTGACCCTCCCTTCTTTACCTACCCACTCCCCTTACTACTATTTCCCTCCTCTCTCATCCCCCCCTTCTTATTCCCCCTTTGCCCTCCTATTGCCTATAGGACACTTTAGATTTTTATACTTATCAGAGTATGTTATTCTCCCTTTGACCCCAAACCAATGAGAGTAAATTTCATACAGTGCTCCTCTACCTCCCTCGTTTTCCTCTATTTAATGAATTTTCATGACTTTTCACCTTAGATTATTAAACTTAACTGAATATGTTGATCCCTCTTTGAACCAGAACCAGTGAAAATAATGTTCAAATGATGTTCCTCTCCCTCTTTCCTTCCCCTATAGTGTGTTTTTATGCCTCTTCGAATGGCATAATTTACCTTTTTCTTTCTCATCCTTTCCTTTTATCCCATTAGATTCCCTTTGACCCCCTTAATAAGGTTTTTTTTTTTTAATCTTCAGGTTAGTTCATTCATACCCACACCCTCTATCTATGTATACCCCTTTTAAAGTTCATGATAATCATATAAATTTCAATATTGACAGTTATCAGCTTTTCATATAGGGATGTGAACATTTTTCTCTTGTTGCATCCCAAGTTATGTGCATGTGTGCATGAGTGTGCATGTATGCATGTATGTATGTGTGAGTGTGTTTTCCTTGTTTACCTTTTTATGTCTTTCTTGGGTCTTGTAATTGGAGAACAAATTTTCCATTGAGCTCTGGCTTTTTCATCAGGAAAGTCTGGAAGTCCCTTTTTTCATTAAATGCCATTTCCTTGCCTGAAAGATTATGCTCAGTTTTGCCGAATACTTAATCCTTGGTTGCAGTCCTAGCTCTTTTGCCCTATGAAATATCAAATTCCAATCCCTCAGATCTTTCAATGTCAAAGCTGCTAGGTCCTGTGTGATACTGACTGTACTTTCACAATATTTGAATAGTTTCTTTTTGGCTGCTTTCATTATTTTTTCCTTAATCTTGTAATTCTGGAATTTGGCTAATCTATTTCTTGGAGTTTTCAATTTGGGATCTCTTTCAGGACAAGTCCAGTGAATTCTTTTGATAACTATTTTATCTTCTGATTCCAGGACTTCAGGACAGTTTTCTTTGACAATCTCTTGGAGGATGTTGTCCAGGCTCCTTTTTTCATCATGGCTTTCCACTAGACCAGTAATTCTTAAGTAATCTCTCCTGGATCTGTTCTCTAGGTCAGTTGTTTTTTCCAGTGAGATATTTTACACTTTCTTCCAATTTTTCAATCTTCATGTTTTGTCTGATTGACTCTCGGTGCATCATAGAGTTCTGAGTTTCAATTTGACTGATTTTTAGCAAATTATTTTTAGCAAAATCTGATATTTAGCAAATTATAGTCTTTGGTTAGTTTTTGAAGGTCCTTTTTTAGGGAGGTATTTTCTCTAATTACTTCACTCATTTTACTTTTTAAGGATTTGTTTTCTTCAGTGAAACTTTTTTTTCCAATTTGGTCACTATAGACTTAAATTTGTCTTTTACCTCCCTAACTTGGTCTTTAAAATCTTTCTTAACATCCTCCAAGCTGCTTTATGGGCTTGATACCAGTTCATATTCCCTTCTGTGGTCTCAGATGTGAGTATAGAGTCCATGTTGTCCTCTGTATTTGGTTGTTCTTGATCTACATAATAAGCTCTGATCAATTTTCTTGCCTTCTCCTTCTTCTCAGCTTCCTTCCTTCCCATTATAATTTCCTATTTCCTAATCTCTCAGACTGGCAGCTAAGGGCCTGGTTTTTGACTTTGTATGCTGTAGCCTCTGGGTGTCTAGTTTGAGGCCAAAGCAGGAGTCTCAGTGTTCCCCCTGAGGTATGGTGAGGCACACAGAGTAATCTGTGGAGGAGTGGTGGTCTGGCCACTTCAGATTTCTGCCTCTATACCCCTGGCCTACAGCTCAGGCAGGCTTTTGCTGGTCAGGTGAGGTGGGGCTTGTTGGGACCCCTCCCCCTCTTCTCTTCAGACTCCTTGCTGCCTCAGTTATACCCCCTTCTCAATGACTCCTAAGCCGGAGACTATTTCCACTATATCAGGATTTCACTCTGGGTGGGACACTTATCTTTGGGTTTTCTAGGTCAGGAAGGGGGAATTGGAGCAGCCGGAGTTTACTTTGTCATCCTGGGCCCTGGAAGGACAGGCAGGCGATTTCTAAACTTCCAGGCTGGGGGCTGATAGCCCCAAGAGAAGCTTCTGTTTCTGCTGGGGGCTGAGCCCTCTCTTACCCAGCTCCAATGATTCCTCTGGTCCAGTGGTGAGATGCTGGTGAGATGGCTGCGAATCGCCCTTGGAATGGGTGAGTCTGCCTCCTGGGGCTCGTTCTCTCTCTGCTATATACCACCCTTTACTCCAAGCTGCTGCAATCCACACATGCTCTGCTGCTGCCCCTGTCCAGACTCATGTGGGCACTTTCCTGGGCTGGATTCTGCCACACTCCGTCTCCCAGTGGATTCTGTCACTCCAAAATCCATTTAGATTCACTTTTTAAAGTTTAGTGATGGGATTCACGGAGGAGCTTAGAAAAGTTATTGCTTCTGTTCCGCCATCTTGGCTCCACCCCAAGCTCATCATTTCTTACAGCCCACTAGTGTTTCATCACAATCATATGCCACAATTCTCATTCTCTAGCACTGTCACTTGTTTCTTGTGAGTATTTAATAATCTAGCCTCCCTGCCTCTGTTTGCTTTTCTTCCTCTCTAATATGGGCAAAGTGCTCCTTGTGGAAATGACTATCAGTGAGTGAGCAAAGGAGGTGTGTTCCTTCAAAGACAGTCTTTTCAAATCTATGGCTCAACTCAACACTACTGTATATTATGCTTTTGAAACCTGCTTTTAAGCTTTGTCTGCAATCAGGCAGAACACTCTGGAGGATAAATCTGTGTTGAGCTTTAATTCCCTAGTTAATTTTATTTTTCTTATCCACAAAATTGGCTCTCTTGTCTTTGGCTTTTTCTCTGCAGGTCATCATTCCCCAGAATGAGTATAATCACTGACAAACCCAACCAGTCCATTTGTTAGATGGGGATCAGAGCTAAATATTTTGCATATAAACTTCAAACACACTGAAGTAGAAAGAGAGAAAGTGAGATGATTTAGAGTCCTTGACATGATATTTCATAGTTTGGGTTTTCTTCCCTCTAAATTGGCTTAAATCTGCTTTGATCATCTTCTCTGTTTGGTGTACATTGTTTTTACTTTCTAAAAACAGCGAATATTTTTTAACTGGTGGAAACTCCATTCTTCCGCATAAGAGTTTCCATTTCCATTGAACCCTGAAATTGCGTTTGCTTTGAATTCTGATCTGCAAACCATACAATAAAACTTTAAAATGCATCTTGAGGCAGTAGGATACAGCTTTCACAATTCTAATCCATAAAGGTTTTTATTAACAAGAAATTTATACAAGTGGTGAGTTAAAATAAGCTTAACCCTGAAAGGTTACTGAAGATTTGTCATGTCATAAAGATCAGTGTTTTACATCTGGCTCTTTTGACTTTTCTTTCTAATTCTGATCAAAATAATTCAAAAGAATGAGGGGAACCAATATTCTGGATCTCATTCTCACTGACACAGAGAAAGTGGCTGCTGGAATGGAAAATGATAGAAACTCTGAGGGGAAAGTGATCATTCCATTTTAGAATTTGAGATGGATAAGGAGAATAGAGGAATAGAGCATAAAGGTATAGCCTGATATACACTCTAGATTTAGGAAGAGCAATTTTAGGGTACATTCAGTTTCTAGGAAAAGGGGGAGAGTAACTCTGGAATATTCTGATTTGGTCATGTTGCCCCTGGAGAAGACAAGTATTCTGAAGGATTGTATAGTTATTTGCAAGTACTTCAAAGACTGCTATATGGAAGGGAAATAAAGTCGTTCTACCTGGTCCCAGAAGGTGGAACTGGTAGGAGTTGTAAAGATACAGATTCAGACTTATTTTCAAGGACAAATTTAACAATAATTAGAACTATTTCAAAGTGGAATATTTGCTTTAAAAAGTAGAGGTCTAGGGGCAGCTAGGTGGCGCAGTGAGTAGAGCGTCAGCTCTGGAGGCAGAAGGACCTGAGTTCGGATCCGGCCTCAGACACTTAATGCACACACAAACAAAAACCTAGCCATGTGTCCTTGGGCAAGTTACTTAACCCCAATTGCCCTCCAAAAAAAAAAAAAAGTAGAGGTCTTCAAACAAAGAGTTCATGAGTGCTTCTTGGGTTTGTTGTAGGCAGGAATTTTGTTTAGGTATGGGGCTGGACTAAATGTTTTTGAGTTCCCTTCCAACTCTAAGATTCTGTGAAGTCATCAGAGTAAATGGGATCCTCTTTTGTATGATAGGATGATTATGTGAGTTACCTCTCTACTTAATGTCTACAGATAAACCTCTTTTCAAGAAGAATTTGCTGAAAAGCTAAGTTTACCTGATTGCAGCAATAAAAATGTTTCCAGTATAGTACATGTATTTTGCCACTGCAGGGTTTAATTATGACATTTTATATTTCCCTTTTCCTATAATTATTTTTCTTTGCCTTGTGTACTTGCTGAATAGCCAAGAAGCCGCCTGTAGGGGGAAAATGAATAAGTGGAAAATTAAATGTCCAGTTAACTAGAGACATGTTTTTATGGAGATATGGAAAATAAGTCATATCTTGCAGATACAGTCCATTCTAGTGAGACACCTTGGATGAACAAACTTAGTATTATTCATGCTAATCATATGGCACTAATTTGCAGCTTTACTTTTCCATTAAACTCTCCACAGGTGACTATATACTACAGTTTGGTTTAGTATATCTCAGATCCAGGTAATCTTAAAGTTAAGTAGATACTCAAAAATACATTGTCTAACCACAGGAAATATTACGTTTTCCAGATGAAAATGTCTAGGGTAAGATAAATAAAATATGCATATGCTTATTACAGTGTTCCTTTTTATAAAGGGTACTGGAATATGGGAGGACAGAATCCTGTGCTACACAAGATGAAGCTAATAGCCTCACAATTTGTTAGTTTCATAGAAAAAGTACTAGATTTGGAGTCAAAGGATCTGAGTTCAGAATCTGAGTCAGGTATTTACTAGGACTTGGATAAGTTAATTAACCTCTGTGGACTTCAGTTTACACATCAGTGAAGTGAAGGGTTGGATTAGATGATCTCTATATTTATATTAGATAGCACCCCTATATTTAAATCTGTGATCTTCCGGCACTGTTGTCACAGTTCAGAAAAATTCCCAGAAGTACTGAAGGAGTAATTCAGCCTAGTAATTCTCTATTTCTAAATAGCATTGGCCCACATTTACATGATGATAGAAATCTATAGATAATTAATATTTTACATAGATCATAGTTGGGAGGAAGGGGAATGGAATATTGCTTCATAAATGATTCATTTAGAAATACAAAACTAAGTCTCTGCCAACCATTTTAACTGTTTCTATATCCTACACCAATTCCTGGTTCATTTGGGTCTATTCTCTGAAATTATTGTGGGGTATAGAACTGAAATTGTCTGGACAACAAGTATTCAAAAATTATGTTTAGCAATTGGGAAATAAATTTTTGACATTATTGACCACTCTCTCCAATCTCTCTGAATACTCTTACTTATTCTCCTTTGTTGATTGATCATCCCTGTCACACCTACTAAGTGTGAACTCAGCTCTCTGTCCCAGGATCTCTTCTCTTTTCTTCCTATGCTCCATCTCTTGGTAACCTCATCAGAATTCATACATTCAGTCACCTTCTTCTGTAAGCAGATAATACCTAAATTTATATACCCAGTCTTAGTCTCTCTCCTGCACTCCAATCTCACATCAGGCGTTTCCTATTAGATAACTTGAACTGTATGTTCTTTAGGTATGTCAAGCATCACCTTTATAGCAAACTTGTTACTTTTCCCCTCCCAAACTTACACCTCTTCTGAACTTCCTTGGTACTATCTAGAGTAGAGGAGCTCCCAAAACAATTTACTTGGGAAATTTTTAACAATGTGAATACAAATAAAAATATAATGTAGAATAGATAGTGTTACTTTATGGTTTTCTAAGTCAATAAGAAGGCCACAGGAATCTGTTGCTATTTGAGTTTGACATTACTAATCTAGAGCATTGCCATTCTTCTAGTTAACCTGGTTTTCAAGCATGGTACCATTTTTGATTCCTCAGTCTCCCACACCTCACATGTCCAGTCCATTGTCAAATCTTTGCATTTCTACCTTCACAACAGCTCTAGCACCAACTTCTACATGAAGCCTTCCCTGATCCCCCAGCTCATGGTGCCATTCCCTCCCCATATTATCTGCTATATATTTTGCATAATTTAGTTATACACACAAATACCTCTACATTTTATTTTCATCATTAAAATACGAACATTTTGGGGGTAGGAACGGTTTCACTTTTGTCTTTCTATAGCTATCACTTAGCATAGTAAGTAGCATGGTGTGCTTAATAAATACCTGCTGGTTGATTGGTTGGTTTGTCTCTCTAGTTAACAAATTTAGATGAAGAGGTTTTTAAGAGATGCTTTTGTTGCATCATTGACATAGTATGGAATTACTGAGTGGCTAAATATTTTTAATCTTTCTAAAATGAAGAATTTCTGTGGCAATCCTAGCATCTACCATGATGAACCTGGACAGCTCTCTTGCTAGACTTATTGATCATATGAGCAACCACAAAAACCAGATGCCCTAAATGAGGTCTTTTCCCCACTTTTTTAAACTATCCCCTACTAGATATAGATAGATAGATAGATAGATAGATAGATAGATAGATAGATAGACAGACAGACAGACAGACAGGTGGTGGTGGCTCCAAAACTGGCTTCCCAGCTTTCCTGATTATATAGAAAAGTGCCATATCTGAGGTGTTCTAGAGATGCTCTCACATATATTCAAAACATCATTGATTCTAGAACTAGTAGGGAAGTTTGAGGTCAATTAGTATAAATTTCATTTTATAGGTGAGGAAACTAAATCTCAGCGAGATTAAATATCAGGGCTGGGATTGAAGTGCAAAATCTAATTCCAAAATCCAATGTTATTTCCAACTACACCACACTGTTGCTACAATTGAAAACTATCAATTTGTCGTAACAGAAATGACTTGCAGTAAGTGGTTAAGAAAATAAGTCTACATTCAATTAATGAAGGACCCAACCTCAGAAAATGTGAATAATGTTTCAGCATTAAAAAGATAATACTCTTGGTTCCTCTCAAAGTAGTATATATCATTAATTTATAAAAAGTAGGGATACATTTTCTTTTCTAAAATAAATTTAGTTAGTGTATTTTGTTTTTCTATCACCTATATTTCTCACTCTATGCCAGCACCACCCCTTTCCCAGAGAGGAATCCATTATAACAAAAATTTTTAAAGATGCATAAAATAGATCAGCAAAACTAGCATACTGAAAATAGTTTTTCATTATATACAGTTTAACATTCATAGTTTCCAACTCACAAAGAAATGGGGAGGGAGATCCCTTCTCATATCTCACATCATTATAATTTCACAGCATTAAGTTTCTAAACTCACAGGGCAGTGGAATTTTTAGGGACAGGGAAACCATTCCTTCCAAATAAGCATTATTCTTTCCATTCAAATTATCATGGCCATTTTATATTGCTTTCCTGCTTCTGCTTATTTTCTGATTCTACATTATTTTCTATCAATGCACATGATGTGACTATAATATAAATAACCATATAAATGTTTCCAAGTTAATTAGAGTCACCCACTGTAGCAATTGGAGTGAGGGCTCCTTGAGTTCAAGGAACTGAAAAATGAGGACATTTGATTAGTTTTTCCTACCCATGCCATTCTTTCAGTTAGTACCAAATACCTCTCAGATGAATAATTGTGTGACAACTGAAGTATCCACACTAGAAAGAGAAAAATAAATCCACACACAAGATTTACATGACCAAAGAATCTGGGGACAAGAGTGAGATACTATGGGTGAGTTAATTTGCGTACAGACTGATATAATGGTGTGGGAGTTCCTTAAATCGTAGTGTAATGGCTGCCTCAAAGATGGCTTCAAGTATCATTTGTGATGTGTGTTAAAGATGCTCCCAGCTTTGGAGGGATTCCTGGATGCTGATTGGTAGAGCAAGGAATTTTTTTGCTACTTCCATTTCCAGGTTGCTTTGGAATTTTTGAAGACAATGATTGATTGAGAGATCAGAATATTTTAATGGAGTAATCTGTGATCTACTCAAGGTTAGCTAGCACAAGAGACATGGATAGTCTTCTCTCTGATGCTAGGTAATATAGAACAGTCTGGGTCTAGTTGGATAGTTTTCTCTGAAGTTCTTATTGGTCAAAGAGTGGGAGACCTTCTTGACCAGTTTTAAGGATAAGAACAAAGCAAAGAAAATTGAACACTTATTTGTTGTTGTTGCTGAATTTTGTTCAGTCATGTCCATTTGGGGTTTTCTTGGTAAAGATACTAGAACAATTTGCAGTTTCCTTCTCCAGCTCATTTTACAGATGAGAAAACTAAGGCAAACAGGGTTAAGTGACTTGTTCAAGACCATACAACTAGGAAGTGTCTGAGGCCAGACTTGAGCATAATGAGTCTTCCTGACTCTAGGTCCAGCATTCTATCCACTGTACCACCTAGCTGCCCACTTATGTGATACATACCCATCATCTGGCAAGTGACAAGAGGAAGACTTTATGTTTTCCTCTCAAGTGATCTTTAGAAAGTATTTACATTTTGTCCCCTTAGGATTCTACATGTTAACTCAGATTCCAAAGGAGAGGGAAAACTTCCAGATAAACTTCCTCTTAACACAGTAAAAAGGCCTTATTTAATAATAGATAGACATACACATATACCCACACATACATACACATATATGTGCTTATACATTAAATACCAAGCAGTATTAATTCATTTACATTTCTGAGTGAAGGATATAACTTGAAGTCATAAAATTCAAAGAAGTAAAACCATACTCCTCTAAAAAAGAAGAAAGGGCTAAGGAGTTACAGAAAGCAGACCTTGTAGCAAACATTTCAGAAGTTAAAGGTTTGTTGGCCCTGCTATGCCATACTTCCCTTTATTCATATGTGGTCATTTCTCCCATTATATTGATGTGCCACGATTTATTTAATCTTTACCTAACCTAATTCCAATGGGAATCTACTTTATTTCTTGTTCTTTACTATTACAGATAGTGTCGCTATAAATACTTTGGTGTTCATGAGATCTTTCTGTTGGTCACAGTATTCCTAGCAATAGAAATGCTAGATCCATGAATGCGGTTATTATAGTCACTCCCATTTTATAATTCCAGATTGCTTTTCAGAGCTTTACTAACAATGTATTAAATGGTCCCCATCTTTCCATAATCCCTCCAATATTATATCCATCTTTTTTCATCTGTGCATATTTGCTAGGTAAGTGGTGAAACTACTGTTGTTTTGATTTGTATTTCTCTTATTATTAGTAAAAATTTGGGAAATTCTTTCATATTTGTAGTTTTTAATTCTTTTGAGAACTGTTGTTCATATCTTTTGAACAAGCATCTGTTGGAGAATGGCTTTTGACCTTGATATATTTCTGTTAGGTGCCTATGTCTTGGATATCAGTCTCTTATCAGAGATATTTGAAACAAAGAATTTTCCCACTTGACCACTTCCCTTCTTATTCAAATTTTTCCATCTCGTTCATACAAAAGCTTTTCCATTTCTTGTAGTTGAAATTATCTATTTCATCTTTTGTAATCCTCTGTATCGCTTGTTTGCTTAACAATTCAACACATTGAAATAGAGATATATTTTTACTGTCCTGTTTTTCTTCTTTTCCTCTAGCCACCAACAGTAAGTTATCAAGCTTAAATCAGGGTAAAGTATTTTTGGTCCTGTATTTGGTCCAGTAGTGTGATCTGTGAGATTCCTGTGAAAATCTTATGGGTTCTGAAGTGGTTCTGCACCAGGCCTCTATTAATTATGTGGCAATCCTTTGTGGGATGTCAGGGTGGGAAGGTAGTGAGAGAGAGGGGGGAAACCATTCCTTCTGAAGTGCCAATTTCATTCCCTGTCACTCAAAATCTCACAGCCCTGTGGGCTCATTCTCATATAATTAGATGATATTTGACTAAGAGGTAACTTAGAAATAATTTTACAAATGAGGAAATGAGCCCACATCTTTGAATGGCTGGTATGTGCAAGAGGAATTTTATTTCTTTAGTTTTGGCCCCAGAAGTGAAAATGAGTTGAGTGGAAGCTGCAAAGGGCAAGTGGGGGTGGAAATTTAGGTTTGATGCCAAGAAAAGCTTTCTAACAATTAGAACTGTCCCAAAGTAGAAGGAGCTGCTTCTGTAGAGCCCATTATGGGCTCCCCATCAAGAAAGGTCTTCAGGCACAAGCTGAATGGCTATTTCTAGAGTATCTTCTTCTAGTTGTAATAAAAAATTTAAAGCGTTAGAAATGAATAAAGGTTAGGGGAATTCATTTGTCATCTACTCAAGTAAACTTTTATCACATGTCCAAACACTGCAGAGTTCCTAGAATGTATTATGTGCCTTAATATCACTAAAGATTATAAAAATTTATAGAGGTCAATTGTTTCAATTTGGAAGATATTAAGACAAATTTAAAATCTAGATCCTGACATAAATTCTTATTATTTTATTACTAATATTTATCATTTCTATAGAATGTTTCCAAGAATCTATGATGGAACAGAGATGGAGAAAGTTCATGTAGTAATAGGAATATAGTGTTTTATGGATTACAACATTTCCTTAAAATAACCTTGTGAGATAATTAAAGCAGGTATTAGCCCTATTTGACAAATGAGGAAGCAAAAGCTAAGAAATTAAAAGACTTGTCCAGGGTAATACAGCTAGTAAGTGTCTAATGAAATCCTTAGAATTTTGACTTTATTCTTCCAGAAAAATGAAAGCTTAGAGGAAACAGAGAGTTTGCCAATTAAGGTATCTTTCTACTGAACGATTCTGCCAACTAGATAAGTGTATACACTATGCAATAGATGTGTACTATATAAGTCCTCCTTCTCTTCTTAAATCATCCCCAGAACTCACCCATCAATAGAAAGAAGTTTTAGCTCTGCTTAGTTCTGTATTAGGTAGAGGTTTGAAATGGTAATGCTTTGTCCCAGTAATATGACATCACAGTAGGCTGTTTTGCTTATTTATAAAGACTAACAAAAGAAAACTGGCCTATAGGTTGATAGATATGATTCTGATTCTACTCTGGTATTACTCTTTTCTTGAAAAAGTTACTTAATTTTGCCTCAATATTTCTAGCTATAAATAGGTATGTGTGGGGAGTAGATGTTTATTTACATCATGGCTTGAAGTATAGAATGGTAGATGGACTAAAAATGTGATAAGTAAATAATAGGTAATGAATAACATTCTAGAGTACTAATGTGTCCTCAAGATTTGATGTATTATATTTAATTATACTGAAAATGACTCAAAACTCCATTGGCCCAAATTTTTCATGGTAATAATATATGTTTGGGGAGGGGGGGAGCTAAACTTTAATTTTAAGAACCCTGGGGCAAATAATGTATTTTTAAGAAGCTAGCCATCTGCATATGTGTGTGTGATTTAGAGATTTTGCTAGTTGTGTCTTTTATTTTAGGTTTTATGCCTATTCTTTTTAAATATGTAATAATTTTAGTTGGGAAAAAACCTCTAATCTGTAGTTTTAATTATATACCAATCAAATTGGGGGAAATCACATTGAGTAAAATTATTTAGCTTATTTCCTTATTACAAACTCATTTTATTTTTCACCTCAATTGGATGTCAGCTAACAAACCCTGATAACACACTCAGTATTGATATGTTATAGCAAAGTTATTTATAAAAGAAAATGCCTGTTCTATTTCTAGGAGTTTAATCAGTAAGGCAGCACTAGGTATGGAACTATACAAATTACATATTTCATTAGAGCAATAATAGGAGCCGGGTAGCTTTCAGGATCACAAGATCATTTCAGGAGACAAAAAACTTCTAAAGCTATCAGGCCTGATTCTTTTTGCCTCAGAAATTATCATCATCAAAATCATTTATTAATTACTCATTTATGCATAAAACTGTACATGGAGAAGGGGAGAAAATGGGAGGAAAGGAGGAAGGAAAAAAGGAAGGAAGGAAGGAAAGAAAGAAAAGAGGGAAAGAAGGAAGGAAAGAAAAGAAGGAAGGAAGAAAAGAGGGAAGGAAAGAGGGAAGGAAGGAAGGAAAGAAAAGAGAGAAAGAAGGAAGGAAAGAAGGAAGGAAGAAAAGAGGGAAGAAAGGAAGAAAAAGAAGGAGATTTCTGCTAAGAACTTATAATTGAACACAAATGTGTTAACTATGCAATAGATATAATTGAATGATAGTGAAAATACTTGAAAATAATAATAATATTTAGTTTTTTGTAGCACAAGGTGTTGTTGACCACCTAAATAGGAATGAATAGACTCTCTAGTTTCCCATAAACAATAGTAACTACAGAGGTAAACATCAGACACAGGTAGTTTGAGTGGTGTCAGTGCCTACCACCACCAAAGCCATATAATTCTGGGCATGGATTTTTATTTATTTCTGTTATAAAGAATTTTTCCTTCCACCTGCCTCCACCTACTGAACAGAAATGTAGAACCCTTCTGTCATACAGAGTAATTTTATTTTTATTGATATATTTTTACAAAACATATAAATATCAATCAACAAACAAACCCAACTTAAAGCACATTACCCCTTTGCCACCAAACCACCTAGTCTTGATTATTATTACTAATAAAGGACATTTTCAAGTCTGCCTTCTGCTGATGGTTAATAGGAAGGACAGATATGTGCTATTATTTTGCACATTTTGTGCAACTGTTTAGAACAATTTGGAATCATGAAAAAGAAGTTATTAAATTGTCCATACCCTTTGATTCACTCCTGAATTAATATAACAAAGAGGGAAATGACAGAGAAAGACCCATATGTTTCTAACTACATGGATTTTGTTTCTGCTAAGGTTTTAGGCTTTATAGAATCAAATTGTCCGTTTTGTCTTTTGCAATTTCCTTGTTTCCCTATTGACAGTTGTGATAAATATAGCCATTTTTCCTATACATTTTAAATGGTCATTTAAAAAATATTTTTGGATTTTATTGTGGTATACAGTGTAAAGTGTTGATCTAAACCTATCTTCTGTCAAACTATTATCTAGTTTTCATCTAGCAGTTCTTGTCAAATTAATAGTCGTTTCCTCCCTAATTTGTGTTATTGGGTTTATCAAATATTAGATTGCTTAAATGAATTCATTTGTAGGCCTCTCTTGTCAATTACATTGCAACGATAAGATTTTTTTCAGTTTTTTTAGCGCATACAAGGTTTTATATTATTGTTTTGTAGTGTAAGTTTGAGATCTGATAGTGTCAAACCCTGTTGATTGCTACTTTTGTCATTTTGTCTATGCATAGTCTTGACCTTTACCCCTGTGAATCATTTTATTATTTTTTGTTTCAATAAAATTAATGTGATTGACCTATAGTTAAGCCTATAGGCTAATTTGAGTAGTATATTTATTTCTGCCACATTAACATGATCCAGCAAAGAGCAATAAACATCTCTCAAATTATTTAGGTCTTCCTTTATTTTTATTTCATAGTTATAAGTTCACTCCCTTCACTTTGTTGAAAATTGTGTCTTCTTTTGTCCTTCAGTTTTAGAACACTTCCTTGATTGGCTACATTTCTTAAAGATAACTAAGGAAACTCAGCAGTAATGTCCACAAATTTTTTTTTTTTTGTCAGAAATCCAAGATGGAGTTCTTCTTATCAACCCAGCTTATACATGGTGATTAATAAGGGGATTTCAGGTAGTCATGTTAAGTAAAGTTTCAGACCTTTCAGGACATGCCTAACCCATTCCCTGGACATGGTTGCCTCGTGTACTGTTTTATGTGCATTTCTGGTTTCCTTCCTCTACCAACAACTTCAGGGGACTGAGGTGTCTAACTTATATCCCTCAGTGGACTATGAGGAGGAAGAATGAGGGGAGGAAGAGTGATGTTTTCAAAAACAAAGCATGTTCCATCTTCTAGAGCAGGGTTTCTCTCAGCCACTCCCCTACTCCAAAGTCTTTTCTGTGTCAGGTCACTTAGGAATTGGCATTCCAAAAGGTATAGTTCAGCACAGAGTGCCTAAAATATATCAGAACCTTTTTACTGTGCTTCTGTTGGCAGCCAGAATTAACATGTACCTTATAAACTAGCCATGTTGTATTAAGCATATTCTTTATGTAGTTATATTTAAAAAGAGCCCGAGGTTCGACTTGCAGTATAAGTCCTCATAAACTTCTGTAAGTTTATACTTTCGGTAATTGAAATAGTTCACATAATAGAAACTATCAGCTAATTACATTTAACAACCATATCACATGCTTCAGTACATTAGTGGATATATGATCTCTTTGACTAGGATATTCTCTTGGTTTGTGTATATTGCAATCTATCTATGCTTTCTCAACATACCCAATTCTCTTCTACATTCTGCCATTGATTTTAGCTCATGGATCAACCCAGTGTGCCAGAGGTCTTCCTATTTGTCACATCAAGGACTATGGCATAGTACTTGGATTGTGAACCATTTGGGTTTCCCCTACTCTTGTGGTATAAACACCCCACATCTATTTTTATCACATTTCCTGAATTATATCTCTTTTGCCATTTATTATGAATAGGTTATCACTGGAAATATGTTATACAAGAAATCTACTTGTAGAGGATGACAGTCCCAGGACATTACAGTCTCCCCTCAATGAGATCCATGATTACTCAAAAAAGCTCAATATCTGTCCATACAGGGAAAAATTAAATGGATTAAAAAATGCTTATTGAAACTAATAAATTAATTTAAAAAAAATGCTTATTGTCCAAGCTATGACAAATAGTTGGAAAGTCTAACCATGGAATTAATGTAGTACAAAATGTGGATGGCTATTGGGGTGGACCTAGAATTAAGCAGGAGGAAGAAGGGAAGTTGAACTATATTTGGGAAATCATGCAATACTTTTGATCCTCACAAATTGTTCTCTGGCAGTTTGGCACACAGATATACATATATGTATCAGACATGTACATACATGCATGCATCACATGCGTATGTAAATTTAGGTGTGTATGATAGTTATGTGAATAAACATGTGAACACGTGTATATACATATATACACATATACTAACATAAATGACATCCTAGTGATGCTGTGGAGTCTTGATTCTTAGATTACCACATACTGCAGATAATCAGAATTACTATATTATGTAACTGTGAAATGTATACTTGGTTTAGATTCTATGACAAAAAATTATCTGCCATAGGAAAAAAATAAACTTTTATGCTGTCACCTAAAAAACTGAAACCTTTATCAAAATAGAAAAAAAGTAATTCTCTATTAAATTATAGTAATTTACATTTAGAACAACAAGGTGGCATAGTACATGAAGCACTGTACATGGAGTCAGGAAAATCTGAGTTCAAATCCAGCCTCAGACACTTACTAGCTATGTGACTCTGGGCAGATAACTTAACCTCTCTTAACCTCAGTTTTCTCCTCCATAAAATGGGAGTAACAATAGTGTCTACCTCCCAGGATTTTTATATCCTTTCATAATATTTGTAAAGTGCTTTGTCAGCCTTAAAGCCCTATACAAATGCTAGCTATTAGGAGTGATGTTATTTACACAGCACCTTAAGACTTACACAAAAATCCTATAAAATAGGGTAGTGAACATTTTTCAAAGGAGGAAATAGAAGTTCATATATTGTTTTTCATACGTATTAACTTCAGCTCTACCAATTTTTTTAAATTTAAAGTTTATACAGAGATTATGAAGAACGAGTATGTCTAAATATAAATAATTTTCTCTGTTCTACTCTGCCATTGGCAAAAATTGTCAAGGTATTTTGTTTTGTTTTTGCTAATACAGAATTTCCCAAAATTTTTAGCTTTCCAGAACTCTCAATACTACAGATACTAGGAAAAATCCACCACAACTGATTAATTCATTTCAACTCATCAAATATTTTTAATCCCCTACCAGAGATCTGTTTTTAAATCAGGGATTGCAAAGTATTTTATCAACAAGCAGATTTTTAAAAAAAAACACAAACTGTAAGAATGAAGGCTTTTCATCAAGGATGAAAGTTCATGGAATGTCTTCTAGGAGAGACAGGGTATGAATACAATGTGGGATTACCTGTCTCCAGACCTAACTCCCTTCCAAGAGGATCGAGGGGAGATAGCTGCAGAAAGGGAAAAAGATGGAAAAGGACAGGGGAGGCGGGGATTTCTCTCCTAGGAAGGTCCTAACCCTCACACAGACATGAAAGGGAGAGAGAGAGTCATGTACCTAGAAATGAGGCAGAAGAGTGTTAACGTTTCAGATTTCACCAGCAAAGCCATCCACGACACCATGATTCCATGGTTATCCACAGGAATTCAAAAGTTCAAATATGCTTTCCAAGTAATTTTACGAGAACCCTAAAAGACGGTGTTTTCCTAATTCCCATAAGCATCCTCATTTTCTTTAGCCCCACAAAATATTTCTTGGGATTTGAAGGATTATGAATTCAATTGAATTAGCTCTGATAATGTTAGTACTTAATTTTTATAAGAATGTGAAGGGCAAATGCACTTAGAATTACTACTTTCTTCAGCAATGTCAGAAATATTTAGACTTTGTTGATTAAGAAGCTGTGAGTGTACTTTAGCCAAGAGAATTTAGCCCAGATATGTGCCTGGACTCATGAGTTGCCAATAAACATAAGAGAATGTTTTTTTTAAAACTGAATTGAAAGTTTAAGGTTTAACTACTTTGTACAGATAACTCTCCAATCCACACACTCTGGGGTCTTCTAGGCCTCCTATTAGGAGTTTCAAGGTATATTGCCAATGAGGTCCCCACCCCCCCAATAATGAGAATGTTTCATCATAAGGTCCGGGATGGAAATATTTCTGTTTATGATTATTTGTCCTACATGCTTTCTTATGCATGCTAGATCTTGTTTTAATAAGCATTTGTAATTCTAATCTGCACGGATATTTTAAAAGTTTCCAAATATACTTGGATATTCATTTTAGCTATTACACAACTGGAAATTTGAGTTTATTTGGAGATGGCTTGACTAAGATCATTAGCCCTAACTTCCCTGGTGTTCTCCTAAATGGTTTCAGTGGTTTGCTTGGGAAAGTTGCCAATATCTTAAGCTTCCAGTGGTGATACTAAGATTTGTGTGTTCCTATGAAGCTTGTATAATGTTACAGTTAACATTTGTGCGCATAATTAAACGTGCTTGGTATTTTGGCTTTATAGCCAAACCTCCCTTATGAATTATACTCACTATCAAGATAATTTTGCATAGCTGATGACCAGAGTTTATCTTGCGGTTTTTTAACCAACATTTCTTGAACTCCTTCTAGGTAGAAAACTGTAGTAGGTACTGAGAGTGGATGTATGTAAGAGATGTGACATAACCTTGCCTTTGAAACAATGAAAACAGAAAGAGTAAGAACAAAGTGTCTGTGGATGTAACTAGCACCCAGAAGACTTGCAAAGCTAAATGGCCCCTCACTGTTTGAGCTCTGTTTATTCAGCAATCGTTCAGTAAAAGCACCCTTTATGAAATCTTTGCTCAGGAGCCCCAAATTTAAAGCTATGTCACCGATAATAACATAGCAACAAATAAAAAAATGATACAGTGAACACAAAATGTATAAATACTTGGGTATATAGAGTGATCGAGCATTCTGTGTGTAGTAGATTAATCTAGAATACACAAAATTAGTCTACTCATACACCAGTATCGAATTCTTCAGGTCTGTCTAGAATACACAAGGATCCTGGTTGTCAGGATTTTCTTATGTTTCTTGATGATCCACTAGTTCTCGGATCACCTAGTCATTCATTTATTGATTCATTCATTTAACATTTGCCAAGCTACTTCTAGTACTAAAAGAGAGTCTCACCTTGTCTTTTCTTGATAGCTCTTTTACTGCTAAGTTCTCCTTTTGAAGGTTTTTCACTGGCCACTAAGATTTCTTCCAAAGCTAGGTCCAAGAAGAAGGAGATAAATTGTGTTCACTATTCAAGAGGCAGTAGTTACAGGCTGTTTGGAAAGAAAGGAGACTGAAACTAATAGCTAAAATAGGACTTGGGTCTCCAAGTACAATAGATCAATACTGAATGGTTCATCTACACATGCACGTGTATTTATACACGTCTGTGTATATACACATTTCTCTGTACATGTATATTTATGTACAAATATTGCACAAGATCCATATGTATAGATACATGTGTGCATGTATCTACACATACATTTTGGTACCTCCTTAATGGCATGAAAAGGATTGAGGGTGAGCCACAAACCACAGTCCTCATGGCCAGGATGGGTGAAAGGCAGGATTTAGACCTAAGTTGTCCTAAGTACGGTGCTAGTCCTCTATTCACACTTGCCATTCTGCAAAATATTCATCATTATCTTTCTTTTCTCTGTAGAATATTTTTATGGAATATACATAACAACATAGAATATAATATATAGTTTCTTATATGTTAGTTTAGAGCACATACTATAGAAAATGTCATTTTCTTCAGGGTATCATTGCAGGGCTGAATTAGGTATTAAAGTTGTAGTTTGCTTTTTAGAAAACTTCTAACAAGGAAGTTAACTTAGTCTTTCAAATGCAAGCTCAATTTGCTTTTTCACACATTTCCACAATTCCCACTGGGATGAAGAAACAGATGATATCTTAAAGGGTTAGGAAATTACTTGGAATGTCATCCTGGTAAAAGTATTCAATTTTTAAAAGGAAGAGCAATGTCCATATTTTCTCTTCATCATTTCACCAACATTGTGGGGATGATTATTGAACTAGATTTGATGGTATCATCAGAATTGCCCAGTTCTCAGTTCTCAAAAGAACTGTTCTCTTAAGTCAATGAAAGAGTCTCAAGAAATGGAACAAAGTACTTCTGCATGTTCTAGAAAGATCTGAATGAAAATATTTCAAGGATCTGTGATTTCCTTGTCAAGTTCCCCTCCACTAGATCACAACTATTCTGTGACTTGAGTAGACATTCTTCCAGTTAACCTACAGCCAACTTGATGACCTTGTCATAATTCACCTAGGCATTGTAGTGCACTACTGGACTGCTTCTCAAAGTCATTCCACTTAGGTTTGGGATCTGCCAAACATACTCTGCCTTCATAGCCTTCAGCTACCTCCATGTCATGATAAAGACTCAATTTTAACGCGGCTGGGATCTCTTAAGACATTAGTCTGAATGTGATATAGCACCAGAGAAAATCTTTCAATCCCACCCCATAGGAAGGCATAGAAATAATGAAATAATGAGAAGTCAATTAGTAAAGGGTGAGTTAAGAATAATAAAAAAGCTAAATCAACTTTCACTACTAAAAATATGTCTCTCTGGACTAGGCCCAGATTATTTTATTAGTATATTTAACATAAAATAATATATCATGATTTTATTCTATAGCACCTAAATGAATCAACATAAGATTTCTTTAGGTCAAGTAGCCTTTATTAATCATCACTGTTATCATGGTCTTTAATTTCCCTCTGCTCAATCAAGAAGTCACTAGATGTTATATATTTCCTGAAAAATAATCCACATTCATATCTTACCACCCCTACATCTTCAAATCAACTCATTGCAAATGGAAGGAAAGCAAAATATCTATAAGAAACATTATCTATAGTCATAATCATTTTCATACCTAAATATTTTGATCAAAGGAAATATATATGATCTATTTGAGAGCTTGAAGATTTTAATTTTCAATTGCAGAGTCTTTGTTCTATTTTTAACTCCAAACTATTTTCTGGAATTCAGATGTCAAATACTCCAAATCATGGCAAGAGACTAGAATTAGGGCTGCATGATGTCAATGGATGGCCAACCATGGGTATAGAGTTTTTGAAAATTCATGTATAGTAGTTGCTTTGAGCTAGGAATTGCTTGATTGAAAACATTCTTAAACTGCCTCAACCTGACCTTTAGAGTAAAGTCTAAGCCCTGGAAATTTACTGTGAAGGAGGAATAGAGAAGAGAAAGGGGATAGGAGGACCTGAAGGAGTTAAGTTAGTGATGAAAGAAAAGGTAGGTTGCTACCTGTCTGTGTTGCCCAGGTTGGAATAATTTAATTGTTGTATATTCAATAATGCGATCCATGTGAAGCTACTTTCTGTTTTTATTGTTTAATGAAATATCTCAAAAGGTTTCAAGAAATCAACTTATCTTTCAAATTTATGTAATATCATTTTAACATACAATTTCATTTCCTGAATAAACAACAGTAGCAGAACATTGTAATGTTAGAGGAAGAAACTAATGCTTTGGAAAAGTCCCATTTGTTTCTTCCTACCACTGTTCATTTAATACTCTATTAAATTTATTCCTTTGCCTATCTGACATCAGTATAGAAAGGTTATTGAGCTGGAGCCAATCCAGACTCAAGATATAGCAATTTCTGTTCAGAAGTTTTATACTGCTTTCTCAAAAATCTCTGTATGGGGTATAATAATGGAAGTCTCCCAGCTTGGATATGGAAGGGCAATTGTTTAGCCTAGTCTGGGAAAAGCTTTTCAAAGGGCAGTACAAATTGTGACTATTAAATGCCATAGATTCAAGAAAAACAAAGTCCAACTGGAGGATGCTGTAGAATTACAGTAATACAAACAGTATTTATAGTGGATTATTGGAGCCTGAGTTGCAATGTAATCATAGCTATTTTATAGTGACAATCCTTACTTCAATGCCAGTCTATTGCCTGTAAGCATAAAAAAAGGCCATGTGACATAGTTTATATAATGTGTCACTTTACAATGAAGCCAAGATTGACTACTCATTTTATATGCTCCTCCTCCTTGGGTCCTTGAAAAACATTCTTTTTTAATAGCATGCAATCCATTCCTCTCTTTCTTATTTACAGTCCTTCCTATTCTGTAAGCCCTACTGAAAAGACAAAAATAAGAAAAAGAAACTGTGGGAGAGAACAAAATCTAAAACAAATCGGGTAAACTCTAGGGACTTTTTTTTAATAAGGGTATTCACATAAGAAAAATGAAACTTTTGTAATCCCCATAATTTGGCCAGAACAATTGTAAAAGTACACACTTCCTGTGTTAGTCATTTTCTGTTGCCTAGCTGCAAAGTATAAATATATTATAAAACTGTTTTATATCATGAGCATATATATCTGTCAATGGATTTTTTTTTATTAAGTTCCATCTCTCCCCTCCCAAAAGCAGTTAGATATAATTATCTTAAATTCTGATGCATCTAACATGATGTAAAAACACAGTTTGCTTCTCTCTAGTTTAAATACTGGTCTGTTCTGAGCTTGGGTGGAGAAATAAATATTGACAAAATTAAAACATCAGTGTTAGAAATGATATGTGGTAAAACCCATGTAAGAAAGAACCATTTGCTTAAATTCTAAAATAATGAGACAATTAATTACAGGTTTCAGTCTCCTAGCAGTGTTACAGTATAAACTGTTGCAACTTTGACAAATGGTGATATTAGGAGCGTTTAAAGCCAACTAGTACTGGAATTCCTAATTCTTACTTCCTTTCTTAGGACTCACTGTCAGTTTGGGATGAAACAAAGAAGGGCCAGAGTTGCTTAAGGGCACAGAATTTGTCTCTTTCCCCTGTTCTTTGATATCAGGGGCTGGGGCTGATATATCTTTTATTACCATATTTTTTATCGCCATATTTTAATGAGTCACACATAGCAAGAAGGTCCAGAAAAGGGCAGGGTGTTTTTTCTGGACCCATTGTCTCGTGTGTGTGTGTGTGTGTGTGTGTGTGTGTGTGTGTGTGTGTGTGTGTGTGTTTTAAGCCCCTTTCAGTAAAAAAAAAATAATAATAAAACCAAGCACACTTCCTCAATGTTTATGTATATACTCATTTATAAATTATATGGATGTACTACTATACTAATAATTGTGTGCATTACAAGACACACAAAAATAGACATTTTAAAAGGCTGAGATAAAGATGAAATCCTATTTGATCCTAAAGTCAATAGAGAGTCACTAGATTTTTATTGAATGAGGGAATGTCATGGCCAGACCTATACTTTGTGACAATCATTTTGACAGTTATATGGAGGATAGATCGGAGTTGGATGAGACTTAAAGCAAAGAGGCCAATTAGAAAGCTATTGAAAAAAGTCTGGGTGAGAAGTGTTGAGGGCCTGAGCTTGAGCAGTGTCATATGGGTAGAAAAAAGGACAGATACCAAAGAGATATTGTGGAGGCTGATTGGATATGTGGGGTAACAGAAAGTAAGAACTTAATGATGATACCAAGATGTGAGGTGACTTGAAGGATGGTGGTGCACTTGACAGAAGTATGGTGGAATGGAAGAGAATAAAGACACACAATGTAGTCCATGCATAACAACACATGCATGCCCTCATCAGAGAAGGGGTCATGCTTTATGAGCAAAGCAGACCTGAAATAACTCAAAAAACAAACAAAAACAAAAACAAAAAAATCATGGTGCACAAATTTAGAGAACCCATTCCAAATGTTCACATGGACAATTTGTGCCAATCTGTGGTGGAACATTCTGAGCTTGTGTTGGTCTGATCAGCCACAGTAGGACACATTGTAATTTGATTCTAACATAATGATGTCATTTGGGTTCTCTTGAAGAAAAAAGGACAACAACCAAACAACCAACTCATCTCGTGACCTCCTGTGTCTCCCCCTCAATAAGAAGGGGTACTAGCCAAAACCACATGGTGAGCTGGAGTACAAGAAGGGTAAGTATGCTGGGTTCTGGGGTAATTTTCCCAGTAATACCCAGTGGTACCAGTGATGCTGCTGCTGTCAGTGTGTGTCTAGATAGCCATCAGTTTATTGCTGAGTTATAATCACAATGAGGGGCAGCACTTGGTACATGAAAGAGGAGTTTGGGAACTTGCACAGTGGAGGGAGGACTCAGAGTAGAAAAATGATCAATGATCAGGAAAGATGTGGTTTTGGCTAGAAAGGGTAGACCACAGCTCATCTTCTCACTTTTGTATTGATATTATACATATTTTCAGAGCATTAGCTCCCTTGGAACAAGGCTACTTTGGGGGTTTATGCTCCCATTTTGAGACCACTGTTCTAAACTACTTCAGAGGTTTGCCCTGAAGTCTTATAAGGATGGATGGGTATAAAAGAGCTCCTATCTTTATTATTCATACCTGAACAGAAAAGAACACAACTCATATTGCAGCCCCAGCCCCAGCTGTATTTAGGCATCATGCGCTATCTCCAAAGGGGTAAGCACACCAGTTAGAAGCTCATATCAGGAATGTTGAGAGATGAGTTGGAGATAGAGGAGTAGCATCTGTTCTCCTCAAGATTTCCACAACTAGGCACTAGGACAGGGTGAAGAACCTGTGGCCTCAAGACCACATGTGGCCCTTTAGGTCCTCAAGTGTGGCCCTTTGCCTGAATCTATTTTTTCCATGAAGTCAGAGGGCCACAGGTTCCCCACCCCTGCACTAGGAATATTCCCTACAGTATAGCAAGCAATTATAAAAAGCCAGTGCATGTCCCAGGATCCTGTGTCCCATTTTGGGATAAGACATCAGCTCCTTGTCTTTTCAGTATTGAGATGGCTGATGAGTTAATTAGAGTTTCCTTTGTTATGGAGTGACTCTGTCTTAGGGTAGGCCTCATATTAGGTATCAACAAATACTTGTCGACCGATTGGTTATTGACCATCACAGAAGCCTGGGAGTTCATGGACTCTGTCGTATTTCAGGGTTCTGTTACCAGTCCTATATGACAACTAAAAAGTCAATCACTCTCTGTGTGCCATATGTGTAAAGTTTAAGCAAAATTAGACCCAGAAAATATATGTTCCTGCAGTGAGATCACAAGGCACAAAATGCTATCTGAATAATAATGACTATCAGGAAAACCACAAAGGACTAGTAGACTCCTCAAGGATACATTTAATACTAATGCCCCTATTTAGCAGCTGTCTTGATGATCTAACTGGCAGGTATATTGATCAGGATCTCTCTTGTTAACTGTAAATTCTGGCTCTACTGTTGGCAAACAAGTGATAAAAGAAATAAAATAACATTATTCAAATACATGAGTGTATTTGCCACAATTATTTTTGAGTTCTTTGGGCCAAAAAGGAGGACTTCATTACAAGATCTGAGGGAGCTTCATTTCCTTTCTGCAGAGAAAAAAATGTTAACTGCAATAGAATCAGATCTTTCTTTGCCAATCCATGTTTTCAAAGATCTGTTCTCAGACTTAAAACTCACTGTGTGATAATACTTCATGTTTCTACTCTGCCTCCCTTCCACAAAGTTTAAAAAATTTCTTCTGACATGGGTATTCCATTAAATCCTGATCCTTCTGGCTGGTGTAGTTGGGACAGTGACTCATACTATACCAAGCAGCAGATAACCCAAAAGATATTTGTACTATTAAAAGCTCAAGAATATTGTTATAATCAATTATATTATTAATATATTATATTAAGTAGATTAAAACTAATAACTTAATGATATTAAGTTATTAAAACTGCACTAAGACTTTAGGGACATAAATTTGAACTTGGATCTCATAGCATTTTTTTCTCCCCTGAATAGTTTTCCCCTAAGTCTTTTGCTCTGGGTGATGTTAAGATTAGACTATGAGAGAAGGAAGGAGAATTCCAAATAAGTTAGGGCCAAGACAAAGCCAGCCTGGTTAAAGAATTTGCTGCTGCTAATCAACAAAATATTTTAAAAAGAAGTCGCTATTATCTCATTTATCTTCACACTAGGTAGAGATAGAGTCAAAGCTTTATGTATTATTATGGTTTTGGAAAGGTTGAGCACAGAATGGTTCACCAAATCTCAGAACACACTATAATTGGGGAAGGGGCCATCCTGGTGTGAGTGTGTGTGTGTGTGTGTGTGTGTGTGTGTGTTAATCAGAGAAATTGTGTTTTACACAGTATATAGTAAACACATATAAATGATTAACATGTGTGTGCACACATGCACGTGCATGCACACGCACACACACATGTGCGCGCGCACACACACACACACACACACACACACAAAGTAGTACAAACTAGTAGAGGGGAAGAAAACAGGTTCCAGAAGTTTTTAGATAAATAAATGAATTTGGATGTATGTGAATGACAGATCCATAATTTGGAACCTAGGGATACTTCTCAAAGGCTGTTCTCTTCAGTCAATAACTTCATTGTTTTTCTAGTCACCTGAATTCAAAACACAGAAATCGTCTTTACCTTTTTCTTTCCTACCTCCCTCCTCATAGCAGTCCCTGGGTTTATACTTCTTCCAAATTTCTCAGAATCCACCTACCTTTTTGTTCCAACAGATAGTACAATTAGGCCTTATCCAAGTCCGTTTAACTCAATTCAACCATTTTTTTAAACATGGTGCTAGGCATTGGAGAGAGACAAGAAAGGAAACAATGACTGTCCTCAGGTGATTTAAGTGTAACAGTGTTTGCTCTGGACCCCAGTGCCTAGAAGGTATCTGCTACATTTCGACCCCTCTTCCAGGTTTTTTTGGTGTTCCTACAGGCTTGGGAAAGGCATCTCTCAGCTCTGCCTCTACCAATTGTGTCCACTCACACACACATTTTTAAAGGTCCAAGAACCCCAGTTCTATTTAACCATTTATGTCAGATTAGATTTTACAAAGAAACATTTACTTAAAAAAATATGGGAAGAACAAATTTACAAAGCATAATCCCTTCCCACAGCAACTTGGTCTCTGAGGAAGGAAGGGGGGAGTCTTTGCAGTTTCATTCAGTTCTTGTATAACATTAATTCCAACAGGTTCCAAATCAAAAGTCCCCCTGGTTTAGCTTCCTGGGACCCATGGCTTTTCAGGCCTTCTCTACTGGGCTGGTAGCAACATCTGATCTGGAATTCTGTCCCCATGGCTTTTGTGCCTACCCTGTGCCAGGCAGCATGTTAAGGATAAAAATAAGAGAAGCAAAAGATAGTTCTTGCCCTCAAGGAACTTACAGTCTAATGTGAGGTAGGATGCAAAGATATACAAAGGAAGCTATATACAGGATAAATAAAGATAATTAAAAGAGGGGAGGCACTGGAATTAATAAGGTTGGGAAAGGCTTCCTATAGGAGGTGGGATTATATTTAGGACTTAAAGGAAGCTGGGGGGGGGGGGTCACAGTTGAAAGAGAACATAGCAGGCATGAGAGACAGTCAAAGAGAATGTCTGGAGTGCAGTGATGGGGTTTCTTATAGTCGAACAGCCTGGAGGCCAGTGTCAGTGGTTAGAAGAGTATGTGTTTGGAAGTAAGGTATAAGATCACTGGAAAGATAGGAGGGGGGCTAGATTATGAAGAGCTTTGAATGCCAAGCAGAGCATTTTGTATTTGTTCTTAGAGGGTGTAGGAAGCCACTGGAGTTTATTAAGCGGAGGAGGGAGAGGTAACATGATCAGATTGCTTTTTACCTTTAGTGGCTGAATGGAGAATTGATTGGAGTAGAGAGAGATTTGAGTCAAGCTGACCCACTAGCAGGTTACTGCAATAATCAAAGTACTAAATGATAAGGGCCTGGGCTAGAGTGGTGTCAGCATCAGAAAAGAGAAGGGGGAGTATTCAGGAGATGCTGCAAAGGTGAAATCCACAGACCTTAGCAACAGATTGGATATGGGGGTGGGGGGAAGATAGTGAGGAATCCAGGATGATTTCTTGGTTGTGAACCTGGGAGGATGATATTACCATGGATAGTAATAGGAATATTAGAAATGGGGTAGGGTTTAGGGGAAAAGATAATGTTTTCTGTTTTAGACATTGGGTTTAAGATGTCTACTGAACATCCAATTCAAGATATCTGAAAGGCAGCTGGAGACATGAGATTGGAGGTCAGCAGAGAGTTTGGAACAGGATAGCTAGATGTGAGAATCATCAACATGAAGTTGATAATTAAATCCATGTGAGATGGTGAAATCACCAAGAGAAGTAGTATAGAGGGAGAAGAGAAGAGAACTCAGGACAGAACCCTGAGAAACCTACAGTTAGAAGGTATGATCTGGAGAAATATCCAGCAAAGGGGACAGAGAAGGAGTGGTCAGAGAAGGAAGAGGAAAACCAGGAGAGAGAGGTATCCTGAAAAGCTAGAGAGAAAGAGTATCAAGGAGGAGAAGAGTGATCAACAGTGTCCAAGAATGCAGAGAGAGCAAGGAAAATGAGGATAGAGAAAAGGCTACTGGATTTGGCAACTAATAGATTATTAGTAATTTTAGAGAGAGAAGTTTCAATTGAATGATAAGGTTGGATGCCAGACTGTAAGGGGTTAAGAAAAGAGAGAGAGAGAGAGAGAGAGAGAGAGAGAGGAGAGAAAGTGGAGGCCTCTGTCCTAGCAGCCTAACTTGCCTCTCTGCCTCCAATCCATTAACCTACCACTATCATGTTGATCTTTTGAAAAACTTATTTCATCCCCATTGACTACATAGTTCAGTCTTACATTCAGAATGCAAAACCCTCTATTAGATGGTGTCAACCTACATTTCCAGCTTCATTTCTCACCACTCCCCCATTCATAGCTTCTGCTCAGGCCAAACTAGCATAAATACTGGCTTCTCCTCCCCTGGATGCATCGTGTACTCTCCTACCTGTCTATCTTTGCTCAAAATATTTTCTTCCCTTAGAATGCTCTTCTACCAATTTTTTACTAAACTAAATAATACTCATAAAAGACCAATCAGAATCTTTGTAAAATCTTCCCTTGTGAAATAAGATATACAGGCACTGCGGTATGGAAAAACATCTTGCCCTACAGGAAAGTCGGAGGGGGGATGGGAGAGGATATAGGAGAGAGCAGACTGGGGGAGGAGGTATTCAGTGGGATCACTGTTTGGGGGTGATAGGTAGGGGAAAGACAGGGAGAAAATTTGTAACTCAAAATCTTGTGGAATTGAATGTTGTAAACTAAAAATAAACATAAAATCTAAAAATAAATCTTCCCTTGTGTACCCTTCTTTTTTTTTTAAACAAATACTTTATTAACTTCTGTTTTACATCATTCATTTCCGCCAGATTTTGAGTTACAATCATTTTCCCCCCATTATTCCCCTACCCAACCTCCCAGAATAGCAGTCCCACAAGATATCGCTTCCTCCAATCTGCTCTCTCCCATACCTTCTCCCATACCCCCATCGACTTTTCCATTAGAGGAAGATGAATCTTTGTGTCCCAATGCCTGCATATCTTATCTCCCAATTATAGGCAAAAGAGTATTAATAATAGTATTTATATATATATTTGAAACATTTAATGTTACGATCTTGAATTTCAGATCCATTTCCTTCCTCCCTTGTCACCCATTCCTTCTTGGTATATAAGTAATTCAGTATATGTTGTACATGTCTAGCTATGCAAAACATTATCATAGTAGATATATTGTACAAGGCTGCTTATAATTCCCTCCCACTCATCCCACCCCCGACCTGGTCCATTCCCTACATGATCCTGTCCCTCTTCTATAGTGGGTACTTCCAACCTCCCCTCCCCCCAAGGATGCCCTTCCCTCCTCTCATCCCCCTTCCCCCTATCCTGCTGCAGGTTGAGATATCCCATTTAGTATGTATGTCATTTTCTCCTGAACCAAATTCAATGTGAATGTGGTTTTGCCTTTTTAGCCTTCCTTATTCTCCCCCTCCTTTGCACCCACTCCCTACATGAGATAGTTTACCCTACCATGTCTCTCCCCATCTCCTCTTGCCACTTTCCTCTCTCACCTCATAATTTCATCCCTTGAGTACTCTCCCTTCCCAACAAAATCAACCTATGCCCTCTATCCATATATAACTGTAACCATATACACACACATTCACATATGTATTCATATGACCACACCCCCTTCTTCCATTATTTTCATAGTGAGAAAGATATCATCAGTCACAGATATTGCTTTTCCATATAGGAATGTAAATAGTTCAACTTTGATAAGTTCCTTTTGATTTCTTTTCCCTGATTACCTTCTCAGGCATCTCTTACTTCTTGTGCCTGGATGTCAAATTTTCTATTCAACTCTGTTTTTTTCCTCAAGAATGCTTGAGAGTCCTCTATTCCACTGAATGACCATATTTTCCCCTGAAACAAAATACTCAGTTTTGCTGGGTAGGTGACCCTTGGGTTCATTCCCAGTTCTTTTGCCCTCTGGAATATCATGTTCCATGCCCTTTGATCCCTCAGTGTAGAAGCTGCCAGGTCCTGGGCTATTCTGATTGTGTTTCCACATATTGAAATTGTTTCTTCCTGGCTGCCTGTAGTATTTTCTCCTTGATCTGGGGATTCTGGAACCTGGCTATAATATTCCTGGGAGTTTTCTTTTTGGGATCTTTTTCAGGAGGTGATCTGTGGATTCTTTCAACCTCTATTTTGCCCTCTGGGTCTAAAACATCAGGGCAGTTTTCCTTGAGAATTTCTTGAAGGGTGATTTCTAGGTTCTTTCTTTGATCATGGCTTTCAGGTAGTCCAATAATTTTTAAATTGTCTCTCCTGGATCTATTCTCCAGGTCAGTGGTTTTTCCCATGAGATATTTCACATTGCCTTCTAATCTTTCGTTTGTTTGGATCTGCTTAACAGCATCTTGATTTCTCATAAAGTTACTAGCTTCCATTTGCTCCAGTCTAACTCTGAAGGAATGAATCTCCTCAGTGAACTTTTGAGATTCTTTTTCCATCTGGCAAATTCGACTTTTTAAGGCATTCTTCTCCTCATTGCCCTTTTGGGCCTCCTTTGCCATTTGAGTTAGTCTATTTTTTAAGGTGTTGTTTTCCTCAGTCAGGCTGTTGACCCTCATTTCATACTTTTCCTGCATCCTTCTCATTTCTCTTTCCAATTTTTCCTCCACTTCTCTTATTTGATTTTTAAAGTCCTTCTTAAGGTCCTCTATGGCCTGCAACCTGCTCATGTTTTCCCCTGGGGCTTTTGGAGCAGGACTTCTGACCTCACAGTCCTTTTCCCGCTCTATGCCCCCAAAATAGGAGTCTAGGGTTGCATTTTTCTGTTTCCTTTGCCTTGGCATGTTGCCACTTAATTGCTTGACTTTTGGGCTTGTTGCCACACTATGGCTTTAAGGCCAGATAGAGGAATTTTCGTCCCTAACGTGTGGGGGGACTTCCGTTTCTGGCAAGCTATAAACCCACCCACAACTTCCACCCTAGATCACAATCCAGATCCAGGGAGGTTAAAGCAAGAGTGATTACCCCCCAAGACTGATCGCTGGATCTCCCCACGATTTGTAGGCTGGGAGCCGGAAATGCCTCTGAAAACTACAAAGTGGCGTGTCTCCTCAGCGGCTTCTAGCCCCCAGGGGAGGGAGCTGACGCATTCCCCAAATACAGGTCCCAAAGTCCATAGGACACTAACCTCTTACTTTGTCCTAGGCAAGTCTATGTTGATAATTCTGGAGTCTCCACAGTTCCTGGTGTTCTGGGGTTCCTCCAGCCGGCTGCTGGCCCTGCCGCCCTGGGGCTAAAACCTCGGCTCACGCCTGGTTTCCAGACCACTTCGCTGGTCCTTCCTGCAGGGTGCTGGGCTGTCCTCAGCGGGAGGTTAGCTTCTCTGTGTCGTTCTGTGGGTGCTGGGGCTCCAGAAGATTTTCAGAGTCCTTTTTTACATAGTTTGTGGAGAATCTGGGGGCAGAGAGGCTTGGACGAGCTGTTTCTACTCCGCCATCTTGGCTCCGCCCCTTGTGTACCCTTCTTACCCCAGTCTAAAGTAACCTCTCAATCCTTCAATTCTAATATTAATAGACATTCAGGTTTATCTTAGAGAGTCATGTATTATTAAAAGCACCACCCTCCCTCAGTATAAAACTGTATAAAGTTCTTAAGGCAGGGACTTATGTCACATCCTCACAAAACTTGCCCAGTATTGTACCTTGTACTCAAGAAAAAAAAATTAAGTTGACTGATTGATTAACTGAAGCTTAGATACAGCCATATCTCTCAGGTAACTGTCTCCTGTGGTGACACTGTTATAGAAAAGTGGGTTAGGAAGCCGGTGGGTTTGACCCAGTGTGGCATTTCCCTTTCCCTTCAAGACAAATATCTCTCCTAAGCTACAGAACCATGATTCAGATTCAGACCTCTGGCTTTCACTTTAGAGCTCTTTCTATCAATTATGATATTCAAGTACTCAGGCTTTATTGATGTATTTTGTTTACCTTCCTCTAATCCCTGTTCCTATTTTTTTCTCCCTTCTCACAACCTTGTTCATTATATCCTGTGTCTCATAGTTTTATCAGTTATGTTGAGCATTATATATAACCACTGAAAAAAATCCTGGGCCAAGTATATTTAGTTGGCAGTCCAGTAGGTCATGTGTTTTATTCTCCAGCCACCTTCCCTTTCATTCTTTCACTCAAATGAAGTATCTGTCTCAAAACAAACCAAGCAAAGGGAGGGGGGAATATCTATCCCAGTATACTCCAGATAAAGTGGTTCCTCTGCAAAATGGGGGAAGGAAATAAAAGATCTTGATGAATGCCTCCTGGCCAAAACAATGCTTACTGCCTTCTCCTGAAATGAAATTGTATGAAAACAGAGATCTAAGTTATATCGGCTTGGGTAGGGAGGAAATCCTACTCAGAAGCCAAGGTAAAGTTGCTTTGATGTTTGGTGATGGCCTTTGCCACTGCCTTTTGCTCCATTATCCCTGAAATGAATGGAGAGCTTTAAGAAATAGCTCATTTATTATTCCTGTAAATCAACTATACAAATCAACTCCCAGGACTAAAGCAAATTAAGTTTTCCCCCTATAATCAGTCTGTTGAATTTTCTGGAAATTTGTCTCTTGAGAACTTGGAACATAGAGCCCAAAGGAAGACCCCACACACACACACCCAAGACTAAAACTACAGGCTGACCTATTTACAAAGCACTTTCCATTCTTGATTGAATTTGATGTTTCTCACAGACCTCTGAGATGGTGATACAACCATTATCCCTATTTACAGGTGAGACCTGTAGCTATATAACCTTGGGCAGCTCATCTAATCCTTTTTCCTAATGGGGCTTCAGTTGCTCACTTAAAAAATACATGAGTTTAATTAAATGGTGTTTTCCAAGCTCCTTGATTTGGTTATTTTAAGATATAGATTTTCCTGTTCCTCAGGCTTCAGCACAGTAGGGATTGTGGCTCCTGGTCCTTCATCGAGCAGGATTTTTCCTCCCTTCTGTTCTTTCTTTCCCTTTTGTTTAAGAACTGGTTTTAGGAACAGCTGTATATGGCATTTTCCTTCCCCAGTGTTTCAGCATTCCTTCTCAGCACTGCCTGACAGCAAGCAGTTGGTGATTCTCTGAACTCTGCAAGCAGTGAAAATTTTCCATCTAGTGTCCCAAATTGTTCACAAATGCTTCTCATAGCAACAGAGCAGCAGTAGCAGCAACATGGTCAGCGAGAGTCTGAGATGGCTCTTAGTGGCTTTTCATCTTGACAAATGTCATTCAGATAAGCAAATAACTTGCGGAATCGTAGAAGGATCTATACATGTGATCATTTCCCTGCAATTTATTCTTAAGGAACTTGTTCTCTTTTCAGGGTTTCCACCATAAGGGACAGGAATTCAGAGTGAATCTATAAATCGCCAAAGAAAGTAATGATCACTGTAACACCCCGTGTTGGTATGAGCCCAGAATGGCTCAGCTCTGTGAAAGCTACATTATGCCCTCCGGTCACATTTAAAGCAAATCAGAAAAACATGTTTAAAGGCTCCATTGGAAATAGTGTACAATATGTATGGATCCTAATATTAAGCTGTATTTTGCTGAAGTATGCTTAGAAAGGAATCTGATGAAAGCTATGTCTGCTTTCCCGAAGTAAAAGCAAAATTGAGTTTTAGCACCAGTGGACTGTTTCTGTAGTTTAAGGAAGATTTGAGCAGTTTCAAATGATTTTATATTTTTTTAAATTGTAAGTCTATCTGACGCATTCCACTCACCTGCTCCCAGGGTTAATTTAGAAGTGATTTACCTGAGGCAACTAACAGAAAAAGCTGATTGGATTTGTTTTATTACCTGAGCACGCATTGGGTATAGCATTGATTGGACTGTCTTTACCCATTTCACCTCAACTAGGAAAGATTGGCTAACACCCACCCCCACTTTCCAATAAATAAATAAAAATAATAATTAGATAGCTGTCAGTGAATTCTTCTTTGTGAGAGTAATCTGAAGAAATGTCCATTAGAGACAGGGTGGTGAAATTGAGAAAATATTGGAGTAGACATCAGGAGACCTGGCTTCTAATCCTACCTCTGTCAACATAGCAACCTTAGGGAAGTCATCAGCCTTTTGTATCTCTTTGCCATGTAAAAATAGTGCTAAAACTACCTGTCTTACCTCACATTGTTGTTCTAAAGATCAAGTGAAGCATTAAGTGGAAATATTTGAGGAAAATACTAAATCATATAAAATTTGTGGGAGGGGTTTTCCTGCAAAGCCTAGATTATACCAGGCATATTCATATTTGTTTCTATTTAAATCTTTATGAGGAGTCCACCATTCCTCTCTGCCCAAAACAATCAGATGATTAGAATATGCAATCTCAATTATTTTAGTCAGTTCATTAGTCAAATAGTGCATAGGTTGTCTATCATTCTTACTAGATGATCTACCTAGAATCTTTTCTTTCTTTTTTTTTTCTGACAGACCAGCCAACAAATGTTTATCAAATGGTATCATTATTGAATGAATATATGAAAGTATATAAATACCAAATGTCCAGTTGCTGCATACACATATCTTTGTGTAAACATACCTAACTTGAAGCAAATTTAACACATAAATGCTGGAGGCAATGTGGCATAATAGAGTGGCCAGTAATCCCTGTGTTCGAGATGCACCTTTGATGAGTATTGGCCGTGTGACCCTGGGCAAATCACGTCACATCTTAGTGCTCTTGGTAACTTTCTAAAATTAAAAACCAGAGAAAATGTCAAACTGCCTTATTTTCTTCATGTGGAAGTTCCCTCTACCAGTGAAATCGTACATCTTATCCTTATCCCTATCCCCTTCCCTGATGAATAGTAACAATGAAGAATTTCTTTTTTGTATTTAACAAAAGGTATTCGACATAAAGGATCTTAAGTTAAGCAAGGTTCCGTATATACTTTAAATGTTTGGGTTTACCAAAATTTTATTTACATGGAATTTTCCTGATATACATGCATTGTGGAAAGTGAGGTACATTTGTATTTATTCTATAGTACTCTGAATGAACATCCCAGAGAATATTAAAGACACAGACTATATTAAATAAATGTATGTATGTATGTATATAAAATTACTCTAGAGTAAGTATTCTGATTCTTTTATTTGAAACATATAGGAGAGAACTTTTGCATATCACAGCATATGCACAGTACCATCTTTTTTTTTTCTTCTCTTACCCTCAAGGTATACAGGTCCATCAGATAACTAAAGATTACAATTCCCTGCTATATAGTGTACATATCAGTTAAGATTAAATCCTTTTCAGGAAATTTCATTTCCCCTTTCTGCATGAAATTGCCCTTTTAAACAAGTACATTTTAGGTAAAAAGCCTTTTTATTTGATCTATTGAGTATCTCTTCATTCCAAAGAAAGTAGTGTGGACATAAATAAGGTTACATGTTCTTAGAGTTGGGAGTACAAGAAATTTTTGTCTATAATTCTCATGTTTGTCTCTTCTTCCCCAACAGTGGGATAGGCTGTGAAATTTAGCAATAGAATCTGAGTACTGAAGTAGTTTAATTTTGTCTGTGCCTTTCTGACAGCTATCTGATTAAGTTTAAGCTCTGATAAAAGTGAAGAATGTTACACTGTCCAAGAAGCAGTACATATGATAAACAATTTTGCATGTAAGGTCACAAATGTTTTTTGGGGAAACAGCTCCAGCAAGTATCTATGTCTTTATGTAAATGCAATTATTTGATTCATATACAGACAGTTTTATCTATTATACAAGTATCTGTGACAAAGGTTCTGCCCATTGAGATCTCCCAAGAAGCAATGTATTGGTAGGTATAAGGTCATGTGTTGGCATACTTTTTATTCTATAGCTTATGTACTTTGTGGCAGAATCTATGTGACATGGTAGATAGAGTCTCTGACCTGGAGTCAAGATCTTATTTCAAATAGAATCTCAGATACTTATTAATTGTGTGTCTCTGGGCAAGTCACTTAACCTCTGTTTTCCTCAGTTTCCTCATCTGTAGAATGGGTATAATAATGGCACTTACCTACCAGGGTTGTTATGAGGATTGGATGAGATAATAATTGTAAAAGTTCTCAGAACAGTGGCTGGCACTAAGTATTTGTTGTTCAGTTTTTCACTCACACATGACTCTTTATGACCCTGTTTGGAATTCTCTTGGCAAAGATACTGGAGTGGTTTGCCATTTACTTCTCCAGCTCATTTTACAGGTGAGGAAACTGAGGCAAATGAGGTGGAGTGACTTGCTGAGGGTCACACAACTAGTGTCTGAAGTCTCATGTGAACTCAGATCTTCCTAACTCCAGACCTGGCACTCTATCCACTATGTCCCACATAATAAGCGCTATATGAATGTTAGCTATCATTACACCACCACCACCACCATTAGTAGTAGTAGTAGTAATAATAGTGAGAATAAGGGTTTTCACTATCATTGAGGCAAACTTGAGTTCCCAGTCTATTTTATAGGGGATGAGAGAAGGGAAGTTAAAACAAAAAAGAATGGTGCAGGTTTCAGGTTGTCAGTTGAGTACATCAGAATGTCCTCATGTTTTTATTTTATTCATTTTACATTTTTACTGATGACTTCATAATTAATAATAGTAACAACCATAATAATAACTATAGTAATCATAGCTATTATTATTAATTATTATAATTAGCACTCATAGTACTTTAAGATTTGTAAAGACACCTTATAAATATCTTATTTTATTTGAACAAAACCCCTGGAATGAAGGTACTCTTATGCTTATTTTACAAAAGAGGAAACTGAGGCAGACAGGTTGAATGACTCACCTAGGTACACGTGGCCAATAAATGTCCAAGGCTAGATTCAAATTCAGGTCTTCATGGTACTCTCACCCATCTGCTGAGAACAGGGAAGCATTCCTCTTCATCAGTTCTCCAGAACCCAGACTGATCCCTTTGTTTTAAGTCAAGACCAAGTCCCAAGTTTGGAAAATTCCTCTCTCTTCTCCATCATCACTAGGTGCAGAGTTATTTGTAGATGAATTCTAGCATCTCCTTAATGTGAAATTACCCTTAGGGGTATAGGTTAGAAAAGTTGAGAAGAGCCTCTGGCCCCCTACATTAATGCTCCCTTTATTTACATCTCCTTACTTTCAGTCAGAGTTCATACTAATTCATACTCTAACCCCTTTCATTTCAAAGGACAATATGGAGAAAAGAAAGAGGTACTATCCTATTAGGATTTACCTTTCTTTTTAAAAAAAATGCATAGTCCTAACAGTAGGGTCTGATTATGGTTTTAAAAAAAAAGATCTTGGGCGGCTAGGTGGCACAGTGAGTAGAGCGTCGGCCCTAGAGTCAGAAGGACCCGAGTTCGGATCTGACCTCAGACACTTAATGCACACACAAACAAAAACCTAGCCGTGTGACCTTGGGCAAGTTACTTAACCCCAATTGCCCTCCAAAAAGCAAAAAATATACATATATCTTTTTTTTAAGAATTTGTATTTACATATAAGATCTTTGCCCTCTTTTATCATTGCCATTCACAAAATAAAGGCACAAAATAGTTTTATAATATGATTTCACAAGTAACTGGAGGAGACACCCTTGTGTACAAGAACAGAGAGGGGATTCCAGAAACCAAACTGTGGGAGTGATGTCATCATTCTTGGCCCCAGTGATCAAGTCCTTTGTCATGATAGGACAGGATTATGGCTATCGATTCAAGGACAAAAAATATCTCTCTCCTCCCTTGGTATTTTGTAGCATGCTGAGGATGAGCTGATAGGAATGTGCAGAGAGCCAGCAAAGAGAGAGCTTCATTTGCAGTTCCCCAGGTGGGCATAACAGCTAATTAGGACAAAGAGGTTAGACTTTACCTAACAGGTGAATGTGGTGATCTTGACATTTTTTTTTGTTGTTCCTCACATGACCTTTCCTTTGTTGTTTCTTTATTCTGCATCTGTCCTTTATTTATCCAGAAAGCTTAAAAGCACAGAACATGATTTTTTTCCTAGTGCTAATCAGGAGTGTTCGACTCTGTGCCACAAAACTTGATGTCCATTTGGCAGTTTCTATTTCTATTGGTTTCCTTCTTTTCAGTTCAGAGGTCATGTCTTGGCACAGCTATCACCAAGTATGATCAGTTGTAAAAAAAAAAAAAAAGAATGTGGTGTTAAAATGGCTCTGCTGTCCCTTAGAATGCTATTCCAGCAGGTGAATTGTGCATCCAGGGATTTTGCACAGCCTTCTCACATAACCATTGGCCACCAAGGCTCAAATAATGGCCCCTCTTTTAATAAAAAAAATGCTATGTATAGAGGGGAAGAGAGAACTAAAACTGACTTGAAAGCTCTTTAATGGCTAGCATCCAGCACTGAGCTAGGCAGTTATTCTTTCCTGAGGGTGCATGTTGGACATAGATACAAAGCAGGCAGAAATATAAAAGACAAAATCTTTGTCCCTTGGAGTATCTTTTTGTCAACTACAATGGGTGGAGTAGAAATGTTTTACTTTTAAAATAAAGCCGATAACGAGATAATGTTCATGCCATTTGACCCTGAAATTCCATTGCTAACCAAGGAGGTGAATGACAAAACAAAGGAGCAAAGCATCCTCCTATCTTTTGTGCCACCAAAGTACCAGAAGCGAAGTGGTTGTCCATTGATTGAGCAAAGACTAATTGAATTGTGATATATGGATGTGATGGCTTATTAATGACTGTGTTTAAGAAATGGTGAGTATGATGAATATAAAGATGCTTGGAAAGACTTAAACTAATTGATGAAAGTGAAATAAGCTGAAACAGACAAACAACATATATAATTACAATGATGTAAAGGGACACAATAACACCAAGAAAACAATTGAAACTGAATTCTGTGAATTATAATTATCAAACTTGACAACAAAGAAGAAAAAGGAAAAGACAGAGTCCCTCTGCTTATTTCTTATTTGAAGAGTTGGGGACAAAGTATGTGAAATACTGCATACAACATTAGACTTTATCTATACATCCATTAGTTTTGATGAACTTTTTTTTTCCTTCCTTAGAAGGGATGGTTCTGGGAAGAAAAACCTTCCTTCAGTGGGTAATGTAGGTGATGCAAGAATAAAATATATCTTTTTTTTTTGAGAAAGAGTTTTGATCAGCAGACATATCCACATGCATGCGTGCACACACACACATACACATACACACAACCAGAAGTCATCTAAAGCAAGACAACCACTGCAATTATTTGCCCATTTAATGCTTTCTTCTGTATTATAGATGTCCTCAATCCTAAAAGCTGAAAAGTGGGAAAAGAAAGGCAGAAGTTTCTCTTAAAATCATCAGATTCTGTTTAAGCCAAAAAGATCTTTACCATATTTGTAGTTTTGCTAGCTCAAGACATTATTGTTCAGTCCATGAACAATGGAAAATCTATTCCATGTATGTGAATTTATACACACATATGTGTGTATATATATATATACACACATATGTGTATGTATGTATATATACCTATATATTTAGTTTTCTGGTTAGCATATTAATTCATTGATGGAATGAATAAATGAATTCATATTCTGTGAACTATATACTACATGTAGCCTGCATCATTAACGCATACATTTAAATAATAATGCCACCTTGAATTTATTGAGAACGCAAAAGCCAGAGGAATTTATAAGCCAAGGAGGAAAGCAAAAGGGCACTTTGTATCTCCTGATATATAGTTTTACATGTGCAGCTATTATATGATATTTGATTAATATGATAATGGTACACTCCCTTGCTAAATATACTATTAATAGCTAGAATAAGTCCATGTATCCAATAGGTGTCCAGTCAGTAGTAGTTCACGATGATGTAAAGATCCTTTTCTGACGGCAAGCTTTTAAGAAATAAGAAAAAACAGCCAGGGTTTGCCTGTCTATTCAGACATTATGAATGTATACTGGATGAAATGGCATTTTCAGGAAAACTCTCTTTTTTTAATTGTTTGATACTTCCTACTTCTAGCTGAGCTGAAATTAATATATTAATTGTGTTTCTTGAAATATTCCTTCACTTGTTTTTAAGCTGGGCATGTAATTGTTGAGACCCAAGGAGAAGGATGTCATTAAACAATAAAAAACAAATTACACATCCCTGTAAAGACTGATAATCAGCTGGAGTCTTGGTTGAGGGACTCAGGTTGGTCAGGTTGGTTAATTTTTATTATTCTAATTAGTATCTTCTTTCAGGATTTCTTAATCAAAAGATGATTCAATATTCTCCCCTCTCTCGGTCATTAAGATGTGATAAACTCAATAGAATGAATCTTACCCATTCCTTAGAACAGAAGAAACCAGCTATTTCAAACTGACTATTTTTTTTTTTACTAAGCAACAATAGAAGCAACCACAGTTGTAGGATTAAGTCCTTTTCTCTATGTTGAAACAAATGGTGAGAGGATGGATTTACATTTATCTGGGATCTTTGAACTATACTTAAACATACATACATGCATGTGTACATTCATATATAAATCCACATACATATATACACATATTTCAACATAATGTGTTTTTCCTTCATAATCCTATTTTATTTTAGGCATTTATTTTTTTTCTGAGAAGAGGTTTACAGATTTCACCAGACTGACTACCAAAGTGGTCACAAAATTAAATAAGCAGATGAATGAGTGAATACAAATCATAATAACTAACATTTGTGTAGGGCTTTTTTCGTGCTAGACAATGTGCTAAGTGCTGTACAATGATCTCATTTGACCCTCACAACATCAGTGGAAGATAGGTTCTATTATTATTCTCATTTTACAGATGAAGAAACTGAGGCAAAGAGAGGTTAAGTAATTTACCCAGGGAAATCTAAAACCATGAATTTCAATTGCCAAATATATGCAGATTCTTTTTTTTTTTTTTGGCTTTTTTTGGAGGGGGAGGGCAGGGCAATTGGGGTTAAGTGACTTGCCCAAGGTCACACGGCTAGTAAGTGGTAAGTGTCTGAGGCCAAATTTGAACTCAGGTCCTCCTGACTCCAGGGCCAGTAGTCTATTCAGTGTGCCACCTAGCTGCCCCTAATACATGGAGATTCTTAAAGAATTTCCTCACGGAATTTTCTACACCAAAGAAATTACAGGTCTGGGGTAAAGAAGAGGAAAGGAAAAAAGACATGAAAGAGGACAGAAAAGGGAGAGAAGAGGAAGAAGGAGAAAAGAATATATAGCATAGATCAAAAACAAAAAAGTACCTAAGTATTAAATGTTTATTTAATTTTATCTGTCAGGTTTAGTTTCCTAACAGGACTTTATGGGCTAATCTCTAGCTCAGTTTTATAAGAATTATGTCCATAGTTTAATCCCAGCTTTACAGTGCTGGTTTGATGTTGTTATCTTATCTCCTTCACCCCTATCCCACATAACAAGGTGGCTCTTGTTCCTACTAAGGCCAACCCCTCTACTGGCACAAGTGATCACATTCCATTCCATCTTCTCCAGCAGATCCTCCTCTCTGCCATACCTACCCCAATTCATCTCCTATTTCTGCCTGTCCACTGTTTTTCTCTGCTAACTTTGTTCCTATTACAAATATACCCACCTCTCCCTATTCTCAAAAATATTTCACTTCGTCCATCTCTCACCCTGTATCTCTCTTCCCTTTGGTGGCTAAACTTCTTCAGAAAGCCATCTACCATTAATGCTCCCATTTCCTTTGCGTTTGATTGTGTTCTCACTTCTCTACCATCTAGCTTGCAAGTTCATCGTTCAGATGAAGCTACTCTCTTCAAAGTTACCAGTGATCTTTTACTTGCCAAATCTAATGACCTTTTCCCAATCCTCATCTTTCTTGACTTCTCCACAGCCTCTGATATTGTCAGCCACCCACTTCTTGCTCGTGTATAGATTTTTTTCATGCCATCTCTCTCATTAGACTGTGAGTTTCTTGAAAGCAGGAACTCTGTCTTGCCTTTCTTTGTATCTCCAGTGCTTTGTGCCCTGCCTAGCACACATTAAGAACTAAATAAATGCTTAGTCAAATAGTCAGCTATCATACCTTCTACCTCATATATGGTCATCCCCTGCAAATATCAGCAGAGGCAGTGCCCATGCTAAAGAAATCAAAGCTCTTTTGAAGCATTGAAGGTGATTTATGGGCTCAAAACATTTTCTCATTTGATAACTCATAACATCTGATTTTAAATGTCTAATACCAAAGTTCTACATTTAAACATTATCATTTGCAGCCAGGAAGAAACAATTTCAATATTGTGGAAACACAATCAGGATAGCACAGGACCTGGCAGCTTCTACACTGAGGGATCGAAGGGCATGGAATATGATATTCCAGAGGGCAAAAGAACTGGGAATGAACCCAAGGGTCACCTACCCAACAAAACTGAGTATTTTGTTTCAGGGGAAAATATGGTCATTCAGTGGAATAGAGGACTTTCAAGCATTCTTGAGAAAAAACCAGAATTGAATAGAAAATTTGACATCCAGACACAAGAAGGAAGAGATGCCTGAGAAGGTAATCAGGGAAAAGAAATCAAAAGGAACTTATCAAAGTTGAACTATTTACATTCCTATATGGAAAAGCAATAACTGTGACTGATGATATCTTTCTCACTATGAAAATAATGGTAGAAAGGTGTATGGTCATATGAATACATATGTGAATGTGTGTATATATGTTTACAATTATACATGGATAGAGGGCATAGGTTGAATTTGTTGGGAAGGGAGGACACTTAAGGGGTAAAATTATGAGGTGAGAGAGGAAAGTGGCAAGAGGAGATGGGGAGAGACAGGGTAGGGTAAACTATCTCATGTAAAAGAAGCAAGGGGAAGTGGTTGCAAGGGAGGGGAAGAATAGGAAGGCAAGAAGGCAAAACCACATTCTCATTGATTGGTTCTGGGAGAGAATGACATACATACTAAATGGGATATCTCAACCTGCAGCAGAATAGGGGGAAGAGGGATGAGAGGAGGGATGATGGATGGGAGGGCATCCTTGGGGTGAGGGGAGGTTGGAAGTACCCACTATAGAAGAGGGACAGGATCATGTAGGGAATGGACCAGGTGGGGGGTGGGATGAGTGGGAGGGAATTACAAGCAGCCTTGTACAATATATCTACTATGATAATGTTTTGCATAGCTAGACATGTACAATATATACTGAATTACTTATCTCCCCAGAGGGAATGGGTGACAAGGGAGGAAAGAAATGGATCTGAAATTCAAGGTCTTAAGATTAAATGTTTCAAGTATATATAAATACTATTATTAATACTCTTTTGCTTGTAATTGGGAGATAAGATGTGCAGGCATTGGGACACAAAGATTCACCTTCCTCTAATGGAAAAGTCGAAGGGGGTATGGGAGAAGATATGAGAGAGAGCAGATTGGAGGAAGCAATATCTTGTGGGACTGCTATTCTGGGAGGGTGGGTAGGGGAAAAATAGGGGGGAAAAGTAATTGTAACTCAAAAGCTGGCGGAAATGAATGATGTAAAACAGAAGTTAATAAAACATTTGTTTAAACATTATCATTTAGTTTGTTCCTCAACCATGATATATAGCAACTTTACCAACAAATACACATGTGCGCGTGCACACACACACACACACACACACACACACACTCCTAGGAAAAAACAGACTAAGGATTCATAACCTAGTCTTGATACTACTATTTGCTACCAGAATGACTTTACATATAAACTTTGTGGGATGTCGGTGTCTTCATCAGCTAAATGACGGGGATAAATTAATAATAACCCATCATTTATGTAGCACTTTCAGTTTTGCAAAGTGCTTACAAATTTTGTATTTTATCCTCACAACAATCCTAGGTGGTACACATTCTTATTCTTCCCATGGTAAAGATAAGGGAACTGAGATGGACAGGTTAAGTGACTTGCCCAGGGTCACACAGCTAATTAGTGCTACGGCTGATTTTAATCTCAGGTCTTCCTGACTCTAGGGCCAATACTCTGCCCACAGTGCTACATAGCTGCTTCTAGCTGATCTCTCAGTTTCAATTCTAAAGTTATGTGACTGCATGAGTTAAGAAAACACAAATGCATATAATTCAGTCATTTTAACTTTTAAATAGAACAGATATTTTCACAGTACCATCTTAATTAATGTACAATGATGTTGTTGCTGTTTTTTTAAATCCACCCTAAAAGGTTTCCTTGGAGACATTACAAAAATAAATAAATAAATAAACAAACAAATAAACTTTTCCTTAGCTATTCTTTTATTGACTTAGCAGAATAAACATTAAACACAATTCAACATTTGCAGCACTTTTTTTACCTGTATGAACAAGGAAATATGTTCTGCCTCTTGCTCTATGTAAAGAAAAAAAAATATGGAAGCCTTTTAGTGACTAACCTAACGCCAGGAAATCCCTTTCTGGATTAACCAAAGACACTGGAGCCTCCTGGATAACATATGTCAAAGTATAGAGTTCAAATGGCATTTGTTTTCACTGGAGGTTTTTTTCCCATGGCCCAAACACTAGTGTTATATATTTCAGCACCATTTGTTATATCATAATCTCCAACAAGTCTACACAAAAGAAGAAATATTTATGTGCTTTTTAATAGAAGCAATATAAATCTAAAATGTTTCTAATTTTAATAACATCTTACCAGTCTATATCACATCTTGAAAATGAGTCATGGAGAGCTTTATTGCCCTTATATTCACATCTAAGTCATTCTTAATAAGTTTTTATTGCGCAAATGGAAAAAAAAATTAATGTAGCTTAGCAGCTAGAGTAAATGCCTTTAAATTCCCCAATTCTCTATAGCCCAATGGATAAAGTTTCCGTTTCCTATTTCAAAGGTACTGAGTAAAAATCCTATGAGGATTACATTTTCATTCATATTTCTATTAACCTTTTCTTTCAATGGGATAATACATTTATTCTTACTGCTCTCCTAAAGCAAAGAGAATGAGAAAGAAGAAAGCAGAAGCTCTGGTCTACCTTATTCACAAATGAAGGAAAAAATGAACATAGGAGGAAAGCCTGTCTTGTTCGGGAAGCATAACATGCCATCTTCTCCTTTCAACAAAACATTGTTATCCCAGTGGAAGAAGTTAAATGATTTTAAAAGTGGACTAACCCATTATTAGCATTTCCTTCTGTGCAAATTGTTTATTAGACTTAGAAAACCCAAGGAAAAACCAACTTTGGGCTTAGTGTGAGAGTGGATTTTTATTACTATTAATTCTAATTCTCCTTCCTCTTTTCCCATGATTATTCACCAGCATGATTTACTCTCTTAGTTCTCAAAGTGTAGGCCTGGGCATCACTAATTCAAAACCATTTTCATAGTACTAATAAGATATTTTAGTTTCTAATACAGTGAGTATCATTAGACATAATTAATAGAAACAAAAACTCCTTTTGGGACATGAGGGTCCTCAATAATTTTTAAGAGTGTAAAAGTTTCCAGGAACCAAAAGGTCTGAGACCTGGTTTGGTGGAAAGAAAACTGGTGTTGGATTCTGAAGAGCTGGATCTAAATTGTGTCTCTAGGGCAGTTAGATGGCTTAAAATGCCAGGCCTGAAGTCAAGAAGACCCTCTTCCAGAGTTCAAATCAGACCTCAGACACTCACTTGCTGGTATCCCTGGGCAAGTTACTTAACCTTGTTCCTCATCTGTAAAATGAGCTGGAGAAAGAATTGACAAACTAGTCCAGTGTCTTTGCCAAGAAAACCCCAAATGGGGTCATGGAGAGTCAGACACAACTGAGGTTTTATGTATACAGTTGATTTGTAATAGGTGAAAACAACTTGATATAACATAACAGTAAGCCTGGCATACAGTAGGCATTTAATAAATGCTTACCTCCTTCCTTTATCAGCTGGACCCTCACAGATGCTCAATCATCTTTCTCTTCTACCCTTTAGCACTTCTTTATCCCTTTTCCCACGGTGACTACTCCAGTCATTTTTTCTCCCTCTCTTGCACCCTCAACCACTTTCCCAGCCCTTCATTCTTATTGGGCTTGACTTGGCTTTCTATTTCACTAAATGCTAAAATCATCCAACAGGACCTCCCTCAGTCAACTTCCTCTATTCCTCAACACTTTGGAGAAGTAATCCATTCTCACCTCCTTTTCTCAAGCCACAGTAAAAGAGATATAAGGCCTCGTTCTCTACCTTCACCCTTGATCTTGTTCCCTCCTACCTTGTTCAGAATCTTCTATTTCATGTATCTTTAATCCTTCCTTTGCTATAGGCTTCTTCTCTTATGGCTAAATACATGCTCAATCCTACCCAATTCTAAAACAAACATAAAGCTTTCCCTTGCTCTCCTAGTTCATTTAACTCCCTTGTCTTTAGTGCCAGGAATCAGCATATCATAGTGGGTTAATTGTTGGACCATGAATCAGAATGGAAGGGTTCAAATTCAAATTCAGGCAATCATTTCAGTCATATCTGACTCTTTGTTACCCCATTTGGGGTTTTCTTGGCAAAAATATTGCAGTGATTTGCCATTTCTTTCTCCAGCTCGTTTTACAGGTAAAGAAACTAAGGCAAACAGGGTTAAGTGACATGCCCAGGGTCACAGCTAGTAAGGGTCTGAGGCCAGGTATCAACTGAGGAAGATGAGTCTTCATGCCTCTGGGCTAAGGCACTCTCTCCATTCTACCACCTAGCTGGTCCCTATCTCAGACATATTAACTGTGTGGTCACAGATAAGCCATTTATCTATTAGAGCCTCAGTTTGCTTATTTTATGAAATGGGGGTAATCTATGCTACCTACCTTATTAGATCAAGGTAAGAAAAATGTTTAAAATAGTATATAAACACAAGGCATATTTGATACCTATATAAACCTGGCTTATCCATGCTTCTCTATATATCTCTCTTTGCCTGCCCCATCTTTGATTAAAAAAGAAGGTCACTAGGACTGTAGGTTTTTTTTTCCTTCTGAAAAAATATCATTTCAACAGCTAATTCTTTCCCCAACACTGCAGCTTTGATATGGCCTATCTCATTTAGTTAGATATTGCCTCCTTCAACTTGTTGTTCCATGTTTTCTTCTTCCCATTCCTTAAGTTTTAGGAATGTTCTGGCAGAAGGCCTACAAGGGAAAAGAAGGGAATCCATCTTTGCATCCAATAAATTATCTATCCCTAACTCAACAGTAATTTCCCTTTGTGCAGCAAATAAGACTATGGGGCAATCCTTTTACCTCTGCCCTTTGACTACATAATACAAGAGATTAAATCACACTTGCTAATAGAAGATGTGGAAAACTCATTTTTGTGGGGTCCAATAAATTGAGGAACAGGGAGAGCAAAGGTAAATAAAACCTCCAGATAACCCTGAAACCTCACCTAAGTAAACAGAGTGAAACATCTCTTAATAAAATTGCTGGCAAATGGAAAAAAAAGTTTACTGATCTGAGTTCATTTCCTTTGTTCACAATTTTTTTTAAAGGGGTTAACCAGGAGCGAAATGTCCAAAGGTGTAGGTAACAGGAATTATACAAGAAACACATTTTTAACAATCTAGAAATTGTATTAAAATCCCTGAATAATAAAATATGTGAATACCGTTATGTATATATGTATCCCATCATAGACAGATAAGGTAAATAATTAACACTAATAATGAACAAATGACCCTTTGTATAATCACAGTGTATAGGACATTTATACCCATTTGTCAGATCTCAGGATATAGTTTTTACTATTATAAATTAAGATTTGTGAGTTAAAATGCATAAATGTTATTGTGGTCAATTATATTGATATTTGATTTTATTCTGGACCCTTTCTTGACCAGGGCCCCAATCCCAAATTGTGAACTTTTTTCCTCCAAGGGAAAATACAATCTATTCTATCACAATGTGTACAACTTTTTTGGTAATAGACATTAGATAAGGAACAAAGGATTTTTTTTTCTTTTTCTTTTTCTTTTTTTTTAAAGCAATTGGGGTTAAGTAACTTGCTCAAGGTTACACGGCTAGTCATTATTTGTGTGTGGGTGCTCATTTTCTGAGGCCGGATTTGATCTCGGGTCATCCCAACTCCGAGGCCGGCGCTCTTACTCACTGCGCCACCTAGCCGCCCCAGGAACAAAGGATTTTAACAATGCGCAAATTGTTCCAGGTTCCCAAAGCATATTATGGCAAAAAGTAGGGCCATCCTCTACTTTAATTTTTCCCAACTCCAAAATGTAAGAATGACACATGACTTAAATCTACTATTTGAAAGAACTTAATGAGATGTTTATAACCTGTTAAACTTGAAAGAAAGTTCAGGGCATTTTATAGGTACAATTTCAGTAGTTACCACATAAATTCACAGAGCACGCATTTGAAAACAAGATGTTAAACCTTTCCATATGTCTCACTTTTCTTAAATGAGATAATGAATTGGCCTTTTAACAAAGATGTTGGAAATATTAGGTAAGGTCTGGAAACTACACGGAGGTCTGGGGAGAAAGATGCCATATAAACAGCAGGTATTTTTTCCTTATTATATTCCTAATGAAGTTTATTTAAAGCAACATTACTGCATTATTATAGATTAAAATAAAGATATTCAGCTTTCTGCTGTTCAGAATAAAGTAAATTGTCTTGGACCTTGCAGATAGGATAAAATTAACATTTTTTTAATCAATGGCTTCCTGGTGATGGGAAACAGTCAGACAAAATTGTGAAGAAGTTAGTTTATCTTCATTTTCTGAGTGCACTTTCCCTATCTGTTATCCCATTTCTAACTCATCCCTATTCTTGGACTTTCTTCTTCTTGACTACCACAATATACCTTATATTTTGATCTGCCATCTATCTTGATGTGGCATTAAATCATTGGGTTCCTTCTCTTAGAGTTTATTTGCATTTTAAGCTTTATCTAAGATTGTAGACCGAAAGGTTTTCTCCTATATTAAGGAAATGTGTGAGAGAAGGTTTGGGGAGACAGATGGCCTTCTTTAGCCCTTAAAACACACAGGAAAGTCACTCCAGATAAGGTCACTCCTAATGAAAACTGCTAAAATAAAGCCACTGTGCAGATGAATTGGGATCTTGTATGTGCCAGGCTAAAATTCTGTGTAGTAGCTAGACTTCTGGTTTTCTAAATTTTCAATGAATATTAACCAAAGTCAGTTGTTTGAGCTTTCCTCTTGGACCAGGGGTTATTAACCTGTGGTCCACAGATTCTCAAGGGATCCATGAATAGATTACAAAGGGTTTGTGAATTTGTATGGGAAAAAATCCTATTATTTTCACTAACTTATAAATGAAATTTAGCATTTCCTTTAATTCCTTCTTATTCTGAGAAGAGGTATATTGGCATCACCAGACTTCCAAAGTGGTTCAATTTAAAGCCCTTTACACTAAGTTGCTGAAACAAATTCAGTTTTGTATCTGAGAACTGATACTGAGCTCCTAAAGCAGAAATATTCAGTTAATAAAAATACTTCCTTAGTAAATCAGTCCACAAACTGTTAATAAACCTATATGCCAACTGAGGATACAAAGAGAAGCACAAAAAAAAGTCTTTGCCCTCAAGCCCTCAAAGAGCTTATATTCTAAAATTCTAAAATTATATGTGTATGTGAGTGTGTGTGTAAGGATGGGATGTTGCCCTCACTCGAATCCTAGAGTCCCAGACACTTCATGGCTCATGAGCATAAGGGTTACTTCTAGAGCCCTAATAGTGCTGCCTTCTGAAAAACAGGCTCATCAATTCAAGAGTAAGCTAGGGGAGTAGCCCTGCAAGAGACCACTACATAATCATATGCACTTTCATTGTTTTGTTGTTCAGTCATATCCAACTCTTTGTAATCCCATTTGGGGTTTTCTTGGCAAAGATATTGAAGTGGTTTGTCTTTTCCTTCTTTAGCCCAATTTATAAATGAGGAAACTAAGGAAACAGGGTTAAGTGACTTGCCCAGGGTCAAATAGCTAATAAGTATTTGAGGCCAAATTTGAACTCAGGTCCTCCTGAGTCCAGGACAGGGCCTCTATCCACTGCACCCCTTAGCTGTGCTTTTTATACAGATAATATATACAAAAGGAATATAAAATGGCTGTGGGAGGTAGAATACTTATTAGCAACTACATGGATTGATAAAGGCTTTATGTAGAGAATAGCGTTGGATCAGAGTTTAAAAGGAAACTAGGGATTCCAATTGGCTAATATGAGGAGAGAATGCATTCCAGATGTGGAGAACAGCCAGTGCAAAGACACAGAGATGGGACATGGAATAGCAAATAGGCCAATATGGTCAGATTACATAGTAGGGGGAGGGGAGGTGGAGAGAGGAAGTTGCAAAAACTGAGAAGGTAGGAAGAAGACAGATTGTGAAGAACTCTCAGTGTCAAACATAGGAGTTTATATTTGATCCTCAACGCAATAGGGAGCCATAGCAGTTTGTTGAGCAGACAGGGAGGTTTCACATGTCTGAAATGATCAAACCTGATCTTTGGTAAAAAAATTAATTTGGATACTCTATGGAGGATAAATTAGAACAGGGAGAGGATTGAGGCAGAAAGACAAACAGGAGAATATGGCAATAGTCCACATAAGAAATGCTGATGACCTAAACAAGTGTGTACGTAGAGAAGAGAAAATACATTTGAGACCTGCTGTAGAAATAGAAATTAATGGCTGAACAAGTGGTATATGATGGCGATGTATTACTACAGTGCTGTAAGAAATAATCTTTAAAAAAACACAGGAAGAAAGACTTGCATGAAATAATGAAGAGTAAAATGAGCAGAACCAAGAGAACATTGTATATGGTAACAGCAATCTTGTTTTAAGAATGACTTTGAGTAAATAAGTCATTTTGTCAATTACAAATACCCAAATTAACTATAAATGACACATGAAAAAAGATGCTATCTGCATCCAGAGGAAGAAGTGATAAATAGAAGTATGTATAGAATAATTTATGTGTATGTGTACATATATATATATATATACATATATATTTGCATAAATACTACATGTGTGTCTAGTGGTAGCCATCTCTGGGACAGGGAAGGGGGAAGGAAGGAAAAAAAATTACATGTGATAACCTTATTATATGTTTAAAAGGAATAGCAAGTCATATATAATAAATTTGCAATTTCATGTACAAACATCTTTTTATTATATATATAGTGTGGAGATACTTGTTTTATTCCATATTTTTTAAAACTAAGAACTTTTAAAAAAGAAATAGAAATGACCTGATCTAGCAACTTATTATGGGATAAATGACAGTGAGAGTGAAAAGTCCAAGATGACACCAAGGTTGCAAATTTAGGTAACTAAGAAGTTGGGAGTGTCTTCGGGAGCAAGAGTATCGATTCAGGGGTGGGGAAATGAGTGCTTAGTTACTCTCAAGTTTCTGCTTATTTCTATGGTCAGAATTTGAACCCCTAATCACCTCCACCTATCCAGCAATCACAGACAAACATAATCATACTTCTACTACATTCCAGGCTGAAGAGAAAAAGAGTAGCAAGACTAAATAACATGCTGCTGGTGTGTGTGCGTGCGTGCGTGTGTGTGTGTGTGTGTGTGTGTGTGTTGCTTTTAATATATCTTAGTTGCCTCAAGTCTTGTGATGGACTTACTAACATGATGGCCTAGAGTCAGCAAGCGGCCTTTGACTTAAGCAGGGGTACAAACTTACTGGGAAGAAGTATAACACTCTGCTATTGCCAATAAATAATTTAAAAGTCTCTTCTAGGCAACACAGTCAAGATGCAGATTTAATTTATTCCCAGGGAAGACTGAAGGTGGCTATACAGGCTCAGTTCATAGTCAAGCTGGGTTGGGGACAGAAAAAGCTTTCAGAATGTGTCAGCTTTGTACAGAGCATGCCCCCTGGCCTAGTGCTGAATATAACTGCACAGTGTTGTTTTTTTTTTTTCTCAAGTGTTCACCATGAGGAAAAGTCTTAGCTACTGAATGAAGAGAAACAGGATACTATTATAAATACATTTATAAGTAATGTCACAGAAATATTACAGAAGGATTTATGTGCAAAATCAAAAGCTATTGACTGGTGATTGGATGCATTGACAGTGAGGTTGAAATCGCTATTCTTGCTTTAAAAGTGAACTAATGGGAAAGGCTTTTTCCTTGGCCTTGAGACTTGAAATCCGAGTTTGGTGTTTCATATATTAAAATTGCTGATGTCTCCAGTAAGTAGCACAGGGAGTCACAGTTTCCTTTATTACATGCTAGGATTGCATCTGAGATACCCAAACATCTACTTAGATCTTTGGCAAACACAAAAGGGAGAAATTGGTTTTAAGGTATTGTTTTCTATTATGTAGTATAAAAGTCTTTCAAGTTCAAAAGTGCTCTGCTCCTGATTTTCAGCATTAAATCCCTTTTTAGAGAAACCTTAGTTTGCCCTTCCACAACACATTAAAAATGGGTAAATTTTTACATTGCATTGTTCCTTCTAACTTTGCTTTACTTTTCCATGTGAATGAAATAGTATTTATCAAGTGTATAGTACATAAAAAGCACTGTGCTAAGTACCTGGGAATAGAGAGAAATGATTAGTCCCTGTTGACTGGGATTTCTTATTCTGTATGGGTACTGACACTTATTCCTTAGCCCCACAATTAATCTAGGCATTTATCCATAATATGATAATATTCTATCCACAGGGTACTCCCTCCAATGTTGCCGAGTGCAGTGTCCCCACATCATCTCATACTGTTTGATTCTTCCTATAGAATCATCACAATGGCCTTCCACAACACTCTAGGACTTTTCTTCATGTCCCCTTATCCTTATAAAGCTACCAGTGGAATATACAAGTTGGCTTCTGTTATCTCTTGCATTCACTATTTGACTGCCCCACTTCCAGATAGATATACACCTCCTGAATGATGTCTGATATGCGACTTCTTGCATATAATTCATCTTTCACAATAAACTACGTCTTGGGGCAGTTATGTGGCACAGTAAATAGAGCACTGGCCTTGGAGTCAGGAGGACTTGAGTCCAAATCAGCTTCAGACACTTAACACTTACTAGTCATGTGACCTTGGACAAGTCACTTAACCCCAAATGCCCTGCCTTCCCCCCTCCAAAAAGCAATAACATTGATAATAGTAATAATAATAAGCTGTTACATCTCACAATGCTCCTCTCCATCTCAGTTTGGATAACCTGTAATTTTGAGTTTTTGGAGACTATGGTATTCCATTATTTACAGCCATAAAGTATCATAGGAAAAAGACTGATGTTAAAAAAAGATGCGTTTTTGTTTCAGAGGCTGGCTTCAGGGACTATTTCCTTGTGGTAACTGAAAGTGTTGTTTAGTTTCACAAATACAGTCCAGTTCTCCTAGTCTAACTGGTTGCCTAATTAAGTATTGTTCTGCTGTGTCTGTCCATGGAATACGTGCTGCTGGTTGAGTCCATGAGCTGCCCCTTTAACAGACTAGAAGAGCTTTGCTAACAGGCATTCTCCATTTACCTTTCTGTTTGGTTTTCCTCTGTGTGGATTGTTAAGCAGAACCGTTTGAGTGACTAGATCTCATTTATAAAGCTCTGCAATTCTTGAGGGCTTGATGAAATCATCCACAAACCAGAGCATCTTGAGTACCTCACATGGAAATCCCACTTCCACTTGGATATGGTGCCAGGCATCCTTCAAGACAGTGACAGACACCTTTGGGAGTATAACTCTCTTTGATTGATCCTTTTTTTCTATGGAGGGGAAAGGGGTACCAGAATTGTGTTCTCATTGGTGAAGGGAACTCCCTGATGAGGAAAGTCTCTCTACCAATGCTGATAGGCAACTTGTACAATTTAGACTCTTAAGGGAGCTCAGTGATTTGCCTGGGGTCCCATAACCAGGATACACACACACACACACACACACACACACACACACGCACACACACACACACACACACACATACACACACACACACACACACACACACACACACACACCATAACCAGTATATCTCAGAAGCAGGATTTGAACCAGAAGTCCTGGCTCTGAGACTATCTATTCACTATGCCAGGCTTCTTTTCTCAATTTATGTCTTACTTGGTATTGCTAATCAGAGGAATATAGAATCTAAATTATCTTAGCTATTCTACCTTGCAAAGAACCTTAAAATTTGGGCAGGTAAGTGGCATAGTGAATAGTCTCAGATTTGGAGAAACTGAGTTAAAATTCTACCTTAGAAACATTAACTATGTGACCCTGGGCAAGCCACTTACCCTCTCTCATCCTCAGTTTACCCAGTTGTAAAATGAAGATAACAATAGCTCCTACCTCACAGAGTTGTTGTGAAGTTTAAATAAGTGAATATACCATACACATACTCACACATATGTGTGTATATTTGTATATATATATATACACACATTTATAAATAACATATACTATGTACATAGGGCATATGTATGTAGATATAGATATATCTATACATATCTATATCAACAAATCAGTAAACATTTAATAAATGTGTACAATGTGCCAGGCACTATACTAAGTGCTGGAGACATAAAAAGAAGCAAAAGGCAGTCCCTGCCTTCAAGGAACCCACAATCTAATGGGAAAGATATACCTGTAGATATATGTGTCTACATATATTTTATATAATATATATGTATATGTATTATATATGTTAGAGATGTATATACACAGAAAGAGAAATATACACATATACAGAGGTGTTGTGTTGTTTGTGACTGTGTATATATGCATATATCTATTATATATGTTAGAAGAAAAAAATACAGGGTATCCCAAAAGTCTTAGTACCATCTTAAGCTTTAGTAGCTTAATATTAAGATAGATGATCTGGCCTGGAATCTGAACCTAGGTCCTCTGCCTCCAGATGCAATGCCCTTTACACTGTCTATATCACAAAAATTAATTCCTTAACCTCCTGAAAATTGTATCACCTTCCACCAAACCCCATCTGTGCATATTTGGTCTAGTCTAACTGCTTTTCCTAGTCTTTGTTTTCTTAAGTACAATTTCTATTTCCACATGCAAAGTCATAGCAGGAACTTTGATGTTAGAATTTGAATGTGGTGACTCCAGTGTCACTGATAGGGAAAATAACTTGTTATAAAAATGTTGACAGATCTTTTCCATTCTTCAGCTGTTGTCCTCTTTCCAGATTCATCCTTAATGCTCTTGGGAAGATCTGGTATAATTAGGATTCATGCCAAGCTTTCTCTAAACACATTTTTCTTTCTACTGTTCATTGCTGTTTGATGAAGTGACACTACTTATGCTATCCCCCATCCTTCTCCATCAGAGCTTGCCAATGTTTACATTCAACATCAGAGTTACCCTTGACTATCATATATCTCTATTTTTGCTTGGCATTGTGAGCTGATGAGGTTTGCAGGTTCTTTTAGCCTCATTTTGGCAACTACTTTGCAATCACATAAACTTTTATAGAAAATGGTGATAATCTGTGTTGATGACTGCCTTCATTGCCAATTTTTTTCTTTTTCCACTTAATAGTATTTTTCCTAATTACATGTAAAGATAGTTTTCAACATTCACTTTTATAAGATTTTGAGTTCCAAATTTTCTTCTCCTTTCTTCCCTCTCATCCCTTCTCCCCAAGACAGCAAGCAATCTGATATAGGTTATACATGTATAATCATATTAAACATATTTCCATATTAGTCATGTTGTAAAAGAAGAATCAGAACAAAAGGGAAAAGCCACAAGAATGGGGAAAAAAGTGAAAATAATATGCTGCAATCTGCATTCAGACTCCATAGTTCTTTCTCTGGATGTGGATAGCAATTTCTATCATGAGTCTTTTGGAATTGCCTTAGATCATTGTATTGCTGAAAAGAACTAAGTCTATTATAATTGGTTATCACACAAAGTTGCTGTTACTATGTACAATGTCCTCCTGATTCTGCTTTCTTTACTCGGCATCTATTCATTCAAGTCTTTCCGGGTTTTTCTGAAATCCACCTACTCATTATTTCTTACAGGACAATAGTATTCCATTACATTCATATACCAAACTTGTTCAGCCATTCACAATTGATAGACCTCCCCTCAATTTCCAATTCTTGGCCATCACAAAAAGAGCTGCTATAAATATTTTTGTACATGTGGATCTTTTTTCCATTTTTATGATTTCTTCAGCATACAGAATACAGACCTAGTAGTGATATTGCTGAATCAAGGGTATGCACAGTTTGATAGTCCTTTGGGCATATTTCTAAATTGCTCTCCAGAATAGTTAGATCAGTTCACAATTCCACCAATAATGTATTAGTGTTGCAATTTTTCCACATCTCCTCATTTATCATTTTCCTTTCCTGTCATATTAGTCAATCTGATAGGTGTGAGGTGGTTCCTCACAGTTGTTTTAATTTGCATTTATCTAATCAGTAGAGATTTAGAGCATTTTTTTCATATGATGATAAATAACTTTAATTTCTTCATCTGAAAACTACCTGTTCATATCCTTTGGCCATTTGTCAGTTGGGGAATGACTGGTATTCTTGTAAATTTGGCTCCGTTCTCTATATATTTTAGAAATGAAGCCTTTATCAGAAACACTGGCTGTAAAAATCATTTCCCAGCTTGCTGCTTTCCTTATAATCTTGGTTGCATTGACTTTGTTTGTGCAAAACCTTTTTAATTTAATGTAATCAAAATTATCTATTTAGCATTTCATAATGTTCTCTCTCTCTTGTTTGGGCATAAAGTCTTCCCTTTTCGATAGATCTAACAGGTAAACTATTCCTTGCTCTACTAATTTGCTTATGGTATCATCCTTTATGTCTAAATCATGTACCCATTTTAACCTTATCTTGGTATGAGATGTTGGTCTATGTGTAGTTTTTGCCATACTATTTTCCAGTTTTCCCAGCAGTTTTTGTGAAATAGTGAGTTCTTATTCCAAAAGCTAGAACCATTTTAGATCATTACAGGCTTTTACTACTGTGTCTTATATACCAAACCTATTCCACTGATCTACGACTCTATTTCCTAGCCAGTACCAAAGAGTTTTGATAACTGCTGCTTTATAATATAGTTTTAGATGTGGTGCGTCATTGCCTATGTTTCCAATATTTTCAGTAGTTTTTATTTTAAATAAATGAAATTGTAACCATTTTACCTGTATAACATTTCTTCAGAATTCCTGGTGCATAGCAGGTACTAAATGAACTTTTGTTGATTGATTTTTATGCTTTCCCCCCCTAATTCATTGATTTTCATTTTGTTTTAACAAGTAAGTAATTTCAATTTGTTCTAGTGAGTTAGTAATTACATTGACATAACTGTTTTGGAAAATTTTTCTGCATTGGGTCAGTCTTTTATTGTCTATTTAGAATATGGACCTTTCATTTTCTGTAATGTTATCTGATGCTCATTGTGTCTAGTTCCTCCTGATTCTATTCCTGAAGACAACATTTGTGATATGAGTCGTGTGGAATTTGCATAGCCTATGAACTTTTAGCCTTTTTCATTTATTGGTTGTAAGGCATATTTTCCAACCTATTTTTCACCATCCTCACCCTCCTCCCCATCATATTGTTGCACTGCAGTCACTATTAATCCACATGTTGATCTAATTTGACAGGTTTTACCAAGTTCAATAGTATCTAGAATTAGTTCTACCAAAATTTAATGTTTTTATTTTATGTAAATTTGGGTCACTAAGTCATCTAGTGACTTTGAGGGGGAAAAAATTAAACCTAGCTTTTCTTCAGTTATTTCTAAAGGACTTTGAGATCCCGAAGGAAAAGTGATTCTAAGAGAGCAGGGTAATGGTGTTCTGTTTGATGTTTTACAAATGATGACCTTAGTACATCCAAAATAATGGTGTCATCTGATCCAACAGATACAACTGTCAACCATCTGCAAAACTTTTAAATCTCCCATCTATAGCAGGGCTGGAGGTGGCAGGGTGGGAGTGGGGGGAGGGCATGGGTTGCTTTCAATTTATATATGGATATGAGAAAGGCCCAGGGAAGATGCAAACTGCGATGTGAACACATAAAATGATCTCTCTGAAGGAAAGGAGACGTGCCTTCTTTCCATGCATCAACCCTAGCTTTCTACCTACACTTTAGAGGGCTCTCATGGATAATATTTTCAGGTCTTTCTGATGCAGGAGCAATGAAAGAGAAAGTTTTTCTTTCTTCTCAGTACCCCTCCCATAGAGGGCTTTTAACATTTCGTGGTACATTTATGTTTTGGTAGTTTGTGTTCTCAGACTGAGCTCTAAGAGGAAGACCCTCCTCTATGTGGATTCTGAAACTCTGCCTTATGATGTGACTTCTAAGTTTGTGAGTGACCCTTCTTTTATCTCCAGGCAAATGAAAACACATCACTTGCTTTCTCTTTTTCCCCTTATTGTGTATTACTTGTTTTTTTCACTTGATGTGCATATCTGTGTGAGCATATATGTACCCATACATGCTTATGTACATACATATGTTATAGCAAACTCCACAATGCAATATTGGTGCCAGTTCTCTCTGAGTTGCCTAAGATTTTGTCGCTTAGGTTGCAGGAACATATAAAGTCTAAGGCTGCTGTAGGGGAGAGAGCACATAAAACTTTCATGATGTATAAAAAATACAAAATGTTACATTAATATTTAATAAAATTTGTAGTAATCAATGAGCAAAATCAATGTTTTTAATTAAGTTATTCATTTGTAATAGTAGCTGTTCCTTGTAGTATTTTGGAATAGAATTAAACACTTTGACTTTAAAATAAATAAACTAGGTTGTCTCCTTCCTCCTACTCATTATATGAGTAATAATTAGATTAATTGGATGTCTTTTCTTCCATAAGCAAACAGGATTTTTTCAGGAATAACATCTTTTATTTCGAAGTGTTATATGACAGAAAGCATGAGTTTTGTCCAAGGCGATTAGTAAGATAAATTGCCCTTCATACTGCTTATAACAGACCCATCCCTAATCCCAGAATTTAGTCCATATTCTTGCCAACTATAATGGAATGTGAACTGAGGGAGCTGTAATATGAAGACATGTCCAATGTGGACATGCTTTATGGAGATTTAGAGAAAGAGTCTACTGAAAAAATCATATGTTTACCTAGTTTTAGCCCTTCCCATTTCCTCTCCTTCAAACATACCAATACACAAACTCATTTCTCCAGAATTTCCCCAAGAGATGGAATCCCCTCTAGGTTGGAAAAATCTCCTTGACCTATTGGGCCTTATATAAGTCTCCTTTCTGCACTCTAGCTTTTGCCTGAGGGAATGATGGGAATGTCTTAGTGGAAGCTGAATCTGCATGAATAATGTGATTCATAGGTTTTTCCTTAATTTTATTCAGGCACAGGTATTTTAAAATAATTGCTCATTGGTCCACACATATAAAAGACTCTAATTTCTTTAACTCCATGTAAGTATTTTACCCAGGTTGGAGAGGAAAATTTACAGTTAAATTATTTATAGAAAATTTTATCAAATTGTTGAGAAGGAAGGGACATTAATTAGCCTTATGTATATAACTGTAGTATATAACACTGTCCAATGAGGTGCTGGCTATGAGCTGATAATTATAGGCTGGTCTATCAAAATACTGTTGCCACCTTCGAACTAAACTGTACATATCATTTCAGCTATTCTTTTAAGGTAAATAAGATAGTTTTCTGTCAACCATATTTATCTTAAGAAACAAAAAGTTTGCCATTACAACAGAAGGGAAAAAATATTGACTTAATTATTTACTCATCCTAGTTTTCTTTATATAAGAGGCTCATCAAACCCATCTGGTTCAACTCAGACAAAAATCTAATGACTTCAGAATTGCTTATTGTGCTAGTTGCAAGCTGATAACATAAAGGGTCAATCTCTTTATGTCAGCCACATGTCTTCTACCCCTAATAAACCCTTAAGCCTAATGTGGGTCTATGTGGGTTTCCCAATACACACAATTGACATGAAGAAAAAGAAAGTAAGCATGGCTATTGTTCCCTTGGGAAAATGGAGCTAATTTTGGTTTATTTTAAGACTCCCAAATTAAATATAAATGCTACAAAAGATCCCAGAAATGTAATTCTCTAGCTTAAAAATACCTTGCTTATTAAAAATGTTCAAGACGTAATACATATGACTCAAGATCTTTTTTGGTTGTGGGGGGGGGTGGGAAGTTGGTTAAGATGTGTGAGGGAATGCTGCTAGTTTATTATATTATGTTCTGATTATGTTGTTTATTGAAATGTGTCAATGTTGCCAATATTTCACTGATGGTTCTTCATTTCTCCATTGTAGAATTCAGTTTATTTTTTAATAATATTCTATCTAAAATTTTAAATTTCTACTTAAAGCAAATTCAATTAAAGTCCCCAAGCCCAAACATTTATTTATTTTAAAAATAAAAAAAATTAAAAATCATTCCCTATACCTAAGCTATTTCTGCTCAGTTCCAAAAGAATCAAAAACTACATTTGTTTAGTTTGAGTTCATCTATCACTTTGTACATTTTTATGGATTTTTTATGTGTAATTACATTTTCAGAGAGAATTGTTATATAGTCTGCTCCATTTTTGCACACTTATTATCTTTCAGCCTTAAAATTATAAAAATTGATACACCATCTTTGGTTCCTCTCTTCTCAGGAAAATGATAGATAACCATTCATCATTCAGTTTGACAAGCTAAACCTTCTCTGTTTACTGTCTTCACTTTTATTTTCCTAGTTGTTTCCCAGCTTTCACTTTTCTTTCTTGTTCCTACCTTCAATGGGGGTGACTGATGTCTAAAACTAGGAAAGAAGATCACTCATATTCCCCTTCCCATAATCTGCATTTCCTATCTATAAAGCTGTTAATATCTGCCCTTTCAGCAGATTTCTTCCCAATTGAATCCTCCTTTATCAGAGAACTATTCTAGGTAGGTTAGCTCCCTACCTCTTCTGCCTTTCCCTACTGCCTCTCTGCCAATTTACTGTTTGCAAGCTGACTGCTTTATCAGACTTACAAAGCTGCATTTTCTACTTAACAATACAAAAGCCTCGCTCAATACATCTAGGGCAGCCTTAATGGGGCATTTATATTCCACTCAAACTTGAACACAGCAAGAAACACCTACCCATAGTTATCATAAATACTGATGGCAGTCCTGGCGATCTAACACCCTAGCATATACTATTATATTTACCTGGACAGTCCAAAGAGCTATCATTAAAACGCAATCTTGCTTCACGGATGTCTGCTTGTAGTAGGTAAGATTTAGATTCATTTTTTATCATACCCTTCCCATGGCTTAGAGTGGGGCTCATTTTAATCTTTGAGAATGGGTGAAGTATTGTATAGGAAAACTACCTGCACATCAATCTTTTAAAAGTGCACCAAGTGTCAATTTCCACCTGAGACTCTACTTGAGAAATGTCATGCTTTAAATGGGGAAGAAGTGTGAGACAAAGAGCAGTAGGGCTATATGCTGAGTGAAAGTTCCCAGGATTACCAACCCTAGGTAAAGGAAGAATGAGTTTGCTCAGTTTCTCAAAACCATTTGCTCAACAGAAAGGGATTCCTAGTTTAGATAAAGGAAATTCTAGCCACTTGTTAGAAATAGGAAGTAGCAGATATATTTTCTTTCTCTCAAACACCTTTTGGCATTATATGTGGCATTCTCACACCTAGTGAGGTATGATGTATATATGAAAATAACTCCCTTTATCAGTGACTCAAGTCAGTCAGTCATTTTTCACTCATGTCTGACTTTTCATGACCCTTCCTGAAGGCTTTCTTGGCAAAGGTACTGGAATGATTTACCATTTCCTTCTCCAGCTCATTTTACAGATGAGGAAACTGAGGCAAACAGGGTTAAGTGACTTGCTCAGGGTCATACAGCTAATAAGTGTCTGAGATCACATTTAAACTCCAATCTTTCGGATTCCAGGCCCAGCTCTCTAACCACTGAACCACCTAGCTGCCCCATGAGTCAGCAAGCATTTCTAAAGGGCCTACCATGTGCTGGGCCCAGTGCTTTGTAATTCCAATTCCTCTGTTATTAGAAAAAGGAATTCTAGGGGGTTATTTGAGGCACACAGAGTTTAAGTGACTTGTTCTGCTACAATTAATTTAGCTCTTGGTACCTACAAGGCACAGTACTAAACTAGCAAGTATTGGAAGTAGGATTTGAACATGGGGCTTTTTGACTCTCCAACAAGTATTCTCTCCCCCAGGCCATTTAAAAAATACATATGGACCTATAAATGGAGGGTGAAAGAGGAGCTAATGGGAGGTTTAAAACCTGGTCAGTTGAGAAGTCCAGGGTTTCTGAAGTCTGTTACCCTTAGATCTCTCTTTCTCTATTCTTTACCTACTCCAAAGCACCAGTTGTTATCTTCTTCCTTATTTAGGAAACTGGTGCCCTTGTTTTTTTCCTCCCCTCTCCCCATATCCAAGCCCTCTCCCTCTCTTTTAAAGCCTTATTTGCAGGGAGGAGTTTTACATCAGACATTTACATCAGACATATATGATTGTTTCAATGTGTTACCTCCCTCTGGGTTATTTACCTTTTAAGCCTTAGCTAAAGTTATGAAATGATAATACATTTGGAGAATCCAATAACACCTAGGAAAGGTATTTGGTAGAATATAAATTATAAATCAGACAGATCCATAGGGAGCCAGACCCAGAGTCAGGAGGACCTAAATTAAAATCTGACCTCAGTCACTTACAAGCTATGTGACCATGGACAAGCGATTTACCCTATGTCTGCCTCAGTTGACTCATCTGAAAATGGCAATAATAATAGCACTTATGTCCCAGGGTTGTTGTAAAGATAAAATGAATTAATATTTTATTTATTTTATCAATATTTTATTATATTAATATAGTGCACATAATAAATGTGTTAACATATTAAAATAATATATAATACATTTATGTTGGGTTTTGTTCATTTTAATAATATTTATACTAATATTAATATTAACATCTTTTGTAAACTTTAAAGCACTATGTAAATATTAACTACTATTATCTTTATTGTTAAGATTTGTTCATTCTAAATGCTATTTTTCTATAATTTTCCATCTGCCAGGGCTGGCTGACTTAGGATATAATCCATTTAACCTCTTAGGTAAGGTTGCCTGTGGAGGTGGAATGTGACTGAGCCTTGGTAACTGAGGTAGAGAGTCAGCTCAATGGTCGGGGTAGAGCAGTTTTATCATCACCCCGACTCTCAAAGCCCTAGGAGTAGGACTAGAAGTGCGAGTTCAAGGTCCTTCTATCTGAACCTTCACAAAATCCTAGTTAGAAAGAGGCTTAAAACATATCTATTTCAACTGCTTAATTTTACAGGTGAAGAAATAAAGGGGCCACAATGGCCCAGAAACTTGCCCGAGTTCTCACAGGTACTAATGTCAGAGCCAGGGTTCAAAATCAGGGCCTCTGACTTCAGCTCCATTACTCTTTTGAACACAATTCCTTGCAGTGATAAAGGAGAAATAGTCAATTAGACCATTAGGAATCAGGCTACATTTATTCTCAGCAGTTGGTGTGAAATTCATTCATTTATTCATTTAACAAAAACATATTAGGCATTTATTCTGCACAAGCCATTCAATTAGGTCCTACAGTCAGTCAATAAACATTTATTAAGTGCCTACTATATTCCAGGGCAGGGGTGGAGAATATGTAACCACCTGTGGTCCTCTAGGCCTATGGGTACGGCCTTTTGACTGAGTCCAACTTTTACAGAACAAATTCTTTTACTAAGGGTATTTGTTCTGTGAAGTTTGGATTCAATCAAAGGGCCACACTTGAGGACCTAGAGAATCACATATGGCCTCAAGGTAACATGTTCCCTACCCCTGTGGCAAGCACTATGCTAAGAATCTGGGATAAAAATGTGGCAAAAGATAACCCCTGCCCTCTGGGAGCTCACAATAGCTAATAAGCAATAAACCATTAAAAGAAGGGGAGCACCAAAATTAAGAGGAGTTGGGAGAGACTTCCTGTAGAGAAGGGATTTTAGCTGAGATGTAAAGGAAGCCAGTGGGCAGAGATGAAGAGAGAGAGCCTTCCAGGAAGTGGAGACAACCAGAGAAAATCCTAAAAGCTGAGAACTTGAGGGGGTCACCTCAATTGTGAGCCTAAGGAACTGGAAGAATGGTGTTGCCTTTGATGCTAATAGGGAAGTTAGAAAGGAGAGTAGGCTTAGGAAGAAAGATAAGGAGTTCAGTTTTGTACATGTTGAGTTTTAGAAGGCTGCTAGACATCGGATCCAAGATACCTGAAAAGCAGTTGGAGATGTGAAATGGCAGGTCAGAAAAGAGATTAGGACAGGATAGGGAGATTTGAGAATCCTTAGAATAGACGCGGTAATTCAATTCAAGGGAAGTGATGAGATAACCAAATGAAGTTGTATAGAGGGTGAAGAGAAGTGGGCCCAGCCTAGAATCCTGTGGTATATCTGTGATTAAAGGATGTGACCAAGATAAGGAGATTGAGAAGTGTGACAAGTAGGAGGTCCAAAGCAGATACAAAAATATGTAAGAAAATCCTTGTCTTCCAAGAGGTTATAATTTGTTCCTTATTCTATTAGTATTTTTGGTACTTCTAGTTAGTGGTAGAACCCTTGTGGTCCAAGTATTGCTCTTATTAAGCCTAAAGGAAGCCAGTGTGTCACTATATTAATCATTCCATGAACAAAGCACAATATCTGAGTTGCCAACTGAGTGGCATTCTATTTAGGCCATCAAGGTTGCCTCTTAGTTTCTTATTAGTGCTAATATGGGAGAATCTTCCTAGAAGGTGACAGTATCCTACTGGCCACCGTATAGCAGTCAGCTTTAAAATGCCTCACTGCCAAACCTGTCTTTGAGTATCCCCTCTGACCAAGTCTGAAGATGTTAAAACATGAAATCTACATATAACTCATGAGCCCCAAACCATCAGGGCTTTCATTTTCCAGTTAAAAGCCTCTTCCATTTAAAAATTGATTGATTTAGCTATGATCATATAGTTTATTATGTAGATCAAGTTCTAATGTGGAAGCATGTACCGCTGACCTTCTCCTAAACCTCTTCCTGGTTGCCCTCCTAGATCTTCAGGTGTGAGGGGGAGGTGGGCTGGGCTTCCTGACCACATAGAACTTATGGAAATGAATAAAAAAAGAGAATATCTATATCACTTCTCAAGATCACAGACTAGAAACAAAGTAAAACAGTAAAGACAGCAAGGGAAACCAGTCTTCTTCAGCTCACCAGTCTGACAAAATTCACAGTACTTGGCAATCTTGATATTTCTGGCTTTTCTCTCCCTGGTCCTGTTTCTGCTCCCAATTCTTGATCTCTTCTCCCCATCTGGACTCCAGCCATCTTGTTTTTCAGATTCTGTAGCTTCAGGGCATCTTTGGTTATAGTCTCTATACTTCCTATTGTGGTTATGGTCCCTGTCCATTTACCCCCATGTCTCCTACGATATCCATGAAGTATATTGGCTAGGGCAGCAAAAAAAAAAAAAAAAAGAATAGCCAGTCCTATATTCCCCCAGCATATAGAATTCCACCTCTATGATATGGATATATATAGATATAGACATATGCATATATGTATATCTCTATATCTTTCTATCTATTTGTCTGTCTATCTGTCTGTTATCTCCACATTCTCATTGTCGATCAGAACAATATTATTTCTGATATTGCATGGGGAAACTTTGGTTCCCTCAGAAATGAAACTGTGGGCCTTTTGATCCCCACTGGCATGACAAGGTGGAAGTCAGGGTACAAGACAATACCAGAGCCCCAGCCATACCTGGAGGGCAATTATCCCTCTGGTTCAACCCAAGGTTGTTTCTAGATTCTGTTCTTTCCTTTTCTGAAACACAGGGCCTACTTACTAGCTCTGTGGCCTTGGCCCAATTGTCACCTCATTATTCTTATCTATTAAATCTGCAAAAAAACCTAATATTTGTATTACCTATCTCTAAAGGTTGTTGTGAGCATTAAATGAGTTCATAAAGGGGAAACAGTTTATAAACCCCATTAGTAGTCAGCAGGGGAGGAGCATTATTTGCATGAGGACTTAATTCCTTCAGGAGACCACCAGCATTGGTGTTTGGCAGCAAATAGGGCCCCAGACTGAACACTTTGAATAACGGCATGGGCTGGCCCAGAAGAGACTGTAGCAGCCTTATGCTGATGACAGCATCAAGCCCCCACCATTTTGTTGTGTTGTTGTTGCAACACACAAATGTTTCCTTTGGTTTGAATGAGTCTATATTGTGCAGTTTAGCATTCAATCTAATCTCTACCACACCAATAGGTCCCTGCTGAGCCCAGAGATTCGGGGCCTCCTTCCCTTTCTGAGAAAGGTTATAAATAAAAATCTGATATGGAAAATAACAGAGCTGGGCAAGACTGCCACCCAGCCCTATTCCCTAAGAGCTGCATGCATGAAGGGCTCTGTTTAATACAGTTAGTAGCTACATCCTCCAGTGGTGGAGTCTTGGCCTTAGGCTTAGCAGCCTAGGCTGTGTCAGATTAACTGAGACCCCCCTCCTCATTCTCCAACAGCGTGTGTGTGTGTGTGTGTGTGTGTGTGTGTGTGTGTGTGTGTGTGTGTGTGTGTGTCTCCCACTTCTGGGAAGAAAGGAAATAGAAAAAGAGGGTTTTGGGCCCTTTTTTTGGTTTTGCTTTAAACTGCAATTGCAAAACTGTTTATGACAGAAAACATGTGTTTTCTTTTTCTACAAATACACAAACATGGACAGCTCTACTTATTACAGATTTCCCCCCAAAATCCTCATTTGTCTGTCATGATCTGAACACTGGATCAGGATAACTGGAAACAGGGAGTTGTGACCATTCCATAACCACCTGCTTGATCCATCCTGCCCCTTTGAGCCCACTTCCCATAACCCTCTGTAGATTCACTGTTGTACAGGACTTTCTTTTTAACCTTCACAACTCCCTGGATTAGCTCCATTTCCTCTTTTGTTTTTGCAAGGGTGCACCAGGGACCATTAATTACTTGGGCTGTTTATATCAAGGAGAATAACAAGGCTGATTGTACCCACAGGTAGTTGTCCTTTAGGTAATCAAATGAAAACAGTTAATTCTGTGCCTGCACAGCAATGTACTTCCTCATAATGGAAAGTAAACACCGTGTCACTTTCCATAACACAGCTGAATATATAAAGAAAAGACCTAGTGAATGCAGCACCTCACATCTGACAAGGACAGTGAAAATTGGTGTTAGCTGTTGCTGTTCCCCTCCATGCCCCCACCCTCCGAAATCACTCTCTTTGGGGATATTCTGGGTCAATTGCCTCAAAGAAGCAGCGCCACACTCTGGCTTACATTTAAAAGTGCAACCTAGTTAAAACCCCAGAATGGAAAACTGCTTTGGAAGCTATTTGGCAGATAGAGTAAACAAGGTGGAAGGTTTTTTGGAGCTTAACTTTTGGAGGAAAAGAATCATTTTTAATAATAAAGGTGGTGATGTCAGATTGAGATTTGGAAGAAAACCTCTCCACAAATTCCTCTTTCAGGCAGAACTGTTTTGCTAACCATTCAGAGCAGAAAGGCATTGATCCTATTTTGAAAGAGCTTTAGGAAAGGAGAGTCATAGATAGAATTGTAGGATTATAAATTTAGAGCTTGAAAGTCCACTGAATTATGGGTCCTGACCTATATCTGGGCCTGGACCCAGATGGCTCCAGAGGAGAAAGTGAGGTTGGCATGTGACTTTGCACAGTACTTCCTCAATTACATCCAATTCATTTGCAAGTCATGACATCAACTTCCTGATGTCATGTTTCTCTTCCAGAATGAAAGACAAACCAAAAAAAAAAAAAAAAACATGATAACTCATTAACACATTCAACATAGGAACCTATCTTTATGTCTAACTCAAATCTGCTAGTATAAGCTGACTTCCTTTACTTCCCCATCTACAATCCTCTCTCAAATTCTCACTAAAGATAGAGAACAAGGAGTCATTTCTTAGGAATGTTACAGTAGGAATTTGCATATGGTTGGGCTAAAAACCACTCGGTCCCTCCCAATTCTCAGATTTGGGGGTTCTGTGAGTGATATTTTTTGGCCCCATTTTATGACTTTCACAGGAATAAATGATTCTGGATGTCTTTCACTTTGTTTTTTCCCTCCTATGTATTGAATAGATAATAAAGCTTAGAAGAAAGAAATGTATATGGAAGTATAACTCAATTCAGTTTAACAAACATTTAAACATTGGGTGAAGCTCTGAAAAGGTGTAAAACTTAAGAAAGACTCCTATACTCAGGAAGGTTTTTTAGGGAGATAATGAATAAATGAATGAATGAATGAATGAATGAATGAATGAATGAATGAAAAAGCATTTATTCAGCACTTGCTGTTTGTCAAGCATTGTGCTAATCTGGTGACACAAATAGAAAAAAAAATACAATCCCCTGTCTCAAGGAGTTTATACTTTAAATGGAGGAGAAAAAAAAAACATAAAAGTTCAGCTTCAGGGCAAATGGAAAGGCCGAGGCTCTATGGTCTGGCCACTATGGAGTCTAGAGGGCTTAGAAAGACAGAGCTGATTCTAAGGCCTGGGCAGGGGTGGGGAATCTGTGGCCCTGAGGCCACATATGGCCCTCTAGGTACTCAAGTACTGCCTTTTGAAGTCAAAAGGCCACAAGTGGCCCCAGGGTCACAGGTTCCCCACCCCTGCATAGAGAAACCTGGGAGAAAGTTGTAGAGCTGATGGTCAGGATTACTCACTGGAAGGAACAGAGTCAGTTATTCCCATCTCACTTAAGCCATGTGAACAGGGGATAGTACACATACATAAATAGTTACAGTACAAAATAATATTTAACAAGAGCATAAGAGAGGTGGAAACCAAGCACTGTGTGAAGTCCTGGGGCAAAGTCATTACAGGGAGAAAGATCAGGACATCAAGACCACTTTCTGGAGGAGGTGACATTTTAGCTGAATATCCATGACCCAGTAAGGACTCAAAAGAGGGAGAGGGAGTTGTGGTAGCATTTCAATGCATGAACAAAGGCATAGACACTTACAGGATCTTCATCAGAATACAGGATAATGAGTAATGGTCTGGTTTGCTTATAGCATAGAATAATTAGAATAGATTTTTTTTTTAGGGAGACTATACAGACCTGTGATTGTTATGATTGCTGGAGCTTAAAAGAAGGAAACTTCTTCTATTTAATGCAAATTAGGCAACTTATCTGTACCTCCTTTATAGAGTTGCCTTGAAACATTGAGAGGTTAAATAACTTATTCATGGTCATACAGCTGGTTATGACACAGACATGACACAGCCCTCTATTCACTAGGCTACACTGCCTCCATAGAGGGAGGGGAAGAGTGAAAGTCTGGAACAGTGGGGTGGAAAGGTGTTACTTGTGGAGAACCTCGAATGTTAGGTTAAGGAATTCAAATTTTACTCACAACAAGCAAAGAGCTTTTGAACAGAGGGGTGATATGACCAGATCTAGACATAAGAAAGTACAGACTAGGAAGAAGTTCTGTATACATTGGAAGAAAGAGTTGAGATAAAAAGGTCAATATGGGTTGTAAAGAAGGTCAGTAGTGGCAGTGGAAATAGAGATGAGGGGATGGATTTAAGAATTATCATGAAAACAGTGAAAAGTTGGTGTTGTTCTGTTGTTTTGGTCATGTCGTCTCTTTGGGACCCCATTTGGGGTTTTCTTGGCAAAGATATTGGAGTTGTTTGCCATTTCTCCTTCTCCATCCTATTTTACAGATAAGGAAACTGAGGTAAACAAGATTAAGTGACTTGCCCAAGGTCACAGCTAGTGTCTAGGATTAGATTTGAACTCAGGAAGATGAGTCTTCCTGACACCAGGCCCAGCACTCTATCCACTGTGCAGTCTAACTATTCTTGAATTGAAAGTAGTTTATTTAAGATGAGTTGTAAGGGAAAGGAAAGGTCAGATAACTGTTAGTCCAAATGATGATTCTACTAACCAGTAAAGAAGTAAAAAATGGAAGCAGGTTTTTTTTTTGTTTATTTTTTGAGGGGGTTATTAATAAGCTCGGTTTTACATATCTTGAATTGAAATTTTTTTATGAATTGTGATGGAAAGCTATTGTGTTATAAGAAATCACGAACAGAAAAACCTGGAAACTCTCACGTGAACTGCTTCACAATGAAGTAAGCAGAACCAGGAAAACATTGTATACAATAACAGCAATGTTGTATGATGAGTAACTGTGAATGACTTACTATTCTTAACAATACAATCTTCAAGACAATTCCCAAGGATTCATGATAAAAAAAATATACTATCCATCACCAGAGAAAGAACTGATGGAGTCTGAATGCAGATAGAAGCATACTATTTTTCACTTTCTTTTTGTTCCTTGGAGTTTTCTTCTACAAAATAACTGGTATTGCATTGTTTTACATAATTGCACATATGTAACCACATAAGATTACTCACCATCTGGTGATGGGAAACTGGGGAGAATAGAATTTAGAGCTGAAAACTTAAAAAAAAATCTGAAAGAAGAACCTGGAAAAATTTATATGAACTGATGCAAAGTAAAGTAAGCAGAACCAACAGAACATTGTACACAGTAATAGCAATATTGTACAATGATCAACTGTGAATGACTTAGCTATTCTCAGTAATACAATGATGCAAGACAATTCTGAAAGATCTATTATGAAAAATGTTATCCACCTCCTGAGAAAAAAATGACAGAATCTGAATGCAGATCAAAGCATATTTTTAACTCTATTTTTCTTGGCTGGGCTTTTTTGGTCTGTGTTTTCTTTCATACTATGGCTAATATGAAAATATGTATGGCATGACTGCATATGTATAGTCTATATCAAATTGCTTACCTTCTGAGGGAGGGGGCAAGGGAGAGAGGAAGAGAGAGAATTTGGAGCTCAAATTTTTAAAAAGTAAATGTAAAAAATTGTTTTATGTGTAAACTAGAAAAAATAAAATACTTTTAAAAGAAAGGAATATAGATGGAACATCTAGGAGGAGATGCCCTGTAGATCAGTGGAGATACATATATATTATTCAGGAGAGAAGTCAGGACTAGAGCTAAAAAGGAAGCTAATTAGATGGTGTAATAGAGAGCACACTGGGCCTAGAGTAAGTAAGACCTGAGTTCAAATGTGATCTCAGACACTTACTAGCAATGAGAAACTGGGCAAGTCACTGTTTGTGATTATTTATCTCAGTTTCCTCATCTATAAAAAAGGTCTGATAATAATAGTACCTACCTCCCAGGGTTATTGTAAAGTGCTTACCACATTATCTGGCATAAAATAAACTCTATATAAATGTTAGCTATTATGATAATTGCGTAGACTTAGGAATACTCTGCATGTAAGTAATAATTGAATCCATGAAAGTGAATGAGTTGTTAAAGTAAAGAGAAAATGAATGCCAGGTATTTGGATCCAAATCCTCCAGGGCATTTTGCCCTGATCTTGGGCCTGGAAGAAAATCTGATTTTGACTGCCAGGCTTACTCCACCCTACCTTTGGACTTATGGTTTCCTGCAGCTTTTCCTCCATATAAGAGCAGGAAGAGCAAGGAAGGGAGACAGGGAATCAAAGAATGTAATCTTGAGTGGGAAGAGATAAATTTATCAGCACAGGACTCCAGAGGCTGTGGTGGTGTAATATAATCATGTAAGAGATACAGGACAGATGCTGCATTCCAGAAACTAGTCAGGCTTCCTGAGAAGAAAGCAAGAGTTCCTTCATTCCCTTTTCACTCTTTTCTTTTCCTTCCTCTATTTGGGAAAGAATGAACCTGAAGCCTTTCTCTGGGCAAGGAAGGCTTATCTCTCTCTCTCTGGTTCTTAACATTTTGTTTATCTTTCTTTGTTTAAATATTTATTTTGCCTCAAACTATCAGTTGTGCTAAATACCATTTTAATGGGTGTTATTGGAAGAGGAACTATTAAGGAATCCTACCCAAAAAAGAAAGTGTCACTTCTGCTTAAAGCCTTCTTGATTTCTCCAGACAGAAGTGGCCCTTCGACCCTTCTCAACTGTCATTGCATTTCCCATATAGGTCACTTAGGCATTTACTATCCAAATATGTGACATTCATTTTCTCTCTTTGCACTCCCTACTTTAACAAATTCATTCACTTCCATGGATTCAATTATCACTTATATGCAGAGCATTCCCAAATTTATTCTGTTATATTTGTGTAGATTTCTTACATCATCTACAATATTTTAAACTTTTTAAGGACAGAGACTGTCTATCTTTATAGTCCCCTCAGCACATTCCAGTGCTGTGTACAAGTCTTATAGTTCAGTCCTTTCATTTACATTGTTACAGATTAGGAAACTGAAGACCAGTTACTTTAAGTGACTTTCCCAATGTCAAAGAAATAGTAAGTCACAGACATAGGATTTGACCCTAGCCCTTTGACTTCAAATTCATTGTTTTCTGCTATGGTTGCCTCTCGTGTAAATATTGATTATATTGACTAAAAATTCATTGACTGGTTCTCTTTCACAAATGGAAGCATATAGGCTCCTTTTCCTGGCAAAATTCTAGGATGTATTCTTTGTAGCAAGGCCTAGACCAGAGGAATCACGTAAGCCCTTCTCCACTCTACCCATGAGATTCCCTGGGAAAAGTGAACTCTTTGACAAGAAGTGAGCTAATCTTGTCCTTAGTGTTGGTTACCTAATTAATAGGGCCTCTGGTTCTATTGTTGATGAAGTTCAAAGCTACTGAGTTGCAATAATAATAAAAAACAATGAGGTGAAACACTTCCATGTTGTTCACCTGGAGCTACCCACAGGCCTAAGCTTTTCTATTAAGGCAAGGGACACTGTTCAGAAGAGATAAAGGAGGAAGTAGAATAAGCACAACCTCCATTTAGACAGGGATACAAAGGGAAGAAAGAAACCACTTTTGAGAGAGAGAGCAGTCAAGGCAATCTAAGAGCAGAGGGAGACCCACCTACCAGAAGAAAAGACACAGGGAGATGGAAGAGTTACTTGACCAACCAGAGAGCTTCTTAGATGAAGCAAAGAGTGCTTGGATCAAGTCTGGATGACCTCAGTTTCCTTGAGAGACGTCTGAGCCTCCATCTGGCTTGTCCCTAAGGAAACCTAGAGGAGTTGTGTTCCTTCCCTTTTCTGGTACTCTGAACCTTGTAGACTTATAGTTTCCTCAAAAAGGTAGGATCATATAGGGAAAGGGAGTTGTCTTGACCATTTATAGGCTTGGACATAAATCCTTTGTGTTTGTTGTTGGGTGAAATAAAACCTATCTTTGATAACTTATCAATCTGAGTGTTTGTAGAGGAGCTAATGGGCCCTTTTCCTTATTTGAGGAGAGGGGTATAACCTAGACAGAAGTAACATTTTTATACCCCCAGTGGAAACTCCAGGGAGTAGTAGCACATGCCAGAGAATTTACTTTTTTAAAAAATCACTAAGTGAGCCTTACTTCTGTGAGCATACAGCTATGATTCTGAGACAGGGATTAAAAACTTTAAAGGGTATGATTAATGAACACCTAAAAAGGGAAATAGTGATCATGAAAAGCCAGAATGATTTTTATTTTCTTTATTTTCCCTTATTTCTCTAATCTTCTCCAGGGGTATGTTTTACATATGGTTTTACCTATATGCAAAGCAAAATTTTCTTTTATATAATGAGGTGGAGAGATACATATTGGGGATAATACAGGTTGTATTTAAACTGACTAAATGGCTAAACACAGAGTAGTCATTAATGATTTGTTATGATCCTGGAAAAAAAGTTCCCTGTGGAGTGCCTGGACATCTTTTATTGACCTTGCATTATCTAATATTTCCATTGATGATTTAAATGAAAATATAAATGCCATATTTATTGAATTTGTAGGTGGCAAAAAGCTGGAGGGTCAGTTGAGGTATTCAAGTGACAGAGTTAAGATCCCAAAAGATCTAGATAGGTTAGAATGTTGGGCTGAATAAATGGGAAGAAAAAAAAGATGGGATTTAATCAGAATAAATATAAGATAATTTACTTAGATTCACAGATACAAGATGGAAGAGAGATGGTATGATTCTTAATTCTAGATCCTAATTCATTTCTGCCCCAATGTTAACTTAATGATAAGGAACATGCCATTTGAAGGATAGTGTTTCTAGCAATGTAGTAGCAAAATAACTGGAACTCAAATTAATACCAGTCCTAACTCTCATTATGTATCAAAAATGCAGGAGGAATTGGCAGTCTCCATTTGACTTTAGTGTAGTAAGTTGGAAATGCACAGAGTTTGAGTTCAAAGTATCCACATTTGATCACAGTTCTGCAACTAACCACTTATGGTGATTTTGGGCAAGTCACAACCTAGATGGGCCTCGGTTTCCTCATCTGTACAATGATGGGGTTGGACTGGATGCCATGCAAAGCCCCTTCCAATGCTCAAAAGCTTCAGTGATCCTATGGGGAGTTCCACAATGCTCTTTCTTTTCCTGGATTTCTCATATCACATAAACTTCATACTTTCATTTTTCTTTAGTATTGATGATTGAATCATATCACATTTACACTCCCTTGCACATGGCCTCCATTGACCTGCACTATGAGGCAGCAAACAGGGTGAGTGAGATTGCAGATTTCAAAGACCTGAAACCATGGAAGCAGGAATTTTGTTGCAGGAAGGAAGGAATGCATCAAGATTGTCAGCTTTGTTAAAGTCCCTTAGTTAAACCTCAGACTATTTGAATTTGTTCTTCAAAAGTGGGATAGAAACATGGAACTTATTCATGATTTGGCTTTTCTTAAATTCTTTAGACCTATCTAGCTTCCTCAAGCACTTTTGTGTCTATAACACATAAGAACAGTGGGTTTTTGTCACAGAATTTTGGGCCAATACAGAGAAATGTTAAGCAGTTTCAAGTCCTTATCCTAGTTTTGAGAACATGTCCATTCAGTTCAACTTCATAAGAATTTAACAATGGGTAGAGGGGAAAGCAAAGCACTTCAAAAGTGTTTTCTCCATTGAAGAGATATTCCTAATAATTTGCTCAAGGATTTAGAAAATAAAGATTATATTTACTGACAGGTAGGACCCCAAAGTTTTTTTTATTTCCTCCATAGTTTTTACTAGTGACTTTGACTCAACCTATAATTCAATCACTCAGTCAATCGCTATTGATTAAATACCTACTATGTTCCAGGCACTGTGATAAGCCCTGGGGATGCAAAAAGAAAAAAAAAGAAAAAGATAGTTTCTAACTTCAAGGAATTTTCAATCTAATGGAGGTGGGGAAGAAATGAAAGCAAACATACAGAAGGCAAACTATATACAGGATAAATAAGAACTAATTAATGGAGGGAAGGCATTAGAATTAAGAGGGGTTAGGGAAGGCCTTCTAAAGAATGCGGGATTTTAGTTGGGATTTAAAGGAGATCAGGGAGGTCAGCACTCAAAAACCTGGAGACACTTCCATGTTTCCAGGCATGGGGGACAGCCTGAGAGAATGCTCAAAACTGAGAGGTGGGTTGGTGGAATAGTAAGGAGACAAGTGATGGTAGATTGAAGAGTATATATTGGGGAGCAAGGGAAGAAGACTGGAAAGGTAGGAGAGGGCAAGATTATGAAGGTCTTTGAAAGCCAAACAGAGCATTTTGTATTTGTTCTTGAAATAAAAAGGAAGCCATTAGATTTTGTTGAGTGGGACAGTGGGGGGGGGGGGGGGGCAGGGTAGGAGAGGGGAAAGAGTATGACAGGATTGGACCTAAGTTTTAGGAAAATAATTTTCATGGTTGAACAGAAAATGGATGGTAGTGGAGAGAGACTTGAGTCAGGCAGACTCACCTGCAGGCTATTGTAATAATAAAGGCAAGGGGTGATGAGGGCCTGTTACCAGAGTAGTGGCAGTCTCAGAGGGGAGAAGGGAGTATATTTGAGAGATGTTGCATAAGTGAAATATGCAGGCCTTAAGAACAGATTAGATGCGTGGGAGTGAGAGAGAGTGAAGAATCCAGGATTGAAATTCCTAGGTTGCAAGCCTGAGGAACTGGGAAAATGGTATTGCCCTCTATATTAATAGAAAAGATAGAAGGGGGGACAGTTTTAAGGAGAAAGGTAATGGGTTCTGTTTTGGACATATCGAGTTTAAGATATCTATTAAACATCCAGTCTAAGATGTCTGAAAGGCAATTGGAGGTGTGAGATTGGAGGCCAGCCCAGAAATTGGGGCAGGAAAAGTACGTTTGAGAATCATCATCATAGAGATGGTAATTTAATTCATGGGAGCTGATGAGATTATCAAGTGAAGTAGTATAGAGGGAGAAGAGAAGAAGACCCCATACAGAACCCTGAGAGACACTAATGGTTAGATCTGGAGGAAGATAAAGCAAAGGGGACAGAAAAGGAATGATCAAATAAATAGAAGGAAAACCAGAAGAGAGTGTTGTCCTGGAAAAAAATAGAGAAAAGAATCCACCAAGAATGAGAAAGCGATCAACAGTGTCCAAAGCTGTAAGCGGGGTCAAGGAGAATGAGGATTGAGAAAAATCTGTTGGATTTGCCAGCTAAGAGATCATTCTTAACTTTGGAGTGAGCAGTTTCAGTGAAATGATAAGGCCAAAAGCTAGATTTTAAAGGGTTAAGAAGAGAAAGAGAAGTGTAGAGGCACCCATTGTAAATGACCTTTCCAAGTAGTTTAGCTACAAAAGGCAGAAGAAATATAGGGCAATAGTGAGAGGAGATGGAAGGATCAAGTGAGGGTTTTTTTCAGGATGAGGGAAAGATGGGCATGTTTTTAGACAGTAGGAAATGAACCAGTAGAGAGGAAGAAATTGAATAGAAGTGAGAAAGTAGGGACATCAGAGGGAGCAATCTGTTAGAGGGGACATGATGGAATAAGATCATTTGAACAAGTAGAAGAATTATACTTGGTAAGGAGTAAGGCCACTTCATCATGTGAAACGGGTAAGGGAGGAGAGGATGGCAGAAAGCACTTGAGTGAGGAAGAGGAGAGAAAAGGGAGTTCACAATTGGATATAGTTCATTTTTATAAAATAAAGAATCCTGTAATGTTTGCATATAAAACTAAAGCTTCAGTCATTTGCTAGCCCTATTTAAGCCTCCTTAAGTCAAGTGCACTGTGATCTATGTATTGACAGTTCTCTATTTTCTCCCTTCCTTTTATAGGCTCTGGGTATTGGGGATAGCGGAAATAGTTTGTAGTTCCGTTAAGAATTCTTTTTCATGCTTTCTCTTTCCTGAAATTCAAGTTTCAAGTTCTCAGTGTCATCTAGATAACTCTGTGGATAAAACTGTCTCTTCCCGTTTTATTCCTTTTTAACCCAATAACATAGAAATCCCCAGGCAATTTTTCACATTACCATCCTAGTAACATGCAGGCATAGAAATGTGCCTATCCATTCCATTTCTTAAATGGAAGTGCTTGGTGGCATTTAGAAATCCATATCCTTTGTTAATTGTTCAATTCAAACAAATAGAAAGAGTTTTTAGGACAATGATAATATAATAATAGTTCACATGTACAAAAAACTTTAGTTTTTATATAGAGACAGGATGGAAGCAATGATATAGGGTAGTGGAAAGTGATTAATGGAGTCAGGGAGGCCTGGGTTCAAGACTTGCTTCTAAAAGTAGTTATATGATCATGGGCAGGTGATTTAACCCTTCTGAGACACTTCTCTGGAGCTATAAACTGAAGACAGATTTTAGTTTCCATCTAACAAGAATTCCCATACCAATGTTTATAAAGTGTCTGTAAAGCAATTTTTAAAAAATCTATTCATCGACAAGTTGTTTATTAAATTCCCCCTATGTGCCAGGCATTTTCAACTATTCAGGTAGGTAGGTAGCAGAAGCATTATTATTCCCATTTTCACAGATGAGGAAGCTACTTTAAAGGACTTGCTCCAGATCACACAATTAATAATTAAGTCCTCAGCACAAGTCTTCTGATCTCCAGTCCAATGCCTTTTCCACCTAATCAGGCAGCCTCTCAATGAATCAATGTGAAAACTGTGATTTGGTGTGTTTGGAACTGTTTGTTGAGAGCTTCATTTACTTAGCAATGTATATTGGAGTTAGGTGACAAGGGTTCCAATCCTGTCACTACCACTAGATAACTGTGTAATCTTCGGCAAGACCCTTAAACTCTCTGGGTTCTACTTACCTTATCTATAAAATGGGGGCAATTGGACTCCATCTCTTGGGTTCCTTGTAGGTCTAAAATATACATTGGGAAGTAGAATAGGATCATAGAACTGAAAGCCAAGAGGGAATTTAGAGAACAGAAATTCTGACCTATTATTTTTAGAGAGCATAAAACCAAATCCCAGAGAGGTTAAAAAGAGATTTGTTCAAGATCACACAGGAATCAGATAGGAGGGCCTGGATTCAAACCCAGGTCTTCTTAACTCCAAATCCAACACTCTTAGGACAAAACTCCTGAACTGAGAAAGAGAAGAGGGAGAGGAAAAAAGACAGTACCTTCCAGGCACGGGAGCTGCCTGTGGAAAACTAAGTGACTGGAAGAAATGTGATGCCCTCACCAAAACATGGAAGTTTTTAAAAGGCATGAATGTAAGGGGTTCGATTTTGAATTCAAGATACCTCACCTGTGGAGCAGTACTTGGCTTCCTCTCAGGGCTTGGCATCTGAGTGTCCAGTTCTAAGCTAAGTCCTGTCATTGAGAGCCCTATTATTTGGGCATTTGTTTGTTATGGAGGGATGAAGCGCTGTTGTTTTTTGTTTTGTCTTGTTTTCAGATAGTCGGGAAAATATGGTAAAATACAGACAATAGGCTCCTGGGTGAGGAGTTCCCAAATTCAGACCCTGACAGAAAGCTGGTCTTTACCACTCACCCTTACTGATCAAGTGATGGTGGCTCAACTCTTGGTCCTTGGCTATAGATCACATAAGAATCCATATTCTGCTACTGGATGAATTGTAGAGAAAAGGAAATCACCTGAATTGGAGTGAAAAAGTTCTAGGGCCAAATCCCATCTCAGACAATTACTACTTTAATAACACTACTTACTATTACCCTTGGCAAGTGACTTAACCTGGGGGAGTTCAACATGTCGGCCTTCAGGGTCCCTTCCAGCTGTCTCTGTGCTCCTATGAATGAACTGCCCTTCCTCTCAAAGATGCCACCACATAAATGCCAAGTGTCACCTAATATTCGCAAGTAAAAGATTCTGACCCGGGCCTTCTGCATGTTTTTCTCTTACTGGCTCTTGGCTCTGTGTTTTCTGTTGCTCCTAGGTGGTAGTGCCAGAAATCATTCAATTTCTCCAACTAATGACCAGCCCTTTGACATTTGTTTTCTGAGTATCACAGGAGTTCCTTCTTCTAGCATGATCTCTGCCCATGAAGGGGAGGGGAAGGAGCCTTCATAGAGTTCGAGAAGACAAATGGAGACTCAGAGAGGTTAATAAGTTACTTGCTAAGTGTCAGTGGGTTTCAATACAGGTGCTCTGGCTCCAAATCATGTGATTTCCTCACTGTACCATGCTGCTTTGAGAAATTATCTTACTTTTCACTGGTTTTCATAAATTATATGAGTTAAAGCTGGAACGGGCTTTTGATAGTCTAGTTTCAATCTGCCCATTTTACAGATAAGGAAACTGAGGCTGAGATAAAAGCAGAATGTGAGATAATGGATAGAGTGGTAGTCTTGGAGGAAAGAGACCTAGATTCTAATCCCTCTTCAGGCTTATGGCTTTGAGAATGCCATGTAAATTCAGCCTCAGTTTCCTCAACTGTAATAGGGGGGTAATCACCTCTATTTCACAGGGCTATTGTGAAGACCCAATAAGATAATATATTGAAGTGCTATGTAAACCTTAAAGAGGTGGAATAAAGAGGTGGATTTGATGTGTGATTTCCTCGGTAAAGGAAGCCCCTTTTACCAGTGAAGGTCAGCACCTTCTCTGTGATTTAAAACCTTTGGAGAGTTGTCTAGGCCCTCGGGCACTGAGAGGTTAAGTGATTCACCCAGGGTCACTCAGCATATACTATAAGGGCAAGCTTTGAACTCACATCTTTCTGTACCCAAGACCAGAGACAGGTTCAGTTTCTACTATATCATACTGCCTCTAAACCTAAAAGTGCACAATGAATGCATACTGTTAATGTTATTTCCCAGGAGCCCATTGATGACAAAGTTAGGTAATCTTTGTCTTTTCACACAATGTCAACCAGTCAAGCAACAGCAAAGAATCTTTAGTGTTTCTCATCTGGTAGGAAGTTATATCATTCTCATTGTGTCTCCTAACTCTAATGACCCAAAGCTAGACCCAGGATTCATTTCACTGACACACAGTTCTGCCACAGCTCCAGCTAGTCTCAGTGGAGATGGAGACTTACTCCTGAACACTGTCTTAGTGCAGCCACCCACCTTCAGAAGAGACTGTCAAAATTCCAGCAGCCCCATACCCTGATGCTTTTTTATCACCCATAAAGTAAATGGCAGAAACAGAGATAGGGACCAACAGAGCGCTGCAGTTGTTCCTGTCCCACTACATGCTTCACATGTAATATAGAATGGATTTCCAGGGAGTTTCCACACTCTTTAAAGACATGTATGGAATATTTAGTGACAGTCCAAGTTGTGAAGGCCATCTGATACAGGAACATCATCCCAGTAAGCTTTGCTGACAGCCAGTGTCATGATGCAGCTTTTTTATCGCCCTCTTCCTTACTATACATCACAGCTAGCACACTAAGTTCAACTGTGATTAATAGGACTCTTTTACCATTGACTTCATTGGGATATAGCCCAGGAAGAAAAATGTGGCTGTTGATAAATCTCATGTGATAAGAGCTGTGTTATGTAAGCAGTTGGGGGCAGGAGTTTCAATGAATATTATTATGACAGTGAGGTAGTTTGCAAAGTCCAATTGAATCGAACAGACCTCTTGTTCAATTGATTTTGCTGGGCCTATGTAGTAAGAATAACAAACAGCGATAATACTGAGACCTGTGTGTACATGATGGAGATTAGGCTGTCTGGAAGCTTATGTGTTTTGCAACCACTTTCCACATGCTAAAACATTCAAAAAGGCTTCTCTTCTGTTGTTGGTTTCCCTTTCTTAAGAAGAAACAGCAAAGGCTTTATAACTGAAACCAAATTAAGAAATTAAAAGTAATCTGACTAACCCCCTTGGGCAAACTTGCAAAGACATTGAAAGGTCCAGCTGTCTCAGGATCATAAACACAGAACTGGAAGGAACCACTAAGGCCATCAGGCCTCCCTCATTTTACAGATGAATAAACCAAGGTCTAGATAGACTGTTACCCCAAATTCCATAGGTAGTAAATGCCAGAAAGTAGGATTTACACTTTGGTCTTTGTAAATTCTTTCAGAGCTTTTTTCCACCATGCTACATTGATTAGGGCATATCACTGTTATTTCATGTGGCTCAAAGAAATTTAAAGGATAATATAGTCCTTTACATGACGTTCATCTCTAACTATGACCAGTGGGCTGGTGTGCTAGATTTGAAGTCAGAAGATTTGGTGCATATGCTGCCCCTAAAACTGTCTGGGTAACCACAGCCATGTCATTTAACCTTTTTTTTCTAAATGAGAATGATCACAGTCAGTACCTTACACAGAGTTGTAAGACCCAAAGGAGATCATTTAGGTAAAGTACTTTGTAAATTTTAGAATGCTATGTAAATTATTAATTCCTCCAGGGTTTATTAAGTGCCTTTTAGGTGCTGTGCTAGTAACTAGGAAGACAGATAAAATTGGCACAGTCCCTTCTCACAAGGAGTTCTAAACCCTCCCACATCTCATACTTTGCAAATGAGGAAACTGAGACAGGACAAAGTAGGGGATAATCAACAAATCCTTTTGAACTGAATGTAGTTTCAGGAAGTGTGTTGGAGGGGCCTTTTCTTCTCAAACCTTAGGCTAGTGAGCTTTGCTTAAAATCATGGCTGTGTTATCTGGTATCACTGTGATGACCGGGTACAGATGGAAATCTTTGTGAATCGATTGGAGAACAGACCATCTTGTGCGTAGGCAGCTGTTTGTTGCTGGGCAAATAGACACTGCCTAGCAGGTGGAAGAGTCTGTCATGCTTGTTTTCTAATCAAAGAATGTAAAAATCTTAATGCAAAATCTGCTTTGATGAAGAAAAGAGAAAAAAAAAGACTGTAAAACTTAAAATCCTCTAATATGAAATGTTCGTGTAGGCAGATCCAGCAGAGGGAGGAAACTAAGCCTACAGGATTTTCAGCCTGAAATCCATGGATTTGCTTTCTTGTTGTTTTCAACTCTTCCCCATAATTCCATGTGATAGAAACAGTTTGCTGGGGTTAATCTACACATAATGAAGTTTCAAAGAAACCATATACTGTACTCTATTGGTGAGGGCTCTGGTTTTTTTCCCCTTAGTCCATTCCACATGGCACAAAAAGAGTGATAAATAAACAGATGTTTATCATTGCATGTGAAATGTGTTTCTTTGGTATCTCAATAGCAATAGCGTCCATTGTGAGTGCCATTGATACTAAAGAAAGGAATTTTATACAAACCGGCAGTGAAGGTTAAGGAGTCTTTGATAACCACAAATATACAAGTTTTCTGCTTTTCCAACTGAGGGGCTCTGGTCTCAGGCATTCTAATCTCTGCCCTCTAATTAAAAAACAAACAAACAAATATCCAGTTCTTATCAAGGTTTTAGTAGTGATCAAAAGAATCAGTGATAATAAGAATCAAAAGCCCACATGAGCACATTGGATTGCCTCTCTCAAGCACACAAAATCCAATCCAGTTGGAAAAAAAAATAGTTCCCTAAAATTCTTCCTTGTTTAGGCTTTCATTCTCATTCCACAAAATTAGGCCCTTGTTTTCCCTTCCTTCTTATCATGATAAGAGTTGAGTCTGGAAAGGGCTTTAGAGCTCATTTAGTCTAACTCTTCCCCCACTCATTTTTGTAGATGAGGAAACTGAGGCCCAAAGGGATGCTTTGCCCTAGGTCATCAGGCAGTAAGTAGTTGAGCTGGGAGTCACTCCCATTTCCTCTGACTCAAAGCCCAGATTTTTTTTTTCCCATCACAAAACACTGCTTAAATGCACAATTACTATTTCATGGTAACATAATATTTCCCCTGGAAAGGAAATCTGGGACAATCACAGAAAGGAGAGCCCTAGACAAAACTGACCAAATTTAGCCTTACTTTCTCTTCTAACTTGAATTATGGGTTAACAGATTCCTGAACTGCAAGGAAATAGAAAGAATGGGGTCAAGACTGTGAGAAATAGTTTGATTTATAAACCCCAATTAGTAGGATCTTAATGACTTATACTTGGGAGTTTTCAATTCCCATGATTTTTTTTCCTTTTCTTTCTCAAAATGGGAGTAAAATTAATAACCAAAGGGAATAAGGATGCCTCTAAGCATCATGGTGTTCCAAGCTTCAGTAAGATTAAATAAGGTCAGTCCATTCAACTTTTGTCCAACCTTTGGATCCATATCTCTATAGAATCACATCCATGGATATTTTATTCAAGATAAACGACTCATATTCCTGAAATGACTATGGCACAAATCTTGCTTTAAAAATTTTTGTTACTCATGAAGGAAAATGTTATGCACATCCAGAGAAAGAATGATGGAGTCTGAATGCAGATGGAAGCAGATTATTTTCACTTTTTTTGGGTTGCTTTTCCCTTTTGTTCTGTTTCTTCTTTCACTATATGACTAATGTAGAAATATGTTTACATATTTCCACATGTATAACCTATATAAGATTGCTTATTATCTTAGGGATTGGAAAAGGAAAAGGGGGAGTTAGAAAAAGTCTGAAACTCAAAATTTTATTTTAAAAAATGAATGTTGAAAACTATCTTTACATGTCATTAGAAAAATAAATTATTTGCTAAAAAAAATCCTTATTAATGTGGTCCTCTATGCTGCATAATTAAATGACATAGACATAATCTTTGTTTCCTATAGTAGAATTACAACTAGAAAAAAATCTCTCCAGAGAAAATATGAATCAGCATTTTGGGGGATACTACAGCACAGTGTATGGTCTTGGAGTCAGAAAAATAGTTTCAGTGCCTCCTCAGACGATCACTAGCTGTTTGACCCTGAACAGGTCACTTCACTTCTCTTGGCTTCAGTTTCCCCATCCAGAAAATGGAAACGTTAATAGTACCTGTTAATAGAGCTGTTGATTGTACATTAATAAGGCTATTGTGAAGATCAAATGAGATGACTGAGGTAAAGCACTTTGAAAAACTTGAAGTGTTATATAAATGTTACCTATTAATACTGCTGAAATAATACTTAAGACCACTTGTGACTCATTTTTAGAGATAAAGTCATTCTGAGTATAGATAATTTATTCTTATAGCTTGATTTCACAATTATGTTTAAAAATTATTTATTTTTAGGACAAAAAGATGCATATATTTAAGTGCAAAAATACTTTCAAAAAATGAAAGTAAATGATTTTAGGATTATGTTTTTAGGATGGCCTATGCTTGTGTTCCCATATGTCAAAAGGAAATTTTCAAGCTGAGTGTGTTGTTAACTCCATAATTTAAATTTTTCTAAATCAAAGTGTTTTATTAGAAACCAGGATTTAGCAAATCTTAGTAGTTTCTTTCTGGAAGGAACTACTTCTTAACCATGAAAGGTTAAATTATGGTCAAAGCTGTTGAGGTTAAGAAAGTCAGGTAACTTTTGAGAAAATACACTTTTTTCATTTTGGAGCAGCTATTAATAATGTCAAAAAACTTAAAACATAAGAAATTTGCCTTCATTTTTCATATTATCTTTATCACACCTGCTACTTGTAAATACTCAGTTGTTTGTTGTATGGTAGGGTATCTAATATTTTTAAAACGTCTCCAATGTTCTTGTAATAGTCTAAGACAGCCAACACAGATATAGATTTTCAACAGAGTATGTAATGATAGACATTTGAACTTCGAATAACGAGAACTAACATCATAACTCACATTTATGTCATACTTTAAGATTTACAAAGTCATTTACTCAAATAACTCTGTTAATGAATCAATCAATAGACATTTATTAAGTACTTACTATATGCCAGGCACTGTGCTAAGCTCTGGGGATACAAAAGGAGGCAAAAGATAAGCATTGCCCTCAAGGTACTGGTACCTTGTTAGGTACTGGTATCTGTATTATTATCATTCCTGTTTTCCCATGAAGAGACTGAGACTCAGAGAGATAAAGTGGCTTGCCTGTGTAACCTATCTAATAAATGTTAAAACTAGTACTTGAACCTAGGTCTTCTGACTATAGGTCTCATACTCATTCTACCAAATGAACTCGAACTCTTGATTCCCTATTTTTCTCCTTCCTTCCTTCTTTCCTTCCTGGGAAGAGGTACAGGGATCTTAGTCTCTGCTACATATTCTTACTATACTTCGGACTGCTTTGGACCCAGTACCTTCAGATTCTGTGTCTCAAATGCTGTGCAATGAAAACTGATACTCAGAATGGTCCCTGTGAGACATGGCATGATTTTCAATTATCAAGAAAAGATTAAACCCTCTTCAGCACATTATTCTCACTAAGGCAGGAAAGTGACCTAATCCATTTCAGAGAGATTTTTAACAGGGGCTAAAATATTTATTTCATAAAATTTTCAAGCTGGGAAAAGACCTTAGAAATCATTACAGAAATTTTAATGTATTAGAATATTCCTTCCCCAAACATTTGGGTTAATATAAGTTTTACATGCCAAGGCATAGCACAAGCATCCAAAGTTTTAATCAATAAAATCCAAAAGTGACAGCTTGACTTATTTTATAGTATATGCAGTCAATGTCAAGCTTATAGTTAACCATTCAATCTTACACAGTTCTCTTTCTAATTCTTTGTCCTTTTGTCCTATTGTCTTTCATGCCTTGCCAAACCCAGATACTGACTTATCATACACTCTTCTTATCCTTCCATTCTGGCCAATGGAGGCTTCTTATGGCTCCATGTCCCATCTCTGCTGTGTCTTTATGCAGGCCATCTCCTAGAAAACACTCCTTCCTTACCTTTGCTTCTTAGAACCCATAGGTTCCTTCAAATCTCAGATCCAGTGCCCCCTCCCACATATTTCTTTATTCTCCCAGTTCTAATGCCTTTCTGTAAATAAAACTACCTTCTGTTTATTGGCTATGTATGGAACATGTGGGTTCCCCCATATCAATTGGGGCATTGTGAAGGCTATTGTGAAGATCAAATGAGATGACATTTACTTTATAGTAAATATTCAATCAATTCCAGTAATTCCCTATCACTTCGGGGATCAAATACAAAATCCTCTCTTGGTCATTCAAAGCTCTTGATAAATCATCTCCCACACCCACCTTTCCAGTCTTCTTACACCTTACTCTCTGCCACATATTCTTCAATATGATGACATTGGCTGTTCCTCCCACAAGATACTCCATATCTCCCTATTCCCAGCCCTTTTCACAGACTGTCTCCTATGCCTAGAATGCCCTCCCTTCTCATTTCTACCTCCTGACTCCCCTGACATCCCTTCAATCCCAACTAAAATCTCATCTTCTATAGGAAACCTTTCCCCTTTCAATTCTAGTGCTTTTCCTCTGTTCATATTTCCTATTTTTTTCGCTATGTGTAACATGTTTGTGCATGTCTATTTGCTCTTTGTCTCTCTCATTAGACTGTGAGCTCCTTGAGGGCAGGGGCTGTCTCTTGCCACTTTTTGTATTGCCAATGCTTAATAGTCTCTGATACATGGTAGATGCTTAACAAATGTTTACTGCTCTGGAGCTAGGTGGCACAGTAGATAGAGTACTAGACCTTGAGTCAGGAAGACTCATCTTCGTGAGTTCAAATGTGGCTTCAGACACTTTCTGCCTGTGTGACACTGGCCAAGTCACTCAACCCTGTTTCCTCAGTTTCCTCATCTGTAAAAATGATCTGGAGAAGGAAATGGCAAACCACTCTAGGATCTCTGCCAAGAAAACCCTAAATGGGATCACAAAGAGTCAGACAGGACTGAATAATAACAAAATATTTACTGAATGACTGACTACCTCCCCCACAAAATATAAACTCCTTGAGGGAAGGAGCTGCCCTATGACTTTATACCCCTAGTTGTTATCATGGTGTCTGTAGAGGCACTTAATAAATACTTGTTGGTTGATTGGTTGAATGTAAATGGTTACCTTTAATCATTTGAATCCCCACCCCATAGTATATCTTAGGGTCCAAATTATCCCTTTTTTAAATCTATAAAATGAGCAGTTTAGACTAGGTGCTTTCTCAGCACTCTTCAAGCTCTGAATCCTAAGATCAAGTTCATATGAGCCAATCTGAGTGCCTAGGCTGTCCAGAATTCACTGGGCAACTACCAGTAATTCATTCATCTTTATATATTTGGCATAAAGAACTTTACTTTTTCCTAGAAATTAAGAAAGTAAAAAGTACACCAATCATTAAGCAACCAACACGCATTTATTAGGCATTTATTATTTGCTAGGCACTTTGCTATGTACGGCATGGTGTGTGTGTGTGTGTGTGTGTGTGTGTGTGTGTGTGTGTGTGTGTGTGTGGTTATTTTAGGGATTGATTTTATATAGGTAAGAATAGTCCAAAGAAGCAGGCAGGGAGATTGAAGGTAGAGGTCATTTTTTCTCTTTTCTTTAATCTCCTCTTTATTTCTGTTCTAACTTTGAGTACTTTCTGTACAAAAATTTCTACTACTACTTCTACTACTTTGATGTAAGGCTTAGGATTAAATGCTTTTTGCATGTGTCAACACAAGAATTCAACTCAAACTCCCAGTGAGACTGTTCCATGATATTTCCCTTGTTTCACACAGAGAAACAAGAGAGGGTAAATTACCTGCCTAAGGCCACACAGCAAGTCACTAAGAGAACAAGAAACAGATCATTTAAACACATATACATATACACATACATATATATTATACATATATATTACATACATAGTATATTTGCATATATATCACATATTTCACACGTTATATGTGTGTATATGTATATATATCTCACACACATACACACATACATCTATATTCCAACACTGAACATCCTTCAGTACCAGTACTTTCTGAGATATATTCACAATGTCTATAAAGTAAATGTCACATCAAATGACAGAGAGTCTCACCTGATAAGAACTTTGAGCCCTGTGGCCAAGAAGGGGCAAAGCACGGGGGTTGCATACTCCACTTTCATAGTAATTAAGGTCAATTCAATAAATGTGTCAAGTATTGACTAAAGTGCAAGTTCCTATGTGAGATGTTAAATCCACAAAGATGAAAGACTGGCTCAGTCCCTCCCAACAAAGCCTCCATTTAGAGCCAACTCTTTTTAAGTGTCTGTACTAGTGCTAGGTATAGAAAGCACAGTCTACCCTTGTCCTTAAGGAGGTAAATTCTACTTAATAATAACTGGTATTTATATGGCCCTTTAAGGTTCACTTTATGCACTTTATTTAAGCCATATGGCAATCTTATAAGTACCACTTGTATTGTAATCTCCATCTTACAGATAAGGAAACTGGGCATCAGAGACATTGAAAGAATTGCCCATCGTTACACAGCGAAAATAATGTCTGAAGTAGATTGAACCCAAATCTTCCTGAGTCTAAGGCTAGCTTTCTATCTGCCATCCCATGCTGCCTTTTAGTCCAGGTGGTCTAAAGAGAGAGATGGGTTCAGTCCCCATCTTTGACACATATTAGCTGAGTGACCTTAGGTAAGTTACTTAACATTTCAATGTCCCTGGCAACCTTCTGATATAATAAATTGCAGAAGAGGTACAGATAGGTGGCACAATAGATAGCGTGCTAGGCCTGAAGTCTGGAAGATCCAAGTTCAAATCTGGCCTCAGATACTTGTTAGCTGTGTGACCCTAGGCAAGTCATTTAACCTGGTTTGCCTCAGTTTCTTTATCTGTAAAATGGGGATTATCATAGCACCTACCTCCCAGGGTTATTGTGAGAATCAAATGAAATAATAAACTAAATCTCCTACCATAGTGCTATAGAAATGTTAGCTGTTATTATTTTTTATTATCTTCTTTGGTAAAGATAATTTCTTCAATGGGATTTCCTTATACTAGTGAAATCATAGGTCAAATTCTCCCCTTGTACCCCCAAATTAGACTTTAAGCACAGCAACTAATCAGGACACCATGTTGCCTCCAGTGCCTGTTGGGCTTAACTTCCAAATGGATAGGGAAGATGTAATCCATTTGCAAACAAGTGTGATACAAGGTAGAACATGATAGTGATGATGGAGAAGCAAAAATATGATGAAAAATCTTCAGTGGAAGATATTCCCTTCCCCTGTGGCAGGAAAGACTGTATGGATCAGTCGACATTTGAAAAGGGTCATGAGCAAAAAAACTCTTCTAGACTAGGATAATAGAAGAATCTGTTGCAAGCATATGGGATAATGTGTGCAAAGGTACAGAGATGGAAGAGGGCAGGATGAGAATGAGGACAGAGAATAGTCCAATATAGTTGTGATATAGACTACATTTAAAAAAACAGCAGTTATGAAATAAATTGGACAGGTAGGACAGTACCAGATTGTAGAAGGCCTCAAATACCAGGGTCAATAATTTAAATATTATGGGGCAGCTAGGTAGCACAGTGAATAGAGCACTGGAGTCAGGAGGACCTAAGTTCAAATCTAGCCTCAGACACTTAACACAAAAAAACTAGCCGTGTGACCTTGGGCAAGTCACAACATTAATTGCCCTCTAAAAAGCCAAAATAATAATAATAATAATAATAATTTAAATATTATGCATTGGGCAATGGGTAGTCACTACATGTTTTGAGTAGTGATAACATCATTGATAATAATAACAACAATATATCTAGTACTTACATAGTGCTTTAAAGTTTGCAAGATACCTTATAAATAATATGTCATTTAGGGGGAGCTATGTGGCGCAGTGAGTAAGAGCGCTGGCCTCAGAGTTGGGATGACCCGAGATCGAATCCGGCCTCAGAAAATGGGCACCCACGCATAAATAATGACTAGCCGTGTAACCTTGAGCAAGTTACTTAACCCCAATTGCTTTAAAATAATAATAATAATAATAATGTCATTTGATGCTTGCTCCAAATAATCCTGATCTCAGTGCTATTGTCATCACCATCATTCAGATGAGAAAACAGACAAACTGAGATTAAGTGACTGCCCTAGGGTCACACAACTAATAAGTGTCTGAGACAAGATTTGACTTGAGGTCTTCCTGACTCCAGGTACAGTATGCTCACTGCATCATCTTGATGCCTCCAAGAGAAGAATAACATAACAATAGTGTTGTATTAGATTACTCAGGTGACAAAGTAGGGAATGAGCTGGAGAGGAAATGTATGAGAGAGTAGAAAATCAGGAGATTTTTAAAATAATCTTAGCAGAGGGATATAAGGGACCAAACTAGGATGTGTGGGAGGAGAAAAGGCCCAGTCAAGCAATATTTTCAAGGTAGGATGTGGCACTTGATTAGATGTGTGGGGGTGAGAGAGAGGGATGATTTTAAAATGACACCAAGTTTGTGGACCTGAGCAAGGTTCACAGGAAGGAAATAGCAAGGCTGGGGGAGAGGCAAATAGAGGGAAAAGAGGATTTCCGTTGTGTGTGTGTATGTGTATGTGAGTATAAATATATATAATATATACATATGTGTGGTGTGTATGTATGTTGAGAGAGAGAGAGAAGGAGTGAGTTTGAGTTTCTGGTGGACCACTCACCTGGAGGATTCAACAGGTGAACAAAAATGATGGGAATGTGGCTCTGGGGAGAGGCTGGGATGGAGATAAAAATCTGGGAATCATCTGTAGAGAAATGATAGCCAAGGGAGAGAGAGAAGACTTGGGATGAAATAACTATGTTTAAGGGGTGGAGGAGAGGTAAGGAGCCCAAGAAGGAGCTGTCAGTATTGAATCATGAGAGTGCTGTGTTTTAGAGACCACAAAAGAAGACACAAGGAAACAGAGACTAATCTACAATGTCCAAAGCTACAGTACGGGGAGGTTAAAAGCAAAAAAGAATGAATGTAAGTGGATAAAAGGGAGTGCTGCCTATTTGACTGGCTTAGAGTAATGTGCTAGACCTGAAGATTGTATCCAGGAATATCTGGGCTAGCCGGGCAAAGAGAGGCCATCAAGGTTTGAACTTGATACCATCCATGGGTACTAGGATCTGAGATTATCTAGCCAGGATAACCGTATTAGCTGACACCATATCAATCATGAACTCTGAACCTTTAGAAGACTTATTTTCTACATTGTCCCCATGATTCAAGGAAAAGGAAAATAATTTTCTTCTCTTTTGATACAAGACAGTATAGGTAATAGTCAGATCAAGATGTTATTGCTTTTAACCAGAGGTCATCAGAGTGCATTTTAAAATGTAAAAATAGGTAACATTTAAATATTGACTTTATTTTTTAAAAATCATCTAACTCATATGTCACTGTGTCCTTTTAAATCTCAAAGACTTTTGTCTCTTATTGTAACTTAGATTATGTTGTTGTGGTTGAGTCATTTTTTCAGTTATGTATGACTTTTTGTGACCCTTTTTTGTGACCCCTTTGGGGGTTTTCTTAGCATATACTGGGGTGGTTTGCCATTTCCTTTTCCAGTTTATTTTATAGATAGGGAAACTGAGGCAAATGGGTTAAGTGACTTGCCCAGGGTCACATACCAAGTAAGTGTGTCAGGCCAGATTTGAACTCCGGAAGATGGGTCTTCTCAATTCCAGGCCTGGCGCTCTACCTAGCCCCAGCTGAGCTGCCCCAAACTTAGATTATACCATGGTGGTTTGTGTGCATGGCTTCTGTCTTATTGCTCTCTTGAATTACTGCTCCTTGAGAGCAGAGAATGTTTTTTCATTGAAGTTCATTTCTCCTATGGGGAGATGTTCAATTATTCCAGTCATGTCCGACTCTTCGTGAGCTTATTGGGGAGTTTGGGCAAAGATATCGGAGCAGTTTGTAATTTCCTTCTCTAGCCCATCCTACAGGTGAGGAAACTGAGACAAACCAGGTTAAATTAAACCAGGTTACTTCCAAGGGAAACCTGCTCATCTTCAAGACCCTCCTAGGAAGGGCCACTTGTGGCAGTGGGAGAAGAAGAAGAAGAGCCATGGGGATTCAGATGTGGAATCGGCTGGAGTTAGTAGCAAAGAGAGAGAGAAGTTCCTGGATATTTTGGTGGTTTAAGCTTTGGGGAAAGAAAAAGAGGGATTGGTGAGCTATGTAAAGTGCCTAGACCAGGAGTGGGGAACCTGGGGCCTCTAGGCTGCATGTGGCCCTCTAGGTCCTCAAGTGCAGCCAACCTAGACTAAGCAGAATACCTAGGAATAGGTAACATTTTAGAGTTGTTTTCAGAAGAAAAATCATCCAACCACAATATGACTGTGTCATTTTAACTGTAGTATCTTCATTAGCAGTGTGAGTTATGTTCCCCATGCAGGTCTGGGCGAAGGGGAATCCCTTTTGGGAAATGGATTTGGAGTCAGCTTCTCCCTTGAACCAACTACCACTTGAGGAAGAAGTATCCTCTCATCTCTGGGTCATTGAATCATATAAGAAAAAATAAATGACCTAATCCTTTATTATCAACAGTTCTTCAGTGATTAGATTTGGAGCCCACTTCATCCTGGAATGTAGTGCTACATGTGAAGAAACTACCTTTCCCAATTCTGTTTCATCAAACTGTCTGAGAGAGTCAATAAAACGCTTCTTTCCATGAAGAGAAAGGAGGGGAGCCAAGATTGGAAAGATAAGGACACTAAGCTTGATATGGGGAAAGGAGTGCATTCCAGGCAGGAAGGATCATGCAGTACCTGTGGTCAGATGACATCATAAGTATTGTGTTCAGTTCTAGAGACAACAGTTTGGGAAAGCTTTCTTTTTTCAATTGACTTTCAGATCTCTATATCTGCTCCTAATTTCTCACCTGAATTCAAATCCTAATTCTCTTCCTAGACAACCACCACCTGTATGTCTTAAACTTACCTTAAACTCAGTATGTCCCAAAGTGAACTTAATATTTCCCCCCTTAAGCCAATTCCTCCTCTATACTCCCCTCATTCTGTTCAACACACCAGCATCTTCAGTCATCTTTGACTCCTACCCCTCTGCCATTATCCCTACTAATGAATTACTGATTCTTGTGGATTCTGTCTCTACAACATTTCTTACCTCCATATCCTTCTCTCTAGTCACATCACCACCAGGCTTAAACCTTCCTCCCTTCTCACCTTAACTCCCATTAAATTAATCTAGTAATTTGTCTTCCTACTCCCAGTCTTGCTGCTCCAATCTGTCCTCCATATAGTTACTGAATTTAGACTATGAACTCCAGGGACTGAGATTTATTTATTCATTCATTTACCCATTTATTCATTCATTCATTTATTCATTTATTTTTCCTTACTTTGCTTCCTTAGTGCTTAGCACAATGCATGGCACATGATATGTGCTGGACGAATGCTTCTTGACATACTGAAATAATCTTCCAAAAACATGGGCTCCTCGTACCATTTATAACCTCTTACGACATGGCCTCCACATGCCTTTCCAGACATTTCATATTACTCACCTTCATTCTCTCAGCATTCCAGTCAAACTGGCTGGGCTGTTCTCCAAACTCAATGCTATCTCATACCTCTGTGCTTTGCCCAGGCTGTCTCCCGTACCTGAAAAATTCTCCCTCTTTCTGGGGATTCCCAGGTTTCCTCATGGTTCAGTTCAGGTAGCACCTCTCTACCTTTCTTTGCACTCCAGGTCCTCTCCCTTCTTAAGTGATTTTGTTTTTATTTCTGTGCAAGTGGAAGGCATTTCCCAGATGGAATGAAAGCCCCTGGAAGACTTGATAAGATAAGGATAATCCTTTGTTTTTCTTTTTTGTATCTGGAGATACATAGCACTGAGGTTTACCCTTAGATATCCTTGAAAAAATGCCTTTTGGGTAGAATGAATGTCCTTTACATTTTAGTGTGAATTTTTAATGTGTTTGGCCCATTTCATTTGCATTTTAAACCTTATCTCCAATTGTGGAATAATTATTTTGCTCCCAGTTAAAGACATTTTAGGCATCAGAAAACAGGAAATTTGGGAAGGAGCATTGAGACTTTCCCCTCTACTCTCTTGTCTCAATCTCCCCTAACTTCATTCCTCCAGACCTACTCTTTTAAACCATTCCATGTTCTTCCATGTTTAGGCCTCTCCTTGAACAAACAAATGAATGTTTAAGACCTAGAATTCTGTTTTATATAGCACGTGAACATTCATTCAAGTTCTAAGAAACTCTTGCTTAATTAATAATAAATTTGTGTTTCACTAGTCTATTATTTTAGTGAAAGATCACACACAAAATCATTTCCGTAATTGACATATTAAATAGAATATGGAATAATTCTAAATGTGAAACTGAATTAAGTACCCAGGTCAAGTTTGGCATGCATGATCCATTCATTATTCATAGTTCAAGTGACAGTATTATGCTACCTACATCTGAAACCTCACAATATTAATTCTAAATTGTGTTTTACTTTTTTTTTTTTAATAAGAAAGAACATTGTTTGCTCTGGCAATAAAGACCCTATATGGTCTGGTTCTAACTTAAGTTTTCCATCCATATGGTCTGTGCAATCAATCAACAGGAATTTATTAAAAACCACTCTAGGTGCTGGGGCTTCAGACACAAAGAATAAAATAATCCCTACTCTCAGGAAACTTGCATTCTAATTTTTGGGGGGAATGGGGGAAGAACACATATGTAATTATATCCAAAAAAGCAAAGAGAATAAATATAATGTGTAAAGTAGTTTAGGAGGGGATACACACATTGGTGGGGGATGGATTGGAAAAGCATTCTATTGAAGGAAAAGAAGGTTTCTAAGGGGCTGTGGGAAGGGGGAATGTGTTCTAGGCAAGAGGGATGAGAGATGAAAGCCAGTTGGACTGGATCTCAGAGTATGGAAGGGGGAGTAATATACAAAGAATTTGGAAAGAGAGGCTTAGGGCTAGGTTGTGAAGGGTTTGAAAAGCTGACTAGACTAGTGGCTACAGGGATTGACTGAACTGTGGGAGTGAAAAAGTCAGAACTGAGCATAAGGGAAATCACTTTGTTATAGGCAAAACTGGGCTATTAGTCATTTCCTAATCCCTGCCTAGCCTCTTCCCTGTGCCTTTGTGCATATCAGCAATCCCATGTTCTTTATATCTCTTCATGTCACAGTCCTTCCCTTTTTTCTGGGTTCTGCTCAAGATCCACCTTCTCTATAGCCCTTCCTTGGTCACTTATTCCGGTGTCCAGCTAAGGGTGGTCTCCCACTCCACTTTCTCTTCTTAGACCTCTCCTATACATTTCATCCCCATTATTTAGAGTATAAGAACTATGAGTGCAAGTAGAAAATGGGGCAGAAGGCTGTAACTGCAAGAATATTGGTTCTGGATTTAGAATATAACCATGGCACCTAGCCTGGAATGCTTGGATAAGACTCTGTAATGGAAATGCATATTTAAAGATCTTCCCTGCCCCTAGGCCCTTTGATTGGCTTAAGTGACTCTGAGAATCTTCTTCAATTTGAAAATATACTCTGCCCCCTAATAGGCTGAATGTGGTCACATTGGAGCCTGTGGTAGGAGGCTTGGTTTTCAGGAATGACCACACCTTGATGCTGTGTGATTGGGCAGTGGGTCAAGAGGGTGGTTACATTCTCTGAGGCAGTAGAAAACTATATAATCCCTGATTTGAGGCTTTGCTATGGGGCTCACTTTGAGAAGTGTTGTGGGATTTAACCAGATGAGACTCTGGGCAGCCGATGAGAGCCCCCCTGGCTTTGAAAACCCAGATGTTGATGCTTCCCTCTCTGGTAACTGTGATTTGGTATTGATATAATGGTTGGACAGTTTGGAAGCCTGTCTGTTTGATCTGTCTGTATACTCTGAAGTTCGGGGTGCTGACCTTTTCCCCCTGAACTAGGTAATATATGTTTATTTGATTAAAGTAAGCTTGTTAATCAAATTTGAGTTGCTTTCCTTTTGAAAAGCAGATCTAAGAACCTGTGTTGGCAGCCACCCTGGGGATGTTGGGGTGCTTGCTGCTACAGACTCTAAAGATGGTTCAAGGCTATGTGTCTGCTTAGGGGGGTGGGAATAGGTGGAATTGACTGGAGAGCTTTGGAAAGGAGAAACATTATTTCTCTTTCCTTTCTTTGAAGGACACAGTCCAACAAGGTTATAAGAGGACGTAGGTTCTAAATTTAGCCTCTGCTGTTTATTATCCATGTGACCTTGTGATACAATGGATAGTAAGGAAGACCTGAGTTCAGATCTGGCCTCAGGTACTTATTAGGTGTATGACTGTGGACAAGTCACTTAACTTTTGTTGGCCTCAGTTTCCTCATCTATAAAATGCGGATAATAATAGCACCTACCTTCCAGGGTTGTTGTAAGGATCATATAAGATAATAATTTAAAACTTTTAGCACAGTGCCTGGTACATAGCAAACTTCATGTAAATGTAAGCTACTATTATTAATAATAAAATGAGTATAGTACCAACCTCACAGGGTTATTGTGAAAATGAAATGAAATAATATTTGTAAAGAGTGCTTAGTACAGTGTCTGGTATAGAGTAGGATCTATATAAATGCTTATTTGAAAGATAGACATTCAAGGTCTGCTCGGGGTGGGGGAGTGCTGCTCAATTACAGTATTCCTCCAGAGAGGAAGCCTAGTGGAAGGTACTAGTATTGAACATGGAGACACAAAGAGCTCAGTTCAAATCCTCCATGGTAGAAATTCTGTAAAAGTAAGACCAATGCTTATTGGCTCTGTAGTCAAAGGACTTGTGCTCCAAGCCCTCCTCTGATGCTTAGTCCTTATGTCACCTTGGGCACGTCGCTTACCCTCCCTAAGCCTCAGTTTCCTGCAAAATGAGAGGGTTGAACCAAAGGCCTCTGAGAAGGTCCCTCCTATCCTGACATCTACTACCCACATGACATCCAAGGGATCAGCCTAATTTGCCACTTTGGCGACTGGGCCAGTGTTTTTGTTCAGGCTCTAGCCCCATCTAGAGAGAAGTCCCTCCTTTGTGCCAAGAAGCCAGGGCCAACGTCATTGCTGTGGGGTCTCCTGGGGGGAATTGTATGGCGGTGGGGAACCCTCTAGAGAAGGAGTTCCATGCTTCTCCTACAACTATACCCAGTGGAGAGGCGATAGAACTCTTGCTACAGCCAGAGATTGCTAGAACATCTGGGCTTGTTTAATAACCTGCCTTCATCAGGATAGTTTGCAGGGGGAAGTGCTGGGGAGGGGTCTTTCCATTTCTGGGAGAAATGAGAGAATCCCCAGCACTATGTCTTGACATGCTCATTCTGTTCAGGTAAATAAGATCTAAGAAATCAGGCTCTGGGGGTGCAGGGGTAGAAGAGAGCCAGGGCAGGGGCTCAGCTGGGGTCCACATGGATGGCCTATTCTGCAGGGTGACCTTTATAAAAGATACTTAATCCCTTGTCATTTCCTAGTCCAGAATAGCCCTCTTTGCTATTGGGCTGGGAGAGTTAGGGACAGGAAAGGGACAGGTCCCTCTGTCCCCATCTAACAACTGAAAATGGGAGTCCACCAGCTTTGCAAGGTCTTAATTGTTTCCAGGTTGTTCTGTGCCTGGCTCTAAGTTGTGTTATCCCCTGGGAGGGTGCAGGTCTGGGACTGCTCTTCTTGACAATTCCAAATTGCTTGGTTGTGGAGGCTTAACAGGGAGGCAGTTTGGGAATTTACAATTCTGCTGATTGGCCCCTTTTAAGAATGAATAAAGAGGCTTACCTATGGTCAACTCACCCCACCACCCCCCATGCTTGAATAAGCAGAGTTATTGAAAGCAGTTTATGGAACATTTAGGGGTAACTGGTCCCTGCTGCTGCTTTCAAAGGGATACTTTTTCCCACCCTGGGGTCCCCCATGGGTTGTTGATTGACCCTCACATTTACAAAATCCTATCCAATCCCATCATTCATGCTGATAGTCAGAGTTTAAATGGCCTGCTACCTTTCTACCTTTAAAGGGATAATATTAGCTTTTGAGAGAAAATGTATATAAAACTGCAAGGAGAATTTGGCATGAGGAAGAGTTTGGAAAGCAGAACTGACTTTTAAAATCCCTGTCTTTGGGCTAAAAAAGGAAGATGATTCAAAAGTACCATTTGTACTATTTGGACAAATAGTACAAAAAGCAGGAGTGTCAAAATCAAATGGAAACAGAGTCCACTAAACTGTACAGAAGGATGCCTGTGGGACACATATTGACTTGGAAATAAGTCACATATGTTTTTATGTTTGTTTCCTTTTTTTTTTTTAAATCTGGTTTAATCTGGTCAGATGAACTCGAAAGTATCATGGGCCACATACTGTTGCTGGCCACATGTTTGACACTTCTATTGTAAAGAACACCATGGCTTTGGAGTCAGAGAGCATTGGTTCCTACCCCATTTGTCAACTCAACACCCTCACAAAATACACTGACATAATCTTTAGGCAGAATGCCCAGGGAGGCAGTATTGTACAGTAGAAAGGACCCACTTCGGGAAGGCAGAAATATCTGAATTCTTCCCCTAGGCCTCCCACAAATATACTATGTGATCTTTCACAATTTACTTCACCCCACCCTCCCCCTGCCTCAGTTTCCCCATCTATAAAAAGAAGAGGTGGCAGTAAATGACCTCTGAGATTCTTCTGGTTCTAAATCTATGTTCCTCTGAGATGGAAGAGATTGAGGGGACTAGTGCTACCCCTTCATTTTACTGCTAATAGACTGAGCGAGATAAGTGACTTCTATATAACATTGGCTCTTTTATTTATCCAATGCCTATGACATTTTATAATACAGAACCACAGAATCATTGTCAATGTACATATTCTATTTGGGCAATTGGTTCAAGGATCCTGTTTTCTCTTTTTCTTACTCATCTGGAGCTCTGGCTAAATTTGTGTATTCTTTGTGTGTGCTTCATTTAGTAAATGATGACATTAGAATTCTGGAATTTTAGATCAGGAAGGGCCCTTAGAGACCATCTGGTCCATTTCACAGATGAAGAAACTGAAGCCCAGAGAAAATAAATGACTTGTTTGTGTGGCAAGAACTCTGGTGCCCGACTTCTAGTTCATTTTTTTTAATATACCACATTATACTGTTTCCCAAAGACGGCACCCAAAGATTATTTTAATATTTTAGGATATTAAAAGGATTTTATGTTTGAGAGTCAAACTCTTGCAATGATTGCATTTGGCATACATACTACAACTTGTCCAATTGTTGAACTGGGGAAGTGATTTTCCATTTCTGCACTTCAAATAGTTGTGCACTAATTCTTCAGGGTCTTTGAAAATGATCATAACACTTGGTTAGTTTTGTTAAATTACAGATCTATTCATCTTATTTCTCCTTGGAGAATTTTAACTTAGTCAGTACCCAATCAATTGAGATAATATATGTAAAACACTTAACACATTACCTGGAACATAGTAGGTGTTTAATAAATGCTTGTTCCCTTCTCCTTCCCTTCCCTGTGAAGATGCCTTTTAGATTCCAGATTTGTATTTTTGGATCTCCTGTTATAAAGGCAATTTAGTTTATTTGTTTTATTTTCAGTTCCGTCTAAGGCAAATGAAATATTCTTCAAATGATGACGATTTTGTTGGTATGGGTAGTCCTTCTATCAGACCAGATCTCCCCTCCAAAAAAGCAAATTAAAAAAATAAATAAAAAACAAACAGAAGATGAACATCAATATGACCCCCCCCCACAAAAAAAAAGAAGAGAAAGTATTCCAGAATCAAAGGAGAAACCTGACCTAATCAGAAGGTCAAAGAGTAGGGGAAAAAAAAGAGGAAGAAGAGAAGGACCTTTGTGTACTCAGGCTAAACAAAACAAAACAAAAAACAATGTGAGACTCTTTCTGATGAAGAAGAGGGAACTTAATGGTCCAGGGAGGAAACAGGTATTTATCCTACAAGGAAAGGTGGTGAGATACTGGCCACAAATAGTGGAATTCAGAACTGGTTGAGTGATTTGTCAATTCTGACAGTGATCTCCAGGACAGTATCCCAGGAATCTTTGCTTAACCCAGTACTATTTAACATATGCACATAAAAATTTACGGATGATACAAAACTTAGAGGGAAAGCTAACATGATATAGATCCAGGACTGAAAAAATGTCTTACAGGCTGAACTGAATAAGATGAAATTTAATAGAGTCCAATGCAAAGCCTTATAGCCAAGTTAAAAAAAAACCAATAAGTAAACAGCTTTTCAAGTATATGTTAAATAATAAATACCTTAGCTAATAGTTGGGCTTGAGGGTTTGGTGGACTATAAGCTCACTGCAAGTCAGCACAGTGATGTGTCAATCAAAAATGGAACACAGTGAAATGAATGTGATCTCGGACTGCATTAAGGCTATTGTATCTTTGGGAATAATGAAGTAGTCCTCCTGCAGTGCTGTGATTAGACCACATCTGAAGTATTGTGTTCAGTTCTTGGCACACTTGTTCAGGAAAGACATTGATAAGATGGAAGATATGGGAGAGGGGTCAAACTAATGGCTTCCAGGGGACAGCTAGGTGACACAGTGAAAAGGGCAGGCCCTGGAGTCAGAAGGACCTGAGTTCAAATCCAACCTCAGAGCTTGACACTTACTAGCTGTGTGACCTTGGGCAAGTCACTTAAGTCTAATTGCCTTGCCTTCCCCTCTCCAAAAAAACAAACAAAAACACAAAAACTTGTGGCCTCCAGACCACAAGTGGCAAAACTCTGGAACTAGATTAAAATGTAACTGGGAAATGTTTAACAGAATAACTAAAAACACAATAAAATATAGTTGATGTTAACTTGTGTTTTTTTTAAAGCAATTGGGGTTAAGTAACTTGCTCAAGGTTACACGGCTAGTCTTTATTTATGTGTGGGTGCTCATTTTTCTGAGGCCGGATTCGATCTCAGGTCATCCCAACTCCGAGGCCGGCCCTCTTATTCACTGGACCACCTAGCTGCCCCATCTTGTGTTTTTTTAAGTGAATATGTGACCTTCAGGGATACATTTCTATTGGAGTTTAACACTTCTCCAGAGGATAGAGGACAGGATGCTGAGTACATGTGCCATATGTGCCATATGAAGACTGGGTGATGAAACAAGGCTATTGAGCCTGGAAAAAAAGAAGTCTCAGAGAGGTGACCATAGCTGCTTTCCAGTATTTAAAAGGTTTTCATGTTGAAGAGAGATTAAATTCTCTTTGTTTGGTTCCAGAAGAAAGAACTAGGCGAAATGATTAGAAGTTGAAATAGTAACAAATTTAGCTGTGATGTAAGGAAAACATTTCCTGATGTTCCAAGCTATCCCAAAGTGGAATGGGCTGCCTCTGAGAAAGTTAGCTTCCCCCTCATTGTATATTTTCAAGCAGAATCAGAATGACCACTTGGAGGGTAGTGGCACTTCTTTTTCAGGATTACTTGGACAAGAAGACTCCTAAAGGTCTTCCAATACTAAAATTCTGTGATTCAGAACCAAGGGGAAATTCCAAGTACTCTTGAAATCAGGATTTATATATCCAATTAATACATCCAAATTTAGTTAGGCTCAGCTTCAGATGACAACATACACACACATATATACATACACACATACATACATACTTATCATGTTCCAGGCACTATGGTAAGCAGTAGGGATGCAAATATAACAAAAACATATTCCCTACCCTCAAGGAGCTTCTTTTCTAATGAAAGAAGACAGCACAGAAAAGGTAGAAGTAAACAGTGGGGTGGGGCACTGGGAGAGGGAAGAAAAGTATCCACAAAGAAGGCTTGGTGTTACAGTTGGGAAAGTCAGAAGTCAAATGGAGAGGGGAATGAAAATTGACTGATTTGAATCAGAGCTTTACTTGTGGGAAACTAATACCTTCTCAGTCTGATTAGGTATTTCTGATTACTGATGTATATTGACTGAGTGCTCTGTGCTATACTAAATTTAAGGGCAGATTGGTCTTCACCCAGAGAGTTTTCTGTTTTAAATTTTGAGTTCTATTAATGAATACCTTAGTTTGCATCTCAGGCTTTTGTCTTACAAAGGATGTTCCATTGAAATAAAATTAAAATGAACTGATAGAGAAATTATCTGTGGTGCATTGATAGGTACATTTTAATGCGAAGATAATTTGGTAAAAAAAAAAATAAACCAAGTGAGACAATAAAGCCTGTGAATAAAGCATTTTATGATTTTTTTTTAATTAAAGGGGGAAAAAAACAGAGTATAACAAACAGCAGAAAATGTGTATCTGTTTTTTAAAAGCTTACAACCATCCCTAGAGCATTTAAGTACTGAAACCTTCAATTTGTTCCAATAATTCCTATACAGCTATATGGGGTGAAAAAGGTTAATGATAGAATTTTTTTTAAGTATGTTCCATTGAGTATAAATGGCAGATCTGACAGTTAAAATGAAAATTGTTCCAGAAGAAACTTTAGTCAAACTAATTATTTGAGATGTTATAAGGATGTATAATTATATTCTTCACCTTTTTAAAAAAAAGTTTTATTACAAATGTGCTTTTAAAGAACAAGTAGAGAAATAAAAGCTGTAATTGTTCTTAATTATAGCTAACTGTAATTGCACTCAATTGCAATATGCTGAATATCACCAATGGCTAAAGAAATCCTGGCATACATACAGTGCATGCACATTCATGAGATGAGGTATAGTTTTATGAATATTCTGCTATCTGTAATTTAGTTCTTTTACTTTTGATTCCATTTCTGTTGATTTGATTTGGGGTTTTTCTAGTGATTGTAGAGATATAATTGTCATATGTAGATGTTCTGAACTTTGTAGGTTTTACCTGGTATTGGTTCAGTTTGCCCTGCAAAGGACATTTTCAAGGTTCTTAAATGAGAAATTTGGGAATGATTCAACATGGATGAATATAGAAATCTTTGGTTTTGACTTTAAAAATGTTTTCATTGATGTCATTTCTTTTGTTTGTACATTACCTTTATTTCCAAAAATATCCCTCCTTGTTCCCCTTCCCAACAAGTCACTTCTAGAAAAAACAATTAAAATTCAAAGAAAGAGAGAGAAGGGAGAGGAGAGAAGGGGAGGGAGGAAAGCAGTTTTAAAAACTGACCAACAAATCAACTGTGTATGTGGAGATTGGTTTCGATAATCTATCTCTTCCAGCAATGAAATTCTATGACATCATATTTTACCTGCTTGATTTAATAGTTATAGTTCTTACAACAGCAAAATGTCAAAAAAATAAATCTTCCCATCCTTGTCTCCCTCCCTTAGTCCCATTTCAGTAGCTAAATATCAAGACACTCAAAAGCAAGGTCTGGAGAATTTTGCTCTTCACCTTAATTTCAGATTTTATTGCATGGTTTGGATGACTTGATTAGAAGGAAAAATAATACTCAAGTTCACCTACATTAACTGCTTTTCCTATTGTATTAAGTGGTCTTGTGTTTTTAGAAGAACGAAGGGAGAAAAAGCAATTGTAATTTATATCAGATGAGGAGTTCTGTCCTAAGGTTTGGCAGATGGGAATGGGGATGGGGGATGTTTGGCAGATAGAAGCCAGCCAACCTTCTTATGGATCAAGGTCCTACAACTGCTGATTTTAAGGGTCCCCTGTCCTTTAATAGAATAACTCCTGAAGGAATAGGGAAGGATTCAGAAGGTTTTTCAGGATGTAGCTGACACTGACCTTGTGACAGGGTCATTATATCTAACTGTTGTTGTTTTCTCTGCCTAAAAAAGATCTCAAGTAACTCTCCACACAGCTCCAAGGACAATAAGTTTCTAAGGACATACACAAGGTAGGAACATAAAGAGAATACTGCCCAAGTGACCAAATTTCCCAGAGCTGTATTGCTCTGCCATAAAGGTGTTTTACCTGTGTTTCTTACTCATCTTCCTTCCAACACAATTACCTTGAAAGCCATGGTATAAGGGTCAGTTTAGAAACTCTAGCTTGAAGGCCTTAGATGTCCCAGTTTTTTATATGTTGCCTAGAGCAATGAAAAAGAGAGAGAGAGAGAGAGAGAGAGAAGAAGAAGAAGAAGAAGAAGAAGAAGAAGAAGAAGAAGAAGAAGAAGAAGAAGAAGAAGAAGAAGAAGAAGAAGAAAAAGAAGAAGAAGAAGAAGGAGAAGAAGGAGGAGGAGGAGGAGGAGGAGGAGGAGGAGGAGGAGGAGGAGGAGGAGGAGGAGGACGAGGAGGAGGAGGAGGAGGAGGAGGGAGGAGGAGGAAGCAATGAAGTGGTTGAACCAGATAGTTTCTTAGCTCCATGGAAGTGCTGATTTTCCTTGTCTGTTTCTACATAAATTTACATAGCCGGGATCAGCCAACAGCCTAGAAGGGTCTATAGGTGCTACCTGTCTGGAGTAACTACTACAAACATGTTCCCAATTCCAGGGGGTTAAAAAGGAGGTTTCTCTCTGATGAGCATGCCTATTAATTATGAAATAAGACTTTGTGTTTCTACCCTTACCCCCAGATGTTGAACTTAACATCTGTATGTATATATATATATATATATATATATATATATATATATATATATGTATGTATGTATGTATGTATGTATGTATTAGGACAGACATAGCAAAGGGCAGTAGATTTTAGAGGACTAAAAAAAACCAATGTGTACCTTTTTTTAAAGGTCAAATCGTTCAGACACATATCCCTACAATTCTTTGACCATCACGTCTGTTTACATTCTGTGGTTTCTCTTATCACAGATTGTCATGGAGGTAGCTTCTTCAACCACCAGTTCTTCATTTCAGCTATAGCATTCTTGTCACTTGCTATATTGAAAAGAAGAACTGAATCCATTAGGATGACAAAGAAATGGCACATTGTTTTGCAGAAATAGCTTAACCACAGTCTTTTATAGACTCTAAAACTCCCTGTATGGCATCATGTAAACTTGTAGAGGGATGCTGTCTATTTTCTGGGCTGGGGGGAAGGAGTAGTGATAACTTGCAGGTGGCCCTTGGGGTGGGGGTGTATGGGTGGTATCCAGCCATGCTATTTTGGATAGCCATATATTATAAGAAAAGACTCACTTAGTGTCCGTGAAAGGATACCCCTTTGAATCACTACATTTTAAAACAGCTGGCTCACCCTTCTTGTGTTAACACATAGACAGTTGAATACTATGTAATAAAATATATTTCAGGCCTATGTCTGTAATTACATTTAATAATCAGCCTTCACAGTCCAGTAACATTAGATGTGGGAATCTATATGAAACTATGATAAATAGCTCTTTGAAGAATGGTTCTATTTGAAGAAGCTTTAGAGCTCTCTGAGAGGTTGGCCATTTTCTTCATGCAGCTTTAAAACCTTCTCCTATGCCTCGAACCCCCCAAAAAACAAACTTTGCCCTACACCTTGCCTACCTCTCCTCACCCCACCCCCTTCCCTTTCCAATCTCTGAATGTCCTTTGGTAAATGAAGCCTAATGTGTCATTTCTAACACTGCCACAGTCCTCCAAGGCTGGTGACGTTTGCCATTGCTAGTCTAAATAAGTGAATTTTAATGAGAAGGAATACTTGCTAATGGCTGATTGAGGTACTTTAGTAATCCATGGTATTTAGCTGTGTTGGAATCCCAAAGCTTAAATGGTTTGATGATTAATAGAAATACCTGAGTACATATTGAAGCCTACCCACTCTGTTAATGGCCCTGGCTCTGTGGAGGACAGGCTATCCTCTCAGGTGGAGTTCCAAGCAGAGAGACGTGTCAGGATGACATTTCTGAAAGAAGAAACAACATAAAAAGGCTTTCAGAAATACCAAAAGGACAACAACAGCATTTAACACTAGCCTTCCTTAAGTACTCCAGGCAGGAGCCAGGTTGATATTTTGCGGTGTTGATTAGAAGAAACCTTTGATAGTTTTATTTCTAAGACACTTGAGCACTAGGGCCCACTTTTATAAGAGGAAGGCTAAAATAACATGAGTAAAGCCTGAACCAAATAAAAATCTCCTAAAGGGCAAGGAGTTGAATTCCACCAAGGACAATGAGAATCACTGGTGGGTAGATGGAAGCAGTAGATCAAGCACTTGCACCTGGAGTCAGGAAGACCTAAGCTCAAATCTAGCCTCAGATCTTGGTTCTGTCATTTAACCTCTGTCTGCCTCAGTTTCCTCAACTTTAAAAGGAGAATAATAGTAGCACCTACCTCCCAGGTTGTTGTGAAAATTATATGAGATAATGTTTGTAAGAGCCCTTAGCTCAGTACCTGGCACAGAGTAGTAGATCTTTATTCCCTTCCTCTCCTCCTTAAGAAATAGGTCTGTGGTGGCAATTGTGAAGGTTGAGGATTTTGCTGATGGTAAAGGCTCATTTGTGTGTGGATTTGTGACTTCTTTAGTGAAGGATGCTCCCTGGTCAGGAATCTCTTTCTACAAGTAAAGAAGGACTATTGTTCTGCAATCTGTAGGCCTAGAGAGTTAAAGATCTGTGATATTGTGAGCTTTTAGGGGACTGTCTGGGCTCCCACAGTTCATCTAGGTCAGAGGTAGAGCTTAAACCCAGACAGCCCTTGCTCCAAAGTCAGCTGTCTACCCACAACTTCACACTGCCTTTTGAGGGGTTGCTTGAGGTAAGAGCAAGTCTATTCATGTCTGAGTTTAAGCTGCGAGACCCCAATCTTGAGCTGTGCTATTAAGGGCTGACTCTGACAACAAGACTTATTTTTTGAGGTTCTCTTTATCACATTTGGATTCATCTCTGCAAGAAGTGAAGACTCCCTTGCCTAAGACTGCTTACTTCATTCATTCATTCAACAAATATTAATTAAATGCTTATTAGGTCTAGAGTGCTCTTCTCCCCCTCTCCATAGCTATAACAAGATCCCTGCTTTCATGAAGCTTACTATCTACTAGAGGGTATGTGACATATACAAATAATTTGATTTAGTGCTTGAAAGATCTAGTATTTCAATCATCAATCAACAAGCATTTATTAAGCACTTATGATGTATTAGGTTCTGTGCTAGGGACTGGCAATACAAATATAAGAGCAAAAGAATCCTTGCCCTTGAGAAGACTACATTCCACTAGCTTAGCAATTTTCCCTGCCCTTATGGCCAGATACTCCTTTGAAAACCTTTCTCTGTTTAGGTGCAGTCTCCAGCTGCTACCTCACAAGCCAGGGAAGTTGGGGGTTAGGATGTCAGTGGGGCCAGAATGATGGCAGGGGTAGCATTAACTTCAGGAACCCCAAAACACCAGTATTCCACATTCCATTTAACATTTGTAAATGTTACTTCTCCAAGTTCCTTTGTTGTATGAGTTCTGTGGGATGGGAAGAAGAATTTCTGTGTTGAATGAGAGAGCGAGCCAGTTCTCTCTATACTCTCTCCCTTGGTGCCTTCACAGCTCCCATAGGTTCACAGTTATTCTCACTACACAGATAGCTCCTAGATGTATATATCCAGCTGTAGACTCTCTCCTGAGCTCCAGTCCCATATTACAAGCTGTCTATTAGACATATCTAATTGGATGCCCCAGTTGTTGTTCAGTCATTTTAATCATGCCCAGATTTTCATGACCCCTTTTGGAATTTTCTTGGCAAAGATTCTGGAGTGGTTTGCCATTTCCTTCTCCAGCTCATTTTACAGATGAGGAACTGAGGAAAATAGGGCTAAGTGACCTGCTGAGGGTCACTTAGGGTTACTGTCTGAGGCTAGATTTGAACTCAGGGAGATGAGTCTTTCTAACTCCAGGTCTAGTACTCTATGCACTGTACCACCTAGCTTCCCCAGGTTCATCTCAAATTCGACATGTCCAAAAGAGAACAGATCACCTTTCCCCAAAAATCTATCTTTCTTCTAAATGTCACTATTAGGGTTGAAGATGCTACCATCCTGCAAATCTCCACCTTCACAAGTTTGCCATTATCAACTCTGCTCTCACTCACCTCACATATTTAATCATGTCATCTAATACTGTCATTTCTATCCCCAAAAAACACCTCTCACAAATGTATCCTTCCTTCCAGTCACCTGACAACCACCCTAACTTGGAACTTCATCACCTCTTACCAGTACCATTGCAAAAGCTTCGTTTTTAGTCTCTGCCTTGTCTCTCCCCACTCTAACCCATCCTCTATAGTGATTTTCCTAAAGTGTAAGTCTGACCAGGTCACTCACTCCCTTCCCCATGTCAGTCCAGTCCAGTGACTCTCTACCATCACTAGGACTAAATATAAAATATTCTTATCATTTAAACTCTTTCCCAACTTAACCACTTCTTACGTTTAAAGTCTGTCCACATAGTATTCCCCTCTACTATCTCTATCTAGCCATACTGGCCTACATTTTCCTCACACAGCCTGCTCCATCTCTCAATTCTATCACTTTGCATTGAATAGCAACCCCCCTCCCCCTTGCCTGAAATGTTCTCATTTCTCACCTTCACTTTTTGGGATCCTGATTTTCTTCAAGACTCAGCTCATGCAGCACCTTTCCTGGTACTGCCTTCCCCTCCAGGGTGACCTTGTACAGTATTTTATTTGTATATCTTTTATATACATAAATATGTACCTTTTATACACCTATATTCTATATATGTATAGATACCTATGTATACATTTCCTGTTCCATTTGAATTTTGAAGACAGGAACTTTATGACTTTTTTCTTTTTACTCCCATAATGCACTTAGCACAATGCTTAGCACATAGTAGGCACTCAACGAGAATTTATTGATTGGTTGATTGTACTATAGTATGCATTCCACTGAGGTGATACATTATAAATATACATGGGTCAAATTCAAATAACTTTCCTTTCTCAGCGTTCCAGGAGTAAGACTAGAGAAATCAACTGGTGGGGATACTTGGGGTTGAGGATTATCAGACCATGAAACAACAGAACATCAGCAGAGTAAGGACTCAAGGTCATTGCTGAGGAATTTTCAAAGTACCAGAAGGTAGGATCTAGAGTTAGTATAAGGACAAATAGGGAAAATTAAATCAAAGGATAGGAAGAGGAGAAGGGACTAGATATGACAGGACTAGACAGTCAAGATGTGGTTAAAGACCATGTTTAGTTTATTAAAGGGAGTGGGAAAGGTCCATGATTAGGAGTTTGTGAATCAAGAGCAATAAATGAGAGTTCCAGATAGGGTAGATGGTATCTATTTCTGGGAGAGGACAAAATCTAGCATGATTGTTTCCATGCTGGCATGAAGTAAGGTAGAGAGGAAGGTCAGTATAGTCGAGAGGGTTGAGAACTTATGATGCCAGAGTAATAGAAGAGGTATCTGCCTTAATGCTGAAGGCTGCAAGAGTTCTGGTAATCTTATGGTGGAGAAGAAGACCATGAACAGATATTAAAGTACCTGAGGGAACTCAAAGGTTGAACAGGAGGTCCAGAGAAGCAGCAATAAGGATGAAGAAAGGGTGCTTACAGTTTTCTGGGAGAGCTGGTAAAGTTGATTTGTAGGGTGTCTACAGAAGGGGCACTCACTCAGTATAGTCATCAGTTCTAAATTCATCTCTCACCTCTTTCCTTCATTTCCATTTCCAATCCATCTACATTGCTTTCAGCTCTCATTTTTTATTTTGAAGACCATTAAAATAAGTTTCTAATTGATCTTCCTGACTCCAGTCTATCCTTTCTCCAACCTTTCCTTTACTTCTAATACCTGTGTGATTCATGTGTTCCAGTGCATCCCCTTGATGAACTCTGCATTCAAACCAAGTCCCACTGTTCTCATCCTGCCCTTCCTCAGTTGTAGAGAGTGTCTATTGTGGTGGAATCTTAGATCTAGGTTCTAATCCTGACTCTTTTACTTGCTAGCTTTCTGACCCTAGAACAAATCATTTAACTCTTTTTGGCCTTCATATCCTTATCTACAAAAATGAAGGGGCTGTACTATTTAGCCTTTACATGTCCCTTCCAGCTCTAATGCCATGATCTATCCCTGTACTTTTGTTCAAAAACTGCCCTATACATGGCATGGACTCCCATCCCTTCCTATTGAAGCTCCTCCCTTTCTTCAAAGTATAACTCAAATACTGCCACCTCTTTGAAGCCTTTCCAGACTCTCCAGCACCTTGACTGAAAATGATTTCTCCTTTTTCAACTTTCTTTTTTTTTTTTAAAGCAATTGGGGTAAAGTAACTTGCTCAAGGTTACACAGCTAGTCATTATTTATGTGTGGGTGCTCATTTTCTGAGGCCAGATTTGATCTCGGGTCATCCCAACTCCGAGGCCGGCGCTCTTACTCACTGCGCCACCTAACCACACCTTTAGGGCAATTGGGGTTAAGTAACTTGCCCAGGGTTACACGGCTAGGTTTTTGTTTGTGTGGATTAAGTGTCTGAGGCCGGCTCCGAACTCAGGTCCTTCTGATTCCAGGGCTGGCGCTCTATTCACTGCGCCACCTAGCCGCCCCTTTTTCAACTTTCTTATGATATTTTGCCTCAGACTTCACATTTGCATTTATCATATTATCCCTTGCATTGTAGTCTTTTGTGTTCATGCCCTTCCCCCTATTTCTCATATTAGATTGGAGCACGTTTAGAACAGGTTCTGTGTTGGATATAAATTGTGTGTGCATTTCCAACACCTAGCATGGTGCCTTACCTGAAGTATATGCTTAGTAAATGTTGAATTGAAGTTTTGTTTATTTGTTGACATGAAAAACAATCCAATCAAGTCAGCTAGCTTTTATTGAACACCTACTATGTGCCAGGCACGGTGCCAAGCTCTAGAGAAACAACAAAAGACTAAAACAGTCCTTGTCACCAAGGACCTCACAATCTAATGGAGGACATTACATACAAGCAACTGCAGATAGATACATAGATATAGATGTTTATATAGATATAGATAGCACTCTCTCTACATAAATGTGTGCATTTCTATATGTATATACGTGTGTGTATATTGTGAACAACTATATATGTATTTATGCGACTATATATCATGCAAACTACTATATACAACTATGCCTATATAGCTATCTATACAGCTATATATAAATAGAATACATAAACACAATTATGTATATACAACTACACATACATGCATATGTATTTATGTGTATATACACACACACACATACATACATACATACATACAATAATCTCAGTGGCAAGATACTACCATTAAGGGGGACCAGAAAAGGCTTCTTAAAGAAGGTGGGATTTTCAGCTAAGACTTGAATGAAGACAGGGAACAGGCAAAGACAAAAATGGAGAGAATTCTGGGGTTGAGGAAGAGCCAGTGGAAATGGAGTAAGAAATGGGGTGTCTTGTATGAGAAACAGCAAAGAGAACTAACTGTTGCTAGATCGTGGAGCACCTGGGAGGGTGGGGTGAAGGGAGGATATCTAGTGTAAGAAGAAGCCAGAGTAAAAGTACTAGTCAGTAAGGTCAGAGAGGAGACAGGTTATGAAAGGTTTTAAAAGCCAAATAGAGGATTTTATAAGTGATCCTGGAGGGAACAGGGAACTACTGGAGTTGATTGAATGGGGAGGCTGATCTGGCCAGACCTGCACTTTAGAAAGATCCCTTTGATACCTGACTAGAGTAGAGAAAGACTTGATGCAGGAAGGCCAGTAAGCAGGCTACAAGAGATGGTAGTGCCATAGGAGAGAAAAGGACACATAATAGAAATATTGTAAAGGTAGAATAGATAGGACTTGGCAAGGTATGTACCTGCACATGTATATGTATATTGTGTATGCATATATATATACATGTGCACGTGAGTACATGCATATGTGTACGTGTGTGTGCATGTGCATGTATGTGTGAGAGTGAGGAGTTGAAAATGACACCAGGTTGTGAGCCTGGGTTTTTGGGAGGTTGCTGGTGCCCTTGACAGTAACATGGAAGTTAGGAAGGAGGGAATGTTTGGAAGGAAAATAATCAAATGTATTTATGTATATTTGGGGTAGGGAGGAGAGGTTCAAACCTGTAATTTCATTAATAAAGAGAACTGCTAATATGGAAACTCCCTCCACTGATTCAAATCACCAGTCTGAAATTTTTGAGAGTATTTCCTCATCTGGAAGTTCCCTATTGTAATAAAGTGACAGATCCAGTCCCAGTACTTATATTTCCTAGCCCAGGGGTGAGGAACCTATGGCCTTGAGGTCACATGTGGCTCTCTAGGTCCTCAAGTGCCACCCTTTGACTGAATCCAAGCTTCACAGAACAAATCTGCTTTATAAAAAGATGTGTTCTGTAAAACTTGAACTCAGTCAAAAGGCTGCACCCAAGGACCTAGAAGGCCACAATTTCCCTACCCCTGCCCTATCCTCTAAGTATGTGTCAGAAGCAGTATTTGAACACAAGCCTTTCTAGCTCCAAGCATAGTCCTCTCTCCAGTATTCCAGTCTACTGGTATTAGTAGATGTCAAACATTCATAAATTCAAATTTTTAACATATTTGCATTTTTCAGTAATATAACTATATAGATGGGGGGAAATGAAAATATAATTTAAGATGAAAAAGAAAAAAAATTAGTAAGGGCTGGAATAAAGTCAGTGAAGGATGATGAAGGATTAAGGAGGGAAAAAAAAAACAGGGTTGTAAGGGAGCAATGATGCCCCAGGCTCACCTTTCTAGAGAACTATTTTTTATCAAAGTGTTTTAAACTCCAAAAAAGCTAAAGTTCACCACATAAGAAAAATATAACTATCCTGAAGTAGCATATTGATTAGTAACAATATATTTATACCTTGTCATCTTCTCTATATAGTATCAAAGATTTATTAGAAATAGGTTCAGCTTTGAGGCCTACCATTTGCCAGTATTGAACAAAAGGAAAATCATTAAATTAAAACAAATTCTGCCTGACTAGTGTTTTCACCCTGAATTAAAAACACGGAACAACTTATTCTTTCACAATGTATCATATCACTCAAAGGGCAGGTAATTAAGATGAAAAGCATTTTAACGCTTCTTTTGAGTCTTTGCACTTTCATAAAGATCTAGAGGTATATACTTAGGCAAACTCTGCAGGTCTTAAAAAATATTTATCACAATGACACACGATTAGCATGTCAGCTCATGTCCTGTTTTATCATTGTCAGCTAAATTTGGAGCATGGCAAGCTGCACCGAAATAGATTATGTGCACTTGCTTCAACACTTCCTAAAAAAAGAAGTGTTTGCATAGCTCAGGAGTTGTGAAGAAGAGCAGACAGAGGGGAAGGGTTTTATTTCAGACACACGATAAAAGCCGCTTATCAAAACCTTTGTGCATTAGTCTGTTTCCCATACATTTTGAATTAAAGGTATCGTTTGATTAAAGGATCCCTAAATATTTTATGGCGAATCTATGTAAATAACATATATGGAGGTCTATTTCCAAAATGTACTTTTTTTTTCTTCTTTAATTAAAATTTCTAGAACATTTAACATTTTCCGAGAGTTTCACTGCAGAGAGCAGCAGTACATTATCTCATCTGGTCCTTATAACCACTCCCTCTGCCAGTTAGATGTTGCAACTGTTATTATTATCTCTATTTTATAAGATAAGGAAATTGACACATAGAGATATTTAGTAACTTACCCAAAGAAACACAGCCAGTAAAAGTACATGGCAGGTTTTTGTCTAATTCAAGGTCACTTTTTGCTATACTATGCTACCTTCCTTAGGACACCATTGAGTCAAAACGTAACTTTATAACACTTTGGGAGACTGAGGTCCCAAGAGAAAAAAAAAAGCTACGCAAGGTCAATGAGCAAATTCATGGCACAACGATAATGATGACTAATATTTTAAAATTTTTCTTAGTTACTGAACTATTTTTCCTCCTTTAGAATTTTTTAAAATGCATTCATCTTTTAGTTGCTATTGAATTAGGTGACCTGGGTACTGACTGATAGTTAAGCAGAAAAAGGAAAAAGAAAAAAATATCTTTGCACCTAGAATATGACCATGTCTCCAGCCATTAGAAAGAAATTGAATTGAATTAACCTTGTAGGACATAGAAAATATATAACAACTGTTAGTTGACAAAGTAGCTCTCCCAATGCCTGGTACATGCTTGCTGAATTGAATTGAATAGAAAGTGATTCTCACTGTGAAGTCCAACACAGGGTCATCTTTGGGAAAAAAGGAAACAGGGACAGACCAGTCATGTCTGACAAACACAGGCAGTTATTTTGCTTCATCAAATTGCACATTTTAAGGGCCTTGATAATCCCAAAGTGGGATTTATTCATTAATGCTTGCAAATAAGTTGTGTTCCCTTTAAAGAGTCAGACCTTACCTGGAGAGATCTACTTGTCTTTTCTTTCTTTTCCTCTCTTTAAAAAATAAACCCAATACATTTCAGATCTTCAGACCATAGGATCAAAGGTCTAGAGCTAGAAAGGACTTTAGCTCAAACTCCCAATTTTTTAATTGGGAGAATTGAGACCCAAGGAGTTACATGACATGCCTAAAGTGACAGGTTGTTAGCAACAGAGGTAGACTTTTGAATTGACTGGCCCCAGAGCCAGTATAACTTATTTCCTTCCTCATAAACACCATCTTCTTTATAGAAAAACACTTATTTTATAACCAAAGGATTTTTCTAAAACATGTAAAATTACCAGGAGAAATCAAACTCTAGTTTAGAACTAACCCCATTGCATTCACATATTCATTCATTTAATGAATATCTTTCGGGTACCTAATTACTGTCCATCTTCAAACCTTTATGCTCTTGTGCTCCAATCTCTGCCTCTGACCCTTAGCTTATGTTCCCACTCTGGGACTCTGGACATCTGATTGGTAAATATTCACTTTATCAAACACGCACCCAGACTCAACCCTACCATGCTATTTCCCAGTCATCTCTGTGCTTTGAAGATTACTCTATACATAGCCTCCTCTCTCCTGTCTCCTGCTTTCCAGCTCTTTTTCTGACAATAATAATCAAATCAGTCATTTATTACTATTACTAGAATAATTATTACTAGAAAGGACATGCCAAGCAATTATCCTGTGATTCCAAACACCATCACCCTTCTCTGCCTAAAACACTGTTTTCTGGGCATCATCCCCCTTTCCAACTATCACTCCACATTATGTATTGTCTTCCCCTTTTAGAATGAAAGCTTCTTGAGGGCAAGGACTGTTTGGCTTACTTGTATTTATATCCAGCACTTAACGTACTGTTTGGCATATAACATGCCCTTAATAAACACTCTTTCATTTATTCATTCATAGCACTGTACTAGGCACTGTGAAGACATAGATGTAGAACTATAAGGGATCTGAGTGAACGACTAGTCCAATGCCATCATTTTACAGATGAACTGAGGTCCAGAAAAGTTAAGTGATTTTGTTGGGGGCCACATAGTTTGTAAGTGACTGAGGTACTATTTTTCTATTGTTGTTTAGTCATATCTAACCTTTTATGACCCAATTTGGCATCTTCTTGGCAAAGATGCTGAAGTGGTTTGCCATTTCCTTCTCCAGCTCGTTTGACATATGCGAAAACTGCGACAAACAGGGTTAAGTGACTTGCCTAGGGTCACACAGCTAATAGGTGTCTGAGGCTGGATTTGAACTCTTGAAGATGAATTTTCCTCACCCCAGGCCTGGCACAATATCCACGGTGCCACCTAGATGCCCAGGTTCTTCCTGACTCCAAGCCTAACACTCTATTCCTTTTACCCTGCTGCCTCTTAAAGGGCAATTTGGAAGTCACCATAGTCAATCTTTATTTTACAGACAGGGAAATTGTGACAGAGAAACTTAACTAACTTTTCCAAAGTCACATAGTAAAAGAACCAGGGACATGAACCCAGATTTCTCATTCAAAATCTCTTACCTTCAAAGACAATAACATAGTCTAGCTAGAAGCACAAGACATACACATGAAAAGTTAAATAACAGCATGATAGCAATAACAAAGATGTTATGAAGCAGTATATATAGAATGAATAGCCTAGATATTAAGGTCTTTAGTAGTTAAAAGGAAGTTGAGGTCTCTGAGGATGAGTCAGTCAAGTAAGGTTTCATGAAGAACTCAAGCCTGCTCTTGAGCTGATCCTTGAAAGATAAGCTTCTCTTCTGACTCTTCACTTCTAATTTGATCTCATTTAGAACTGGTGAGACGAGTGAAGGGAAGCTAATCTAAAGGGTTTTCGGTCATTCCCTAGAAAGCCTTTGTTTAGCCTGCCTGCCTACCTTGACTTAAAATCTGTATTTAACCTTTCCTCCTCCTGGGCTTCCCTGTTCCCAGCCTCATCATGAAGACCCTGTCTCTACAGGTGGCAAAGTACTCCAGATTAGCACAAACCTTCTCAGGTTATTTCCAAAATCTTCCCCTGGTCATTTCTTACTAATGTGATATTGAACCATTTATTGCTTAATGTTCTTGACTGTCATTTGAGTCATCAGAAAGTGATTTCTGTAATTACTGGTATTAGGAAGTTATAGCAATGAAATGGGCAACCGGTAACACTACAAAAAAGGGATTTAGATTTTGTGTTTAAAGCTATAACCATAAATTTCAGGTGAGAGTAGCTATAAACATGAAGAAATCCTCCCTGATGAGCAAGATCTTTGAATGTTTCTTTGAAAGAGAATATATGTGGTTTTTGTTGGATATTGAAAAATGTCCAAAATGTACTGGCTTTTACATTTTTTCTCTATAGTAAATATTCTCCATGGACATTCTTGAAACCTAGTGTTATACCAAAAAAGCAAGACAGGAGAACCCTGAGAGTAAAATTTGGAAGTGGATTTTATTTTTTCTCCATGGGACTGCTCAGGGTTAGGCCCAAATCAAACAGTGAATCAGCACAGGCAATGCATCAGCTTTTAAAGGCTAGCCACGGGGCCAATGGTCAGGGGAAGCGTAAACAGAGACTAAAATCAGTGATTGGACAGTACACATTTTGAAATTCCCACGCCTGCGAGTTTTCCCTAGGTTGGGCTTCCGTGAGGGAGATCTGGTTGGGAAGGGGACAGGGAACCCAGAATGGGGTCATGTACAACACTAGTGGAGTCCTAGAATTAAGCACTGGAATATTTTTTTAAATAATATTTGCTTAAAGAGTAGCATTTTTTATGTTTATGGAAATGAATTATCCATTTACATATAAATGTGCATTTAAATTCATATACAACTGTAGCCAATGTATAGCTTGCACAAGTGATGGTATCCTTTTATTTTTCCACTTACCTATGATTCCATCAGTGTAAGGAGCCCTTGGCTCCCTCTCTGGAATTTACAATAGCAAGGGAGTTGCCTCTGACACAGAGAAACTAATGACTAGCTCAGGCCAGTATGTCTCAGAGACAGGACCTGAACCCAGATCTTCCTGATTACAAGGTCAGCTCTCTGTCTAGCATGCCTTGAGGCCATAGTTTTAAGTCTATTAAATAGTTGTTTTCTTCCCTATCTTTTATTTTCTTAAAAGAATTATTTTGTTTTCCCACAAGGGGCAATTCCCAACAGACACTCATAGGAACCTCCCACAAAGTTTCACTTCCCCTGGGGGAAAAAAATCTATTCTACTTTTGTGGTTCCTGGATTGTTAACAGAAAGGGAGGATGTATGCTTCTTCTCTATTTTTTCTTTAAATTTTTTAATTTTTTTCAATAAGCAAATATGTATTTTCTCTACCTCTTTCCTCTTTGCCTCCCCATTGAAACCAAGGGAAAAAAAATCCTTATAGTCAAGGAAAAAAATTTCTTCCATTGACTCTGTCCAAAAATGTATGTTTCATTCTAGTTTAAATAGGATCCATTGAATTTAGCTCAAGTACTGCCTTTTATTATCTTTATTTACATAATTATCATAATTGCATCCATTGTTCTTTTCACTCTGAGTGATTCCATACATCCCTTCCATGTTTCCCTGGACTCTTCATATTTCTTGCATTCCATAGTTTGTTCAGCCAAACTAATTAAACTGTGTTACATGGGCAAATATTTGGAGCATATATTTTGTTTCTAGCTTTTTGTTATCACAAATGGTGATGTTATAGATCTTTATATACCTGTGAGGTTTTTTTTTCTTACTATAAGGCTAATATGTCAATAACTAACATATACATATATACTCATGCATCATACATATATCATACATATGTAATTTGCATATACATATGTGCATATAAATTATTTGTGTATAGTTACACATAATATATGTGTATATAAAATTTTCTCCTTGGTTTAGATCTGTGATTTCATTAGTAATAGAAATTACAAACAAAGATAATGCCCCTACCAGCATAAATCAATCTCTGCTATGTATCTTTTAAGTCTTATAGTGGTAGTTCTCAAAATTTATGCTAGGATGTACTTCTGAATTTCACTAGTGTCTCAGATTGTATGGAGTTATAATCATGTGATCATGTACAAATCACCTATGTGCTGAGATTTGTCACAGGAGAGAATAACACTGTGCTATGAACAAAGCTAAACAAAAACCTCAAGAGCCCGTCTTAGACTGAATAGGTTATATGTCCAGTATGCCCTTGGAAGAGCACTTGAGCCCAGGCCATCATGGCTCTTGGCCGACTCTTTTTGCCATAAGCCATACTGCCTATGTAGCAGTGCCTATGTCTCTTTTTGTCTATATCTATATCTACATATCTTTTTCTGGAGTTATAATAGTACCTATGTGATATTCACATCAAAGTATATGAGCATTTTGGACAATCTAGTGATTCCTCTTACATTATTATTTTCTTGTTTTACTTAGGTGTGTGTGTGTGTGTGTGTGTGTGTGTGTATTTTCTCTTCCCTGTGACTTGGTTGGTATATAAAGTTCCTACTGAGGAAATTCCCCCACCATTGTATAGAAGTAGTTTTTCTATGATATTATTAATCAACAAACATTTTTTTAAGCACCTATTAGGTCCCAGGCACTACAAAAACAAAGATGAAAATGTCCCCACTATCAGGGATGCGATCAGAGGAGAAAACATAGCCATAAACAAGATAATTCAAATAAATAAAAGGTAAATTGTTGAGTATGCGCTAGCACCTGGGAGGAGAAGCTTCATGTAAAAGGGGTTGCTTGGGAGCAGCCAGTACAAAGACATGGAGATTCTTGATTGGGCATTTTAAGTAATGGCAAGAAGACCTGTTTGATCAAACTATCGCACAGGGAAAGGAAGAAGTAGATAATAATATGGTCAGGCAGGTGGCAGGAGGATAGAGCCCTGGACCTAAAATCAGGGAGATTCAAGTCCAAATCTGGTCTTAGACACTTACTAGCTGTGTGATTCTGGGCAGGTCACTTAATTTCTGTCCACTTATGTTTCCTCAACTATAAAATGAGGATACTTTGTAGCCACAGTGTTGTTTTGGGGATCAAACGAGTTAATAATTGTAAAGCCTTTAACACAGTGCCTGGCACATAATAGGCATTTAACAAATGGTTATTTCCTTCAATCTTTCCTTTCCTTCCCTTCCCTTCCTTAATGAGGTTGGAAAGGTAGGTTACACCAAGGTTGTAGAAGGCTTTAAAAACTAAGTAGAGAAGATTATATGTGATCACAGAGATAGCAGTACACCATTAGGATTTATTGCAGTTACATACACAGACTTATACTTCAGGAAAATCACTTCTGCAGTTCTATGGGGGATGGATTGGAAAACGGAGAGATTTGAGGTAGGGAAGTCAATTCGGAGGCTACTGCAGGAGTTAGGGCAAAAGGTGATAAAGATCTGAACTGCAGAGGTAGCTATGGGAATGAAGAGAAGGGGGCAGATTCGAGAGTAGCGGTAGACATGACCATATTAAGACGATTGATTCAGTGTGTGGGGGATGGAATCCAAAATAATGCTGAGGCTGAGAACCTGGGAGATTGGTAGGATTGTGGAGCCCCTAAGAGCAAACAGGAATTTCAGAAGAAGGGTAGATGTTGTTAAAAAAGATAATGAGTTCAATTTGGGACACGTTGAATTTGAGATGCCTATGCAACATCCAGTTTTAAATATCTAATAGGCAGTTTGAGATGCTCAGCTATAACTCAGAGGAGAGACTGGGGCTAAATATATACACTTAAATTTTGTCTGCATAGAAATGACAAATCTATGGGAACTGATGATGTCATCAAGTGAGAGATTATAGAGATAGAATGGAAGAGGGCAGAGTACAGTCTCAGGATTATAGTAATAGAAGGACCCTCAAAGACCAACTATTCCAACTCTTCCTTTTATAGTTGAGGAAACTGAGCCCCAGGGAGGTTAAAAGACTTGCCCAAAATCACAGACATAGTATCAGAAGCAATTTTCTTGACTCTAGAATTCTTAGATAGTTGCCTTGAGTACTGAGAAGTAGAATGTCTGGTCACATAGTCACCATGTATTAGAGGTCGGACTAGAACCCAGGTCTTCCTGACTCCTAGACTGGTTCTCTATACACTCCTCCATGCTGCCTTCCTTTACTGATGAACTTAAAATTATTTTCCAGGACAACAGTTTGTAACTCCACTCTTAGTGAATTAGTAGTGTTGTTTGCTCATAGCCCTTCTTCTTCTTCTTCTTCTTTAATGCTTTATTAACTTCTGGCTTACATCATTCATTTCTGCCAGATTTTGAGTTACAATTATTTCCCCCATTTTTCCCCTACCCACCACCACAGAATAGCAGTCCCACAGGATATCCCCTCATCCAATCTGCTCTCTCCCATATCTTCTCCCATATCCCCTTCGACTTTTCCATTAGGGCAAGGTGAACCTCTGTGCCCCACTGCCTATATACCTTATCTCCCAATTATGTAAAATAGTATTAATAATAGTATTTATATATATTTAAAACATTTGATTTTAAAACTTCGAATACCAGATTCATTCCCTCCCTCCCTTGTCACCCACTCTTGCTGGGAAGATAAGCAATTCAGTATGTGTTGTACATGTATAGCTATGCAAAACATTACCATAGTAGATATATTGTAAAAGACTGCTTATAATTCCCTCCCACCCATCTCACCTCCCACCTGGTCCATTCCCTACTTTGATCCTGTCCCTTTTTAAAGGTGGGTACTTCCAACCTCCCTCCCCCTGAGCATGCTCTCCCTTCCATCATCCCCCCTCTCAACCCCTTCCCCCCTACTCTCCTGTAGGGTGAGATATCCCATTTTGTATGTATGGCATACTCTCCCTGAGCCAAATTCAATGAGAATACGGTTTTGCCTTTCTGCCTTCCTGCTCTTTCCCTCCATTGCAACCACTTTCCCTTGCCTCTTCTATATGAGATAGTTTACCCCATTCTGTCTCTCCCCATCTCCTCTCATTATATTCCTCTCTCACCTCCTAATTTCACCTTTTAAGTATCATACCTTCCTATTAAATTTGACCTGTGCCCGCTATATATGTATACCTGTAAACATATATACACACATTCACATATGTATTTATATGCCCATATACCCTTCTTCAACTATTTTCATACTGAGAAAGGTTTCATCAGTTACAGTTATTGTTTTTCCATGTAGGAATATAAATAGTTCAACTTTGATAAGTTCCTTTTGATTTCTTTTCCCTGTTTACCTTCTCAAGCATCTCTTGCTTCTTGTGTCTGAATGTCAAATTTTCCATTCAACTCTGGTTTTTTCCTCAAGAATGCTTGAAAGTCCTCTATTCCATTGAATGACCATATTTTCCCCAAAACATGATACTCATTTTTGCTGGATAGGTGATTCTTGATTTTAATCCCAGTTTCTTTGCCCTCCAGAATATCATATTCCATGCCCTTCTGTCCCCCAGTGTAGAAGCTGCCAGATCCTGTGCTGTCCTGATTTTGTTTCCACAATATTGAAATTGTTTCTTCCTGGCTGCTTGTAATATTTTCTCCTCAATCTGGGAATTCTGGAACCTGGCTATAACATTCCTAGGAGTTTTCTTTTTGGGATCTTTTTCAGGAGGTGATCTCTGGTTCTTTCAACCTCTATTTTGCCCTCTGGTTCTAAAACATCAGGGCAATTTTCCTTGAGAATTTCTTGAAGGATGATTTCTAGGTTCTTTCTTTGATCATGGCTTTCAGGTAGTTCAATACTTTTTAAATTATCTCTCCTGGATCTATATTCCAGGTCAGTGGTTTTTCCCATGAGATATTTCACATTGCCTTCTATTCTTTCATTTGTTTGGATCTGTTTAACAGCATCTTGATTTCTCATAAAGTCATTAGCTTCCATTTGCTCCAGTCTAATTTTGAAGGAATGATTCTCTTCAGTGAGCTTTTGAGATTCTTTTTCCATCTGGCAAAATCAGCTTTTTAAGGCATTCTTCTCCTCATTGCCTTTTTGACCTCTTTTGCCATTTGAGTTAGTCTGTTTTTTAAGGTGTTATTTTCCTCAGTCAGGCTGTTGACTGTCATTTCATACTTTTCTTGCATCTTTTTCATTTCTCTTCCCAATTTTTCCTCCACTTCTCTTATCTCCTTCTTAAGGTCCTCTATGGCCTATAACCAGTTTGTATTTTCATTTGGGGCTTTTGGTGCAGGAGTTCTGGCTTCCTGTTCCATGCTTTGATCCTCTTTGCCCCCAAAACAGGAGTCTAATGTTGCATTTTTTCTGTTTATTTTGTTTCTTTTGTCTAGGCATGTTGCCACTCAATTACTTGACTTTTGGGCTTGTTGCCACAGTAGGACTCTGCCACCAGCCAGGGGAGCTTCTGTCCCAAATGCTGGGGTTTTCTCAGCTGCTGGAGGTATTAGTTGGGTGCCCTCCCTGAAGCCCCCACATGCTTTGGCAAGCTGGTCACACACCCCAAGACCTCCACCCCAGACCGCAATCCAGATCCAAGAAGGTTAAAGCAAGAGCTATTACCCCTCAAATTGGTTGCCTGGTCCCCCTACAGTTCGCAGGCCAGGCACTAAAGCTGCAACGTGGTGGCTGGGGGTAACTACTCAGTGGCTTCTCTCCCCCAGGGAAAGAAGCTGACATGCTCCCAAATACTGGTCCCAAAGTCCACAGGGCACTGACCTCCCACTTTGTCCTAGGCATCTATATGTTGATAATTCTAGAAATGCCACCGCTGCTGGTGTTCTAGAGTCCCTCCAGCAGGCTGCTAGTCTGGCAGCCCTAAAACCTCCGACTCACCATGGGGGCCTAGGCTCAGCTCCCAGAGCGCTGCACTAGCCACCCCCTGCCGGGCTGCAGGGCTGTCCTCAGTGGGAGGTTAGCTTCTCTGTGTCATTTTGTGGGTTCTGGAGCTCCAGAGTTTTTTCAGAGGCCCCATTTATATATATTGAAAGTGGTGTGGGCAGGAGCACCATGGGAGTGCTGTTTCTACTCTGCCATCTTGGTGCCACCCCCCCATAGCCCTTCTAATAATGAGTTTTTTCCAACTTTGTTAATTTGATTTCTGCAAAGTCATAATTCAGAGTTGTTTTCATTTTAATTTATTTGATTGATATTGATCTTCACAGTGTTTCAGGTAGTTGGTGATCCTTTGTATTTCTACCTCTGAAAACTATGTGTTTGCATCCTTTAACCTCTAGTTTTTCCCTGTGTTTTACAGAGCAACTGCTACCAAGTTATCTGGAACATTATCAAGGTAAGCTAATTGGGTTTTTTGGGGTTTTTTTTTTTGCTTAAAAGTATGTGTGACTTTTGATATACACTAAAAGGGAATGGACTCTTGGTAAGAGCAGCAATGAATAATGTAAAGATATTCACAGTTTAATTCTATGTGAAAATACATATATAATATGCAATATGTATAATACACATATTGGTATGTGTATTATACATATATTTCAAACATAAAGCAACAGCTCATTCAAGTCACTGTGTTTAAATTTACTCCTTTTTCTCTATGATACATTGATCAAGTCATAATTTTTCTGATTATTTCAGTTTGCTCAAAGGTAAATTGAGAGAAATTAACTAGATTATTTTAAGGTCTCCTTTTCGCCTTAAATCTTTGTTCCTATGAACCTAAGTATGGTTTATAATACTAGTCACCTTATTTTTATGGTAATGCCATGTAGTTGTTAATGAATATACATGAATTTTCTGTTTCACAAAAATCAAGGAATTGTTTATTATATTATAGTATACTATATTTTATTATGTTACATTATTCTAAGATCAATAATCTACAAGCCAGTCAGTCCTTACTTCTTGTACATTGTTGCTACCATGCTCAAGTATTTATAGAGTTAGGAAAGAATGCTGGCTATCCCCCAAGGAATTTGTAATATAGTTCCAGTTTTAAGCTGGCTGTGTTATTGAATTTTTGCCATAGGTGAAATCAATACCTAATAGTAATGTGTCATCAGAAAAAAATATAAATTGTTAATATGTACTAAATAAGATATGATCAACAGACTCTAGACTGTAATCTGACATCCATTAAAAAGAATTTAGGGATGTCTGGTTTAAATGGCAGTGTAAAAGGTCATAGGGGAACCCAGGGCTCCTACTAATACTACAGCAATGACTTTTTGAAAGGCACCTGATTGATTAACAATCAGGAAATCCAAAGAAAAATATCAGTAAGCTTATTCCTCCAACCCAGGATTACATAAAAAGATATCTATAAATTATAGACTTAAAGAGTCATCCCACCCAAGAAGCCAGTATAAACCCAGGTGAACTAGCAAAAAGGTTGTAGCAGTGCCTGGACTGGTCAGGTCCTATATGGGGACAGGACCCTGAATCTCAAACAGGGAGTACTGGGAGATAAGAACATAGCAGATATGCTATAGCAACATCTAGACTAGGGACATCTGACCACAGAGCACTGAATCTTGCCAGCACTCTGAACACAGACACATCAGTGGAGTCAGAAGCTGGTGTCAAAAACCCAGTAAAATGAGGTCAGGCCCGACTGCTCCATCCAAGAGTGCAGAAGATGGCAAAACCTGGCACTAGTACAAAAACTCAAATTAGTTATTGAAGTTGGAGACATGCGTAAACAGAAGAAGAAATCAGGTAATATTATAAGTCAAGAAGATTTCCAAGGGAAACACTGTAGAAAATAACTACTCAGAAACAAAAAGCAGAGCCTCAAAGGGGAAAAAAATTGGTTTGGTCAAAGGGTTATAAAATACCTGGAAGAAATGAGCAAAAGTCCACCTCCAAATAAAGATGTGATGGACTCAGAATTCAGTGTGAGGCATTTGGGGGGAAGGACATGGCCAATGTGAGGATTTGTTTTATTTGATTATTCATGTTTGTGATCAATTTTATTTTTCTTGCTTTCTTAATTTGGGGGTGTGGAGCAGGGTAGAAATGGAGGATGAGGGGAAGGAGAGAATGCAGACCTGATAATAAAATTAAATTGAATTTTAATTAAAAAAAGAAATGAAAGAAGAATATTTTTAAAATAGGATTTCATGTGAAGTAGAAGTTCTAGAGGGAAGAAGTTGAAAGTGAATAAATAACTAAGAATAGGAGGTAGCAATTCTTACCTAAGTAGCAGATTCTATGAAAATTAGAGGGGACTAAATAGAACTCAAAGATTCCATGAAACAATAAGAAAAATAAGAAAAAAACAAAAGTTTATAAAAATAGAAAATACAAAGAATTTACTATAAAAAAAAAACAACTGACCTAGGAAACCAGCCAAAAAGAGATCATCTCAGAATCACTGGACTCCTTGAACACCATGACCAAAAAAAAAAGCTTTGATGCTATATTTCAAGAAACCACAAATGAAAATAACCAAGATTTACCAGAACCCAAGAGCTAAGTGAATCACTAATAATCTCCTTACAGAACCCCCAAAATGATAACTCTCAGGAATGTCATAACCAAGATCCAAAGTTTCCATGTCAAAGGGAAAAATAAAAGTATAAGTGAGCAGCCAATGGAATTCAAGTTCCAAGAAAACAAACTCAGTGTTACACAAGATTTGGTAATAACTACCTTAATGAAGAGAAAATTTTGGAATATGACATGCCAAAAATTGAAAGATTTACAACTTAGAATAACTTACCTGACAAAAATGAGTATAATCCCATGACAGAAATGGATTTTAATGGAGTAGAAGACTTTCAAGCATTCCTGATGAAAAAAGACTACAGCTGACTAGAAACTCATCATTATAAACATTGAAGTCAAGAGAAATCTAAAAAGGTCAATATATTTGAGCAGTTTGGTGGTGTTAAATGATGATAAAATGTTTACATTCTAATGGGGGAAAATACACGATTACTCTTTCAGAATCCTAAGGGATTTAAGTAAAATGATCAGGGGAACCAGAGGTCAGTCATTTTGTTCTATGTTTTTGTGTTAAGATAGGAAAGAAAAAAAGGGAATAGGAAGGAAAAATGAATAAAATATAATAAAAAAGGAATATACTGGGGAAGAAATGAGGGAAATGAGTTTACTATGCCTCCTAATTGGGGCACATAAGAAGAAAAATAAACCAATATGGAAGAGAAATGAAAAGTCATCACATGAACTTCACTCTGAACTAAACTAAGTAGAGTTGATTTCTTTCTCTCTCTCTCTCTCTCTCTCTCTCTCTCTCTCTCTCTCATACACACACAAAGAGTTTGAGGTAGAAATACACTAAATGTGAAACTACTGTAGGATGCAAAAGTAGAAAAAAGGGAAAGAGAGGTTTAAGAGAGATTTTAGAAGAGAAGTCATGGTCAGAACACACATTAACTTAGGAGAACAGAGCATAAGGAGAACTTAAAAGGAAACAATGAAAAAATGTTTAAGAACTAGTAATCAAGATCTGGATGAAGGAGAGGAGGGACAATGAAATGGAAACATTACTCCCATTATAGATCACTGATATTAATCACATTCTTTCTTTTATACTGCCCTCATCTTTTATTGGAGGGGAGAGGGTCAAAAAGAGGGAAATATAGTAAGATGATACAATACAGAGGAATTGCAATGACCAATCATAATTGTGAATGTGTGAATGGAATAAATTCACCCATAAAATGGAAGAGATAGAATCCAAAACTATTTTGTTTATGAGAAAAGGTAGGGATAGGGACTGGAGCAGTAATTTCACTGGGATACGGAGCTCCCAGGTGAGGAAACTCTCTCTATCAATGTAGGTCAGCATGTATTATCAACATATAGTCTTAGGGAGCTGCCTGGAGGCACTAAGTGGCTAGCCAAGGATTAATGTGTGAGATATAATGATCCACAGAGAGTTAAAATGAAAAACTGAAGCAGATTTTTTTTAAATCAGTAGAAACAAACATGGTCACAGAGAAGCAACAACTAAAATTGACATGATTGTGTGCTATGGAATAAAACCCCCAACATTAAATGCAACCTTTCTGCCCATAACACAACAAAAATAAAAGTCAATAAAGGCCCTTTGAAAACAGATTTGAACTCTACATGTCTTTTGACCCAGTGATACCACTAATAGTTTTATATCACAAATAAATAAAAATAGGAAAAAGAATGATATGTACAAAAATATTCATAGCAGTACTTTGTATGCAAAGAAATAAAGACTAAGGGGGTGCCCATCCATTGAGAAATTGTTAAATGAATTATGGTACATATTTGAATAAAATGGAATATTATAGAGCTGTTAAGAAATGCCAAAAGGGACAAATTCAGAAAAACCTGGGAAGACTTGTATGGAGGTGAGCAGAGTCAGGAACATAATTTGTACAATGACCACAATGTTGGGAAAAACAACTCTGAAAGGGTCAAAAACTATGATAAAAAAAATTTAAAACTATGATCAATAAAATAATCAACCACAAATTCAATAGAACCTTTGATGGTGTTCTTTTCTCATCTCTGGAAAGAGATAGTAGGCTAGAAGTCAATGAGATACACATTTTAGACTTATCCAATGTATGGATTTGCTTTGTTTGTGCTAACTTGTTACAAATGCTGGTTCTTTTGAGGGATGGAGAGAAGGGAGAGAGTAGAGGGATTAAGATGCAGGAAATGGGTTAACGATTAGTACAATGAAGGATTTTTTTAAATGGATGGAAGAGATCAGAAGGAAGTTCAGAGGGACAATACAAACAAGAAAGACAAGTTTGGAACTAAATTGCTGCATTGAGTATATACTTTAAAATAACAAGTTGTACATAATGAGATTCAAGTTTTTGTATACAATCATCTTTATCTATTTTTATTTGCTTGTGGAAATATTCATGTTTATTTGTGTTTTTAAGTTGTGTATAAAATTTTTAATGAAAATGAAGGTGATATAAAAATAAAATTATAATAATTCAGAAAATAAAAACAGAATTTAGAATTTTTTCATTCAATCAGTCATACAGCAGACATTTAAATGAGTCTGCAAAACACTGTACTAGGTAATAAGAAGTACATCAAGATTATTAAGACATTCTCTGACCTCAGGGAACTCCCAGTTTGATCATAAAAAATGAAATAGTTTGAAGTAGGTGTACAGTTCTGTATCTCTCAGCATACTTAATACAGCCCCTTGAATATAACAAGCACATAACAGTTATTTGTCTGATGAATAAAAGAAACAAAAGCTAATAATAAGTAGAAATCAAGATATCCTCTGGAGATGTAAGAATTAAGGGTGAAGAGAAACTGCAAATCTCGTTCTGTTAAGGAACATAAGCACATTTGATTGTATTAATTTTTCAAAAGGTAAAGATAATCTTAGTTATGACATAAAAATTAAAATTGCCAAATAATATTCACTGCAGTCCAACTATGTAAAGTACTATCAGGCTTGGCTTCTTGGATAACTTCCCCCCAAATTTTTAACCATGTGCTATTTCTTAAGGTTAAAACTATACATTTGTTCTGGTTTATATACTCTTACTGAGTTTGTACATTGTCTTCCAACTTGGGAAAAAAGTTCACCATGAAGATCCAAGCAGCCCTTCATTTCCAATGAAAGAGAAAATTGTGTTATCTGCCCATGTTTGTGGTGGATAAGTTAATCTTGAAATAATGAAATGGGGAATGACTTCCAAAATTTTATGGACCAGCTAAGGATCAGACCACCTACGTGCTGCCAGATAGGATACACATCGTGCTGTAATTATGCAGATGAAAATTACTAAGATATCTGAAAAATCTGGTGTGGTACCCTGAATTATATTAAGTGACATTATGTGATGAATATCAGAGCAGCAACTCAGATTTATTATAGTCCATTTAATACTCAAGGGACTGTGAGCTATTTTGTTGGCTTTGGTGGAAGGTATTTTGATAACGATGTACTTATTTTTGTAAGAATTATTTGGTGTTTCAAGGTTGAGTCATCATGAAAATATATGTTCCCACAGAACTATCTTTATTGTAACTGCTATCCTTTCAATGCATAGCTTAAAATATGTGAAGAATAATATGACAGTTATTTCTCATTTATGCTTAAAAGCAACCCAAGCCATTCAGCTGCCCTCCTCAGGGGACGGTTTGGGACATCTTTGTTTACTAGTATTTCCTTTCTTCACACTAATACAAAAGCAATTGGTTTATTTGATGATGAATATCTCTCTTGGCATCCAACAATATTTCTTTTGATAATGGTTTCATTTGCACCATCTTGTAGAATTCACATCAGTTTTTCTGTTCTTTGTCTCATTCACATTTCTCCAACCTGTCTTTTAGTATCTATAAATGAGCCCTGGAATGCCTTGGTGCTATTTAGAACCAAGCACCTGAAGTTAATTGGTTTGTTGGTTGGCTAATGATTAGTGATACATGACACTTAGATCTTTTTATCCTTTTAGTCATAAAAAGAGTACTTACCTCTGGCATCTAAGAAATGGAAAAATCACAGTTCAGGCAACTGCTTCCTAATGATATGTAGCTAGAAAGATAGTGGCATTTTATAGCAGCTTTATGGGTTAGTTTTCATTGGCTATGACTGTCTTGAAATTTTGTGAAAGGCCATTCATAAATATTGCACAGGGATAGAGTATTTCAACTTTAATTGCCTTTCATGGCATTAATTTAACCTAGCTGGCCACCAGTTGATAATATACTGTAAAAATGTGCAAATCATGGAACAGCTTAGTTTGTCTTGGTAGTAAAAAAAATCTTTAAAGCTTAAATGAGATATGCACATGAGGTGATTGAGCAAGCTCCAGGTTTGTTTTTCATTGCTAATGATAACCTAAATATGTTTTTTGAATTCTTGCCATCGCCGAAATTAAAGCCTAGTGATAATAAGTCACCAGAAAAAAATTAGATTATATGAGCAACATGCACTAAGCATTGTAATTGTATTATAAATATTAAAGCCAATGATCTTGTCTAGATTAAAACAAATGTTTAAACTGGCTTCATGGAGTACTGATGGTATTCTCTTACTCTGAAAGTCGTTGCAAAATGGGAGTTATCATTCTATTTAGCTGTCTGTGGAAAGTGGTTATTTCCCATTGTATGTATCACTCCTTGTATTCATTCTCCTTGTAGCAAAGGCCAGTGCATCTTTTTCTATGTGTTTATATTAAAGCATGCATTGTAAGTTTGCTCTCTATACCTGATAATATTTCCTTCTGTTTAAGAGAAGGTGTTTTAATACAACTGAAATGAAACTCCAAATATCCAGTGGAATGGAAATGATGGTTAATTGTGTTAATTGGGGGGAGGTTTTAGTATAAATGATGCCTAGCCAGAGCCAAAGCTGTATTTCTGATAGCAGGGTAAAGGAGGGCCTACAGTTCAGATCAACATAATTTTAATTATTTTAATAGGTACAGAGTCTCAAAAGGCAGGATCATATTCATTATATTTTAATATCACTCAATATAACTTATCGAAGAATAAATAGTCCTAAAGTTTAATGCTTTAAGAAAGTCCAGAATTATTATAAATACTAAAGTTCCTAATCAAATAATCAATAAATAAACCTTTACTACAAGCCTACTATGCATCAGGCACTGTGCTAGGTACTGGGGTTACAATACCAAGAATAAAACAATCTCAACTTACAGTAAGCTTCCATTTTAATAGGAAAGAAAAGTACAAATAGAAATTTATACCTCACATACATAAAACTAATAAATATATACAGCATCTTTATACACATGCACAAAGCAGTTAAATATGAGGTAGTTTGGGAGGGAGGGGGATCAGGGAGGGCTTCATTCAGAAGACTGTGTCTGAGCTGCATCTAAAAGGAAGGGAAGTGCACTTTGAAGGTAAAGAGGAAAGCATTCCAGACATGGGGGACAGCAAAGAGAATGCTCTGAGAGATGTATATGTGGAATGGCCAGGTGGCCAGTGACACTACATTGAAGAGTATGTATTGGGGAGTAAGGTGTGAAAAAACTCGAAAAGTAGGAGGGAACGAGCTTATGAAGGACTTTGAATATCAGACTGAACATTTTTTATTTGCTCCTGAAGGCAATAAGAAGCCATTGGATTTTATTGAGTGGGACATGGATTGGACCTACATTTTGGGCAAATCACTTTAGTGGGCTGAGGTAATAGCTGTGTGAATGAAGAGATGTATGTTGTGAAGGTAGAAATAGCAGTATTTGCCAGATAACTGGATATGAGGGATGAGAGAGAGGGTGAAGTCCAGGATTATGGCAAGATTTTGTTCTGCATTTGTTTCAGTCATGTTCAACTTTTCATGACCCTACTTAGGGTTTTCTTGGCTATAGTGGTTTGCCATTTCCTTCTTAAGTTCAGTTTATAGATGAGGAACTGAGGCAAACAGGGTTAAATAACTTGCCCAGGGTCACACAGCTAGTAAGTGTCTGAGGGTAGATTTGAGCTCACAAAGATGAGTCTTCCTAACTCCAGGCCCAGTGCTCTAACCACTGTGCAACCCACTTGTCATATGTCAAGATTATGAAGTTAAAATACTAGAAAGATGGTGGTGCTTTCTACAGAAATAAGCAAGTTTAAAAGAGGAGGACATTTCAGGCAAATGAAACAGATTGATTTGACATAATGAGTTTAAGATATCTCTGTGACATCTAGTTTGAAATGTCCAGTAGGCAACTGATGATGGACTGAAGTTCATAAGAAAGACAGGTGCTGGAAATGTAGTGGGAGTCCTCTGCCTTAAACACATGGGAGCTAATGAAGTTATCGAGAGACAGTGTAGTGGGAGAATCAGAGAGGACCTAGGACAAAACCTTGGCAAATGGCCCCAGTTAGGAGGAGTAACTTGAATGATGAGCTATCAGAGGAGATTGAAAATGAGCAGTCAGACAGGTGGGAGAAAGTAATAGAAAACCAAGAGAGAGTAATGGCACCAAAACCCAGAGAGGAGAGAGTATCCAGGAGCAGAAGGTGGTCAGCAGGTTTCAAATGCAGTACATAGCTCAAGAAGGGGAAGACCATCAGATTTGACAATGAAGAGATCATTTGTTACCTTGCAGAGGGTAGTTTTGGTAGAGTGATATTGCTGAAGACCAGAATCAAATAGGCAGAGGAATGAGAAGAAAGAAAATAGAAGCAGTGAATATAAACAAATTTTTCAAGGAGTCTGAGAAAAGAAAAGAGTAAGATGAAGTTTGCAGAGATGGAAGGAGGATCTAGTGAAGTGTTTTTTGTGTGTTCATATGGGGTTTTTTGTTTTGTTTTGTTTTCAGGACACAGATCTGAACTGCTTAGTTTGTGTGACTACCTCATTTTATGACATTTTATGTGTGTATTTCATTATATGATAATCTCATCTGGAATTTAGGTATTAAGAATTTAATTTACTTGGTTTTAATTATTAGGAAAGGGCAGCTAGATGGCACAATGAATAGAGTGCTGGGCCTGGAGTCAGGAAGATTCATCTTCCTGAATTCAATTCTGGCCCCAAAATACTAACTGTGTGACCCTGGACAAGTCACTTAACCCTGTTTGTCTCAGTTTCCTCAACTACAAAATGAGCTGGAGAAAGAAATGGCAAACCACTCTAGCATCTGTGCCAAGGAAACCCCAAATGGGGTCACAACAAGTCAGACAAGACTGAAAAACAACTGAACAACAAATTATTAGGAAAATTTAAATAAACAAAAGGCAATCACTGGCAGGGGCAAAAGGCTCCATCTGGCTGGCTGCCTGCCTTGGTTAAAGACTTTGCTAAGCCAAGTGACAAGAAGGCCATTACCGTTTATGCCTCTTCTGCTACAGTTTAACAACAAAAGCAGGTGGTAAAGAGAGCAGAAATAGAGTCAAGGGAGAAAATCAGGATTAACTTTAAAAACAAAACTCATATTACTATTGCATCTATTTCTTCCTTTGTTTTCTCATCTTTTTCTGTCAGTGCTTCTCTTACCCAACTCTCCAGTGCCCGATAACATTGATGATTTTTTTCTGGAGAACACATTTTTCATTTTATAATGGGTATCAGTAGCAAAATATAATTCAATATAAGTGATTTTGCTTTCTAGCCACCTCTTTAAGAACACCATCTATCTGTATATCAATACCTAAATAAATGAAAATTGTTTTTAAAGAAAATTATATAAAGACAGATACACATATGTGTGTATATGCACACACTCTTATGTATAGAAAATGTGTGTATGTGCTGAGTTCACTGTTTCCAGAAATGAACTTCATAGTTTTCTGAACATAGATTTCCTCGTCTTCATGATAAGAACAATTTTGTTAGAAATTTTTAAAGAAAATTCTTCTATACCCAGATCAAATTGTTAGGGAAGTGAAATGAAGGGAGTAACCAACTATTTATATAGTATTATAAATGCCACATTTACTATGTGGCAGCACTATACTAAGCATTTACAAATATTATTTCATTTGGTCCTCACAACAGCTCTGTGAGGATAGGGGCTATGATTGCTCCCATTTTACAGCTTAAGAAATTGAGGTATCAGGGTTAAGTGACTTGTCCATGATAACATAGCTAGTAAGTGTCTGGGGCTAGATTTGAACTCAGATCTTCCTGATTCCAGGCCCAGAGCTCTATCTTCTGCACAGCCTAGTTTGCCTGGTAAGAGTCACTCTAAGAAAGACAGGCATCTACTTTCTTCCTAATGATAGCCAAGAAAGGAGATTCTATTCCTAACAATTAATAATTGTATAGTGCACTAAGGTTTGCAGAGCACTGTTATGATAATTCTACAAGGTAGAAATTTGCAAGGAATTATTATCAGAATTTTACAGAAGAGAACACTGAGGTTCTGAGATGTTACCTGATACCCCACCCACCACCGCTGGTCACATTCCTACTAAGCAGCAGATTTTGAAATCAATCTCAGTGCTCTCCTCACTCCACCTTCAGCGTACTCTTTGTACCACAACACCCTTCCAAGTCTGTTCAAAATCCATGCTGGAATGGTATAGTCTTTAATAATTAAAGCTCTTCCTTACATCGAATGCAGTTTGGGTAAATTTTCTGCTGCTCTTTCATTTTTTTATAATAACCTTCCATAAAAGAGGAAAAAATGGTCAACTTCTAACCTTCTCCTTTCCGCCAAAGTAAACTTTACATTAATGACAAAGTTTGATTGACATCTTTTTGTTTTTTGTACCACAACCATTTCTTAATATTCTCCCTTCATTAGAACCCCCCCTCATAGAGAAGTAAAACAATTTAATTAAGCCAATGTAGACATGGACACATCTTACCACTCACCCAACGCTCAGCTGCCTTAATCTCCTCCCTCTCTCCCAAGAGAGGTTAAAGAGATTTCTTCTTCTTTCCTCCCACATCAAAATTGTTCCTTTCATTTAATCTAAGTCTAGCTTCCAGTTTTAGTCCCATTTTTGTTCACATTATTGAAGCCATTGTATATATTGTTCCCTTGGTTCTGCTTTCTTTGCTCAGAAACAGTTCATAAATTTTTTGTGTGTAATAACTTCTTATAGGTTCTTTTTTTTCTTCTAAATTTAATGTCATTTGTAGTCCTTTCCTCTGGATGATCCCAAACTCTCTACATTTCTCTGAGATGCAGAAGCAAGAGCTAGACAAACTACAATTATTCATATTTTATATGGAATTTTTCAGGACGGTGTTGAAATTATATTATCCAAGAATTTCATTTAAGCTCAAACTAGTATATGTACACTATAGGTTGGCATCTAAAGGATGTCTTTTCATTCTTTTTCTTTACTGTGACTCCAACTTTATCTTTTCCGCCCGTTTTCTTCTTAGAAACAATTATGAATTAAAATGAAGCTTTCATCAACTCTGAAATTGTTTTAATTTGTATATGAATCAATTTGGGTTCTTAGTCTTGCCTAAAAGTCTCTTTTTGACCACATAGGATACCATATACATCCTTCTCCCTTCTGCCATCATTGTCTCAAAGGGTCACTGGATGTAGATGGCACAATGAATTGGAACAATATTGACTCATGAGGGGAAAAAAAAAATTATTTTTCTAATATATGTAGCCTCCAAGGAAAAACCTACAAATATTTTAGAAAAAAGAGATTTCATGTATATATAGCTATAGATAAGTATATATAGTAGTATGTGTATGTGTGTATACACACACAGAGAGACAGACAGAAACAAAAGAGAAAGGCCATATTACCTCCCTACTCCTTTGTACTAGGCACCTCAGTGCAGCCCAAGATTGTGTTAGCTTTCTTAGTTGCTATATCAGAGTAATGATTCATATTGAGCTTGATGTCCACCAAAGCCTACACATGATGTATGTGTATATGTGTGTGTATGTAATGCTGTATAAAACTTCAGGTGGACTATCCTCTAGGCATGCTCCCCTGTATCATACTTGTGGAAACAGATTTTTTTTTATTCCAAGACTTTACATTTGTTCCTATTAAATTTCATCTCACTTGATTTGGCCTAATGTTCTAGTTTAATGAGCTTTTTGATCCTGTGTTTGTAATCTAGTAGGTTAGCACTCCTTTCCAATTTTCTGTCACCTGCAAATTTCCTAAGCATGCTATGCATGTTTTTATTCAAGTCTTTAAAATAATTTGTAACTGCACAGGGCTAGGCACAGATCCCTAAGGACACTCCACTGGAAACCTCCTTCAAAGTTGGCCTCAAGTCATTAATGATTATTGTTTGGGTCCAGCTGGTTCAATCAGTTGTGAATTTTCTAAACTCTACTGTCAACTAGCCCTCATCTCTTCATTTCCAACCTTCCCCAAGAACAACATGGAAGATAAAGACTTTACTAAAGTCTAAGCAAACTGTATCCATTGTTTTCCATTGATTTAGTGACCCTGTTAAAAAGGGAAATAAAATAAATCAGGTATGATCTGTATCAATAAAGCCATATTGGCCCTTCATGATCATACTTCCTTTTCTAGCTATTCAGCAATCATCCTTTTAATAGTATGTTCTAGAATTTTTCCAAGAACCAAAGGCAAGCTTATTGGTCTACAGTTTGTAGACTCCATCTCCTCCCTTTTTTTTCTTTTTTGAGAAAATCAGAATAGCACTTCTCTATTCTTGTGATGCTTCTCCATTGCCCTTTCATCTTTAAAGATCCTAATACTGTCTCAATCAATCACTTCTACCATTTTTTTTGTTCCTGGGGTAATTCATCTGAACTATGATATAAGATGAATTAATTAAGATCAGTTTTTGTTGTCAAGTCTTGTCTAATTCTTCATGACTTCATGGACCATATTGTGTATAGAGTTTTCTTCACAAATATCCTGGAGTGATTTGCTATTTCCTTCTCCAGTGGATTAAGGCAAACAGAAGTTAAGTGACTCGTCCAGGATCACACAACTAGTAAATGTCTGAACCTGAATTTAAACTCAGGTCCTCTTGACTCCAACCTTGACTCCAAAGTGGTGCAGTCTATCGACTGCCTTTTTCCCCTTCTTGCTCTTTTGCCTTAATAATACAACATATCATAAAGTCTGACATTGCATCCATAGATTTCAAACCCATAATCTGTCACCTTTGCAAAGAAGCAAGGGAACTTGGGGTATATTGGGATCTTCCTTTTTTATCATTGACCTCCTTAGGACTTTATATGTATATGCACATGTATATATGTATATATACACATGCAAATATATGTATATACATACATTGTGTGTGTATGTGTGTATGTACATGTATACTCTTAGCAGTGGAATTCCTGCGTCAAGGGGATATGGAAATTTTAGTCACTTTCTTCAGATAATTCCAAATAGTTTTGTTTTTGGTTTTTTTTTTTGGAGGGCAATTGGGGTTAAGTAACTTGCCCAAGGTCACACGGCTAGGTCCAAATAGTTTTACTGAATTTTTTTTCTCTTTTTATTATTTGTTATAAAAGGTAGATCTATGGGAAAGGGAGAAGGGAGAAATACATTAGGAAATATAAATATTATAAAGACAGAAGTTAATACTGTGGGCTAGGCACTAAACTAAGATCTTTACAAATGTCTCACTTGATATAGATAAAAATGGTTTATGTGGTAAAGAATGTAATTCTAACGTCCCATGTCTTTTTTGGTGGGGAGAAGGGCATGATTGCTCATTATAATTTTGCAATATTCAGTTTTGTTTTTTGTTGTTGTTATTGTTGTTGTTGCCACTTCCATTAATTTAGCCATTGCATATTTCACTTTCCCAATTCTACTTTCCCATGCTTGTTTTTATTCATAATTTCTTATAGCAAGAGAACATGCCACTTTGGTATTTGCACCACAATTTGTTTAGTCATTCCCTGTCCTTTGTTTCCAGGTCTTTACTATTAAAAAGAAAGCTGTTGTAAATATTTTGGGGTATATTGGCTTTTTTCTTTTTAAATCATTGACTTCCATAGGGTTATATTCTAAGCAGCAGAATTCCTGGATCAAAGGGTATGGGAATTCTAGTCACTTTATTCATATAATTCTAAATTGCCTTCCAGAATGGTTGAGCCTATTCAAAACTCCACCAACAGTGCATTAGAATGCCTATCTTTCCATAATCCTTCCAACATTGACTGTTCTCATCTTACTTCCCAAATTCATGAAATCTAGCTTCCAACTTCAGCACTTAACTAAAACCATTCTCACCAAGTTACAAATGATCTCTTACTTGCCCAAGCTTTTCCTAGTTTTCATCATCCTCAATCTCTCTGAAGCATACAGATGATGCTACTGTTCACCTTCCTCTGTTCTTGGATACTTTCTTCTCTTGGTTTAATTTTTTTTAATATTATACTCTTTTGGTTCTTCTCCTACTTGTTTTATGGCTCCTGTTCAATTTCTTTGACTGAATCACCATCAAATCCATTATTAATCTCCTAAGTGTGGGAAAGTGATATTTCTAAAGCACAAGTCTGATGATAGCCACTCAATGCTCCCAAAGCTCCCATGGCTCCCTTTTGTTTTTAAGATAAAATATAAACTCCTGTGGGTGGCTTTCATAGTCCTTCATGATCTGGCTCCATGCAACCTGCCTTTCAGGTTTAAAGTAATCTAGTCAAACAGTCTTATTTGCTGTTCCTATATAGCATTTTGTCTCTGGTCTGCGTGACTTAGAACATTCTGTAATGCACCCCCCCTAGATCTCTGCCTCTTCTAATCCCTAACTTCCTTCAAAGATCAGTTTAAGAAGCCACCTTCTTTCTTTATCCTATCAACCGCTAATGCCTCCCCTTATAAAATTGCTTTGCATTTATTCAGCATGTATGTATTTGTGTGTATGTATGTATATATGTATGTGTGTGTGCATGGATTTACTTATTTTACTCTTTAAAGAAATGTGTCTGTTGTTTCCCCAAAGGGAACCTAAGCTTCTTTCAGGCAGGAACATCTCACTTTTGTTTTGGTACCAAGAAGCATAATGACTGGCACACAGTAAGTTCTTAATAAATGCTTTTTGCCTGATTGATGAAAATGACTATTTGTCTTTTTTATTTCCATGATAGCATTGATCCAGTGGAACAAATATCCATTTTGGAGAATGATCATGTCAATGTAGTCAACAAAACTCTGCATATATTATCCATTTAGAAAAAGCATGTTTGGTTTATAGGTGAAAATTAAGTCTCCTTTAAATCTAAGAGAGTGATTGTGCATTGAGGGGAAAGCAAGTATTTTCCTCTTTTTAAAGAAGAATGTTTTTCTGTTAAAAAATTAAACTCAAATTAATTATACTATTCATATATGTACAACCTACCTAGGTATGCCTTTTACCCTTACATGAGAAAAAAATAAAAGATGTTCTTCCCTTTCATATTATGCAAGAATATTTCTAAAATTATAGGTTGTATGGTGTTTACTTTGTAAATTATTTTTTCTTTGGAGTGGAATGATAAATGATCAAAAGGGAGTGGGTGTTGGAAAAAATTGAAATCTCCTTTGCCAATTTTAAGAGCTTTAAAATGATAATTGGGGGTATTGTTTTATAGTAATTTTGTCTTAATATAATTAATAATCAAGTTTAACTTATTAAACAGTTCTTAGATATGAGTTTTATCTCTGCAGAACCAGGAAAGTCATTTTGCTTATACTGATTTTTTAAATCCTGATTCTATCACTAGCTATGTGAGAAAAATGGGGTATAATTCCTTTTTTAGGTGTTTGCCCTATATTTTGACTCCTTCAAGGATACTATTTTATTTTTCAGTCAGTGATTAGTGTTTGTTGTTCAACTAAAGTTAAATTGCATATTTAAAGGGTTCTTGTTCCAAAATAATCTTTTGCAGAGACCAAATATATGACAAAAATTTGCATTACAAGGAAAATAAATAAGTTACATGGTTTGGGTTTTTTTTTTTTTTGCTTTTTTTGGAGGGCAGTTGGGGTTAAGTAACTTGCCCAAGGTCATATGGCGTGTGTGTGTGTGTGTGTGTGTGTGTGTGTGTGTGTGTGTGTGTGTGTGTTAAGTATATGAGGCTGGATCTGAACTCAGGTCCTCCTGACTCCAGGGCCAGCACTGTACTCACTGCGCCACCTAGCCGCCCCAATAAGTTACATGTTGATAGAAATTGAAGGACAGAGTAATATTATGTCTAGTATTCATGTTGTACTTTAAGGTTTCCAGAGAGCTTTTTCTTTATTATCAGGTGAGGGAGAGTTAGAGTTAAGTTGTCCTTTTTTTAAATTTGGTAAGTAAACATCAGATGCTGCTGTTGATTTTTCTAAAAAGAACTGGAGCCCTTATATATGAAAGCTTTTTCTATATTACTTTCATGCAGCCACATGAGAAGTAGCCAGGGGAATTTTGATAAATGTTCATCTATTTATCATTTCCAGAGCATGACTTTCACTTATCTCTAATCACCCAATCCAAAATGTTTTTTTTTCTCTTATAGACACCCATGCCTATAGTGTCTAGGTTAAATTCTTTTATATATATAGTAAAGTTTTCTGGCATGTGTAGTAAGCAGTACAGTGAAGAAAACATCTTCACAAGGAAAACTTTAGAATACTGTTAGGTTGCTCATGGTGTGACCTATTTAGAGTACTCAGATTCTTCCCTTTGTAGACTGCATAATTAAAATTTAAATGGAACATGATAAAGAAATTATACTGGTGATCTCCAGAGATTTGAATACCCTATTTGGCTCTTTACAAGAGTATAGCAAAGGCATACTTTAAAATTTAATAAAGGCCTGGCCTAATTTTTTCCTTTTAGATTTTCCATAGCTGCTATGTAATTCAAAGCTCTTTTATATTATCTACAAGTGTTACCTGAAATAACTGATCAAAATAAAATTCTTAAAAGCATATTTAGCCCAATTTGAGAACACCATTATTTAAGCATGATAGCTTTTGTGTAGCTGTTGAACTCCTTCTAGATAAAGCCTGCCAGTGCCTGTATTTGTCACCATAGAGAATTGGAGTTTTATTCCTTCTGTTTGTGGAAGCGTTCATTTCTTCAGAGTTTATATAGCAAAAGGGCAGAAAATGGTTTCTGAGTAAGATATAATTTTGCAATTAGAATTCTTTATTTGCAGTGCAAAAGTTACTCTTCATGGAAAGAGTTAGAGGGGAAAAATCCCACAAAAATAAGAATCATAAAGCAGAACAGTCAGTGACAGCATAAAGAAGAATACTTGGCTCGTGTATGCTAGGAGTCATTACGGTTTCTTTGGTAAATAACTTTATCTTATAATCTTCCATTATTCTTTTTTTTCTCTTTTGTGTTTAAAGGGATATTGGAGAGATAAAATTGTATTTTAGGTTAACTTCATTATATTTACTTAACACTCTTTTATATATTAAAAAGTATTGTTAAAATATGTTTTGTTACCTTGAAGCAGTATCTCAGCTTTTGCTGTTCATTGGGCTTTGACAGAATACCCACATGCACACAGACAGGAGAGTTTTCCTTCCTGCTCAAGGTTATTCATTTTTATACTTTCATGAGCATTTGTCTCCATTGATTGTGGTTTGGAATTTTCAAGCTACCAAGAATGTGTAAATGAATAAAATCTACTCTCACTGAATTTCTTAAAAGCGTGTAAACCTTTCCTTTCCAATTAGGTTTTGTAAGTGTTTCTATATGGTTTGTTTTTGCTCCCTTCTTGGTAAATGTGTATGTTTCCTTTGGGTCAAAACTACTTAAGCATCCTAAGTTGTTGTTTTCATTTCTCAAAGAGGCAACTTTAAACACACAAAACACTCCATTAAAAATCGAATAGCAGCAGTGACACAAGCCAAAAGAGAAAAAAACAAATTTACCATTAAGTCTGACTGTTCATCCTTAACCCTCTGCTTGTCATGCTCTAGAGGTTATGTAGCAACAGTAAAGTATTCTTAAAAGAAACTCAGTTTGGACACGTGGGTAACTTGTGAATAAATGGAGAAGCCTGCATTACCACAGTCATGTAGCTTTTATGACGCCTTATCAAACCAGACTGAGATCAATAGAACAGAAATATCCAGTTTTCATCCACTTTGGTTTTTTGTTGTAGGTGACTGGGCTAATCTCATTTGAACGACTAGATTGTATTGGGAGGCTTAGCAGTGTTCAGAGGCTAAATGTTATTAGCATGATATCATCTGTGAAGGGGAACATTTAGAGAGCTTCACAAATGATAGGGAATCCTTCTGTGAAGTCTATGTCATTCTGTTCTCTTTTCCTCAAACATGTGGAACCCCCAGCATATGGCAATATGACCACTACGTACTCAAGAAATGCCGCTTTACATATAAAAGCAAAAAATAATAATAGGTTATATTATAGCCATTCTTAACATTTTTTGTGTGTCATGGACATCTTTTGGTAGTCTGGTGAAACATATGGGTCACTTATCAAAATAATGTTTCAACATGTATTAAATAAATTATATAGCATTACAAGGGAAACAAACTATATTGAAAGAGCTTTCTTTTAAATGTTCGCACATCTCAGGTTAAAAACCTTTCTTAAAAGATAATGTTATTTACCAAAGAAACTGGAATGACCCCTAGCATGTTCAAGCCAAGACTTGTATGGTATTGCACTACCGACACCAACTTTGAGAAAAAAACTGCCCTCTGCAGAAGAAAATCAATCAAAACTTAGTATAAAAAAGTCACCCAAGTGTATACTACAAGTCCATGAAACAAGGGAGCTCTCATTTGGCCATTGTGTTTCAGTTCAATGGTCCTGTGGAAGATCAATATTTACTCAGCACCACTGGGATGAAAGCAATATGGTTTTAAGCAGCAGGTTCCATTAACCATGCAGTGTTGTAGAAAGAGCATTAAGATTTCAGGTCAGAAGACCTCAGTTGGGAGACTTGTTCTTCTGCTGTCACCTGTGTGACCTTGAGCGAGCAAGCCAATGTTTATAGATTTAACTACTATAATCAAACATAGTATCTTCTCAGCTGTCATTTTTCTTCTAATCTGGCATTAATTTTAACTTTTGCCCTCATCATGAGATGATATGACAACATATAAATGACTGATTCTGAAATAATTATGTCAGAAGCCACTGATTTTCCATCAGTTGACATAGTGACATATTTTGGTGATGTTCTTTAACACTTATCATTTCTCAGACCTAATGGCTTTCTTTTTTTTAAGTACTAGTGATATCAAGATGTTAGATTTTTCATTAGCTTCCAAGCCTGTGTCCTCTTTTTTATCTAAAATTGTGGGTTTTTTTCTATACTATCTCTACTGACCTTCCTTTCTACCATCATACTATTGAAACAATTCACTTTCCAGGTATAGGTTTTCCCGGTTTGAAGAACATTGTTTTGTGCTTTATAAACATTCTCTACTTATTTATCACCTACAATAGATATTACTACATAAACTAAGTAATTTTCATAACGATCTGTTTCCTTATGTATATCATCAACAAATGACCGGGTTTCCTATAAAGCTATGTTTTTAATTGCCTTGCAACATACAACAAAACCAGCTCTGCAAATTACTTTTTTTCTGCCTTTCTGAGAATAACCTGTGAGTTTGTCTTCCATTTGGCTACAACTCCTTGCTGGCTTCATTTATAATGAGGATTATCTAATCAAGATGGCAGAATGTGAAGTTTGGAAGAAGAATCTGGTTTCTTCATATACCCCAAAGCAGAAGAAAAAAAACTTAAGGAAACAAGTAAATAAAAATTAGCCAAAATGAAACATGATTGAAGTAGATTAATTAGGAATTAATACTGGTAAGAAAACACATGACCAACTTAAAAACATATACATGAAAATAAGTAAATGAAGTATGAAGAATATAATATGAGAGAATCAATAGAATCAACCATTAATAAAATTATGATTGCAGAATATTGAATCCTAGCTAATAGAGATCAAGTAGAATAAATACTATCATAGAAAAATCACCAAATTGGACAAATAATGGGTAAAATCACATTATCAAGTGACAGATCTAGTGAATAGATCACAATAAAATCTCAGGATTGCTAACATCCCAGAAATTTTTAGAGAAACAAAAGAATTTGAGCACCATGCTCCAGGAAATCACCAAAGGATATCTTCCATAACTAATAGGAAATGGAGGTGGGGAGAATGGTGAGATACAAATACACTTTACAGAAACCTAATTAGGAAATATTCACTTAGTGCCTGAAATAAAGAGGCAGCATGAAAAAAAAAGAGGCAGCAAGTTACAAAGTACTATATTTGGATTTAGAAGTAGTGGATAAGGCACTGGATTTAAGACCTGAGTTCAAATCCTACCTAGCCACAGCTTCTACTTACCTCAGTTTTCTCATCTACAAAGCAAGGGGACTGAATTTAGTGGCCTCCGAGGCCTTTTCCAACTTGAAATCTATAATCTTATGATATTTACTCCCTTTGTAACCTTGGATGGGCTATTTAACATCTCTGGGCCTCACTTTTTTCATCTATAAAATGAGGGGTTCAGACCAGACTTCTTAGGTCCCTTCTAGCCCTAAATAAATTATTCTAAGCTTTGACGCTATTCATTATAGTTAAACCTCAACATCAAAACAATAAGGAGACCCTGCTGCAAGCTAGCAGAATGAAGAAAGAAAGCACCAACCAAGGAAGATGAATCAGTATCACAAGAGACTTCCCAATGAGAACATTGGACCATCAGATACATTGAAATACACTATACATAAAAATTAAGAAACATGGGTTACAAATCTAGACTTATCTATAGAGCCAAAGGAATAATGAAACTTTAAGAAGAGAAATAGAAGTTTGGAAAACATTCAGACTTTGAAAAGCTTAAAGATGAATTCACTTCAAAGAAGTCTTCCAACTTCCCAAACTAAACCAGTTACCAATTATGTGAGTATCCTAAAAGAATTATATTGGCCTGTTTCCTCAGAGTCAGTATGATATTTCAGAGAAGCAAAGAAAAAAAGTAGGGAAACTAAAATAAGGGAAAAGGTATGTACAAAGTAATCCCCCTCCCCAAAAAAACTTCTAACAGTATATATCATATATGGATCATTATTCATACAAGATATAGTAACTTTTTGTTTAGAGTGGGCTTACTAAATTTAAGATGGCTTTTTTTGAAGGGACAAGAGTTCCAAACTGTAATTTCCTCAACATAGAGAACTCCAGATGTGAAAACGTCCTCTGCCAATGCAGAATATGTAATTTATTATCTCCAAGAATGACATGCCACTTGGAGAGATTAAAGGACTTGCCTGTGGTCCTATAGCTATTACAGGTCATAGTCTTTCCGACACCAAAGCTTCTATGCTACCTGTGATATAATAACAGAAATATTAAGAATAAACATTTCTTTCAAAAGAATGATTGGGGTAAGGCAAACTGAACAAATGCAAAATGAAATGAAAACAGATTAAATACTTTAATTCTTTTTAAATGGAAGGAAATGGAATAATGTGTTTGTTCCAGGATTGGAAAGAAGCAACAGTTCTATTGATCAAACAAATATAAGACATTATAATTAGAGGCAAAATCTACGGGTTTGATTATCTATAGATAAAAAGATTACATGAAACAACAAAAAAGCAATACATTTAAAATAATAAGAAAGAGATTGGTGAAAAATATTGACAGTATAATTTGTAGTGAGAGTGTCGAAATAGATGCCATGTACTTCCTCCAGTTGTTTATCAACTTATTGTTCAGTGGATAAAGATCACACATCAAAACTACCAGCAGTTAAGTTAATGTTTTACATTGTCTTAGAACTATGTGAATCTTAGCTACTGACCCACGAAACATAGGTTATAATTTGGGATAATAGACTTCAGAAAAAGTAAGGCATTGTTTTGTCATTTAATGATCTTGAAGAAGTCACTGCTCTTCTCTGGACCTCAGTTTCTTCCTCTGTAAGATGAGGAAGGTGGATTAGATGATCATCTATCAGGTCCCTGACCCTGTGCACTGCTTAGAGCAGAGTAAATGCCTAATACATGCTTATTGCCTTATCTTTCAGCTTTACTGTCACACAATAAATAATTCTGTAGTAAATTACACTTTCTTTTCAAGGATTACAGATTATCTTGGGATATCTGGAGACAGTTTTCAGCGTGATGCTTTAGGAAAAATGGGTAAAATTTCAAATGCTTTGGTGGTCAATCTACTGACCAATGAGCCTTAGAAATAGGCTTAGTCTTTCTGAGGCAAACCCATTGTTTAGAAAGAAGTGACAGTTATATTCCATCTTCCATTTTTCTATCAATTGTGACTGCCTTGACTGTGTTATTCTACATATCTTTGTATATTATGTGTCTTCATTGTCTTCTATCTTCTGTTTTATCTTAATTGCTACATTGACTTGAAGCTACTATCCCAGGAGAAGATAGAAGTTATGCTATGAATCTCAACCACTATAGAAAGCTGTTAGTTGAAAAGAACTGTATAAATGCAAGATTATGCTATTAAATCAGTCAGAAATTTAAGGTACTATATCAATCAAGGTTTGACTTTCAATTCTGAGTTTATGATGAGTAGTTCAAATTGAAAAGAGAACATATTTTTTCTGTTAGAAAGTTTTTATTTAACAAAAATGAAGTATTATTCATGTCATAGGTAATTGTATTCCCAGATGTTCTCATTCTGTATCAATGAATATGGACAATATGGATCTAGATAAACTGTGACAGTATGAATTGGGGTTTGTTTTTGGAATCAGAAAATTGATTGTGGCTTTGTAGATGATTACTGGGAAACTGACATGATAGGCTGTGTAGCTGGTAAAAGTGTCTTTTTATTTTCATGTAGAACAAATAAAAGAAAATATTTTAAAAGTAACATTTCTTTTCTCTATCCTCTCCTTTATTTCCAAACCTCTCCTCCCACCCGCACCCCTTTACTAAAGTAAATAAAAGTGTCTTGGATCTAAAAATCTAATTTGGAATGACTCTAGAGCAAGAGATACAGTTAACTCTGAATATTCAGAATCCAATAATAAAGAAATAATCACTTTAGTGAAAAGCCAGCTGTTGACTTTGTTTGGCTATGGTGTGAGATGTTGATGAAAAATAACATTCAAGTAATGTTTTACAAGGAGAATTGGTTTCATTCAGTGCACTGAAGTTATTCAGAAGGGAATCTCTTATTTAGGTCTAATAGAAAGCAGAACAGTATAGATGAGCCAAAACCCAAACTGGAAAAGGATCATCTTTAAATTTAGAGAATGAAAATTACTAATGCATTATATTTAAGGGACCAAATGATAGTTATCCAAGAAAATATGCCTGCATTGTCTGTGCCTTTCAAGTCTCATTTGAATGAGTGCTTTATGGATTTCTGCTTTGTTGAGAGATCTTTTAAAAAAATCCCATTACTAATATACTGGGCAGCTAAGGTTCAGAAGATTCTCAGTGTATTAATTCTAGTATTCTGAATTTTTAAATTAATTGGCATCATTAGCAGTAAATTGTGTGATGACTCTGAAATAGCCTTCCAAACCAAGTGGAACTGGCAGTGTGAACATAGGCCTGAGTAATAAATGGTCTTTCTGGAAGAAAGGGGATGGATTAGAAACAGTTTTCTGAATTACCTCTCTCTAATTTCAGTCCTTTTGAAACGAACACCTCTTTTGGTGAACCCAGACTGAATCTTGACTCTTGTCATATTTTCTTTGCAACAAGGGAAAGGAAAAGGGAAGACGAGACAGTCAAGTGAAGAGTCAGTATTAGGACAACCCAGTGATCAAAGATCAGTGTGCTCATTAACATATGCTTATTTTCAAGGAGGATAAAATAAAGTTATTGACTCCAAAAGCCTAAATCTGTCATCCTTCATAGATGAAAAGATTGGTTCACAGTAGTGGCCCCAATCTATCTTTTCTGCTTTAACTTACACCATTTCCTTTAATTCTCTTTTCTTGTCCTGCTCTTATCTTGCCTCCATGCTCTATGTATAGAATTGGATCTTTCCATCACTACCTATGTTAAAACATCTCCCTTAAAGGCTCAACCAAAATGAACTAGTGAATGAATAAACCAACAACAAAAAAAAGACATTTAATATGTGTTGATTATGTTCTAAACATTGTGCTAAGCAATGCAGATACAGATTGCAAAGACAAGACAATCCGTGTCCTCAAGGAGCTTGCCTTCTAATAGGGGAACAATCAGGTTCACCTACAGGGCGGATAGAAATTCTCAGTGATTCTTAGGGTTCAACAACAGAGCAGATCAGATAGTAATGCATCCTCTTTAGTGTCCTTGCCATTGATAAAACTACTTTCCATTTCTAACATCAAACCATTTGATAGTGTCAAGAATTTTGGTGTCAAGAACATTCTTTTCTTGATCTTAAGTAGCTGTGACTACTGAGCAGAGGTCACATCATTTGCAGAAGCAGTTGCTAAATTGCATCTCCATAGGGATTGACCTCCTAAATGATTGCTTTAAGATGTAGGTGAAAACAGAGCTGGTGTCCTCTTGGGGGAAGAGGGAGAGTGACAAAGATGTTTTTCCCAAGGCTTGTGGGAAGAGTCTTGCCTTACCTACACCACAGTCTGAGAGGAGGTGTTGGATGAAGCAATCCTGGTGGTTTAGGCCACTTGTTTATATGTCAAAACTTCCATGAAGGTTTCATTCATCTCCCCCAAAAGAAAGTTAATTACTATCCCCCAAATTTCTCATAGAGGCAGCTGGTGAGCACAGTGGATGGAGTGTTGATTCTAAGTCAGTCACAAAAACCTGAGTTCAAAATTGGCCTCAAACACTTACCACCTGTGTGACTCTGGGTAAGTCTACTTGCCTCAGTTTGCCCAAATGCAAAATGGGGATAATAGTAGCACTCACTTCACAAGGTTGTCGTGAGGATCAAATGAGATATTTGTAAAAAGTGTCTAGCATAATACCTGGCAATCTATAAATACTTATTCCTTCCCCTTCCCTCCCTTCCTCATAGTATTTTGTGACCAAATGTGTCTTCTAAAAGAATGTATATAAATCTTATATTATTCCAAAGATAAAATTGTTCATTTGTTTGTTTAAAATATAGGGGGCTGATCAGGAGACCTAGTCAACTTGATAAAATTAAAGAGTTGAGGTCATTGCTGGCAACTTTTTTGCGTGCGAAATAAACCAATTGAATGTATTTAAGTGCCTACCATGTGACAGTCAGTGGAAATATAAGGACAAAAATGAAACAATGCTTATCCTCATGAAGCTTATACTTTGTTATAGGAGATAACATCACATAAACAAAATAAGCACAGATAATTTTCAGAGTTGGGAAGAGGACTTTGTTTCTTCTAGGTAGGTGCTAATATCCACATGGAGTGATTGAGTAGAGTGCTTCATAGACATATTAGGGAGGATTGGGTAGATCCAAAGGATTTTGCTTGTATCTCACAGTGGAAGACATAGACCTGCCATTCATAAATAATGAGATTTTGGTGAAATGATTAAGAATATCTCCTTGAAGGGTCACCAGAGGCACACCAGCCTGGGTACTCATCAATCCGTTCACACCTCACTGAGGATAAGTAATTAAATTTTCAGCATAGAGCTGGTTTGATTCTTAGACTATTTTGGATCAAGTTCACTTCTTTTACTGGGCCTGTGAAAGGTTAGCAAGTAGACCTGGCAGAAGTGAAGTTAGAGAGATAGAGGCAGAGGAAAGCTAAGAACAGAGTCGGGTCCTGGGTTGGGGGCTGTAACCACATGACCTCCCCACTGAGAGCAACTAATGGAAGCTATGAAGAACTGTCAGAGCCTCTCAATCACGTGGAGAATTAGAGGCACATTGCAGTTCCCTTAAACATGTGGTAGAATGTTAAGAGAACTGGATCCAAGCCTCATGGAGAAAAAGTTAAACACATGAATGTGGAGATGGAAAAATAGAATGGTAACGATGAAGAATAAATAACAATGTGGACTTCTGTTACTCTGACTTATTCAAGAAGGTTAGGTCCAATGGGAATGGGGTTACCTCCTAGTCCCAGATTTGTTGTCCTGGCAAAATTATAAGGCATTGTGGTAGTAATCACTGTAGTGGAAGGTGGAGCTCAGCAAAATGAGAAATATATTGACTATTCTGGGACTAATGTGAGTCCTTTACATTGTTTTGCATTTTCTCTGAGTCAAAATAAAGACTGACCTGTACCTAATATGCATTGTTACCCTGAGTGCATGTAAGTAGTCCTTTTATCCACATCTATGGAGACCTAGAAATGAAGTATATTTGGAAATTCCAAGTGAGGCAAAAATTAGGCAAAGAACTGTATGGGGGAGGGAGTAGCTCCAGGACTGAAACTAGTGTGAGTAAACCTGTAGTTTGATTGCTTATACACCAGCTCAGAATCACAGAAATTCAGAGTTTGAAGACACCTCAGAGATGATGTAATCTAATCTGAGTCTTAATGGCGATCCCCTCTACAGCATCTCTGACAATTTCCCTGTGCTAGAACATACTGAGAAGAAAACTGTTACCTCTTAAGGCAGCCCATTTCACTTTTGCAAAGCCCTAATTGTTAGAAAATTTTTCTTTACATTAAAGATCTAAATCTGTCTTAGTTTCCCAAACATTGTTCTTAATTCTGCCTCTTGAGGCCAACTATACCATGTCTAAATCCTTTTCCCCATGATGGCTCTTCAGATACATGAAAACAACTGTCATGTCCCTTCAAGCCTTTCTCTTCTCAAAGCTAAATAACCTCAGATCCTGTAACTGAACTTCCAATGACATTATTTTCTGTCTCTTCACCATCTTTGTCATTTTCCTTTTGGCCCACTCCAATCTGTCAATGTCCTTCCTAAAATATGGTGCCCAGAACTGAACACAATAATCTTCATATTGTCTGATCAGGACAGAGTACAACCAGACTATCACTTCTCTGGTCATAGATCTTATGCCTCTTTTAATGAATTCTAAAATTAAGTTAGCTCCTTTGGCTGTCTTATTGCATTGGTGACTTATATCCAGCCTGCAGTTTTCATCTCTTTTCATGTTTTGGCTTCTTCCCATTTGTAGAAAATATTAACTCGTGCTAATAAAATCCCCACGTTCCATTTTCCTTTTTAATTCAACAAACATATTACACACCTATGATGTGAAGAGCTTTTTGGTAGGTTCTTGGGATTGAAAAAAAAAGAGGAAACAAAATATAGCTTCATGCATATGGAACTTGTAATCTAAAATATGGATAAGTCAGAGAAACTGAGGTTTGACTCTGAGTGTCTAGTATAGAGTTTGGGAAGATGGGGGTACCATCAACAGCCCAGTTAGTGACTACAGAATTAAGGAAAAAGTCCCCTTTTGGGGTATCCTTTTGTCACTTCCTTTGATCTGAAATATGTTGGACTTTAATAGTTATACTGAGAGAAAGAGACACAAGAGAGAGGATAATGAAAGAATGTTAGCAAAAGTCAAGATCACAGAGCAGGCAGTTATTGTAAGTATTTTTGGTTTGTTTCTTAAAGACGGTGAAAGTGGCTTGGATGCTTTTAACACAGTTGTGCAAAGCAGAGCCCAAACTCTATGTGGACCAATACTTCCTAAGTCTTTCTGTACCCCCTCTGAACCTTATGAGGAAAAAGTGTCCTCACTGTCCTCCCTGAACTCCATTTACACTGAGCATGCGTGCCACCAGAGCTGCATAGCAAAGTAAGTCGTAGATCTGGGAATTCAGTCCACGAGCCCTGGCTTCCTTCTAGCATTACTACAAGCGCCTGACAATTCCCTCTTACAGATTTATTGATTTAATTTTTGTTTGGCTGTGCTGGCTATTAGAAAGTAAATTTCCTGAGAAAAACAGGATACTTTGGGAATTCATAAATGCTTACAACACACTTGGATGCTACTCCAACTACCCATTTGTCCAGAACAGCTACAGAAAACAAGAACGTGACAACTGATTATCTTTTCTATTTGCTTTGTTTTGGTCAGAATTATGAGGGGGTTGTTTTTTATATAATTTTATCATTGGAAATTGAGAAGGCAATTAAAATTCCTTATTATCATTTGGGGATATAAGCAGCATATTTTCAATTTTTGTGAATTATTATGGGACCAGGCTTCAGACTTGAAATCCAAAGTCTGGACTCAATACTCCAGTACTTAAGATGATAAGACAATAGATGTAAAGTTGGAAGGGACTGTAAAAGTCATCCATTCTAATATTTTCCATCTGTGGATGAGAAACTGAGTCCCAGAAAAGTTAAATGACTTACCTAACATCACATAATTCCTAAGGGAGATGTAAGATTTACTCCAGGTCCTCTGACTCCAAATGTAACTCTCACCACCTTATGTTGAGTCTTCTTGACTGGGGTATGTCACAACTTCTCCACACCTCATTCTGCTCTTCCCTAAAAAGAGAGAAAGTAAGTGATTTTCTTTCTAAGGTAAAATAATGTCATCTGAAGTTCAGTTACAAGATCTAAGGATGTTTAGCATAGATAATAAGGCATTATCTACTTTACTGGGTCATTATAAGCAAAGTGTTTTTTCAAATTATAAAGGGCTATATAAATATAAGCTATTGCTATTATTTAAGAATCTTAATGTGTCTATTTTTTCCTTATTACTACATACAAATGGCATATTACAATTATAATTTCATGATTAAAAATTTTCTGAGAGCAGCAGAAAAAATTTACTTTTTTGGTTAAATCTTACATTATAGAATCAATCTTTATTATCTTTACTAATGAAATGATAAGGCTTCCATGGATAATTTAAATTTGCAGATAACCCTGTTAATCTTCCCTTGCACTAGATTTTATGGCAGAGCTCTCGTCAAGTTGGGTGGGTTTTTTTGGTCTAAACCTGTGTATTTCATTTGTGTAAGAAATTGCCTATGAGGAAATCCCCTCCTCTGATACAGATCAGGAACTGCCTTGCCTATAGTCTTATAGAATTACCTGAGGACCCTGAAAGGTTAAGTGCTGCCCTTATGTGTAGAAGACGGGACCTGAACTCACGTCTTCCTTCAAGGTGTGAAGTTATCCCCTATCACAGTTATCCCCTATCACAGACTTAAATTGCATGGCATAAGGAGAATTCTTTTTATCTATTCCCAGCCCATCTTTTGGGAAAGGTTCTAATCCATAGTGAAGTGAACAAAAAGATTGGCTTCTTAAGTGGGGGGGGGGGCGGTAAAGTGGAGCAGTATGAGGAGCTGGAGCTCCAGGTAAGAGAATTAATTATGAAATAAAATGTTCTTTGATAACTGAAATGTAAATGTAATTTCATCTCGCGTACAAAATAGTTTTGACCAAATAATCACATGCTTTTGGCTGTTTCTTCCTCCATAAAAAGAGGATTATGGTATCTGTCTCTTAGTACAGCTGTGTATTTTAATTTCTGTAAAGCATGCTTCATATTTTGTGAAACTGTCATTCTATTCCTGTGTGCATGATGTCATTTGTTTCCTTTGAGAGAGGCATCTTTTAAGAATATCATCACCATACTCAATTAAAAGGACAAAACTATGTAAAAACCCCTGATAAAAGCTGTGAAGCATCTCAGATTTAGTGTCCTCAGCATGAGTAGTTAAGATGGTCCCCGGCAGGAAGTTTTGCTTGGTGAGTCTCCTGGGAGGAGGAATCCAGAAAAGGTAGGGAGCAAGATGGTGGCCAGCATGGAGTTCTTCTTCTGCAAGTTCCTAGGATACATATCCCAGCAACTATAAGGTCTATCCTTAGTCAGCAGAAATGAGGAAGATATATATTAATGGGAGAAAAATATTTCAATAGGAAAATCAGAGATACAGAGAAGATAGAGAGATGGAGAAAAGAGAGATAAGACAGAAGACAGAGAGAGACATTGCTAAGGAAAGTCAGGGTACAGAAAAGATCAAGTACTCACAGTTCACAGGTAGTCAACATTTTAGATACCAGACCATATCTTTTTTGTTATGGGAAATATATTTTGACCTTCTCATTTGAAAAGGAAATATACTTCCATTTTATGTGTTATCTGGCTTTGCCTCTTTTTCTTATAGGTATAAAAATATAACTCTGAATAACACTAAACCTTCTCCTCTCCTAAAAATGTCACCAGACAGTAAGTAATGAAATATCCCAAATGGTGTTAGGGTATAGAGGGCATGGACTGGTTCCCAAGTCTAGTCTTCCAGTCTGTATTCCTCCCAATCAATATCTTGTTAGAGGTACCCTTGCCATCTGTAAAGCATGCTTTACAGAAATTAAAATACATCACCATTTCCTAGATGGCAAACTCTTCCTGACGTTTTGGACTCACCAGCAAAGCTTGGAACTGAGGTGTGAGGCCTTTTCTGATCCCCTGAGCTTCCAGTGCCTCTTCTGCAACAAATTACATAATATTTATCTTGTAATTTTGTATATACATAGCTGTATATATGTCAGCTCTTTGAGGACACGGACTGTTTATTTTGTATCTCTAATGCTTGACATAGCAGCAGGTATATAGTGGTCTATTAATAAATGCTTGAAAATTTCTGATTGAAAGTATGAAATATGGTCTAGATTCATAGAAAAGGAGAAAGATAGAACTATAATTACATAGTAATAGAAGGGTCAATAATACAGTTTGATAACTTTCCAGAGAGGTCCCACTGGAATTACTTTTTTCGGGTACATAGACAGGCTTTGTTCTCTCCCTTCAGTGGTTCCGCTAGTGTAGCAGTGGCAGTCAGAAGTCCAGTTGAGGGTTGGTATGGCAGTTTCTATGGTGGACTGTTGACTAGTTTGGGTATCTTCAAGGCTCTAAATAATCATCACTGCTAGAGCCATAGCATATGGGGTACAGGCTAAGAAAAACCAGGAATGAAATCCATGGTTATAAATACAGGCATATTCTTAAAATTTAACATAAATGTCAGTAGAAGCAGCATTGAGAGGTGGTGTTAGTAGTCTTGGTAAAGGAGTAGATGGAGATACTGTAGTAAAACTCTTTAGTGGGGACTAGTCCAATCATCCTAACTGCATGACGAGGCATTAACAGTAGAGCTCCTGTTTTGGGGTGGGATTGATTTGTTCCATCTGTCTGTCGCATTGGGAGAAGTAGCTGATAGACGAACAAACTTTGATTTAGATTTCAGGGAACGTTGGTTGTCTGGAAAACATGATCGAAACTGGGCTCCTTAGAACAAAATTAAATGAGAGAAAGGTCCATGGAGCCAGATAATTTCTTGTAGTGATCACCAAGTGAATGGGTATGAGGAAGATGGGGTTCTGGTACAGAGAGGAAGGAAGTGAGCCTTAATCCCCTGGCTGCCAACCCACCACTGGAATGGGATCCTGACTCTGCAAAAGCAGCAAGTCTGCGTTGAAGTCTATAGATAAAGTCCACCAGGACCGCCCAGAAGTAGGGAGGAGCTGAATTATCCTCAGCAGACACCCCCATGCCCCATTCGCCCAGGGGTACCCATAGGCAACATTCAACAGCCACCCAAAGCCTTGGATAGTGTCTGGAATACCCCCAGATACCTCCATGTCTACCAGTGGTGTTAAAGACAAAGGAAAGTCATCAGCTTGTTACCTGAAGGGATACACAAAAGGCTTGCATTTGCAAAAGCCTTTGTAAGATAGATCCCCTGCCCATGGGAGCTGAGGCAAAATCAGCATGGAGATGAGACCCTGTAAAATGCTGCTGCTGCTGTTACTGCCTGATAATATCACTGGGGGGGGGGGGGGAAGGAATAAGCCTTTATATAGTGCCTATTATATGCCAGGCACTGGGCTTTTTTTCACATCTTATTTCATTTGATCTTCACAACAATCCTTCAAGTTAAGTTCTGTTACTATTTTACACTTGAGGAAACTGAGGCAAACAGGGTAAGTGACTTGCCCAGGGTCACTTGACTATTAAGTGTCTAAGGTCAAATTTGAGCTCAGGTCTTCCTGACTCTTAAACACTGAAACACCTAGCTGACTCAATCAATGAGATCAAGGCAAGGCTGAGTAACTATAAAATTCTCTATATAAAGAAGAGTCATGGGGGTTTTCCTCCCGGAACTCCTTTGCCTCTCCTCCCACCAAAATAGAACACTTTGGTTTTCTGTTCAACATCTGTGCATCTGTTTTGGTTTCCTGAGAGGTTCTGTCTTAAAGTCTCACTGCCTGAAAACCAAGGTGCACAAGCCTGAGCCTGATGCTGGTTTAAGTTGAAGGCAGAAAATAGACTTTCTGTGGCTAGTGTATACAGGGACTGGGTTTTTCTCTCCTCTCAAATGAGAGATCTGCATTTTCCCACAGCATTTTTGTCTATCAGAATGTCCTTCCCCCAAGTCATCACCTCATTTCTAGCCTCTGACATTTTTGGGAGTAGACTGTACAGGGTTGTAATAGACCAGTTCATGATCGGCCTGCATAAGGTTAGCCCCTCTTGCTACTTTGAGAGGACTAAAAGGGACTAAATACTAAAAAGGTCCTGAGAATCAAGGCATGAAACGAAGGAAAATCATAGCAAAAGGCTCTAGGAATGTTTGTTCTTCTGTATACAGCTCCTGGGAGTCATGGGAGGCAGACTGTCAGGGTTAAGTACCTAGGTTGAGACAACAAGGTGGAACAGTGGATAGAGTGCCATCCCTGGAGTCAGGAAGACCTGAGTTCAAATTTGACCTTAGACACTTACTAGCTGTGTGACCCTGGGCAAGTCACTTCACCTCTGTCTGCTTCAGTTTCCCCATCTGTAAAGTGGAGATAACAGCACCTCCTTTACAGGGTTCCTATGTCAAATGAGATATTTGTAAAGTACTTTGCAAACCTTAAAGCACTATATGAATACTGGTTCTGATTATTATCATAGAGGTCGTAGGGCAAAGATAAGGACTGAACCTATGATTTTGTTAGTACAGTGAGCTCCCAGGTAAGGAAACTCTCAGGTTGGTATCTTCTCTGTGACTTGTAGTTTTAGAGGGTTATTTGGCAACAATCTCCAATGCAGCCTAAATCAGATTAAAATGTAATTGGAAAATATTTAACAAAAACAAATAGAAACACAATGGAATATAGACAATGTTAATATGTGGTTTTCTAATTCAATATGAGGCCTGCAGGGATCCTTATGTATGGTCTAGGTTTCTATTTGAATTTGACTTGTTGTGATTCAGTCCACTCTTTGTGACTCCATTTGGGGTTTTCTTGACAGAGACACTGGAGTGGTTTGCCATTTCCTTCTCCAGTTCATTTTATAGATGAGGGAACTGAAGCAAACAAGGTTAAGTGACTTGCCCAGGGTCACACAGTTAAGGAAGCTGTATTTGAACTCAGGAAGATGAATCTTCTTGACTCCAGGCCCAGCACTGTACCTACCACAATACCTAGCTGCCCCTTGAGTTTCACAGTACTGGTCTGCAGTGATGCCACATAGAGAGTATGTGTCAAAGACAGATAGGCCTTCCTGCTTTTGAGGACCATCTGTTTATGCCATATAGCTTCTTTTTTTTTCTTGCCTTTTTGAAGGAGCAATTGGGGTTAAGTGACTTTCCCAAGGTCACACAGCTAGTAAATGTTAAGTGTCTGAGGCTGTATTTGAACTCAGATCCTCCTGACTCCAGGGCTGGTGTTCCATTCACTGTGCCACCTAGCTGCCCTTGCCACATAGCTTCTTGTGTAGTGACCATGTCATTGCATAACCATAGCTAATTTATCTACCTGCATTGTTTGTTAATTTTTAAAAATAGCACCAGGGCCTTGGTGAGAAAGGCAGATATATATCCTCTTCTTATGTAACTGATTGTAAATACCCAAAGGACTTGGGTATCTGACCCTTAAAAGAAAAAAGATATGGTCTACAGGGTTGGAGAAGTCCCCAAGATAAGGTGGACTTTTGAGGAAACTGAGGCACAAAAAGAGGTTAAGCACTTTTCTAATATGACACAGTTAGTAAAGCATCTGAGACTGGATCCGAACCCTGATCTTTCAGACCCCAAGTCCAGTGTCTGATTCACTATGCAAAGCTTTCTCTGATGCGGCTAAATACATCCTGATGTTCCTAGTATTTATCTGGGAGGGAGGTTCAGGACTTGGCAGATCAGCCTGGCTGCCAGCTGTGGGCAATGGTGTGAAGATGGAAGCTGGAGACAGTGAGGGGAATTGGAACAAGGTATGTTTTAACTGCCAGGAAATGTAAAAATTGTGCAAAGGCAGTCAGTGAATCCAGAGAACTACAGGGAAGCATGGGAAGCTGTTGACATAGAAGGTGACAGTATCTTGGTGATAATTAACATGGCTCTACAGGGGACAGATTTTGTGTGTGATAGGTTCCATTTGGAGGGGGCAGCAAGCAGTTGTTTCTATTTGCACCAGTTTGGCATGGGACTATGTAAGGGGTCTGTTTCCAGTGAATGACTTTCCTGAGAAAATTGAGGCCATTTGCCTGTGATCTCCCTCTGCTTTCATTTAAAAAAGCCTTGATGTCATTTGCCACTCTCCTCCTATGTCCCAGTCTCTGACAAAGAGGTGGCCCTTCTTGCCAAGCAACCCTTCCACATGTGCTCTTGATCCCTTCCTCCCATCTTCTTCAACCAATGTCAACCCCAATCATCCCCTTCCTTTCCCTTCTATAATCTTCAGTCTCTCTTTATTCACTGACTCCTTCCCTACTACCTTAAAATGTGCCAAAGCCTCCTTTATCCTAAAACACAAAAACAAAAAGCAAAAGACTTTCACCAGACTTTACCACCCTCTTCCATTAAGCCTCTTTGTCTATCAACCAAACTACTTTCATCACCCTACTCTCTCCTGTTTCTCCTCTCACCTTTCTACCTATTCCTTCTCATTCTCCTTTACTGGCTCATTACCCATGTTTGCTCCCCAAATGTGGATATTCCTCAAGGCTCTGTCCTAGCACTTCACCCTTTCTCTATATATATTCTCTCAAGCTTATTCACTCCCATGCCTTTATCTCTATGTAGTTGCCTCCCATATTCATATATCCATCCCCAGCCTTTCTCCTGACCTTTAGTCTCATATCATCAATTGCCTATTGCACATTTCAAACTAGATGTCCTGGAGATACCTTAAACTCAATATTTCTAAAACTGACCTCAATCTTTTCCCCAAAACTTTCCCTATTTCTGTTGAAGGCAGCACTTTTCCTCCAGTCTCCCAGGTTCATAATCTCAGCATTAACCTTGACTGCAGAGTCTCACCCCATATATCCATTCAGTTGCCAAAGCTTTCTGTTTCTACTTCCACAACTTCTCCATATCTGACCTCTTCTCTCTATTCTACACCCTTCACCTTAGCTTAGATCTTCATCTCTCACCTCAATGATTGAAACTGCTTTCTAATTGCTCTCTGCCTGCTGTCTCTCCCCACTCTAGTCCATCCTCCGGACTGGTGCCAACGGAATTTTCCCGAAGCACAAATCTGACCATGTCACTCCTTTACTCACTCAGTCCCAGTGGTTTCCAAGATTTTATCCTCTAGGATAAAGATCTTTTAAAGCTCTTCACAACCAGCTTCAACCTGTCTTTTCAGTCTCATTGAATATGACTCCCCCTACTACACTCTGTTCCTCACATGTGGCACTCCATCTCATCCTTCTTACCTTTTCACTGGCAACCTCTCTACACATGGACCTTCTTCCATCCTCTTCACCTCTGCCTCATCAAGTCCTTCTCTTCCTTCAAGATGTAGCCAACTAGCTCTCTTATACTGTAAGCCTTTCCTGATTCCCCACTCTCTCTCTCTCTCTCTCTCTCTCTCTCTCTCTCTCTCTCTCTCTCTCTCTCTCTCTTTCTTTCTCTCTTTCTCTCTCCCCCTCCCTCCCTCCCCTACACACACACACACTTAGAATGTCTCTCCCATTAGAATGTAAGTTCCTTGGAAGTAGGGATTGCTTTATTTCTTGTATCTGTATCCCTAGCACCCAGCACATTGCCTGGTATCTTTATTAAGCCAAAACCCTTAATTAATGCTTGCTCATTGATCAGGTCAGAAATTCTAACATGAAATTGGCCTGTGCTTTATTTCAGTGTAAACTTCTATTTAAAGTGTAGAATGCCCTAGCATAGGCTCTCTGCTTATATCTCTGAGTTGAATGCTTAGATCTGGAGGGCATTGTTAAAAGTTTTCCAGTCCTTCCCAGTGGAAGGTTCAGTCTCTTCATAGTAGTTTTTATTCTACATATAATATACAGGGGCATTTTTCAGCCACCAGAGTTGTGACAATGCAAACCACACCTTGGCCCAGTCAATAGGGGTTGGGGAGGAGGGTGGGGGGAGTAGAGAGAGAGGGGAATCCCAGGGCCCAGAGTTCCAGGAATAGGCAGACCTGAGCTAAGAGGGTTGGAAACTTGTCATAACATGCCCCATAAAAACTATTTGCCAGGAAGTTAAGGGACAAGCTTGTGGGCCTTAACACTTGCACCTGATGCCAGATAGTTTTCATTCTGAGTCACTAAACAGTAGCTTAACTCTCTAAGTTTGCAGCACCCAGGCTGTTTCTTGGAGTTGGCTAGCTCAACCGTAATGCTCCATAGTAAAACAATCAGCATCCTCCATTCCTCTTCAGAAGGGGTAGGGGCCAGATAAAATCCCCACCATAAACAGGAAAATAGCCAATCAACAAACTTCCAGTGTCTCATACTTCCACTATTCAGCTTCTCAGGTGAAGACCCTATTTACTTATATAGCTTCCTTTATTATTATTCTTCCATTCGCAGAAGCAGATAATAGAATGGAAGGAAAAAAAATCCTTCTCTAACATGTTTCCCTAAATCAGTGTAAAATCCTGGGAGTCTCTTTACAATAAGATTTATGTCACCTGACTCTTCTGCCCAGCTCCCAGCCTTTGATGACAACAGTTAGTATGAAATTTGTATTTTCATCAGATGCTAATCATTATCTATTAAAAATTATTCATTTGAAATAAATATCTACTGAGTGATAAACTACACTGAGGATACGTACTCAGGGTTTGTAAAGTCTTCCAGCATCTTGTAAATTGAATTAAAATTTCTTTTTATCTTTTTTTAATTTTAGATTTAAATACTAAAATTTAAATACACAATAAGAAAATAAAAAGAAACATAAATTGGAATATTAAAACATAAATGAATTATAATTTCTTAAGGAAATACTTTTTTCTTTTTATTCACTTAAAAATACAAAAACAGAAGATGACTTTTTTTTTAAGATGCAAATAAATGTTTTCTCCACAGCATTTGTGTCAAACATTTAGTGAATTTTCTAAAGCTTTCCCACAGAATTCAGTGGATGAAGGTTGGGCTTTTGGACAAACTCTTCCTCAGAAAATAGTAGTATCTGCATTTCAGGAAATGTACTGGGGCTTCTGAAGTGGTAGTTAGATATAGTAAGATGAGGTGTCAGAGAGAAAAACAGGTGGGCTAACTTTAGGAGCATGTGGCATATCTTTTTGCCAACAACCATGGTTTAACATTCTTGTCTTTTGACCAGGAAGCAGAATAGTTGTGATCTTCAGGTTCCTTATCTTAATATTTATTTATGTATCTGGCTGCCTCTTGTGACTTCTCACTTCTCACTTCTCTCTTAGGAGGATTTGTAGGCACAGAGATAGTTAACATACAAAGCTAGTTTATCACATCAAACATAAGATGACTCTACATACAGGGAAGCCCAACATTGATTAAAAAATGCATTTGTTCTTAAGGGAAAGAGTAATCTTATTTCCAGAAGTTATCCATGTAAGCTTCTCTTTCTGTAAGATTGGTTGGTATCTTTTACCTCAAAGTTGTCAGATCAAACCTCTTTATTTTGTTAATGAAGACTATAATTCTTGGAAGAATATGTGACCTGAGTTGTTGCCTGGGACTGTGTGAATCCAGTGATTTTATGTTCTTGCTTTAACTCTATTAGCCTTTGTTTGGCCAGCTAAACAGAACATCCAAGCTTCCTGGTCTGTCCATGGTTAGGGTGTTAATTGCTCAATCAATAAATACTTATTAATTATCTACTATGTGCCTGGCACTGTGCTAAGGCATAGAAAGAAAAATCAAAGACAGTCCCTGCTTTCAAAGAGATCACACTCTAATTGAGAAGGAACACATTAAAAAAAGTTCAACTGTAGGGTAGCTAGAAAGGTTCAGAAGTCCAATGGGATCCAGTGGTAAAACAAATGGTAACTCTCAGGCCTACATAAGTAGATCAGATGACAGTGTGGATGGTTGAGAGGGGAATTACAAAGCGTCAACACAGAACAGAATGACAAGGCCTGGACATCTTTAGGAAGCAAGGACAAGGAAAATGCTAAGAGCTAGTGGTCCTCCATCTTGTTTGAAGGAAAAAAGTCTTTGACTCTCATCTCATCTAAGCTCTGTGAATAAACTAAGAGCCTTGGTGAAGAGAGAAGGCAAGGAGTAGAGGGTGTACCTAGTGGTGGATTGATTATTTTTTTTATCATTCTACAATTAGATTTTTTTTCTGAAACATTCTTTTCTTAAGATCCATGGGGTCCATGCATGAAGACCCACAGGAATGCCTTCAGTATAACAGAGTATTTTTCAAAGGCTGTCGGCAAAACTCACACATACTTGGGAAAGTCTGGATAGGTCGTGACCTTTATTAGGGAGCAGTGCACCCACACAGATGAGCTCATAAGTATATTATTATTAAAGATGTGGGGGGTTTTCATCATGCCAATGATATATACATACTTTTATGGGTTTGTCAGAACCGCTTTGATGTTTTTAAGCCAGACAATTTTAAAAGCCTTCAGATTATGTTGGTTATTTTGGTAACACTACCACACTTAATCAGTGGAAATGAAAGGCATGTGAATACCATTTTGTGCACATGAGTGGAGAATGGCATTCATAGCAATCACTTGCATTAAGCAACATGATGCCGTGGGTACCAGTTTACCCAGTATCCTCGAGGAGATAAGAATGACCTATCAACAGTGTCAGCAGCTGTTACCGGATAAAGCGGAGGGAAGGTGGCAGTTTAACTATGTTGACAAATTTCTGCCTGGCCTATTATAGTATGTGAATGTTCATTTTCAAACAACATGTTCTCTTCTTTCTTTCTTCCTGATATTTTTGTTCATTCCATCTTTCATCCCTCTCACTGCCCTGCCCCCACCCTGATTAATAAAACTGTAGGGTCCTGAAGAGCCAGATTTACACAGATAATGCAGCTAGGGGCGGGGTTAAGAGCAGGGGAGCCCCCTTCGGGAGGAATTTACCTTTTAAGACTAGAGGGGAACAGGTGCTCAGAAAATGGCTCATAACTGCATGTAGATGGGGATGGCATTCCTGAAGGGAAAGGTTACCTAGATTAACAACACTTTGCTGTAAATTATGACATCCTGGCTCTGTCATTAAAACAGGTGGCTGTCATTATGGCAGATCTCTCATAATGGGAGGCTAATGTGGGCTGAGAGAGATTTATGTAGGCCCCAGAAAGATGAAATTGCACATAAAGGAGGAAACAAGGCATAAAGAGGGCCAATTTGAAGAATTCTTCCCCTCCACCGCCTACCCCAAGACACATGTGATATGTATTAATAGTATGGAATTTGTGTGAGTACATCCAGAAGGTTAAATTACCTACTGAGCTTTACTTTCCTCAGATTCTTCCCATAAGGCTAATACTTCCCCTCCAGCACCATCATCATTTAGACTTTTGCTCGGGATTTAGGGGAGCAACAAATACAAATTTTTGCATTTGTGATTGGGTAGCCCATCTTCTGTTTCCTCTGTAAAAGAAGCCAATTTCTTAACTAGACTGCGGGGTACCAACAAAAGGATCTGGATCATAAAGTTGAGTATAAGGGGAGGCCTTGCTGTGCAGAGAAGCTGATGAACCTCTGTGACCCACTTTTTCTCTTTCCTTACAAAACATGAACGTTGTGCTTGGTCTGGTCTATTTCCAGTTTTATGGAATCCTTAAAATCTCTGACTCTGCTCAAACTTTTAACTTCTATCCTCGTAGGAACCTCTAGAAACACACATAAGAAGCAATGTTGGAACTTACTCCATTCACTGTAAATAAGTTCTAAGTATGAGATGTTTCAGGAAGTAATATATTTTATTATTTTTGTAATTAAAATTTTTAAATTAAAATTTTAAATATTTGCAGAACATGCCACAACCAGACCCTTCAGAATCCTGCTTGGCTTGTTCTGTGTGCAGAGTAGGATTACCTTTTAAAGGCATTAGAGGAACACATGCTTCCTCTCAATCATGAAAGATTAAATAATAATAGTAATGATAAGTAACATTTATGTATCACCTCCTATGTGCCTGTCATTATGCCAAGTATTTTACAAATATTATCTCATTTGATTCTTACAACAATGCTGTGAGGTGGGTGCTGTTATTACACCCATTTTGCAGATAAGGAAACTGAGCCAAACAAATTGTGACTTGCCCAGGGTCCCATAGCTAATAAGTATCTGAGGTCAGATTTGAACTTGGGTCTTCCTGACCACAGGCCCAGTGGTCTACCTACTGTACCACCTGGCCGCCTAAATGCTAACTGATTGACCTCAGTTCCAGAGAAAATTCTATAATTGGATTATTAGATGTAATATAATGTAGTAGAAAGAAAGATGGTTTTTTATTCAGAGACTTGAATCTTAGTTTGTCATTACTTATGTGACTGTGGGCAAATCACTTTACCTCTGTGGGTCCTAGAAAAGAAGGGAAAGAAGGAAGGAGGGAGGGAGGGAGGGAAAAGGAAATGAGGTGGTAGAAGTTTTTTAAATTCTCAGGCTCCCTCCTCTAAAGGGAGGGGACATAATAAGTCAAGAGATGGCTGGTGAATGGAATGTTCATAATGATCACAGAGTGAACACAGCTTCTTCAACTTCAGGTCATGCCAGACTCACCTTAATTCTTTTATTTGTTTTTTTTTTCTTTTTATACTGGGTTACCAACCTAGCGAATAATAGGAAAGCTGTAGGTACAGTTTGTACAGATTTTTAGAAAAAAAAACATTTGATAAATTATCTCATACTACTTTTGTGGAAAAGATGGAGAGGTATGGGCTAGATAAAAACAGGATCCTTCTGGACCACATGTTGACTTAGAAAACCACAAATTCACATTTTCTATATTGTACTGTATTTTTGTTCATTGTGTTAAAAATTTCTCAATTATACTTTAATCTAGCTCTAACCACATTTTGCTGCTACTTGGGACCCATCCCAAGAATCTGACACTTGTGGACAATAGTACAATTATCTAGGTCCCCAGTGGCTTGAATAGTTTAAATCCAAGAATAGTTATTAATAGTTTAATGTCTTCTTTGAAGGAATGAGTACTCTTGTAGGGTGCCTTGGGGATCTGAGGTTGACCCTGTACTACTTAACATTTTTATCAAATCTTTTGGTTAAGGAATCTTATGACATTCTTATCAAATGTGCAGATGACCCAAAGCTGGGAGGGAGCACTAAAATACTAACGAACCAAGTCAAGGATCCAAAATATCTTGACAGGCTAGATCAGAAGTGTCAAACTGAAATGCAGCCAGCAACCCTCCTGAGCAGTGCCTAGAACCAGATTACACTGTAATTAGGAAATATTGAACTAAATAAAAACACAATGAAACATAGATAATAGTACATTTTAAAACGAAGTCGATTCACAACCTGCAGGGATCCTTATGTACAGTGTAGTAGCCCAATTCGTATTTGAGTTTGACTCTACTGACCTAGCATATTGCCTTGAATTTAGATGATAAAATTCAATAGGTATGAAGCCTTAGACATGGGCTTGAAAAATCACCCTCAGAAGAACAAGATTAAGGGAGATATGAGTAGGCAATAGTTTGGCCTAAAAAAGACTTGAAAGGTTCTTTGTCTAACACAATTTCCATAGGAGTCATCTGTGTGTTGTGGTAGCCAGGAAAGTTAATTCAATCTGGGACAGTTGAGAATGGGACAGTTTCCAAGAATCAGGAAGCAATTGTTCCACTGTACCCTACCCTAGTCAGGGAATATCTGAAGCATTTTATTCGGTTTGACCATAATTTAAGAAGAATAGTAACAAATTGGCCAGGAAAGGGCAATAAAGGTGGTTAAAAGGTTTGACTGAAAGATTTGGAGATGTTTAACTTGGAGAAGAGAAGACTGAAGGGAAGCAAGATGGTCTCTAAACAGTGAGAGGTGCTTTGTGGAAGTAGAAATTTTTGTTGTTGTTTGGACCCTGAGGACAGGACCAAGAGCAATGGAGGGAGCCACAAGGAAGCTTGAAATCAGGAAGAACTTGTTAGCAATGAGATCTAAAAACAAAAGATCTCCAAGTAGATTGCTGTCATTGTTCCACCTAAGCCAGTATTTCCCAAGGACAGTACCTTGGGAAGCACTGGATTCTACTTCACTGAAGGTCTTTAAGTAAAGACCGGTGACCACTTTGGGACTGGTGATTCCTCTAGCCTCTTAGGCCCTTACCAACTTTCAGACTCTGTGATTGTGATTTTGTGGTCTTTTCTGCCAGCCTGCACTGACTTTTTAACCAAACACAGTTTCATACTATCTCAGAGTTGGAAGCTACTTCAGACATCATCTGTCTAATCCAACTAATACCTCAACAAGAATTGACTCTGCAACATTATGGACCCGTAGTCATGCCATCTCCAGTTGAAGATTTCCATCGATGGGAAATCCATTACCCCTGGAAATAGCCCATTTCACTTCTCAACAGCTCATTATAAGAAAGAAGTTTTTCCTTTAATTCATCAAGCAACAGGCATTTATTAAGTGCCTACTATGTATTTTCAACTTCTTTTCATCTTGATATTAGCGAAAAAACAGAACATATGACCTAGCTACTGTTTTGTTTCCTAACTGTCTGAATTCTTAGTGTAGAGTGAGAAAATGAGTCAAAAAAGAGGTGAATCAGTGGTTTTCTTTCTTTCCTGTCTATTTCTCCTATTTTGTCCAAAGCACCAAAGAAATAGTTAAATGGAAAGTGTGTGTGTGTGTGTGTGTGTGTGTGTGTGTGTGACAGAGAGAGACAGAGAAGAAGAGACAGAGAAAGGAGAGGGAGAGGAAAGGGAGGGAGATGGAGAAAGCAACAGAGGGAGGAGGGGGAAGGGGGAAAGAGAATATACATGTGACGAGGGAGAGAAGTAGGAGGTGAGGGGGAAGAAGGGAAGTTGGCAGCTACAATACCTTGTAGGCTAGGCTGCTTCTGCTTGCTGTCCACAGCTCTGATTAGAACAAGCAGATGGGGAGAGGAACTTAAATCAGGCAGGGTTTCAGATCTGCTTCCAGAACAAAGGACAGAGATGCACTTTGCTAGAATGAAGAGGAGGACTTTATTATCCCCAATGCCTTAGCCATTATTGCTTGAGTTTATGAGTGTCTAATGTTCAATCATATCATGTTGTTGAAAGACAGGTCTCCTTACCCAGCAAAATAGAGAAGAGTTGGGGGCATGCAGAGTGCTATAACCCCACCTTCTGAAATTAGCTGCTATTTACTTATTTATGATTTGTTCTTTTATGCATAAAATTGCCCCCTTCACAATTAAATCACCTCAGGGCACATGCAGGGAGTAGAAAATTCACTTAAACACATAAAAGGGAATAGCAGCTGTTGCCCACCTACATGAAGGCATCTCCTGTGAAATGGCAGCTTTTGCAAAGTTAGGTGGTTCTGGATGCCTGGGAGATCAGGCAGGCAAACCATCAGCTAAAGAAGGAAGGGAGCTTTCATTGAAAGCATTTTTTGGAGGCAATTGGAGAACTGTCAGCGGGCACAGCTGGTGGATTTTCATTGTCCATGTCTGTGCAGCAGGAATAAGCCTTGGGATACACCCACATTGTGAGATATAGATGATATTGTAACAAAAGAGATGGAGGGGTGGTTGGACACCTCTGTCTCTTGAAAGCCCTGGCTTCCTGTAAAGCTCAGCCCAAATATGACCTTCTTTGGCATGAGTCCTTTCCTGAGACCCCAAGCTGCCAGGGCTCTGCCTACCAAACTACCCTGCATTTATTTTGTGTCTATTCTGCATGAATGTACATAGTATTCTCTGACAGGACTCAATAAACTCCCCTAGGGTAGGGAGTGTTATATTTTCACCTTTATATCCCCAACACTTAACACAATGCCTAGAATAGAGTAGGTGCTTAATAAATATTTACTGCCTCACAGAGAAGACAATATCAGACTGCATGCCAAAGGGAGGAGGTAGCAATGCTCCAGTGACCCAAACACTTAATGTCAGAGGTCCAGGGTTTAAATCCCACCTTGGAGTATTTATTAGCTATGCACCTTTGGGCAAGTCACTTAACCGCCTTCAGACTCAGTTTCCTCATATGTAAAATAAGGAGGTTGGACTTGACAGACTTTCTAGATAGCCAGACCGCACAATGGCTAGAGCCCTGGACTTGAACTCAGGAATACCTGATTTCAAATTTAGCCTCAGAAGCTGGTGAAGGCCCTTAACCTCTGCCTGCCTCAGTTTCTTCATCTGTAAAATGATGAACTAAAATACATTAAATAATAGCAACTACCTTCCAGGTTTATTGTGAGGATATAAATGAGATAATGTTTGCAAAACTCGAAGTCCTGGATCAGTGCTAAACATTATTATCTGAGGTCCCTCCTTATACCAGATCCATGACTCTTCAACCCTTCCAGCTCTAGACCTGTGATCCCTCCCCAATGTTGTTGTCAGGATAGTAGAGCAGGCACTTTATACATGCTAACTCCTTTTCCCTTTTCTCTCTCCCTCCCCTCCCCAACAAAGGCAAACTTTGTATTCTGTATGTGATGCCACATTTCAGGGCCCGGATTTCTCATTTTATATAGTTATCAGACAGATACATCTGACAGTCTGACTACAGATGGCTCCTCTGATGCCAAAACTCTGCACACAGTCTGAGAAAAGGAGGAGGAGGAGTGTGGCAGGCAGACCCGCCTGTCGTAGCCAAAATGGCATCAAGCAATCAAGAGCAATTTTCATGCTAGCCTTAACCTTTGGGTGGGTCGAATGGGGTCATGTGGTTATTGCCACGTATGGTGCTAAAGTGCTGGGAGCTTCTCCGCAGGTGTCTGAGTGGAGTGACTTTGGACATTTCCAAATGTCAGAAAATAACAACAGGGAATTACTATGCCAGAATTACAGTCCTGGGTGGGTGTTAAGAATAAAGGGCTGTGTCATAACAAACTCTTAATCTCCGCTTGTTGAAACTCTGCCACTATTGTGTTAGATACTTCACTTGTCACATCAGCCAGATCCTACCTCTCTGTGAAAAGAGCAGATTCCTGCCCCCCTTAGAAATAATAATAATTAATAATAATATATGCATATTTATTTTAAGTGGAAGATGGACTGAGAAATTTAAAGGCATTCTGATTTAGTTAGATTTCACTTTTAAGAGCCTTTTTTGGAGAGGGTATATAAAACTGACATCTTGGGGGGGAAATGAACAAGGTAAGTCACACAGGCCCTCATGTCAGGGGAGAAAATTATCCCTGTATTAGAAATTCAAAGAGTTTTTGTCATTCTAGGTTTGTTTGTTTGGTTTTTTGTTATATTTTTATTGGTTGAAGGCAATACACTTAAGGAAACTGAGGCTCCCTGTATTTTGACTTCTTTCTCCACAAAAACCAGTCTGGGGTTTTTGTTTTTTACTACATGCTCATTTGATTTAGGGATTAATGACAATGTGGAGAAGGGTGTGAGATGCTTATATTGTTACATTCAAATTTACCTTTCCCTCGCCAAAAACAAAAAGTTCCAGTCATATTTTGTATAAATATGGTTTATTACTTAATGGGAAAAGGAGTGAAGAAGTTAAAGGAAACATCAGTGATAATGCACCAAAATCAAAGACATCATGTGCAGAAATTGGGCCCAGGCATTTGTTCCTAGTATAATCAGAGGATCAGCAGTATAGATCGGGGAGGGACTTCATATGCCCACAGCTTATTAATTCTCACTGAGAGGGTGAATACATTCTTCAATAATCCCACATACAGAATTCTCTCTTAATTTTTAAAAGCTTCCATTTCCTTATTGGTGTAAGGAAATGTGAAAAAGTGCCAACATGGTGAGGTGGTGTCTCCGTATTAAACAAAAATTTCATCATAAAAATGTCACTATCTTCATATTATTCAGCAATATGGAGAGGATAAAATATATTGCTCACCATGGGAGAATGGTTGGTTTCTCTCCCTCCTCAAGCCATAATCAATTACACGTCGTTAACACAACACAAAATCTTTACTAATTAGTTTTTATGATTATATTGTTATCTTATTGTATGTTTCAAAGCATTGGAAATTGAGGGGATGTGCTCTCAACGAGAAAGAATCATTTAACAAAGAAGAAAAAGAAGCTTGTCCCCTATGTCATCCTCAGAAATATCCACCCAGTGTTCTAATCTGTGATATTTTAATACTGTTCACTGTTAAAATTGATATTATTAGAAAAAGCCTGACAACCGTTGAAGAACGGGAGAGGATGCTGAGTGCTCTTTCACACCAGGGAAACTGAATGAAATGTAGCATTTGGAATTCCAGTTACAGGAAGACAATAAACGTTCGCTTCTCTCTGCGCTCTGTCCTCACCTGTTTTCTGCTGTATGTAACCTTACTTTTATGTTTTTCTTTATTAGATTTAAGTGAAGTGTGGTTATTTCCATGCGCTTGTGTCCCAGAGGCAGCACTTTGCTCTCTTCCTTTCCTCCCACCTCCCCCCAAACTTTTTTCTTTCTCAAAAGCAGCCCCAGGCTTATTTGCCTAACAGGTTCCATCTGTCCTAGTGGAAGAAGGAAAGGAGGAAGGGAGGAAAAGGATATATGGGAGGGGGAAGTAGGAAGAGATGGAAGAGGAAGTCCTTCAAACCTACGTCTTCTTCTTCTGTTTTTTTTTTTTTCTTTTGGAGGAGAGAAGGTAGGGCAATTGGGGTTAAGTGATTTGCCCAAGGTCACATGGCTAGGAAATGTTAAGTGTCTGAGGCTGGATTTAACCTCAGGTCTTCCTGACTCCAGAGCCAGCGTTCTATTCACTGTGCCACCTAGCCGCCCCCCAAATCTACTTCTGAATAGGAGATCATGAACAAGCAGAAGAAACTCCATTCAGAAGCATGAGATATATTCACCACCTCTCACCCAGGATTAGGCTGGTGGTGGTTGTGATAGTGGTTGTGGTGGTGGTGGTGGTGGAGAAGCTCCTTTGTTTTCAAAGAAGACTGGTGACATCACTGGTGAAGTCTTGACTTGTGCTTGAATTGGAATTAAGTGAGGCAGAGTTGAGCAAAGTTATCAGCCTCACTCTCTCTTCCAGAGTCGTCAGAAGTCCAATAAAGAGGGCAAGTAGGAGGTGGGTTATAGCATAACATTTAAGGAAGCAATTGAGGAAGCACAGTTGGTGCTGTGAGACCAATGCAAAGAATAAAAGGGGGAAAGAATACAGAATTGTTTCCATTTCCTGGTGCTAGAAAGGTTCTAATATCATCTGCTGAGGCTGCAGTATAATTCCTACATTGTCTCACTGCTCAAGAACTTCCCTCTTCTGGTTGAATGTGCAGTGGGAGAGGGTCTTCAGAAAGAGAGAAAAACAACTGTGAAAGATGACAGAGAGACAGCATCAAAAAGGAGCTAGGTGATGGAATCCTACCCAGCATTTCTGAGAATAATATGGATAGCTCTAGGACTCCCCTAAAGATGGGGGGAGGCAGGCTCAAAAGAAGGCAGAAATCACCTCTTAAGTCTCCATGGTCTCAAGAACAAACTTTTCCTATGTCTTTCATGCTTTCAGAAATGTTATTATTGTTCAGTTTTTTTCAGTCATGTCCAATTCTTAGTGTCCCTATTTGGAGTTTTGTTGGCAAAGATACTGGAGTGGTTTGCCATTTCCTCCTCCAGCTCATTTTACAGATGAGGAAACTGGGACAAAGAGGGTTAAGTGACTAGCCCAGGGTCACCACAGCTAGTAAATGTCTAAGCCCAGATTTTGAAGTGGCAGTTAGATTCCCATAGTGCTAGCTCCTACACAAGGCCTCTCACAAGGCCCCTCAGGGGGCCCCAAGAACCTAGCATAAAGGTATGACCATTGTGAAACCTCACCCTGCACCTTGTAACCAAGATGTAACTAAAACAAAGAACTGCCCTGTTAGCTAGCAGCGCCCCCCTTAGTTTACATCCCTATGTAGCAACAGTTGCCTTGCTGACCACTGTTTGTTGTAGGAAGTACTTTTTACTGTATATAAGCTTGCTGGACAGACTTTTCAGGGCTGCCTCCCCTTTTGGGGACAGCCGCCGGCTAATAAAAGCACCCCCCAAAATATTAATTGGCTATGCCGTCTTGTATTTGCATTAATTGTCCATTACAATTTGAACTCATGAAAATGGCTCTTCTTGACTTCAGTCCTGATGCTCTATCCACTATACCACCTAGCTGCCCAAATAAATTAAATAGTGACAGCAATATGATTTTAGTTAATATTAATAATTATACATGACTTGACGCTTCTAAGTCATACAGAAAGCTACAAGCATCTTAATGTATAACCATTTGGAAATCCTAAATGGAGCTACTTGAGTAAGGATGAAGGTGATTATGCCCAACCTACCTTGAAACATAAGATGAAATCCAAGAACCACAGTCCCAACTCAGACTCCCCTTCCAGTCTCTTCCTATTTCCCATTCCCAGATTCACAATGGGTAGAAGAGTGAATAAATGAAGTGTAAGACCCAACCTTATGCTTTGAAAGCCTTTTACAAGTCTCCCCCCTCTTACCTTTCCAATCCTTGTACACCTTACTCCTCTCCACACATCCTACAATTCAGGGACACTGACCTCCTGGCTGTGTCCTCACCCTTGACAACCCTCCATTTTCAATTCCTAGCTTTTTCACTAGCTTCCCCCCATGCCTAGAATTTGCTTCCTCCTGATCTCCAGGTCCTTGTCCTTCAAGCCTTGGTTCACAATCTACCTTCTGCAAGAAGCCTTTCCCAGCCCTCCTTAATGCTAATGCTTTTCTAGATAACTTCCAATATAGCCTGTATAGAGCTTGTTCCAACATAGTTGTTTGCATCCCCACCTTAGACCATGACATCTTTGAGATAAGGGTTTTTTTTTTCCTTTTTTGTATCTCCAGAGCTTAGCACAGAACCTGGAACATAGTAGGCCTTTAATAAATGCTAGTCAATGGACTAAATAGATGATGAAATGGATACCATGTTGGACCTGGAATTCAGCCTCAAACATTTATTAGCTGGATGACCTTGAGCAAATTTTTTAACCTCTATCTTGGTTACCTCAATTGTAGAATAGAGATACTACTAGCACCTACCTCCCAGGGTTCCTGTGGTAATCAAATGAGATAATATTTGTAAAAATGTTTAGATAAACTGTTTCCCTGCCCATAGTAGGTGCCATATAAATGCTAGCTATTATTATTGGAGGTAACTAGACAGCTCAGTAGACAAAGTACTGAGCCTAGAGTGAGGAAGTCTTGGTTTCAAATTCGGGTACAGACACTAACTGTGTGACCCTGGGCAAGTGACTTAATTTCTGTTTGCCTTAATTCACTGAAGAAGGAAAAGGCAAACCACTCCAGTATCTTTGCTAAGAAAACCACATGTAGAGTCACAAAGAGTCAGACTCAACTGAATGATTGAACAACAACTAAAATAACTATTATTAATTCCCTCTCCTTTTTCCCCCCTATTTTTTTTACCACTGTAGGTCTCTATCCTGTGCTATGACTTCCGTCTCCAATTCATCAACTGTAAATTGTACTATTGTATTATTGATGAATTGTAACTCACCAATTAATTATTTAAGAAATATTTATTGAATGACTTCTATTAGTGAGGCACTATGAAAACCTTGCATGATTTTAGGGCTTTGTGACCCAGAACCAGACAGTTCCTAACTCAAGTTAAATTAGTTTTTTAAGTCACTATGTGGTCTCTCCTTCCTTCTCCCCCTCAAATTTACCTTATTGAAAGGAGTTAGAGTGAACTATTCACCTTCTCAGATTGTCAAGCAGTATTTACTTGAGCTCTTTGATACCTCCATCATGTGAATACTCCAATAACTGGTAAAGATTGTAACCTTCCTGTGCCTTCTTCTCTTTTGCTATTCAGTGAGATAATACATATAAACAAATACATACAAATATATATATATACATAAATGAATAAATGAATGGACAAATTTTAAAAAATAAATAAGAATGCATAATACATTTTCAGCTCTATAGGATGATTATTATATTCTTTATAGAAGATTGGATGTTTTGCTATTTTGTTAATACACAAGTATTACTCAGGCTTTACTTGTACTACATGATTGGACCCACCATCTTTTTTCTGCTTACACCTATTCTTTTATAATGTTTTTTTGTACTACTGTAAGCCCTCATTGATAAATATGCTGCAGCCTAAAAACACTAACCATGTGTCTTTCCATTGTCCTTTGAGTCACCTTCAAATATGAGTTTCCTGAGATTTTGCTGTTCCATGCTTTGCAGCTTTATAGATTGCATCAATGGAAAAGCATCATCCTTAAAAACATGGTCCTTTGTGTCAATGATGAGCTTGGGATTGGAAGTGCTGCTGACTTTCTAATAGGTACCCATCTAACCCAATGTCTTCTTTCTATTTTATGTGCTGTCCAGTTCTTTTGTCCATCAGTATATATATCCCTGTCCAAGGTCTATCTGCTCATGGGAGTAACACATTGGACTGCCCATCCAATTGCATTTTATGATCAGGGTAATAATTCTTTATCATATACTTTATTTCTCCACGCTGTACCAGGTAATATTATCACTGTAATATGATATAAAATTCCTAAAGGACAAGGATAGTCTTTATTTTTTTTTACTTGAAGTCATGTACTCATTGCTGCCTATAGAAATAATAAAACCTTCATCATAACATAATTCACTGAGAAAACAATTCAACATAAAGGCTTTTATACTTTGTACCTGTATTCAAAAGGATATAGTTGCCAACCTATAAAAAGTATTATGTTATACTATTGAATCAGCTATTGAGTGGTACTGTGTCATGGACAAAGGAGATCATGAAATGATGTTTTAATTTTAGTAAGAAATAAGGATAGGAATAGAGACTGAATCAGTGATCTCATTGGAATAGGGAAATCCTGGATGAAGGAATTCCCACTCTCCGTACAGTTCAGCACTTTTAATCCAGGTTACAGTCTTAGAGAGTTACCCAGAACACTGAAAAATTAAGTGATTTGCCTGAGGAGGGGAAGAGAAAGGAATAAGCACTTACATAGTGTCTACTATTTACCAGGCATTGTGCTAAATGCTCTTTATAATTGTCATCTCATTTAATATTTACAACAATCCTTCAAGGTAGGTGCTACTATTATCTCCGTTTTCCCACTGAGGAAACTGAGGCAAACAAAGGTTAAGTGATTTGCCTCGAGGCACAGCTAAGTGTTAGAGGCTGAATTTTAACTCAGGTCTGACTGACTGCAGGCTCTGGGCTCTATCCACAATACTGCCTAAACACAGAAGCAAACAGGCAGGATTTGAGCCCAGGTCTTCCTAACCCTAAAGCCATCTACTATGCCCTACTGCCTCTTGCAATGAAAAAATAAATAGGAAATTATTTGGATCCAACATTTTATTTCCACGAAAAAGTATTTTTCTTCTTAAATCATTTTTTTAAAACTTTACTTTTAATAGGATACTGAGAAACTATGGAAGGCAGCATAGTGTTATACAAAGAACATTGCCTTTGGAGTCAGAGGACCTGGATTCAGATCCTACCTTTGTGATATTGGGCCTTGGTTTCCTCTACTGCAAAATGAGGATATTGAATTAAATGGTTTCAAATGTCCCTTGTAACTAAATCATTGATCTTCTGAACTCTCTTCCTAATCTGTCAATATGTTTTAAGAGCATTCATTCTCCCTTGTGACCACATGGTAAGGGAAATCAAGGCCTTCTGAGTTTTACTAGTTTACTAGTTTCTAAAAACTAGTAGATCAAGTTTTTATAGATCAAATTGTATTTTAAATGCAGTAGGAAGGTAACTATTTTAAGGAGCTCTATTGTATCTGTTAGTAAAATAGTGGCAGAATACCTCAGTAGGATAAAGACTCCTCTAGGTAATACAAGGAAGCTCTACAATAGTTAGCTGTGTGGTAAACTCTTAGATCATATAGTAAGTTTTCTTAAAGTGGGACCACACCCATTTTATTCCAGAGAAAATCAGTGTTATTGTCAGAGGCAGTCTCACTTTTGCCATTGCTATGGTTTCAGAAGTAGGTTGCAACACCTCCATTGAATACTGTGTGGGGGCGAGGAAGACGTAGATTCCAGGCATGGAATGGGATGTGGGAAGTGGGATGTGGGATGTGGGATGTGGGATGTGGGATGTCCAGTGCAGAAGCACAGGGATAGCAGATGGAGCATCATGTGTGATTTATAGCAAGAAGGCCAGTTTGGCTAAGTGTAGGAAGAATAGTATACAGTGAGACTGAAAATGTCGGTTGGGACCAAACTCTGTGGAGAGGCACTGGTATTGGGCGTGGGGGTGGGAAGGGGAGGGCAGATCAAAGGAAGAGTTGTGGTGTTGTCCAGGATAGCTACATGAATAGTGAGAAGAGGTCTGATGCAAGAGAGGTGGAGATCCATAGATAGAAAAAATTGGCATATAGATGGGGGAAGGGGAAAGATAATGAAGGGTTGGGCATTTTCCTCATTTTTTTATAAGTGGGGAAACTAAAGCACAGGTATGGTAGTCTGCTGGATTACTGGATACTTTTCTGAATTACATCAGTCCCCTCCCTACTAGGTCCATCTCTGCAAATCAGGTCATCATTTGGAGGTATTCAGGCCTAAGTGAGCAAAAACATCACTCATTAGAATCAAAAAAGACAAGGATCGCTTTTTGCCCCGGCTGTTTAAGTTGTCTTATGCAGCCATTAATTTAGATTTTTTTGTTTTATAACAACATCTTTTCTTCTTTTGTTTCTCCAAGTTTGACAGGGAACTCACTGAAGGTCAATACTTAGAGGTATCTTAATTTCTTGTTGTCACAAAGATGATCTTAATGGCAGCTGACAAATGAAATTTGTGTGTCTCTATTCTATCATATTACTTGAAGGGAAATCTATACTCGGACTCCGCCCAGCCCTTTTTCAAAAGAGCATGGGGTTTATGTTTTAAGAGAGCATGCTCACCTAACATGAACAGAAATGTTATTCATTCCATATGTATAAGTTCTCTCTTCCTTTGTAAGTAGATATTCGGTCACTAAAATGGAAATGAAGAATTAAATGGTCAAGCTACTTTCACCACTGCCCTTGTTCACAGGGTGAACACTGGGAGCATGGAAACATTATCAATCAGAGGGTTAATTTTAGTCCTGGTGGACCCTCTGAAGGCTTGGTAAGAGCAGTTGAAAGGATGTGGGCAGTACATATAAGTACTCTTGCTTTTACTTTCAGCAATCAAAGTTGTTTCTACGCCTTCAATTTCTTTTCAAGCCTGCAGGGAGCTCCTGCTGCTGCTGCTGCCACTCAGAAAGATGAAATATAGGAGGAAAAAAAATGGACATTTCCGCCTCATAATTGACAGGAAATGGGAGGGTGAAAATATTCAAGTATGTATAGGAGGGGGGTGGTTGGGATTTATTTGGATTCATATTCATTATTTCAACCTACAGTAGAAGTAATTTTATGGGTTTCTAATATAGTAGTTTTCAAATATATATAACGTTAGCAAAACAAACTGGAGAAATGCTAAAACACTGAAAATAGAAATGTGCAGTAATACTCTTAATTAATCAACAAGTTCCAGGCCCTGTGCTAGTCACCAAGGCTGCAAATTCTAGAAGGAAACCATTCCTGCCCTCAGGATCTTCCACTGCATCTTTCTGAGAGATAACAATCCAGTGACTACCTCACATGGCCCATTATTTAAGGCATCCAGTCCCCACCTATACTTAATTTGGCTGCCTGATCCCTGCCTTTAAGAGGCAGTCTGGTGGCCCAGTGGATATAGTGTAGGGCCTGGAGTCAGGAAGATTTATCTCACTAACTTCAAATCTGGCCTTAGACACTTACCAGCTATTTAACCCTGGGCAAGTCATTTAACCCTGTTTGCTTCAGTTACTTCATCAGCTAGAGAAAGAAATGGCAAACCACTCCACTATCTTTGCCAAGAAAACCTCAAAGGGGGGTCACAAAGGGTCACATACAACTGAACAACAGCAGCAGCAACCACCCTGTCTTCAAGACTTTTCACCAGATGAACATCCTTCCTTCCCCTCCCCTTCTTCTGTTCTGGAACCACAGTCAAATCAACTTTGCCATTGTTCCTGGGAAAGGGTGTGACAATCTAATGTTTGTATGTTGTTGTTCAGTCCTGTCTGCCTCTTCCTGCTCCCATTTGGGGTTTTCTTGGCAAAGATACTGGAGTGGTTTGCCATTTCCTTCTCCAACCCATTTTATAGATGTGGAAACTGATGGCAAACAGGGTTAAGTGACTTGCCCAGGGTCAAACAGCTAGTGAGCATCTGAGGCCACATTTGAAGTCAGGTCTTCTTGATTTCAAGCCCATTGAGCTTTCTATCCATTGAGTTATATTGAACTATAGCATCAGTGATCATCCCCTTCACTTTCTGAACCAGAGTGCCCCTTCCTGGCCAGCCATTCTTATAGGTGCACTGTCTCCCATTCCATTAGAATGTTAGCACTGTGGACAGGGGTTATCTTTGTTTTCTGTTTCTATCTGCTTAGCCCATTGCTTCCTGGGGCTTACATTTTTAACAAATGCTTTTTCATTAATTAATCATGATATATAGAGTATATGGATACTGTTTCTATGAAATAAATTTGCTGGGGAAGACCATAATGACTGGGAAGTTTAGGAAAGCCATCATGTAGCGGGTGGCACTGTTGAACAGATTTGTAAAGGAATAAGTGATTTTAAGTCCGGGGTTTGGAGTCTACGCATTGCAGGTACAAGCAAAGTTGGGATGATTGGACAGCCATTTTATCAGCACTGTACCTGGCACAAGGTCAGTGGGTATTAAAGACCTCATGCCTGCCTGTTGCCTGCGTTTAGGCAACAACTATTACATGGTTTTGGATGAACAAAAATTTCAAAAATTTTGAAATGAAAATTACTCTTTTTTTCTGTCACATCTGTTACATCCCTGCATGGTGGCCCTTATAAAGCTTTCCCATTCTTTTAAAAGCTTCCTGACTCCTTTGTTTTCAGTAAATGATTTTTTCCTCGACCTTTACCGAGAAGATTGAGGCCATCTGCTTATGTGCTCCCTCAACTTTCTTCTTTCCACCACAAAATTTCTCTGTGTTTTCATCTCCTTGTCTGCTTTTCCTCCCTATCTCAGAGGAAAAGGCATTCCTCTTTTTAAAAGCTAAATTTACTGCTGTTGTGTCCCTCTGTCGCACTCCCTGGGATCTTGCCTCCATAGGTTAGCTTCTTTCTTCCACCTTCACTCTGATGACTTACAGGCATGTTTAACTCCCCCTCAGCCTAAAAAATCCTGCATTTGTCCTTGCTATCCCCTTGAGCTATTGTGTGATTCCCTTCTTTTTTTCTACTATCAATCTTCTCAAAATACTCATCTACCTTTGTCACGTTCATTTTTTACAACTCATCCAGCCTCAAATCTTGGACCACCAACTCCAGTGCTCTACTGAAACTATTCTCTTGAAAGGGACTAGTAAATTCAAAATTGCTGACTCCAATATTATTTTTTATTCATAGGATTATATATTTAGAGCTAGTAGGGACCTTAAAGGTTATATTATCCAACTCCTTTTTACAGATGAGGAGACTGAGGCTCAGAGTGTGAAATGACTTTCCCAAGGTCACCTGTGTAACTAACAAACTAACAAAATTTTAAAAACCCATCAACTAAGACCAACAGTATATGCGGTGTTCTGAAAATATTGCACAAAATGGAGAGGTACACTCTGAAATGATACCTCTTCTTTAGGGGAAGCTCGAAGTTTTTCAAAGCAGCCTGTTAACTCTAACTAGCCTTTTTTACGTTATGCTGATATCCAGCTGCCCATAATTTCTATCCTTTATTCTCATGTCTGCCTCATTGGACAATATAGAATAAACAGTGTATAGAACATGGCCTAGAATCAGGAAGCCTCATCTTCCTGAGTTAAAATATGGCCTCAAACTTACTAACTGTATGACCCTAGGCAAGTCACTTAACCCTGTTTGCCTCAGTTTCCTCATCTGTCAAATGACCTGGAGAAGGAAATGGTAAGCCACTCCTGCATCTTTGCCAAGAAACCCCCAAATGGGGTCACAAAGAGTCAGGCATGACTGTAAATGACTGAAAAAATCCCCTCTTCTACTTCTTGACTCTTTTGCACACAGTAGAGACAGGGATCCTGAACCCCCTGTCTTCTCTACTCCAGGTAAAACTTCACTAGAACTTTGAACCATTCATCACAGAATGCAATTTTTCAGTCCCTTCACCATTCAGTTACTTGGCAAATTTAGTCAAGTTGGTTTGATCGTGTAGAAGCTATATCCTTGAGATACCATTCAATTCATTGAAAGGATTCTCTTTCCCATTATGGCCCCTTAGGGCACTGGCAGAGTTAACAGGCCTCCTAAGAGTGAGATATTTGCCCTTAGAGTGTAGTTTATACACTGAAGGATTACAGTTGTATGCCTTTGTTTGAATGTAAAATCAAAACCAGCACCACCACCAACAAAGGAATTTATTCAGTTAGGCAGCTACATAGAAGGGTCTACAAAAGCTATATGGGTCAGCTAGGTATTGCAGTCAGTCAGCCAGTCAAACATTTATTAAGCATCTTTTCTGTGCCACGTACTGTGCTAAGCCCTATGGATGAAAAAAGGGACATAGTCCATACTCTCAAGGAGTTCATAGCAACCAATACTTTTTGCATTTTTCCAATGTTAAGTACCTACATTTCCTAGTGACTTGCCATTGTACAGATGGCTAAGTCACCTTTTCAAAGACACCAGACCCTAGAGTTGGCATTTTTAAAATTTGTGTTCCCTCCTGACATTCTATAAATCAAGAGGCAGCTTGCGACAGGGGGAAAGAGTGCTAAATTTGGAATCAGAGGCCCTGGGCTCAATTCTTGGTTCCACTGTATGCTATCTATATGACCTTAAATCACTTAAGGGGCAGCTACGTGGCACAGCAAATAGAGCACTGACCCTGGAGTCAGGAGGACCTGAGTTCAAATCCAGCCTCAGACATTTAATACTTAACTAGCTGTGTGACCTTGGCAAGTCACTTAACCCCAAGTGCCTTGCCTTCCCCCCCTCCAAAAAACAAAACAAACAAATAATTCACTTAACTTGTATGGGCTTCATTTTCTTTGTCTGTCCAATGAGGGACTTTAACATCTAAAAAAAACCTATAAAATTCTATAACAATCAATTTGTTTAGCTATTTGTTATAGTGTTCTCTCAAATGGGAGTCATAGTCAGATAACTGAAAGATAATAGCTAAAGGATAGTGGGAGGAAGAGTGATTTAGAAATCATTCTAGGTAAAAAAAAAATGGATTATCCTTGCTTCTGGAATCTCCATTTCATGTTCTGCCTTTCAGTGTAGTGATGACAATAATTAGGATTATATATGTGAAACACTTCAAACACTTTATGGAGTATTAACATTGCTATCACTCATTACCTCAGTTAGAGGAGTGCCTTGACTGAAGTTATAACTAGGAAAGTCTCTTTAGCCCATGAACACAGTAAATAAATTCAATACTAATAATTCTGATCAGTGAGAAATCAAAGAAGAGACAAGCCCACTTCTCCAAAGTGCTGCTTAAGCTGAAAGTTGTTGGGGGAGGGGGGATCTGTTGGTTTGTGTGTGTCTAGAGTATAAGGTATCATTGTAGGAATTTAACAGCTTGCTGTAAGAAGGAACAATTTAATCCAGAGGGAGATGTTTCACAGAGATCTGTAGCTGGCTCCTTTCGGGGAGATCGGATTCTCGCTGCTTTTGAGGTTCGATTTGCAGGGACTCCACTATGGAAATAGGCACTGACTCACTTTTTTCAAGACTTAGGGAATCTTTTGACAGGAGAAAATTGGACACTTTTAAAACACAACTAGGGAATCTCCTTGGAGAAGCAACAAAGGGAACCCTGCCATTGTGTGTCTTATCTGAACTAGATATCTCTAGAGAGAGGATTCTTAAACTTGTATCTGCCATGGACCCTTTTAGCTATTAGGTGAAGCCTTATGGACCCTTTCTCAGAATATCTTTAAAAACATACAATAAAACATATGGCATATAAGATTTCAAAGGAAACAAATTCTATTGTTATATATTTTTATTATATATTTGTATATAATACATAGTTATACATTTATATATCTTATATATTTATATAATATATATTATATATCTATATATGTGATTATATATTATACATCTATATAATACATAATTATATTTTATATGATATAAATATATTTATGTATACTATTATATAATATATAGTCATAAAATATAGTCCTATATAACCTATTTATATGTAAATATATTTGTACATAAATAGTATTTTTAGATAATATATATTTATATAGAATTACATATAATCATATTGTTACATATGCACATATATTTATACACACATACAAACATAATATTCTCAGTGGAGGAGGCACCTAGAAATACATATCTATTTATCTATCTATCTATCTATCTATGTACATACACATACATATATTTAGGTCAAAGTTCATGAACTCATGGTTAAGAACCTCTGCCTTAAAGTGTGGAACATGACCCTTGCTGAATCAGCTGGAAGATTTTCGTTTCACTGGATCATCTCTCTCTTTATCTATCTATTTGTAAAGTCTGTCATTTTCTCCTATCTCAACACTCCTTTAAAGTTTAATTTCTTTGAATTTAATTGTTCTTACTTTAAAATTGCTTTTTTCTTCTTCTTCTAGACCATGTAGAAATTTGTGGAAAAGTATATTTAAATTTGTGAACCAAAAAAGTAAGAAAATTAAATCATTATCAAGACAAAAAAACCCCAGAATTTTAAGTGATTGTATATACCCCTATCAACTTCTGTTATCCTAGTGATAACTCCCCCCGAAAAAATATATGCATCTTCCTTTTAACACAGTAGAAATCAAAATATATTACTGCTTAGTTTTTGAGACTTTTGGATTGCCTTTCTATAGATTTAACTCAGATTTTTACTGTTACTGGTATGCCTCATTAGATAGTTTTAGACAGCATACACATTATTCTTTTAGTTTTCCTTTCTTCACTCTGCATCACTTCATATGTTTTTTTGTGTTTCCTTGAATTCTTCATATTAAAATTTTCTTATGGTAGAAAATGTAGCATTATATTCATGTCATAATTTGTCCAGTCCTTAAGAGCCTCATTTATTTGCAGTCCTTTGGTATTATAAATAATGCTGTCTAGATGTGTTTCCTATGTTATAGGTCTTCCCTTTTTATCCAGGCCCTTTATGTTTTTCAAGGGAACTGGATCTATTTTTGTTCAAAGTTATGGTTGTTAAATTTGATTTTCTTCTACCATTCATTGCTATAGTATATGTTCTATTAGCAAGTATCACTACTTCCTTTAGTTCACTTGCATTAGACTAACCCAAATACCCTCCCTCAAATAACCCAACACAAAACAATTTCTACTACTCTATCTAAATTTTTCTTTTTTAAAAATTTCTATGGCCTTTCTTTTGCCCTGCTTCCCTTTTGGAATACCCATTCTTTCCTTTCCTTCAGTCAAATCCATTCATTATTTGGTTTTCTTCAGGACTATGTTTGGTCACAACAACCCTGCAAGGTAGGTGCTGTTATTACCCTCGCTTTACAAGGGAGGATACTGAGGCAAACAAAGGTTAAGTGACTTGTCCAGGATCACCCAGCAAGTCTGAGGCCTGATTTGGAATCTGATCTTACTAATTCCAGGTAGTGCTTACTTATATATCAAAGGCCCTATCCCTGCTTTGTCTCCTTTACCTGTTGAAATTCTGAATCTGAGTTGATATATATGTCAAAGGTCTAATAGGCCTTCCTTTTTCTTCTAGAGACTGAAAATTCTATAAGATTCTATTTTAATTTTTCCCTCCTTATGGTATGGATAATATAGCTAGGTAGTTAACAAAATGAAGCAATTTGTTTTGTTTTTAGTGTATCGTATTCTAAGTTTTCCTGTCATTTTCATCTTTGATGAATAAACTTAATTTTATGTTCCTTGATAATCACAAAATTTCAGAGTAGGAATGGACCTTAGCAGTCATTTAGTTCAAGCAAAGGATGCCCTCTCCAGCACACTTGAACATCAACAATCACTAAGCAAGCTTTAATTAAGCAACTATTTTGTACCAGGCTTTGTACTAGGCATTGGAGATACACTGGGGATAAAAATACAAAAATGAAACAGTTCCTGAAAAGTGGTAGTCAACCCTTTGCTTGAATACTTCCAGTGAGGGGCAACTTACTACCAGACAATCAATTCCCCTTTTAGATAACTCTCATTATTAGAATGTGTGTGTGTGTGTGTGTGTGTGTGTGTGTGTGTGTGTGTGTGTGTGTGTGTGTGTGTGTGTGTGTGTTTTAAATCTAGCATACTTTTGGCTCTTTGCAAATTCCACCACTGCTCCTACTTTGTCCTTTGAGGCCAAATAGAACAATAAAATCCCTTTTCCACATGACAGGCTTTCAAGTACTTAAAGAAGACAGCTATCATGTCTCCCCTGAGGGGGGGAATTAGTAATTCTTTTCTTCTTAGCTGCTTATAAAATCATTTCTTTGTCAAAGTAGCTCTGAAGTTTGATGAAGTTTGGTGGTGGTGAGTTGAATTTGACATTCATTATTGTTGGTGTCTGGTATATTCTGTTGATCTATAATCTGTCTCTTGATCTCAATAATTCTTGGAAATTTTCTTATATGATTTCTTGAAATGTGGTGGTCAGATTCTTTCTACAGATTTATTTTTTTCTCAGAGAGTCTGATGACTACTAAATGATTTCAGCAAAATTATGTCAGAGTAGATTAGCAATAGTTCTAGGATCCCTTTGGAAGAGAGATTTTTAAAACAATTTTACAAAATGAAAACTACAGTACATATATACACAATCAGTGTCTATAATCTTTGCATTTAATTTACCAAGCCTCTTGTTACATTGTCCTTTAATACTAATATTTTTTCTTTTGCTACTATTTTTTCTTCTGGTAGAACAAATCAATTTTTCATTGATGCCAGAAATTTATTTAAAATTTCCAAAGCTATGTCCATGCTGTTTCCTTGTATTATCACTTTGTCTCATTCCTTTCTTTTTTTAAGGCTCTTTACCAGAGCCAAATCTTTTTCTAAACTAACATCAGGGTAGAGCAAGGGTGGTGAACCAGCAGCCTTGAGGCTTCATGTGGCCCTCTAGTTCCTCAAGTGCAGCCCTTTGGATTCAGTCAGGAATCCTAGAGGGTCACATGTGGCCTTGAGGCCAAAGTTTCCCCACCCCTGTAATAGAAGTCCTTAACCTTTGTTGTGTCTTGGACCCCATTGTCAGTCTGGTGAAGCATATGAATAAGGTTTCACAAAAAATAAATAATGGAAGGAAATAGTGAATTTCAATTAGAGGTTAGGGAAAATAACTGTATATTTTCACATCAAGTTCACGGACCCCTGAAATCTGTCCACAGGTTAAAGCACCCCTCCATTAGACTGGGTTTTTTTTATTATCCAGTTAGAAGGGTCTTCTGAATATTCCAACTTTTTCATGGCTGTTAACGTTAATATGCTATTGTTTTTCTTCCCTGTCTTTTCTTTCAATTGTCTTACTTTCATAATATTTGTTCATTTACTTTTTCATCATATTGTAATTGTTTTCCTCCCTGCCCCCTTGCTCATTCCCTGAACTCACCCTTTTGATTTTTTTGAGCTGTTTCTTTTCCTTCCCTTCCTTCTTTTTAAACATTCAGGTATTTTGGTTATTTGGGATGATTGAATGCTAGATTTAAAGCTTAAAGAGACTTGAGAGTTCATCAGATCTAATCCCTTCATTTTACAGATGAGGAAACTAAGGCCTAGAATGTTGGGCCTAATTTATCCAAGGTTTTACAAGAAATATGTGGAGCCAGGTTCAGCACTCTGTCCCTTATTTCTGTTTCTTTGTACATTTTTATGTTTCTTGGTCTCTTTCTCCTACTCTTCCAAGCATACAAATTGAAAATACTGGTTGGGTAAATATGCATTGTATTTTTCACTCTGCAAAATTAATCAAAACCACCAAATCCCTCTTCCAGAGTGATCCCAGATTCAATCATAATCTACTCCGAGACAATTAGCTTCTATTCCCCTTAACTGAGGGATCACTTTAGAATAATTCTATCTTTTCTTTCTTCATGACATTTTGTGTTTTCCAAAAGATGTTCATTAACATAGTGCGTTAATATTTTTTGAGTGCTCAAGCAGGTCTAGGCTCTATACAGGCTCCATGCAGAATTAGCTTCTATTTCTCTTCACTGAGCAATCAATCACTTTAGAATAATTCTGTCTTTTCTTGCTTCATAACATTTCGTGTTTTCCAAAAGATTTTCATCAACATAGGACTTGAATATTTTTTGAGTGCTTCAACAGATCTAGGTTCCATACAAGGGAATAAGAAATGCAATCAAAAAAATTAGACAAAATCACAATTGTTATCTAGGTTGTATATTTTAGAGAACAGACAGAAAGTAATACATTGATAATTTTTCCAGTGTGAATGGCTACACTGGAAAATTCTTCCTTCTGACTTATTCTACATAGCTCTCCTTGCTTCCTAAGATTATTACCTCTTTTCTCCTTGGGATTTCTTGACCCAGTCCCACATGCTATTATCAAATAGATTACATGCATCTTGATCAGCAATAGAAGACCTTTTCCCCTGTAGTGGGGATTCTTAACCTTTCTTTGTCATGAACCCATATGGATCCCTTCTTAGAATATTGTTCTTAAACACATAAAATAGAATACATAAGAGGAACCAATTATATTGGAAATACAGTTATTAAAAGATAGATTTAAAAAAAAACAAGCTCATGGACCCTAGATTAAGAATCCCAATATCATGCAGGTTACTGGAGTCTGATTTTCTCAATTTTTTAGGTCTTTAGGATGAAAGGGGCAATGACAGTGCCAACTGTTATTATAGTGGAGTATCTTATTTCTTTTAGATTAATACCAGTAGTAGTTGTATAAAACAGGCTTGTGTCAGTTTGTGTAACCTGGCTGAAAGAAAGATTACTATCAACACTCTTTTATCCCAGCACAGCAGTTATCAACACAAGCATAGGGCTGTCAGAATCCCTGTTGCAATCGCCAAGCCTCTTGAGCTATTCAGAATGACTCTAAATGGCAGTTTGATTTTTAACGCCTAGACAGTAAACTTTGAGGAGCCTTTTCAGCTGGTAGAATACTCTTCCCTGGGGGAACTGGAACTCAGTAAGCTTGAGATGTTTACAATGGTAAAGCTTTCCAGGAAGTATGCTACTAGGAACCACTATTAAAGAAATGCAGTGTGGAGGGCAGAGTAATGCCTGCTCTTCTCATCATTCATACACATTTTTTCTTTTTTTCTTTTCAGAGACAATGAATGGCCTTTGCCACAGAAGTCATTCAGATACCCCAAACCTAAATCTCTAGATACCAATCCTCCAAGCAGTGGATGTATTTGTTCTCTACCACTGGGAACTCTAACCACAGTACCATTTAGGGTCAATCCTTAGAGTAAAACCCAGTTTTTCAACATTCTGTTTATTTATCTATTTGTATATTCTATGTAGCTGTAATTTATGCGTACTTTCCCAACTCCTTGAAACTATTGTGCCTAATGATGTCCTATAATCACTGTGAGACCTAAAATGAATATTACACTATAAGCTCCATGGGGGCAAGGATAATGTTTAATTTCTTTGTAATATATTTAGTGCCTAGGTCAGTGCCTTATAATTTTAGTCACTGAACATTTATTAAATACCTACCACTTGCCAGGAACATTGCTAGGTCCTGGAGATACAAAGATAAAATGACACTATCCCTGCCCTCAAGGAGTTTGCATTCTATAGGAAAAAAACCTGTACAAATACAAGTATATAGAGAATAAATATAATTTTGGAGGGGGGGAAGGAAGGTCATAAAAGCTGCGGAATCAAAAAAGATCTCATGATGGAGGTTGCTTTGGAGAAAATTAGGGATTCTAAGAATTAGGGGGGAAGAACATGTACATTCTAGGCATGAAAGACTGTGGATATAAAGTGACAGAAATGAAAAATAAGAGTTTCATGTGTGAGGAATATCAAAAAGACCAGTTTGACCAGATGGAAGAGTCCCTGAAGGAGAGGTGATGTATAATGAGACTCAGATAAGTTGGTCCTAGGTTGTGAAGAGCTTTAAATTCCCAACAGAGGAATCTATATTTGATTTTAGGGGCAATAGGGAACCACTAGATTTTACTGAAAAAGGAAGTAACATGGTAAGAGCTGTGCTTTGGGAAAAATCACTTTGGTGTCTGGGTAGAGGATAGGTTTGAGAAAGGAGAGGCAAAAAGACCAATTACAAGGTGATTGCTATAGTCAAAGTGAAAAGTGATGAGGGGTTGAACTAGAATTTGCAAAGTGCTTTACAAACATACTTCATTTTATCTTGACGATACCCCTGGGAGACAGTTGCTATTATTATCCCCACTTTATAGATGAGAAAACTGAGAAACAGAAGGATTATATGATTTATCTAGGGTTACACAGCTAATAAGTGTCTGAGACAGGATTTGAACTCAGATCTACCTGACTGACTCCAAGTCCTGCTCTCTAGCTGCCAGGACATCCAGCTCAAAGTGTTAAGCAAACAGTTGGTGATACAGAACTGGGGCTCTGGGAGAGAGAGCATTTATTTGTCAGTAAATGCTTGACAGATAAATGGTGAACACTCATGATGAATACTCAGAGAAAGATTAAATTATATTGGGCATAGTCTGAGTGGTTGGTCTGTGACTAGTATGAAATGTAGTCTTCCCTAATGATTCATTTCATTCATTTATTTATTAATTCAATAATTTGCTTTCAACAATTGATGTAAAGCACAATGTAACCTGAAAAAAGATATGTAGCACTGATGAGACAGCAACTGGACCAAGAACCAACCTGGGACTTCTAAGACATCAGAAGAACCTGAGGAAAGTCTTTGTCTGTTATATTTTGTATGTTGCTATGGATAAGGGCTCTATAGGATAAGAAGACATGGTGGAGGGGTTATAATCTATACTACTGCCAAGTCTTAGTGATTTAATAGTAGTAACATCTCTCTGTACCCCCTTCTCTCCACTCACATGGGCACCATCCTATTTCAGGATAAAATAAGATATAAAGCACTTTGCAAACCTTAAAGGTACCATATAAAAACTCTTATTATTGGTCTTGATTGTGGAGTTATTATTATCTCAAATTCAACATGTCCAAAGTTGAATTCATTTTTCCTCCCCCCCCAAAATCAACTCATTTCCAGTCTTGCCTATTTGGACCTTCTCAATCTCCTTCCTTCCACATATTCAATCAGTTACCAAATCTTGTCATTTTTATCTCTACAATACTTTTATCTTAGGTATTGGGTCCTTATCTCTACTACTCTGGATGGCTGAACCAGTCTCCTGATTGCTCTACCTGCCACCAGTCTCCAATTCGTGTTCCAGAAACCCAACAGAATTTGAGTCTGACCATGTTACTCCTTTGCTTGGGAATCTCGAGTGGCTTACCAAATAATTGCCTCAAATATTAAATAACAGACTCCTCAACTTAGCACTTCCAAACCCTCCCAATCTGTCCACTGCCTTTCCATACAGATTATTTCATCCTGCTACACTTCTCACCCTCTACATTGCAAACAAAATATCCTACTCACCGTTCCTTTTTTTTTTGGAGGGCAATTGGGATTAAGTAACTTGCCCAAGGTCACATGGCTAGGTTTTTGTTTGTGTGTGCATTAAGTGTCTGAGGTTGGATCCGAACTCAGGTCCTTCTGACTCCAGGGCCAACACTCTGTTCACTGCACCACCTAGCTGCCCCTCACCATTCCTTGGTAAGATCTGCCACCTTCCAATCTCTCCACCTTTCCTCAGGTTGCCCCCCATGCCTAGGATGCTCTCCTCTACCACTCCTCAGAAGTCCTAGCTTCCTTCAAGGTCCATTTCATCTTCTATGTGAGGTCTTTCTAATTTTCCCAGTTCTTGATACTTCCCTCCCCCTGAAAATAATTCACTTTATATTTTCTTATTTGTGTTTCCTTTGGATCCTTTTGGTAGAATGTAAATTCTTTAAAAATAGGGACTGTTTGGTCTTTGCCTGTATATGCCTAGCATCTCTCTATAACTTACGCATAGCAGGTGCTGAATAAGTATCATTGAATGAATATATGAATGAATGAGTAAATGAATGAAAAAAGATATGGAGGGAGCTCCTCACTAATGAATCCACAAACCCATCAAAATATAATTTCATGTTTTATTTAAATTCTTTAAAAATTAATAATGCTCATATGGCATTTGTGATAACTCTCTTGTAACTAGAATATTTGATTTAGCAAAGCAAACCATTTTCTGACCATGCTGAATAATAGAGCTTGCTGCCTTTTCATTGTTTTTCAGCTTAGAGTTAGGCCATTTTTATTTTGCAACCTGATATTAGGATTGATTTAGAAGTTGCCTGCTTTTTCTTTTTTTTTTTAATTTAGTATTCACTTTCAAATACACAAGGCAAAATTTGCAGGAAGGTAATGTGGTTAGTTAGCTGTGCCCCTAGCTAGATGACCCCCTGCTCCTGAGTTTCTGAAGGTGTAGTATTCTCTTTGGCTAATAGGATTAAAGAGTGGCTAAGCTATAGGGATCTCTTGCACTGCTCTCCTATCTCCACCTATTCCTCAGCACAGCTCCCAGCAGCTGAATGTACTTTGAACCAGGATGCTAATCACTTACATGCAATTTTTCAGGCCCAGAAAAGGCCACAGAGGGTTAATTTGTGATGGAAACGCTACTGCTCCCCCTTTCCCAAATAGAGAAAGATAAATCCTCAAATGAGGAATGACTAGAGAAAGAAAGGTTTCAAAGTAGGCCCAAAGAAAAGCTGACCCCATTTTGTTGGTAGAAGAATATATTGTATATTTATAGTTTGTGATACTCGCCTCCTGTATAGCATGACTAAAAATATCCTGTGAAATATTACCATATTAAGTAAAGGGAGCAGAGTGACATCCCCATTCAGGTAAGTGTCTTCATCTGCCTGTTTAAATAATGGTGGAACTTGTCCTGCTGATGTGACCTAAATAAACAAAGGGTGGAAGGAACCAACAAATAAATGAATAAATGAATGAACAAATAAATAAATAAATGAGTAGGCAAGTAAATAAGCAGATAAGTAATTTCCCAGCTGTGCTTAGACCACCCCCCACCATTTCTTTGAATTTTGCTCTTTTTTTTAGGTCAATCTTTTATTGTTTGCTCAGCTTTATTTCTTTTATTCTCTGATCTCTACACCATTTCCAATTTTTAGTTCGTTTAGAGTTTTGTAAGCTTAATTAAGAACACAGACTCCTCATTTCTGATCTTTAAGTCCCAGCACAACCTAAGGCCCAAGTATTAGGTTTGCTTTCCCTTGGGAGGGCTGGGGAGAGGGAGGGAAGGTGGAGCAAGGTTTGAATCTATGATTTCATCACTATAGGGAATTGTTGATGTAGAAACTCCCTGCACCGATTCAGATGGCCAAAACATGTGTAACTTATTATCTTAGAGATGCCTAGGTAGTTTGAGAAGTTAAGTAATTTCTCCATGGTCACATAACTAGTATGTATCAAAGGCAGGTCTTAAGCACAGCAGTCATTTTTCCTGGCTCCAAGGTTGAAGCTTTTCCCACTTTACCACAAAGATCTTCCCTATGATAGATAAATTCAGGGAAAAAAATCAAACGGCGCTTTGAAAAGCATGGCTACATATTATTAAAGAGGGAACATCTTGGTATCATTTGTTCATTTCTTGCCATCACACTTGGGGAAAGCTATAGGCCATTTGGAACATGTTCAAAATCAGGTGAACAATATATAACTGAACTAGAAAAAATAACATTTGAGGATTTTCTGAAGAAATGGAATATTCAGCCTGAAGAAGAGGAATATTAAAGGGAACATGACAGCAGTGGGTAGAAAGTAACAGAGTGGCAGATTTTGCCTTGAGGTAAGGGAAAACTTCCTAACAATTAAAGCTGGGGAAAAGTGAAATGAACAGCTTTGGGAGGGTGTGGATTGGCCCTCACTGGAAATCTTTAAAGAGAGGCTTAGATGGTCACTTGTTGGAGATGTGGTAGAATGGTTATTTGATCAAGTATGGGTTGGACTAGATCAGTGAAACAAATTCCTGCATGTCTCATACTGACTTAGAAAAACCACAAATTAACATTGTGCATATTGAATTGTCTTTATTTATTTGTTAAACATTTCTCAATTACATGTTAGTCTGATTCTGAGCAGTAGTCCAGAGTTATTGACACCTCTGGTCACTAGATGATCCCATATCTTTTCTAGATGTTAGATTCTGTCTTACTGTGAGTTGAGAGTGCCAAGATTCAAACGCAGGTCTTTTGACTAAAAATACAATGACCTTTCCACTATACCACGATTGTCCTCCTTTGTTAGTAATGTTGTCTGCCTTAGTGATTAGTTTAACAACCTAAGATGATCATCTTTAACTTCATTTAATGGAATCCTTTGCATCTGGTTCACCATAGAACATAAAAAAATTATAATGCAGATTTGTTTTAAAAATGCGGATATGATCCATTCAGAAGGAGACTGTGGAGTAAACGATCAATTGACTTAGGGATGAGCCAACAGCATGTAATCTTTTAAGATTTGGAGCCATGAACTTAAAAACCTCCATTTAAGGAGGGGACCCACCACAGTCTTCTCCCCATTTCCCACCAGCTGCACTATTTTGGGACTTCTTTGGATTTCTTCATCATGCCCTCTTTTTTAAGCTTCCTTTTATGTGTTTTCTTCCCACCCACCCGCATTAGATTATAAGCATCTTGAGGATAAGGACCATCTTTTTATTTGTATTTATATCCCCAGGGCTTAGCACAGTGGTTGGCATATAATAGACCTTTAATAAATGTTTATTAACTGACTAACCTAGTTATAAGAGATGGAAAAAAAGATTATCCCTCGGACTTTATTGATCAAAGTCTCCTTATGGCCTTCACTTTGAACTGCCCTCCCACCCCCAAGGGGCTCAGGCCCACACACACAACACTACAAATGAAATTAAATTTCTTTGACTGTAATCATTCATAAGTCCATAAATATTTACTGACTTTCCTTTAAATGCTCTCCTATAGTTCTTCTGGAGACCTATACTCCTCCTGACCACCAACAAAAGGATAGTGATCCTAAAGGGTTTTATTTCAAATGTCTGTTATTATTGAATCTTACTCATCAAGGGAAGAGTGAATCCAAGTCAAGGAAGAGCCGTGTGTGGATAAATGGTTTTAAAAAACATTAACAAGACATTGCTATAAAATGACTAACAGATGGATAATGTGAGTCAGCATTTTCCGGGAAAATCTGCAATTAAAATGAATATAAAGCCAAAGTTTTCTAGTAGACAAGGAAGAAGTGTCCCAAACCACATCATTCTGGACCCGAGAACAGTGTGAAGGATGGACTTAATCAGAGTCAAGTGCTAAAGTGTTTATCAGAGTCAAGTGCTAAAGACTTAGAAACCATTTGGACTGATATTATCACTGATTAAGAAAGACACTGACCACCTTTTGAGGGTGTGTTAATACTTTCCAGCCACTAAGGTAACATTTAATGTGTTGAAAGAGATAATTCACTAAATGGTGCTTTTGTACCTCCGAAAAACTAATGCCTCCCCTTGCCAAAGTAAGCGATTTATTCCCCTTACTACTTAGGAACAGACCTATGCAAGAGATACCCTCCACCTTCCAAAATGATTTGGTTTAATATCGTTTCAGCAACTTAAAAAAAATCAAAATTGTCTCAAGAGCTAAAGAAAGCCTGAGGCTTTTGGCTTTTCTGAGAAGGAATATTGCCTGCTCACATTCTCACTTTAAAAAACCAAGTAGCAATTAAACAGATCTCGTTCCTGCATTAGCAATATACCTCCTTAAATTCAGCCAATATAGCACAATTTGAATTATGAATATTTGATTGTGCCTACCAAGAAAAAATTCATTTGGCTGCAGAAAACATATTTTGACTATTGTAGTAGATAAAAATCCTGGAATAGATATGAGGTCACAATATGTAATCTAGCTAGGGAAGCACTATTGTGGACTGGCAGTCTGTCACATGTTATGTGTATGACCTTGGGCAATGAGTAAGCCTTTCTGGGCCTCAGTTTCCTCATCTTTAAAATGAGGAGATTGGACTATATGACCTTTAAGGTCCCTTCCAGAGTGGAAGAGAGGAGAGGAGGGGAGGGGAGGGAATGAAAGGGAAGGGGAGGGGACAGGAGGAAGAAGGGAGAAGAGAGACAGAGAGAGACAGAGATACAGAGAGAGCTACAGAGAGACAGAGAAAGAGAATAGAATAATTGATCATCTCTCTGTAAGGTCCTACCCTAGAGCATTTATGGACTGAGCCACATTATACATACATACATACATGTGTATGTATGCATACATATATGCATACATAATATATTTATTACCATGAATGGTTTTGTAATTGTTTCATGAATCTGAGTTTCTCCAATTAGACTGTAGATTGCTTATCAAAAGCAAGTATTGTATTTTTTTCTCTCTCTTTTTAATTTCTTTGGTATCTTCTGTAGTTCCTAGCACATGGAAGGCACTTAAAAATATACTGTATTGATTGTTGGTTTATCCACTGTCTTCCTAAAAGAGGAGGCCTGATCAGATGACCTTTCAAGGTTTGTTTCAAGTTTCACTCTCTGATAACCAGCTTTTAAGTGGAAATTAAAGGCAGCAACCAATAGGACGTTCATTTGTGCCTGTAGGAAGTCCTGAAAATTAGCACTGGCCCACTAGTAGAAGGACAAAGAGAAATCATAGTGAACCCTGAGGAAATTAAGCTGTGAACAAGTGCTGTTCAAATGATTAACGATAGCATTAATAATTTTTCAAATGAGACTTAAAGGATTTAGAACTGGAGCTATAATGGTCAGAGCTGACTGTATCTCACAACACTGGAGTGGGCAGGCCCCAGTTGTGAACAGGTTCAAATTCCAATGGCTTCCCTTTAAGTCAGTAAGTGGGGATCTCAGAATGAATCTCACCCTGGAAACAATGTAAAACTGAGTTGCTATGTCCTCAGAACAGCAAACAAAAAACCATAATATACCTCATGTAGTGATCATTTCACAGGCCCTAACCACCACAGATTACAGCATTTCTATGGAAAAATGTATTTAGGTTCCCAGCTTGCAGTTCCAAGGAAACCCCATCTCCCGCTGCCCTTTTTCCCAAAGGGACTTGCAACTTCCTACTTTGGGGGTCATTCTCATTGTTTTGTTTTGTTTTGTTTTGTTTTTGCTTTTTGGAGGGCAGTTGGGGTTAAGTAACTTGCCCAAGGTCACACGGCTGGGTTTTTGTTTGTGTGTTAAGTGTCTGAAGCCGGATCCGAACTCAGGTCCTTCTGACTCCAGGGCCGGCGCTCTACTCACTGTTCCACCTAGCCACCCCGGTCATTCTCATTGTTAATGAATTTTTAAAGTTTATTTTTTTTTTTGTTCTCATTTAACAAGTGTAAACCCACTTCTCTGAGACTTCTACCTGCTGTTCTTAGTTCAGTCCTTTGCCAAATGGAAGCTCTCTACAGCCCTTCCAACACTTCAGGACAGCTGGTAGCCATCCTTCCCATCCCCCAAGGTTCTCTTTTCCTGGCTTTCCCTTTCCTTCAACTGATCCTCTTAGTGTTTGTCCTCCTCTAGATGCATTCTAGTTTACCAATATGCTTCCTAAAATATATCAAATATAGAACTGATTCCAGTGATTCAGATGGGTTCTGATCAGTGCAGAGTACAACAGATAGTATAACTAGTGATATAGTGGATAGAGACCTGGACCTGGTCACAAAGATCTGAATATAAATCCAGCCTCAGATAGCTCAGTAGCTCAGGAACACCAGGCAAGTCACTTACCTTCTGCCTCACTTTCCTCAGCAGTAAAATGGGCGCTTTATAAATGTTTACTTGCTTCCTTTCTGGTTGTGAATAGTGTGTCTCTTAAAACAAATCACGATCACATTAACCTTCATGCTACTGTTATTGAGTGCGTAGTGCATTAAAACTGAGATTTGTCTAGATACTTTTCTAGTCATATCTCCCCCACCCTCTTATTTATGAAGGTGATTCTTTAGACTGAGATATATAAAACTCTTTTTTTTGTCTAAACCTGTGATTGCATTTGTTTTGGAAACCCTTTGCCTAGGTACTCTCTCCTTTAAGGCAGATCAACATCTTGTCTGCAACTACCAAGTTATCGGGGGAAATTAAGTACCTACAAAGGACCTACGAATGAAGTATGTATAGAATTATTTTACATACACACACACTTGTGTCTAATAATAACCATATCTAGGATTGGGGGAGGGAAGAAAAAAGGAAAAAAAAAGTTATGTGATGACTTTATAATATATTTAAAAGGAATAGCAAGTTATACAATATAGATTTGCAGTGTCATTTGCAATCATCTTTCTTCTACTCTACTGTGTTATGGAAATTCTTGTTTTATTTCTTTAGTTCAGAATAAAATAAATACATTTTTAAATAATCAAAAAGAGATTAAGCATCTTCACTATAGACACACAGTCAGAATATGCCAGAGACAAGACCTGAACCCAGTTCTTTCTGTCTCCAACGTTGGTTCCTTCCCCATTTATTAACTGTGATGCATACTTATTGCTAGTCAATTTAATCTTATAAAATGTGACCCAACATTTTGACCTATTGAGATCTTTTTAGATACCATAATCTAATATGTTAATTATCTCTCTTAGCTTTGTGTCATCAATAATTAAAATCACATTTTACACATGAGGAAACTTAGGCCAAGAAAGGTACAGTGTCTCATAGTGTCCCACTCTACCTTAGGTGTGAAGCCTTTCCCAACTCTCTCCCCTGCCCATCCCCCAGCTCCCGAGGCAGAGGTAACTACTCCTGGAGCTACAGACTAGAGAAAATCCCCAGGGATGTTACTTTTGCACTAGATCCATAGGGAAGACATCAAGCAAGTTGATGCAGTCAGTTCTGGCAGTGCATGGGCTGCTGCTTTGCTAGGGTTCGGGGTTGGTTCGTTTGTTCTTAGCAATGACAGAGGAAATAGCACTAGTGTGTCATTGATCAGACTAGCCTGTTGCTTCACCTCCTGTCAAAAAGAGGGACACTTCTAACATCTTGAGGAATGATGCTCTTGGCCTGGGACAGGCTCCCTGACAACCTCTATCTTTTCTGGGACCCCAGAGAGGGGTCCATTTTTTTCTTCTTTCAGCGCCAGGTAACATTGCTCCCAAGCAAAGTGTCTCTCTTCCCTTTTGTTCACTACAGAATAGAATGCAATCATGTACCTTCTCTGCTTTCTAGTAATTAAAGTTAGCACACAGCTCTTCTGAGTTTTTCTAAAGCAGGGGTGGGGTACCCATGGCCTCGAGGCCACATGTGGCCTTCTAAGTCCTTGAGTGCAGCCTTTTGATTGAGTGCAAGTTTTACAGAACAGCCTTTTACTAAGGGGATTTGTTCTGTGAAATTCGGGTTCAGTCAAAGGGGCTGCACTTGAGGACCTAGAGGCCAAATGTGGCCTCAAGGCCACAGGTTCCCCACCCTTGTTCTAAAGGATTTCATGTCGAGACAAGGACAAAGAGAATGACCCTCCTCCTTTATTTTGTTCATTTAAACTTTGTAGGGAAGAACTAAGTAAGAGATAAGGATCATGTACTAGTGAGAGGGAGTGTATTTTGGTAGAAAGAACCCTGAACTGGGGAGTCAAGTCCTAGCTCTGATATATCAACTATGTGACCATGTGTTCTGTAGCATTTTACTGCACATGAAGCCTTTCCTAATATTTCCAGCTGCTTTGGGATGGAATAACTCTCCATCCCAAAACAACATAAAATATGCCTTTATTTATACATGCTGCCTCATAATATCTTAAGACTCAGTTTCTTCCTCTGTAAAAATAGTGATAACAATACTTGCGATGCCTACCTCATAGACTTATCAGAAAAATTCAGATTTACACATAATCATTAGGGGCTCTGCATGAGAAGGTAAGGGTGTCTGGGGATTGAGGAAGCTTCCTTGGAGATCAGCCAAGTGGCTGAAGAAGTGAACCCCAGTAGCTACTTCCACCTTTAATTGACACTAGACCTCTAAGATGATGAGTAGAGACTGTCTGGGAAAGGGAGAAAGAGGAAGGGACAATAATAGAAATACTCCTAAAAATGCTGAGGAAGAAAGAAAGAGAAGAAGGGAAGGAAAGGGAAATTTTTATTGTCGCTATACTACTAAGCTGAGATGTCTATTTCCATTGTGGGTGTTGGGTAAAGACCATTCTCATTTTATATATGCATAAGTATACTTTGCTTCTTTAGGCCCTGGATTCCCATTTGCCCCAGATAGAGCAGCCCTACTACTATGAAAATTTGAAATAAGCTGTGAACAATTTTGAAGGCCAAATTGTTGTATACAAAGATGCTGTAAACTTGAGACCTTAGATGTGAAAAAATAAATAAAATAATATAATATAATAAAATAAAATAAATTAAAAAAATAAACAAACAAAAGCTTGAACTAAAACCCTTGATTGTCCATAATGGAGATTAACAGATAATCTAACACCTTCATTCTATCTGTACTTTCAACCACATTTCTCTTCAAATCTGAAATCAACACTGATACATCTCACTTATGTAGACAATTACTCCAGAAAAGGAGATCACAACCCAACCATGCCCTCTCATCCTGGCATCCTGACATCCTTTCTTTTCATCAGTCCTTGGCAGACCATTGACCCAACACACTAAAAACATTGCATGGTTGCTAATGGAGCCCACTGGTCACCCCATCCCTCTTTCCACATGGCTGACCCACCTTTTTTCCCCCCAGTTATACATTTCTCCAGAGTCTTCCTTCTTTTGCACAATTCTATATTGGAAAAAAAGTATGGCACCCTACTCATACTAACTGTGTGCTTCTTAGTTGCCCTTTGAGTGCCTCTCAATTGTAATTCATTGGAGACTGTAGTATCCCATAACTGAAGCCATGATAACATCATCAGAAGAATACTACTGTTAAAGATGTGGGCATTTTTTAAACAATTAAACCTGGTCATTGTGAGTAATTGTATTCATTTGTGTGACTTTAAAATTTTTTCCATCAAGACTTGGTGAAATGGTGATATATAATATGATCCAAGAAAAACCCATGGAGTCTCAGAAAAGCATGGAGCCTAGAAAATTCACTGACTTGATTATGACTCCTGAATAAACAAGAATCGACAGAACAGATTCTTTTAGATCGCCAAGATTTTTATTCATCTGGTATAGGAGGAAAAAAAAAAAACAACCCATGGACTTGGGAGTTGAGTCATCTGATTTTTCATTACACAAATAACTTTCCTGTGTTCTCTCCTTTGGTAGAATTCATCATAATGTTTAAAATACCAGCTGCCAGTTAGTGCCTTTCCTAAATTTAAATATACATATATTATACTGTATTTGAAATTACTTGGATAATTTGTTCACTGTTTCTCCTGATGTGGAAATTGAGAAAACATTTTAATGAGAAGTTAATCTTTTCCAAAGCTAATGGGGATTGCATGTTTCATACTTATTTGTAAGAAATGGGGGAAGGCTGGGAAAGATGATTTTTGGATACTTTAAAAAAGCTTAAGGGATCTAGAAGCTCCAAATGGCAATGCATGGTCATTACATTGTAATTTAAGGTATCTATCCAGTGTCCTTTTATCATTAAAATAATGTACCACAACATGACAGTGTATTAATGACCCTTGTTTAACAAGAGTTAACTAGCCCAGGCAAGGAGGGAAGCCAGCTTGTGTGCTGAACATTTCAGCTCTCTTTGTAAAGACTGCCCTAAAACTGAAGGTCAAAGCTTTATTGCTGGTGATGTTGTTACTGTTAGTCATGGTTAATGATGTCGACTCCTGATGTCTGGAGCTTGGGTAAAAAATGAGATATTGATGACTCTCAGAATCAAAAACCCCATTTGCTTGTCCCAGAATACAATTATACTGGGCAACTCTAGTGATCCCCACTTGAGATTAACACAAGGCTGCTTGCTCCTAAATGGGGAAGGGGGAGTGTGGAGGGGGGAGAGCTAAGAATATAATGCTGCCTGCCTATGGTTGGTAGGAGTAGGAGAAAGGTGTAGGTGAGGTGTGAATCAAGTGGGGGAGACTGAAAACTGCTAAATTTAGAGTCGTCTGACCTGTATTCAAATTCCAACTCTGCTGCTTACTAGACAAGTAACTTTGAACAACTCCTAATCTCTGTGGGCCTCAGTTTTCTCGTATTAAAAATAGGCTATTGGACTCTATGAACTCCAAGGGTCCATCCAGCTCTAAATTTATAATCCTGTGTATTATAACAATCAACTTTGCTTTCTTTTTTTTTTCATTTAAAATTTGTGGCCCATGAATGTATTGGAATATTACTAGTACTCTATAAGAAACAAATGAATATGAAGAATTTGGAGAAGCATGGCAAGACAGTACATCAGAAAGAGCATCATTGTCTGTGGAGCCAGAAGACCTAAGTTCAAATCCTGCTGCTGCCATTTCCTACCTGTGCAACCTTAGGCAATCACTTAAATTCCCTGGGCCTCAGTTTCTTTATTTATAAAATGAGAGAGTTTGACTAGATGGCCTCTGAAGTCCCTTCCAACTCTGGAGCTATGATGATTATGATGAACTGACACAGATTGATATAAGCAGAAGTAGGAAAACTATATCTACCCAGTGATTATGACTGTAAAAAGGAAGAACAAAAAAGCCCGACCAAACAAATATGTAATCATAGTGACCAAACTTGGCCTTGAAGAAGAGCTGAGAAAATATACCTCCCTTCCATCTTTGCAGAGCTGGGAGGCTATGTGTGGTGAATACTGCATTCTATCAAATGTGATGGATATGTTAGGTCGTTTTCTTGAAGTGGGTATTTTTTTTCATTTTTTATAAGAGTTATCTTACTGGGTAGGGGAAGAAAAATGCCTATATTCTGAAATGAAATTAATACAAAAGATAACAAAATAAAAATAGTAGATAGACATTTGTTGCAGTCTTGAGAGAATGAACATCCATTCATTTACTGATTATAGAGAGTTATTCCCACTTGGTATGTTGTTTTATATCCTTAATTCTTTTTCATCGTAAAGATCTGGAAGATAAGTTAGTATCAATTGCTGTTTAAACTCTGAAACTGTTGATCTGCCTAATTTGACAAAATTAAAAATGAAGCTAGTATGATTGAAATGGACTTTAATATACCAAGTAATAATAATAATAATAATAATAATAATATGCAGAGAAGGGTTCATCTTTAATATTGAGGAATCGATTTTATCTCAACCAAACTTGGAATTTCTGAGTAGCTCAGGGTAGGGTTCTAATAATGATGAATTTAATTGTTTTATGATTTCTCATAGATTTCATAGTCACTTTTTATAATCTCTACTGATTTTTGAGAGTGTAATAAGGAGTCAGTTAAACATGAAATGTTATTTGATATTTGATCTAGTTCTAGTTCTGCAGTTAAAACATGGGAAAATATGTCAGGGGTACTGATATAGAGAAGAATTACAGCAACCTGTAAATTATATAATACCTAAATATGAAATAAATCACTATGTCTTCTCTAAGGAGTCATCAGACTAGGTGGAAAAGAAGTAGATCTATTTATAACACTTACTTGGGAACTATTAAGAGACTAAAATTATATTTTGTATTTCTTTTAATAACTTTTAAATGCATGTTTCATTTGGTTTGGGCTTTTTTCTAATGGCTGAGACAAAACTCATTCTTAAAGAAAAGCACTATCCAGTTGGATTTATTTGGTTATTCAGTAGATGTTTGTATCTATACTGGGAAATGTTGGTGGTTAAAAAAATAAATAATAATAATAATGGGACAGGATCCTTGCCTTCAAAGCGCTTATAGTCTAGTAGTACTGTTAAGGTGAGCAGACAGAGCTAAAAGTCACACATTTAGAGGGGATAGATAAAAAGCCAAAAAGCCAGGTAATATGCCTAAAAAATAAAAAAAAATAAATAAATGCATATCATAAAGCTAAGTCTACTACATGTCCAGAGGCTAAACTGCTGTAAAGAACCCATCGTTGATATAGTTTTCTTTCTCTTGACTAGAAAGAAACAGAGGAAAAAAAGAGCACAAAATAGATTTTGACTTCCAAGAGTGAGCAATATACTTTTGGCCTTTCTTAAATGTTGTTCAGATCAACAAGAATAAAATTGTAATTAAATCAACTATATCCTTCCCTGAAAGCATGTGTCAATCAATTTCACTTACTATATCCCCTTGTGACTTCTAAATTCCAAAATACCTCTCTGGACCAACCACTTCCCTATATGTATGCGCTCTCTCTCTCTCTCTCTCTCTCTCTCTCTCTCTCTCTCTCGGTTCTCTTCTCTTCTCTTGCTCTCTCTTTCTTTCTCTCTCTCTCTTTCTCTCCTTAAGAATGAAATATCCTTGATGTCACGGACTGTCCTTCTTTCTGTATTTGTCTCCCTAGCACAATGCCTGGCACATAATGGGCCCAATATAAGTACTTGTTCCCTTCCCCTTTCACTTCTACTTTCAGCAGCTAATCTGGACATCCCTCAGGCCTAGCCCCATGACCCTATTTCCTAGCTTGTTGTTACCTAGATCATCCATTATAAGTAATATATGAATAAGTCTAAAAAGAAAAAAAAATCATGAAACAAAATCAGCTCCATGCATAGGAGTTTATTACATCTTCTGTATAATAATGCTTTAATATTTTATTCTATCAGTATATAATGCTAATATATGCATATGTAACATTTTATAGATAGATAATTGTGGATACATATCTTTGCATCTACATGCATAAATTTATATGTATATGTACATATATGTATATTAATATATACACATACTCCATTATTGGAATATTGCATATATACACACATATAAATATATACTTCAATATTGGAGCATATAATCTTGGGCTATATCATGTTTTTGTCTTAAGCTACTAATCCATCTCCTAATTATCATTACTTAAACATGTTTTGGTTTGGGGTACAAGTTTCCCTAGTTGCTAGTACAGAGCAGAAATGCCATTTTATCATTGTATGGAGTGGGGCAGCATTTTGACTAAAAAATATGACTTCTTTGGAGCTGGAAAATTCTTATTTTGATGGATTTTATTTTTTAAATAATATTTTGAAGACGAAAATGTGAGGTAGTATAGGAAAATAGCTGAAAAGTTTTTGTTTGTGTATTCTACTTAGAACAAAAATGCAAGGATGTCTTCCTGACATGTCCTTTGGCAATATTCACATTTTCACACAAACTAGAAAAAAAAAGGAGCTAAGTTCTTGCTTTGAGCTATTTAAAACTGACCCCTTAAAGAAAAATAAGAATTGTTTTTAAAATGTTATCATTTCTGAGAAATACTGATTTTTAAAAATACTGTCTTTAAATGCAAATAGCCATCACAAATAATAGCCCCCATTTTCTTGTTCATTCTAAGCAGGTGGTGAGGACAGTATCATTCAGAACTTTTGTACTTTTCAGAGGATCATAGAATCACAGAATTGGAGAGCTAGAGAGGAATCCCAGAAAACACCTTCCCCTGGGGTCCAGATTTCAGGGAGTCTTTGAACTTGGACAGGAAAAAAAATTACATGATTATTTTCACCAACCATTGGTTTCCTTTGTACTCCTATGTATTTTATTTTTTGCATTTAAAACTCTTTTTCTAAGAAGGGATCCATAAGTTTTACCATAGTGCTAAGGAAGAATCCCTGATTGGGCCCAAAGAAATCCCCAGGTTATCTCTACTTCCATAGTCCATTAAAATTAGTCCTTGATTCCCAGAAAATTTAAATGAACTACCCAAATATCCTTGGTCTACTTTGCTCTTCTTTGTTGTATCTTTATTCCTCATGATAGCAGTATTTGAATGTGGTCTTTTTATAGAAAAATCTTCTATGTCTCATTGAGATCTGAGAATCCAAATGTTAAAATGGCACACCACGGGGCGGCTAGGTGGCGCAGTGAGTAGAGCGTCGGCCCTGGAGTCAGTAGGACCTGAGTTCGGATCCAGCCTCAGACACTTAAGGCACACACAAACAAAAACCTAGCCGTGTGACCTTGGGCAAGTTACTTAACCCCAATTGCCCTCCAAAAAAAAAAAATGGCACACCAGTATTACAAAATGGATGAAGCCTTCACAGATGAAGTCCATGAATCAATTGTGGAATCCAACCCCTTAAAATCAGTGAAACCCAGTAAGGAAAGCAATAGAAAAAATTTCAGAGGGGCTCCATTCTAATGCTTTGTGATGTCTCTCTTAATAAAAATGTTAAGGAAATTCAGTTTTCTGTCACATGGTTTTATCATACATAAAAGGGAAAAATGTGGATACACTCTTCAAAAGGTTTTGCTGATGTTATTAAACTATTGTAATATATTATAACCTAAACACAGCATACTATACCATACAGTGCTATACCACACTATAACCATAACTATACTAAAATATAATGGGAATGAAAAGTACTTTGTAAGGTATCCACAACTTTGAAAAGAGAATGTGCCTATGGATACTGAATAAATACTTTTAAAGAATTGTCTTGATATATAGTCATCACATATATCTACATATATGTATGGATATGTATACATCTTCATACACATAAATATATGCACACATGCATATATTATTATATAATATTATTCATATTGATATTATTCAATGTGACAGGTATAGATACAAAACTTAGACCCATACCTATGACTCTGTAAACTCAGAAAAAATATACTAGCATCTTAATCTCTGGTTTAATTATGAAATATATATATATTTAAAGTGGTGGATATCATATGATACCACTACTGCCATCATCAGGGTTGTAATTTTAAAAGGTGGATAGCTCTTTTCCTTTAAAAATTATCATAGTGTTGAATGTGCTTAAATTAAAAAAGCAGAGGTTTTAGCCTTTTTTTTTTTTTTTGGTCACAGCCTTTGACAGGCTGATGAAACCCATGGATTCTTTCTCAGAATGTTTTTTTAATGCATAGGATTACAAAGGAAATCAATTATGTTGAAATTTTAAAAGTATATTTTTCCTTCCCAGCTTGATGGGCCCCCCTAATCTTTGGACCCCAGGTTAGAAACCCATATTCTAAAGCATTAAGCCTTTGTGAAATACAGTACTTAGGTAAGGATTAAGGTACTAGGGGTTTTCAGTTCATAAAGTTTTATTTGAGAGACTTTTTCTGTACATATGTGAGTTATCAATCTCAAGGAGAGGAAAGGTCATGTGGACCCTGGTGGGATCTGAAACTGAAACTTCAGAAAGTTTGGGCATCGTTAACTGAAGCTCAAACCCGTTAAGCTATCCCCTCTGACAAAATAGGTTTATACAATAATTTATTGTAAAAGTGTCTTAATTTTTTGTACTTTATTCTTGCCCAGACCATTTAACTATTAAAGATTCTTGCTTAAAGAAAAAGGTTGTTTACATGTTAAATTCCCATGTATAGACAAATTCCAGTCCCATATAAGGGTGAGCTGTGGTTTTAACATTAGAAGCCAAATTGATTGTGATATAAACATTTTCTGACACAAATTGTCCTCATCAATTCAATACAAAGCCCATTTGGCATTACAGGTCCATAATTTTTGTTTTTGAATGAAATTGAATGAATGATTAAGAAAGATAAATGTAGCCCTCTTTCCCTCATGTTTCTAATAGAAACAACTGTGAATTAGGTTTCCAAAAACCTGATTTTTATTTCTAGCTGATCTTGCCACAGACCTCAGTTTACTCACTTGCGAAGTACAACTAATGCTACCTTTCCTCTATTGCTACAATGAAACTTTAGATAAATACACATACTTTGAGTAGACTACATGTGATTGAGGGGAATTTGATTTTGAGGAGTAATGTGAAGCAGCATTCCTCCTGCCGTGAATTTATGAAATCCTATTTGTTACATGTGATACCTCAACTATTTCTCTTTAAGCCATTTGTGTTATTGCCCTGAAGCCTTGAGCTTTCTTTTCAAGAATTAAGCTTTGCAGTCACCTTTTTGTTTATTTATTTAACTTTCTTCTTCCCTTCTTCTCCTTAGATGTCTGCTACTCAAATTCACATGCATTCTCTATTCCTACTTCTGGGATTCTTTTCCTTCTGATCTACATCCAGACAGTACCCCTGCCATTCATATTTGCTTCTTCCCTACTCCCTGTACCTTAAATAGCCTTTCGAGATTACACTTGTCTCATCTTGGGATCATTCAAAGTGCTACATATTACACACCTTCTGCTTCTGTTGAAATGTCCACAATGCTCCAGGTTCTAATTTCTAGAGCTCATTTTCTAGGTGACTCGCCTATCCTGTTCAGCGCAAATCTAGGGCTGGTATCCCCAATGTTGAACTTCCTTTGTGCACAAACTTTCTAAAATGCTATGGCCCTAATATATTCCAGGACCTAAAAAGTCCCTGCTGATTGCTTTTATTCTGCCAGGAACACTGCCCTGATTTGCACCAATTCTTGACAGCTTCCCACAGGCAAACACCTGCAGAACCCTGCCTGAAGTCACAGGTATGTTTTAGAATTGTAGCCCAGTACCCACAGTCTTATGCCTATTTAGGAAGGCAATCCAAGGATGTGAAATCATCCCTGCTCCTTTCTAAAACGGTGGTGGAAAAATGAGGGAACATCAGCTCTCCACAAGTCATTTTGTAATTATTGAAAGGGAACAGCTAAAGTTCTGAACATCTGTTCTTTCAGACGTGTTTACACAGACACTTAGTAATTCAGCAGAACCAATGCTGTGTGAGTGCTATTTCCAAATACTATATAAGTAAGAAACATTTTTAGTCTTGGGGGGGAAAATCTGAATATTGTACATGAAGACACATTGTTGACATCTGGCAGGTTCATATGTGACTACTGAGATCTTTCAAAACAAAACTGTTGCAAAGGATATTTAAACTCAGAATGTCACTTGGGAATAAAATGTTCCTTCTGAGTGTCTTTCCTGGTGTGAAATGTACAAGTTTTAAAGATTAGGAGTGAGTCAATTTAGATAATACTGAGACACGGAGATGGAAAGAAAAAATTCTTTCCTAACAATTACTCCTCTCCCCCTTAAAAATTTCTAAGTATTAGAGAAACAAAATCTGTACTTATCTACCTCTCTATATCGGTTTTATGCAGTCACGTTTTATTATTCATAGACAGATTATCTAGTTTACAAATTATCCAAGCTAATTTTCCTCCCATCTCACACTCAAGTTCTAAACATTTCATCGCTCCATATATTTACTAATATCTTGTAAAAGAGACAAAGCTTAAAACAAGTAATGTTTGCTTGCAGTTAAAACTCATGTTCAAAAGTAGTGTTTGATGACAGATTAACAATCCAAACAGGTGAGATCACTAGGCCAAATCTAATAAGTTAAACATTTAATAAGGGTAAATGCAAGTCTTTCAGTTGGCTTAAAAAAAACCCAAAACCTCCCAAGTAAAGAACATGGCAGAGTTAGATAACATTTTCTATTAAAAAAAAGTTCTGGAGGTTTTGGCAAATTACAAGGTCAAAAAATAAGACTGATATTTTGAAGGATCTTTGGTCTCTTCATTATAGGTAATTTCTTATGTCCTAGATCAAATACAAATGGATCCCCACAGGCTTCATATTGAATTAGCAAGCCACAAATTAACTTTATGTCTGTTGTATTGTATTTTTAAATTTTATTTTTGTTAAACATTTCCCAATTATGTTTTAATATGGTTCCTGCAGGCACTTGTGGAGTTTTGTAGGACATAGGTGGGCTTTTGTTTTAGAAAGAAACTTGAGATAATTAAAAACACTACACATATCCAATCCACCCTTCTCTCTTCTAATTCTTTTATTTTGGGCCCAGTTCACTGTTCATCTGCACTATGTGTTCAAGTTATATGTACAGATGATAAACTCTATGGGCAGCCAATCATGGTCTAGACAATAGACATTTTTAATGTATTATTTATCCTATGCAGATTGTTAGGACAAACTCTGATTATGGGTCATATTTAAGAGGTTCTGCAGTATTCCAAGGCTCAAAGTAAATAGCCATACTGTACACAATAGTACCTGGATAATATAAATGGCCTCCAAAGTTCCATCTGAGATTGAGTGATCAGTGCTATTTGGATAAAATGTGCATTATTTTATTTTTAATTTTCTTTTTTTTAATTATGAGCTTAACAAATGTCAACAAATATGAACACATCAACATATAAAGAATAAAAAGGAGGATTAAATATGAAAGAGCAAATTTCTATTAAGTACAGCTTTTTAAGTGTTTATTAATATGATAGTTGCCCTACTAACTGCCCTACTAATTGTGTCCCTTTCTGAAATTTGTTCTGCTCTTACATTTATTTTTTGTTTTATTAACTCTTTTTCTTTCTTCTTTTGTTTCATCTCTGTCACTACCCACCAATTCCTCTTCCCCATCCCAATAGAAGCACTTCCCTATAACAAATACATTTGAGGAAAGCAGATCAACACATTGGCCATGTCTGTCTCATTTTGCTCCTCTAATCCATCACCTCTGCCAAGAGATGGGAAGCACACTTCATCATCAGTTTTCTAAAGATATAATTGGTAACTGTAATGTTTATAGTTCAAAAAGCTTTCAGTTAATTTCTTTACATAATTGTAGTTATTGTTTACTGTTGAAGGAATCACTATTCCCTTAGTTACCTGGTCTGACAAACACCTTCTATTCACTTTCACCCTTTCTCCAGACATATTCAATTCATGGCCAAATGTTGTCCTTTCTACCTTCCAAACATCTTGAGTTTGGCCCTTTCTCCCCACTCACACACCCACCACCCTAGATCACACACCCCCTACCTCTTCCAACACTATTGCAATAGCCTTTCAATTCTAGTCCTCCTTGCACACTCCTGCCAAAGTGATTTTCCCTAAGGGCAGATCTGACCATGTCACTCCCCTTTTCAGTAAACTCCAGGTGCCTTCATATTAATTTATGATAAAATAAAATACAAGCCCCTCTGTTTAGCTGTTAAAGATCTTAATAACCCAGCCCCAATCTATCTTTCTAACCTCTCATAAACCTTGCTGTTCCTCACTCAGCACACTCCCACCATGACTAGAATGCTCTCCCTCTATAGTTATATTTACCTCTTAGTTTTCCTGGCCTTCTTTGAGACTAAACTCAAATCCCAACTTCTACTAGAAGTTCTTTCAGGGCCTCTCCCTCTGCAATTACCTTAGAATTATTCTATATATGTCTTTAATATACCTAATTATTTACATGTTTTTCTTTGCCTTGAGACTGTGAGTTCGTTGAGGGCAGGGACTGCTTTTGTCCTTTATTTGCCTAGTGGTTAGTGCAATGACTAGCATGTAACAAATGTAATGTAATGTAATAAATACTTACTGACTAGCATGTAACAAATGTAATGTAATGTAATAAATGCTTACTGACTGAATTATTGTATTGGTTTTTAAATTGACTTCTTAACTGTAGTGAAAACCAAAGGTCTGAGAACTACTGGCACAGTTGTTATCATAATAGACTAAAGGAATTTATCCCATGCCATTTTCACTAATGAGAGAATGTGTAAACAACTGTTCAGAAGAGGACAGGTTTGTTCTTGCTTTAAGAAGTCCCTGTCTATGAAAATTCAGAGAAAAACAACTGTTAATGGATGATGATTTGTATTTTTTTTTAAAAAGAATTCTTCCCTTTTCCAAAGAATTTACAGATATTGTTCCTTTAAATAATACAATTTGCATTGAAAAGATGATTGAGGGGGCAGCTAGGTAGCTCAGTGAGTAGAGCGCTGGCCCTGGAGTCAAAAGGACCTGAGTTCAGATGTGGCCTCAGACCCTTAACACACACACAAACAAAAACCTAGCCGTGTGACCTTGGGCAAGTTACTTAACCCCAACTGCCCTCCAAAAAAAAAAAAAGATGATTGAACATACACAATTGATTTATACAGAACTTTTCAGAAATTCATTTTGGGGGAGTTAAGGGAGGTACACTAGGATTGTAAGGCAATGAAGTGCTTCTCACAAATAACACATACCACTCTTAATCTTTCTTGTCTTCTGAACATAACAGAAAGCGAGAGGAGAACGAGAGAGAATATAAAAAACGAAAACAGTGGAAACTGTGAGAATGTCACCTCCCCACCTCTGTGTTCATTGCCCAGTACTTTGATTCTGCTGAAACTTTATGTGGCATTATTTATTCCCTCGCTTCCTAAAAACTGTATTGTACTAGAGAGTTATGTAAAATCTATATGATATATGTATAAAGATATTTAAAATGTAATTGCATGCAATTTGAAAGAAATGTTCTTTCAATGGAATGTAGATTGACCTATTTAAGAACATAAAAGTGCGTATAGGTTCCCATTTTCTGTGGTAATATTTTAACATTTTGAAAATTTATCCCTAATAGACCTCCACATTACATTTTGGTAAAGTGGTTTCATTTTCTTTAACAACCATTAATAGCTATTAGAGGTGAAAATAAGGCTTGATATAGATCATTAAAGTACACTTAAGTAATTTGTAATTGACAATTAAATCAGCATGGTAATACATTAGCATCAGTTTGATCAGGCTTCCTTTTTAAAAGCACTAAGAAAGAGCCCCTTCATAAGAACTCCGTGACAAACTATTGTTGTATTTTAATTGATCACAAAGCACATATTGTTTTAAGGAATATGCCTGATAATAATTTTAAAAGATCTCTTTTGTAAGATTTTTGGTGCCGTAAAGAGGATTCTGATTTATCCCATGAACACTGAGTCCTCCATAAAATTTGGCATTAGCCAAGCTTAGTTTTAAACCTCTTTGTCAATTTGATGAAATGTAAGATAAAGAGTTAAAGCTTCCTAGTTCTCACACCAGTATTCCTCATTCTTTCACTCCTTTTTTCTCTCAGTCTCTCTACCCACACCCACCCCCAGTGACCAATGAATGTACTCACAAAGCAGAGTTTAAACGTTACCATGACAATAGCAACACTGATGACATTCCCCATTCTTGTGCAACCAATGGGCATTGACCTTATCCTGTCAAACCATGTAAGAAGCAATGAGGGCTATGTTGGCTTTGTAAAAATTGGACATTTTTATCTAGGACATTTTATTGAATTACCATATATTGAGCTTTAGGACTATATTTAACATAGCTACTGTATATTTCATGCTAGAGATCAAAAAACAGAAGTGTTAGCTGCATTTGAGAGGAAGCACTAATGTTTTATACTCAAAAATTCACATGTTGGACTTTAAAAAATCTCAGTGATCATTACTATTTGTGGGCTTTTGCCCATTTACTCTGCTCAAATATTATTTGGACAGTTGGGCAAAATAAATTTATTGTGAATTTTTATATTGTTATATTCAAAGTATATTGCCTTTATTTTCCATCCCAGAGCCCAAAGAATTCTAAAAGGTTAATTTCCATAAGATCTGCTAGAATCAGCAGTCACTCAGAATACAAGCCCATTTTCTCTCTTTTTATTGTAAGGTTCCTTTATGACAGCCGTATTCAAGCTCTACATGACTGTGGCTAGTTCTAACGAAGGGTTATCTTCTCCTCACTCCATTTTTATGTAATTAATAACAAGTTTCTTTCCAGATTCCTTCATTTGGAGATTTTGATTAATTTTCATGTGAAATAAATGTAACATACATAAGGACACTTAAAAACATGATTATGGGTGATCTGCAAAAACTTAGCTAGAAAAATTTAACTGGATAGAAATTGTTTGGTTTCTTTCCCACAAGTGATAAAATTAATTTATAGGTATAATGTAGAGAATTAATATAGTAGAATAGAACTAGTATGTGTCATCATCATAACTTGATAAAACTTTACTCATCCTTTCCCAAAATCATTGTTTGAGGGATTCAAGTTACTTTATAAAAGCAAATATGATGTCACATGTGATAAAATCTGTGGGAAGGTTATCTTTGTACAGAAGTGACCTTTCCCTGACTCAGTTCTCCTGTTTATGAAAAGAATTCTATTTGTCCAAAGACTATTTCAGTGTTCAGGGGGAGTGTTCAGGAAATTATTGGGATAAAGGTGCAAGTAAATGTTAAGTTATAATTTTAATGATTCTATTCTTTCAGTACCAGTGCTACCTGATGCATGTATAACAGAGATTTAAGACTATACAAAGAAAAAAAAAACTAGCAAATGTGATTTGTGCACTCAAATAACATCACAGAAGACACATAATCACTCAGGCAGAATGAAAGTCACAAGTTCTGTAGTCTGTCCCACCTGTAAACAAGAAGCTTCTCTATGAAAAGCAGTGAGCTGACCTTTCCTTTAAGACTCCTAGTAAGGGAACTGATCACTCCTCAGAAAGATCATTCTACTGTAGTTTTTTTTTTTTCAATGTATTCTTCATTTTGTTTTTTAATTAAGAAACATTTATTCACTCTCCCTCCTGCTTCTACCAATTAAAAGGAAGTAAAAGCAAAACCCCAATGACAAATATGCTTAGTCAAGCAAAGCAAATACATTGTTCATGTCTCATTCTCCATCTTGAATCCAAAGAAAGAGGAAAATGACCTACACACACACACACACACACACACACACACACACACACACACACACACACACACACACAGTTATAGCAGCCCTTTTTGTAGGAGCAGTGACAGTGAAGTGGAAGTAGAAACTGAGGTGGTACCCACCAGTTGGAGAATGGATGAACAAATTGTCATATGTGAAAGTAATAGAATACTCTTGTGCCATAAAAATTGATAAAAGAGAAAGATTAAGAGAAACCTTGGAAGACTTGTATGAAATTAGGCAAAGTGAAGAACCAGGGGAAATATTTATAAAATAAAAAGTAACACTGCATAGTTTTAATTTTAAGGAAGATTGTTTTTATATAAAACTTAAATCAATCTCTCTCTCTCTCTCTCTCTCTCTCTCTCTCTCTCTCTCTCTCTCTCTCTCCTAGGAACCATCTTATGGTTCCTAGTAGAACAAATCTAATACCTCTTTCACGTTACAGCCTTTCAAATATTTGAAAACATCAATTATCTCCCCTCCTCCTACCTCACAAGTCCTCTCCAGCATAAATAGTGTAAAATGTGTTGTACAACCTCCTCATAGAATTCATTATTCACATTAATCAGTACTCAGTACAGTCACTTGAGGAAATATATTCATTCAGTAACTGATGAAAAATTTTAAGGGCAATATATAAATGGCAAATTAATGTAGAGGAGTTAATATATAGAGCAGGTTAAGTTATGAAGAGATATTTTAGAGTTAGTCTCAGAAAGCTTCTTAAAAAGGTGATCAATTTAAATCATTAAATGAGTCTCACCATATCTGTTTGATAGTTGATGTATAAAGTTACGTTAAAGTTTACAGGGACTAAAAAAAATCTCCTACTGAAAACAGTAAATAAAATGGAACTTTTTTTTTTGTTTTGTTTTGCCCATGGAGTGTAGGCCCCTTGAGGGCAAGGAGTCCCTTTTTGCTAACAGATAAAATTATGCCTAGTACCTTCTGAATGATTAATAATTGCTTATTGAATTACTTAATATGAAGATCTAAAGTTGTTTAATTTATTTTAAAATATTTCTTCAATAAGAATCCTGTATATTATGTTTAAATTAATACAGATTCTGAACTGAATCAAAATTAAGAAAGTTATTTTTATAGTACACTATTACTCAGTTATTGCAAACTGCTCCCTCTTTTTTGCCACTACATTATGGCAAGGCCCTGAATGTTTTCTAAGCAAAGGAAATGCTTTCTACGTGTAATGTTTTTAAATGAATTTATTGCTATTTTTTGTTTATATTTAAATTACATTTACTATTTTTAAATTTTGGGGGGTTTAATTTGCTTATTTTTAGTTTTCAACATTCATTTCCACAAGATTTTGAGTTACAAATTTTCTCCCCATCTTTCCCCTACCCCCACCCCAAAATAGCTATCCTACTGAATACCCCTTCCCCAATCTGCTCTCTCTTATATCCTCCCCCATTCCCCCTCTGACTTTCTAGTAGGACAAGATGGATTTCTATACCCCAGTGCCTATATATCTTCTTTCCCAGTTGCATGTAAGAAAATAATAATAATACATATATTTTTTTAACATTTGATTTTAAAACTTTGATTTCCAGATTCTTTCCCTTCTTCCCTTGCCATCCACCCCTACTGGGAAGATAAGTGATTGAATATAAGGTGTACATGTGTGGTTACACAAAATATTTCCATAGTAGATATATTGTGAAAGAATGACTATATTTCTCTCCATCCTATCCCACCCCCCTACTTGTTCTATTATCTACATTGACCCTGTTCCTTTTCAAAAGTGAGTGCTTCTAACTACCTTCCCCCCCAATCTGCCCTCCTTTCTATCATCCCCCCTCTTATCTCCTCCCCCCCTACTTTCCTATAGGGTAAGATACTCAATTTGGTGTGTATGCCATTCCCTCCTTAAGCCATATTTAATGAGAGTAAGGTTTACCCATTTCCTTTTGCCTTCCTAGTCTTCCCCTCCATTGTAACAGTTTTCTCTTGCCTCTTCTATATGAGGTAATTTACCCTATTCTATTTCTCCCTGTCTCTTCTCATTATATTCCTCTCTCACCTCTTAATTTTATTTTTTAGATATCATCCCTTCCTATTCAACTGATCCTGTGCCCTCTATGTATACCTGTACACATATATACACATACTCACATATGTATTTATATGCACATAACCCTTCTATATAAATATATATATGCGTGTGTGTATGTATACATATATATGTATACATACATATATTCTCTTCAACTATCCTCCTACTGAGAAAAGTCTCATGAGCTACAATTATTGTTTTCCTATATAGGAATGTAAATACTTTAATTTTAATAAGTTCCTTATGATTTATGATTTCTTTTCCCTGTTTACCTTCTCATGCTTTTCTTGCTTCTTGTATGTGAAAGTCAAATTTTCTCTTCAACTCTGTTTTTTTTTCATCAAGAATGCTTGAAAGTCCTCTATTTCATTGAATGACTATATTTTCCCCAGGAAAAATTATACTCAGTTTTGCTGGGTAGATGATTCTTGGTTTTAATCCTAGGTCCTTTGACTTCCAGAATATCATATTCCAAGCCCTTCAATGCCTTACTGTAGAAGCTGCTAGATCTTGTGTTATCCTGATTGTTTTTCCACAATACTCAAATTATTTCTTCCTGGCTGCTTGCAGTATTTCCTCCTTAACCTGGGAAGTCTGGAATTTGGCTGTAATATTCCTAGGAGTTTTCTTTTGGGGATCATTTTTAAGAGGTGATTGATGAATTCTTTTAATTTCTATTTTGCCCTTTGGTTCTAAAATATCAGGCAATTTTCCTTGAGAATTTCTTGAAGGATGATTTCTAAGTTCTTTCTTTGATCATGGCTTTAAAGTAGTCCAATAATTTTAAGATAATCTCTCCTGGATCTATTTTCCAGGTCAGTGGTTTTTCCAATGAGATATTTCACATTACCTTCTATTTTTTCATTTGTTTGGATCTGTTTAATAGATCTTGATTTCTCATAAAGTCATTAGCTTTAATTTGCTCCAGTCTAATTTTGAAGGAATTATTCTCTTCAGTGAGTTTTTGAAATACCTTTTCCATCTGGCAAATTCAGTTTTTTAAGGCATTCTTTTCCTCACTGGCTTTTTGGGCCTCTTTTGCCATTTGAGTTAATCTATTTTTAAGGTGTTTTTTTCTTCAGTCAGGTTGTTGACTCTCTTTTCATTATTTTCTTGCATCATTCTCATTTCTCTTCCCAGTTTTCCCTCCACTTCTCTTTGTTTTCAGAATCCTTCTTGAGCTCCTCCATGGCTTGTAACCAATTCATATTTTTCTTGGAAGCTTTTGATGCAGGAGTTCTGACTTTGTTGTCTTCCTCCTGTTCCATGCTTTGATCCTTTTTGTCCCCCCAAAAGGATTCTATGGTCTGTTTGTGCTTCCTCTGCTTGCTTGTGTTGCCACTCAATTACTTAACTTTTGAGCTCTTTGCCACAGTAGAACTCTGCTTCCACAGAGCAGAGCTTTGTCCCAAATTGAGGGGGTTTTCACAAATGTTGTCAGAGGTCTGAGGAGGGCACCCTCTCTATATACACCACACTGGCAAACTGGTGTTTCTCACCCCAGGACCACTGCCCAAGAAAGTGACCCAGATCCAAGCAGGTTAAAGCAAGAGCTATTACCCTCTGAATGGTCCCTTGGTCCCCCCACTATCTGTAGGGCAGGAGCTCCTGAGATAGCCATGCCCAGAAGCTGCAGCCACTATGCCTCTGGCACCTCTCACCTTGGGGGCAGGGGCTGGACGGTGCCCTTCCTTTCCAACAGAGTTCCAGACTGACCTTTTACTTTTTTTTTTTGGCGTTTATGGGTTGAAAAGTCTGGAAACTACCACAGCTGCTGATGTTTCACTCTCCTGATGCCTGCTCCAGTCACTACTGCCTCCCTGGAGCCAAAACTTTGGGGTTCACATGGAACTGTGTTTGCCTCCCAGCATACTGCAATAGACCTTTCCTGCTGGCCTGCCAGGTTTCCTTCAGTGGGAGATTTATTTCTCTCTGTCACTTTGTTGGTTCTATAGCTCTAAAATTTGTTTAGAGTCATATTTTATAGGTATTTGAGGTGGCTGTGGGGGAAGGTCACAGAATTTCCTGCTTCTACCTTGCCATCTTGGCTCTGCCCCCTCCTACATTTACTATTACATCTCTCACTGCAGACAGCCAACTCTTCCAACAAAGAATTTTTTTTAAAAAGAGAAACAAAAGATTTAGTAGAAGTAAACAATATAAAGAAAAAAATATGCCATTATTGGTAGAGCCCTACATCCTCAAAAAAAAAAAAAATAGAGGAAGCTGTCTTCTTATATCTTTTCCTTGAGGTCATGTTTGGGTCATTAAAAGTACATAGCATTCAGTTTCAATTGTGGTGTTGGCATTATTTCCATTTACATCTTTTAGTCACTTTTCCTTGTTCTGCTTGTTTTACTTTGTACCAGTTCATATATGTTTTCCCAGAATTTTCTGTATACCTTATATTGTTTCTTAAAGTACAGTAACAGAACAATGACAAAAATAGCGTGTATATATGTCTAAATCTATGACTCTTTGATAAGATGATTCTCCCTTTAGGATCTCCTTAAGTCTATTATTTCATACAAATTACTACTACAGCATCTCATTTTATCTAGTTTGTTTATTTTAAATAACATTTAGTCTTCCATGACTATACTTCAGTCAAAACTCAGTCATATATTTGGGGCCAAATGTACCTCATTGCTTTGAGATCCCTCATTCACTATGTTTATTATTCAGATCCTACAAATTGGCACGAGTATTATTATTTTCCCTTTTCCTGGATAGTTTCCCGTGCATTACGAGGTCTCCCTAATGTTCTCATTCCTATTTTATATCTTCTATTACATTTTCTTAGCAGATCTATATTAATAATTTCCACATGCACCCTCACTCTTTATTTTTCAGTTGACAGCTCTCTTGTCCAAATCCACAAGTCTCTAGGCAAATTTATTCTCCCCTTCTCTTGTTAGAAATTTTGTATTTCTAGAAGAAAGCCATCATTCCTTAATCCTAAATCCTAATCCAGAAATCTAGTTCCTATTCTTTCATCCAAAAGGTTATCAGACCAAAAAATTATTTTATTTAGAGCAAGACTAAAACACTTGCTATATTCTAAACAAAATGAGAAGCAGGTGTGGTCTTTATCTATCTATCCATATATGTGTATGTGTATATGTATATGTACATATGTATGAGTGCATATGTTTATGTATATGTGTGTATATGTACACACACACACACACACACATACATACATATGGATTCCAAAAAATGAAATGCCCCCAAATTAATCACTGGATAAACTTTTCTGGCTTGTAAATTTATGCTGCACTTTGGGTACCAGGTTGAATGGTTTAATATTTTCCTGGTGGGTTCATATATCTCTTATAAAGTGGTTTTGCAGATGTAGCATCCAGCAGGAATGGTGCCTACATTTATATAAATGAGAGTGAAATACATTCTAAGAGCATCTCTTTTGAGGTTCAATCTTTGTTTTTTTGTTTGTTTCTTCTTTTTCCCCCTCTGCAGTATTCCTTTTGAAGTTCAGAGCCAAGGCAGAGCATATGATTTTGGTGGGTGTAACTTTTGAATACATAAAACAGCAGCTTTAATCTCAGGTTATGATTGACACCGAACAAAAGTACAGAATATTTCTTTGTTCTCTGACACACAAAGGGATATGTATTTGTGCATATAGGTGTGTGCTATGTGTGTGTTGTATTTGTTCATTGTGAAGCAAAAGATCTGGGTAGTCCAGGGGAAGACCTTTAATGAACCTGGCAGTCTTCGAGCTGTCTCTCTTAAAGAGCAATTCTAATGACAGGCATGACATGTAATCTAAGAGAAGGTGACACCAAAGTCTCTGTTTGGGGAGGACTGCCAAGGGAGACTCAGTTACAGCTCTGCTGAGTGGTTCCCTTAAGGTGAGCTGGCTTTTGAGAGCTTGGGAAGAGTTAGAATATTTAGAGTCCTTGTCACACCCTTCAGGACGACACCCTGATTTTCAACAAAGAGGCAGCAGTGGGTTAAGGGTAAGATATCTTCCCTATCTCTCTTCAGGTTACTAAAGTAGACAGACTACTCGAAGGAAGCAAAGGAAATTTTTTATGTACTCATAGACAATTTTCAGGTTTTTAACTTCTCGAAGATAAAAGATGAATAGTCTAGGCTTTTTATTGGGGTGGGGTGGGGGTAGGGGAAGTTTCCCCTCTACAGCAAACACTATTACAGAAATGCATTAGCACTTTAAATGTCAGAGGCCCCGGAGACTCTAGAGGTGTTAAGCAGGAGAGGAAATGGCATTCAGAGATCTTCTGTGTTGTCAGGTGTCACCCAGAACTTCTGTCAGCCTTAAAAAATTCCCCATCATCCAAAAAATTTCAAAAGGACATGGGGGGGGGGAGAGTATCGAACTAAGCAGCTTCTATGGTTCCTTCTTGCTTGAAATCTATGATCTTATAATAATTCCTTATCCAAGAATTCCACACAACTTGCCCCTAGCCCCTCTTTTGTTGCTCTGGGCCATCATGCATGTCAAGGTCAGACTAATTTTGTGCACAGGTAGAAAAGTCCAAGATGGGATAAGTAGATATTCTGGGGCTCAGGTATGGAGTTCTGGATATTAGGTCTCTGATACTGTCTTTCACCTATTTTTTAGATGGCTCTCAGATAGTGTGGGTCAACTGGTTGTTCACGTATATATTTCACAATGGGTACTAATGCAGCACTTACCCATTCACATTGTATTTATTGGTAATTAGGGATTATCCAAGAAAAGGAAAAAAAAACAGATGTAGAAAGGTTGGGTTTTTTTCCCCCCACAATCCAGCATTTCCTTCCAGGAGCCTGTGAAGCCCTTTGGGGCTCATATCAGGCAAAACCCACAGTCACCTTCAACAGCTACTTTTGCTGTTGCTTTTATGAAATGTGAGCTATGACCAGTCTACTGAGGCAAGAAACAGTTTTGCACATGTGGGTTTGTGCTTTATCGGTACTTTTCTACTCGGAAAGTTCTGTCAATGGCTCCCCAAAGCCCCCTGCAGTTTAAGCCCATTTCTTCTTGTTCTGCCATTAGTGGAGATGGGGAACAGCTGGTCACTTATCTATTGTAAAGGGGAGTGAATGGTGTAGCTACTCATGGAGCACCCAAATACTAGCATTTCTATAACTGCTTGGCGGTATTTTAATTTAATTCAACACACACTTATTAACTCCCTACTATGTGCAAGACACTGCTTTAACATCCAGTCAGAAAAATCAAGCATTTTTTAAACTAGTGGTTGCTTGTTGATTGATTGAGTACCCTGTAGGATAACACTGCAGTTTTGGTACTTTTCCAGAAATGTAAAAAAAAAAAAAAAAATAGGACTGAGCTATCTCAGGAAACTCCAATGGTTTGGAGGCCATTTGCAGTAGCTTCAGACCAAACACTTTCCTTTTCCCTACTTTCCTTTTACTGTTTAGAACATCATCTTCCCAGCCACAAGGCTTCACAACGTTCACATCCTCTTTGACTCTTCACACTCATTAATCCCACATGTCCAATCTGTTGTCAAATCGTGTCATTTTCACCTTCAGAGCATCTCTCTTCCTCTCCTATTCATTTTCTCTCCACTCATAGAGCCACCACTCTAATGCCCTAATCAACTCTCATGTGGACTATTGCAATAGCCTTTTGTTTTATTTTATTTTATTTAAGACTGAGTCTCCTTATCTCACACAGGCTGGAAGTGTATCCAACCCTACTTTTGATCTTCATGGAAGCTTTGACCCACTCTGTTTCTGACCTGAACCAGTTCTCCTTTCCTCAGGCAGCCTGATGGCACCCTTCTCTTGTGGGCTAAACATATTTATCCCAAGCTTAATTCAGACAGTTCTGAATTCACAGAATTCTGCAGTTCTTAACTCCCGAACACAAGTGATCTACCAATCTCAGCCTCCCTAGTAGCAAGTACTGCAGCCATGTAGAACCATAGTAGGCTACAACAGCCTTCTAACTGGTCTTCTCTGCCTTAGATCTCTCTCCACTCCAATCTGTCCTCCATTAAACTGCCAAAAGATTTTCCTAAAGAGCAGGTCTGACCATGTCATCACCACCTCCCACTCCCCAATCCTCACATGTGCTCAGTAAATCCCAGTGGTTTCCTATTAACCTCTAGGATCAAATATAAAATTCTCTATTTGGAATTTAAAGCCCTTCCCCACCTAAGCTCTCTCTATCTTTCTAATCTTTTTGTTCTTTACTCCTCTCTATGGCTGTATCCTATGATCCAGTCATACTGAGCTACTGGCTTTTCCTCAAGCACAATACTGATCTGTCCTGGTTACTTTTGCACTGTCTGTTCCCCATGACTGGAATGCTTTCCCTTCTCCTTTCCACACCTCTTTAGCTTCTTTTAAGACTTGATTCAAATTCACCTTCTATAAGAGGTCTTTCTTGGCTCTCTATCTACTGGCACCTTCCCATATGAGATTACCTTACATTTATTCTCTCTATAATTTGTAAGTACACTACATCATGATTTTATTATTGTCTCCCGAATTAGAATATGAGCTCCTTAAGGGCAGGGATTTTGTTTTTAATTTCTTTTTATCTTCAATGCTTAGTACAATACCTGGAACATTATAAATACTTAATCAATGCTCAATGACTGATTGATTTAGAGGTATACCTACAACTTTCTATAGCTTACCAAGGACTTTATTACATAATCTCTTCTATCCTGATTCATTCTACCAGACAAATTAGCCCTCAGTGGTACTGAGAAAAAAACTTTCTTGTTGAATAACCATTTATTTAGCAAATATTTACAAATATTAAGAATATTTACATATCTACATGTAATGCACAATGGGCAAGACCCTGTATATGACCCAGAGAAGAGTGACTTGTGTCTATCCCCATGAAATATATGGTCTACTAGGAAGGATGGAACTGTAGCTTTTCATATGTGTATGCCTTAGTAGAAGTTTCCTGTTGGCAAAGATAGTACTAGGCCTCATACTACTTCTTTCAACCCTGTGGTACCCTGCCCAGTGTGAAATATGTGGTAATACTAATCTTGTACTTATTGGTTGATTGATTTTATTTAAAGTCACCCTAAACCAAAAAAGTATCCCACCAAGACAAATCTTTCCTTCCTGTTCTCTACTTCCAGACTGAGGACATCAGGTTTTAAGTTTAGTTCCATAACTATTTTATAACAGTCCTTTGCCTCCTTGGAACATTACCTCTTTTCTACCAGTTGACATGCAAAACACAAAGCGGGTACTGGGGATTCTCAAGACAAGTTACAGTCTGCTAGAGGCTAGACCTTATCTACTTAACCTCTTGGTGCCATTCTCTCTACTGGCCCTTAAAAAGAGAGAAGAGAAAATGTCTAAGTAGACTCCTCAATCTAGCCATATTAGTAGACCCTTTGCTATTGTTCAGTTGTGTCGCCATGGACTTTTGTGATCCGCTGGGCCAAATCATGCCAATACTATCCATAGAGTTTTCTTGGCAAAGACACTGGAATGGTTTGCCATTTCCTTCCCTGGTGGATTAAGGCAAACAGAGGTTAAGTGACTTGCCATACAACTTGTAAGAATCTGGGGTCAGATTTGAACTCAGGTCTTCCTGACTTCAGGCCCAGTACTCTATTCACTAAACCACCTACCTGCCCTTAGTCATACACAATTAAAAAGCAATCCACATCAAAATAAGAATGGAGATGTTAAGAAAAAAAAAGAATTCATTGCTCAGAAAGTTTAATTGAAGACTCCTGTTCCGGTGTATCAAAATAAAAATCAATGTTAATGCACTTTTGAAAAATCCTGAGGATCCAACACATTAGGAACTGACTTTAAAGAACATATATGGAGGCAAATAGTGTTTTTGTTTGTGATAGCAGGCAGGGGGTGGGATTAATAGGCAGTGTCACTTTCAGTCAATAGCAGGCGATCTCGATCAGGGCGAAACCAAGCAATTAGTGCCTAAAAGTGCAGAGCAAGGGAAGCAGTGAATGGAAAGGAAGTGGAGGGACTGCCCTAAACAGGTGATTAGGCTTAATGAGCAGTAAAAATCTATGAGGCAAAAAAGGGCCTGTCCCCGAGAATGAATGAGGCAAAACTGTGCCCTCTGTAGAAGCATGCTCCACTTCTAGACTCACGTTGCCCTGAAACAAGATGACACTTAGATACTCCCCAGGTTGTTCTGCCTCTGTCTACCCTTAAGCTCCTCAGGAAACAGACGGCCCAGTAACTGATCTTCCTGCCCACCTGGCTCAGGCCCTCACAATGGCTCCCACTCATCCTGTCTCCTACTTTCCTCAATCCCCACACCTAAGAATTCCTAGGAATAAGCAGGCAAGCAAATATCCAGGACGTTGTTACTATTTGCAAGTGTGTTGTCCTGAGTGAGAGAGTGGGGTTTTCAAAGTTACATCTAGGTCCAAATTGTTGATGCTAATGATGTGTAAATGATTGGGTCTGCACGGTGCATTTAGAAACAATGGTGTTGCCAGGATAAGGGCTTCAGATGGGCCCTTCCTTTTTTTGCTTTGTTGGTTTTCTTGACTTAAGAAAGTAATGAGGGGAGGCTAGGTGGTGCACTGAATAGAGCACAGGTGCTGGAGTCAGGAGGACCGGAGTTCAAATCCAGCGTTGGAGACTTAACACAAAAACTAGCTGTGTGACCTTGGGCAAGTCACTTAACCCCAATTGCCCTAAAAAAAAAAAAAAAAGAAAAGAAAGTAATGGGAAAAAATGAAATACATATTAAATTTGAGTGTTTCTTACATATGTGTGCCTATGTGTACAATATGATACATGTCTATGTATGTTTATATAGATATAAAGATTAGGTAGATAGATGATTTACAGATAAATAGAAGAAAGATAGATGGCTAATAAATAGAAGATAGATGATTGAAAAAAATAGGAAGGAGGGAGATCCCCTCCCTCCCCAGGTCTGATTGTAAAACATTCACCAGCATACCCCTATCTGGAAATGAACACATTCTGAGAAAAAAGAGTATTTCATGTGCTTGATCCTCTGGAGATCTCTTTGCAGTGGTTTTAGCACAAGCTACTGACCCCTGAACATCCATGGTGTCTGAGTCATATGAATCCTAGTTTAGTCAATTTAAGTCAAATCAACAAGCACTTACTGAGTGTTTACTATATGCAAGGCACTATGCTACCAGGCCTACTGATATTTAAAACAATAAGAGCAGTCCCTCCCCTTGGGAATCTTACATCATTTGAGGAAGGGAGGGAGCAGAGATGCACAAGAATATGTCTACAAATAAATATGTCTATAGATTAAATAAAATGTATTTGTGGGAGTTGAGGGGGAAAGCACTAACAATTATGGAGGATCAGGAAAGGCTGGTCACATGGGAGCTAGCATTTAAAGTGACCCTTTGAGGGACCTAGGGATTCTAAGCTGGGGTAAGGAGGGAGAGCATATCAGGCACGGAGGACAGCCTGTGCAAACACAGGGAAAAGGGAGATAGAATATCATATATGGAGAACAGCAAAGTAGGCCGGATTGCCCTGGAACATAGAGCACATGAGGGTAAGGAATGTGAAGTCTGTCTGGAAGCTAAGTGCCAGATTGTGGGAAGACTTAAATAGGATTTCCAATTTGGGGCAGGTCTATGGAAGATGGATGGGGGTGAGGGGGGAGGTTTACAGTAGGCAAAGAGACCTACTAGGGAAATGGAAATAGTCTAATTCAGAAGTGATAAAAGCCTGAACGAGGCATGTATGTAAAGGGTGACTTGAAAGTAATTCAGCCAGATTTGGCAACTGATTGATAAGGAGGAAGGGAGGGGGAGAGGGAGGAAGGGAGGGAGGGAGAGAGAGAGAGAGAGAGAGCGAGAGAGAGAGAGAGAGAGAGAGAGAGAGAGAGAGAGAGAGAGAATGAAGAGTCTGAGATTGCAAAGCTGAGGGACTTAGAAAGATGGGTGTTTTGAACAACTAAGGAAATTGGGATGAAGGGTCATTTTAGGGAGAAAGACAGTGAATTGTGGCTTGGATATGCTGTGTTTGAGATGTCTGTGGCATATCCAGTTGAGTAGGCAGTTGGTGATGTGAGACTGAAACTGAGAACAAAGAGGAGAGTTGGATAGGTAGGTCTGAGACTCATTCTCAGAAAGATGCTAATCAGACCCATAGGAGCTGATGAGGTTAGCAAGAATAAATGCATAGAGAAAGAAAAGCCCAGGATGGAACTTTGGGGACATAGGTACATAGCTCATAAGAAGGTATAGAATTAAAAAAAAAGAAAAGAAAAAAAATTTCCCCAAACTGGGTATTCACTCTCTACTTGTTAAGTGGCACAGTGGGTAGAGCACTGAATTGAGAAGAATTGAGGTCAAATGTGGTCTCAGACACTTAGTAGCAAGTTACTTGGGCAAGTCACTTAGCCTCTGCCTGGGATCCCTCACCTGTAAAATGGGCATAAGGGGGCAGCTAGGTGGTGCGGTGAATAGAGCACTGGCCCTGGAGTCAGGAGGACCTGAGTTCAAGTCCGGCCTCAGACACTTAACACACACACACACACACACCCCTAACTGTGTGACCTTGGGCAAGTCACTTAGCCCCAATTACCCTAACTTCCCCCCTACAAAAAGCAAAAAAAGGGCATATAATATATAATATAATAATAGCACCTCCCTCCCAGGGTTATTGCAAGAATCAAATGAGATAATAATTGTCTCATACATGATTAGTGCTCTGCCCGGTACATTGTAGGACTTAATAAATGCCAGTCTGTTTCTTGTCCTCTTGCACAAGGCCTCTGTGGAAAGGAGAGTGTGCTCAGACTTGAAGTCCAATTCCACTGAGGTACAGATGTAATCAAAGAGTATCTTCTGACTCTGAGCCTTAGAAATCCTTTTCTTTTCCTTTTGTGGCATCCTCAGGAAGTTCATTACAGGGTGTGGCAATGGGGATGGATGAGTCAGCCATTCTCCAAAGGGAGCATCTCTGCTGGAGCTGTTGCTAGGCTGATGCTTTTCTGCTAATCTAGGACACTTCCATAGCTGTCAGTCCCACCCTTCTGGTGGATTCTGGTTCCAGCCCTAGCTTCCAGTAGTAGAACCTCTGCTGGGTACTCTAGATCTCCCAAACTCACCAGGTCACCTGGACACTTCCATCCTGGAACTTTTGTTTTCCTAATACATATCAGGAAAGAATAAACATTTAGAAACTTCGGCCCCATGTGCTTACTTACAGAAACATGGTAGCTCCTGGGTGAGGAAATGCAGTCTGCCATTCTAACTCACTCAGTTACTCAACTTAGATCTACCTTCCTTGCAGCCAGGAAGTCGAGAGACTGAGGGAGACACCCTTTGTATGCATACTCAGTCCAACTTGCTAATCAGTTCTACTGCCACCCCCCCCCCACCCCACCGCCAGCCAATTTGAAGACTTTATTACAGGTGTGCACAACATGTGGCCCTGCTTGTGGCCTGCCAAAGGATTTCCTGCAGCCCAAGAAAAATGCAGGGTTTTCACTGCATACTCTCCTGTTTGTCACATGACCCACAGCAACCACCATCATCAGTCTGTCTTTAGTCTAACCTATCTACTGCCTTAAGAAATTTAGCTTCTTTTAATTTTGGCTCCCACCTATTGCCAAGTCCTGACCTCTGAGTCACTTTTAGCTAGAAATTGGCCTCACAAAGTTTCTACACTGTTGGATTAAAAACAGGGAAAGCAAACCTATGGGTGCTTTAAGTACAAGTGCCCTCACTGGCCAGATCCCCCTCCTCACCCCCATTACATACATTTGGCCCTCCCAACCCTCTTCATTTTCATCATTGTGGCTCTGGGCAAAATTTTAGAACCAGATCAGCAATTTGGGGTAATTGAGATTTTGGTATGTAAAAAATAGTTTGTAAATTTTTAAGAGCTCCCGAACTAAAATTTCTTTCTTTTACCAACTAGCCACATGATATCCATTTTGTACTGGAACTCTTTTCATTATTTTAAGTTTTAACTGATCTTTCTCAACTCACATGGAAATAATAGTTCTCTGGATATTAACCCATCACTTTGGTGCCACAAACCTTTGTTACTCTTACTCTTTTTAATAATGTCTCTCCATTTTATCCAGTGCCCATCTTCGAGTCTTTTCAGAGAATTCCAAGTACTTTGTGCCTTAATGTTTATATCTATCTCAGTATTGATATAGCACTTGATCATTGTAGAGTGTCTCACAGTTATTCTCCTTAATTATTCATCTAAGGACACCCTACTTATCCTAGTCAGTGGTCCTATTTTGTAGGCAAGGAAGCTTGAGCATTGACAACTTCGGTTATTGAGATCAGTGATTTCCTTAGTGTAATTAATTCCCTTAGGAGGAAATTCTCTCTACCTGTCCCAATCAGCAACCATTATACAGTTTAGTGACTGCATTTCCAGAGGTCATGTACAAGCAGTCTGTACTGGCCAGAGAACTGTTTAAACCTAGATTTTTAAATTCTGAGGCCATCTCTCTATCCACTAGACACCCTGCCTTTTTTACTCACTGAGCGCTTCAATGAGTTAAATGATCGTACCCCAGCTTTCAGGAAGCAATGAGTTTGTGCTCACTTACTAGGCTGGCTGCCCCCATGCTGCCTCCTGTTTCTTACCTGTGACTTGGAGGCGATTATTGACTATCCCCATAAAAACAGCTTGTGTTACACAGCATCTCAGATTGCCATCAGGCCCGTTCTTTACTATCACAGCTGAGTTTTTGCTTTTTTAAAAAACCAGCTGTAAGTTTTATGTTTCAGTTAGCTATTTGCAATAGCTCCAGCCTCCTCCCCCTCCCCACCCTCACCCCAAAGCAGAAGGGAGCCTTTGAAAGGTACCAAAGAACATGATTTAATGGAACTCGGTTTAGTTTCCTACTACTGTTCCTGGTTTCCCTATGACACCAACCTTCTTTCTAGACTTTACTTGTTGAGCTACAGTGATTTGACTGTGGATGAAGGTCTCATTTCTCAGGCAGACAATTTAGGGGGCAGGACAACAATTATAATTGCCTCTTCCTAGAAGGAAATTCTAGAAGGAAATCTGTTTGTTTTAAACTTTGGGCATCAGCTAAATACTTCTCTCAGGAATCCTCTGTGAGTTCTTTCTCTTCTTTTTCAGCAATGTAGCATTTTTTTTAGTTGTTTCTTAATTAAAGATGGCAATGCTAGTTATCTAAAGTCTAGAGTTTAACAGGTTTCATGGTCACATTCCAAGATTGTTCTTTTAGGCTAGAAGGTCTATGTGACTAAAGAGAAATGTCTGAAGTCCCTCTCCTTCACCATGGAAGATATTTTATAGAATTACATTCTACTTCCCAGAAGACTTAGTATTATTTTGTTGTATTGAGATGTTGTGTTACACACCTTCATTTTGCAGTATAAACCTTAAAACATAAAAGCTGGAGCCACTGAATAAAGTCAGTGAGATTAATTTTTCATCCTGAATTTTAGGAACCTGTTACAGAACTTTCTTAAACTCTAAATACATATAAAACACAAAGAAAAATGCAAATGACAAACTAAATAGATAATAGATATTGGCATAATCACACATTCTCTCTATGGTTCATTTGGTATTGCTGTTTTATTTTCTTCAAAAGTCAGTCAACATTCTTTAGTTAGTTTGATTTTAAGGACTTTCACTTAGAAGGAATGTCAACTGCCACTCTAGGCCTAAATGATTTATTTCTTTTTTTAGTTACACTTAGGACAGTGATGGTACATAATGGGCACTAATGAATGTTTATTGAATTTCCTGTTGATTTTTTTTCCTGAAAACTCTTTTTAAAAAAATTATCAAGCATTTATTTTTCCCTCCTTTCCACCTCCCTCCCACTGAGAAAATTAAAAAAATACATAAAACCCTTTCAACAAATTAGCCAGCAAAGCAAAATAAATTCCCTCATAGGACAGGTCTAAAAATGTATGTCAATCTACATATTATTCCATTGTTTCTCTGTCATGAGGTCAGAAGCATTTCTTTTAAAAAATCTCAAGTCCTGTAGAATCATGGCTAAGAATTATGTTGATCAGAGTTTTAAAGTCTCTGAGAATTGTGCTTTTTTAGAATATTGATGTTATAGGATAAGTTGCTCTTTATATTGTATCAGCTCACACAAGTCTTTCCAGATTTCTCTGAAACTGTCTCTTCATTTCTTTCAGAAAAAATAGCATTTTTTATAGCTAGGTAGCTCAGTGCTGGCCTATAGTCAGAAAGACCTGAGTTCAAATCCAGCCTCAGATACTTTATACCTGCGACCCTGGGCAAGTCACTTAACCTCTGTTTACCTTAATCTACTGGAAAAGGAAATGGCAAACCATTCCAGTATCTTTGCCAAGAAAACCTCTGAACAGTATGGTCCACAAGGTCACAGAGAGTCATGACATGACTGAATGACTGAACAACAACAAAATTATATTATATAAAGGGCTACCATAAAAAGATGAGTGATCCAGTAGCAACCATTACAATGCTGACAGACTTTAAGAAAGCTAAGTGAAGTAATGCAGTGAATATTGTGAGGCTTGGGAGTCAGGAAGACCCAAATTTAAATTCTTCCTTCAACACTAGTGTGTGACCCTGGGCAAGTCACATAACTTCTCTCCATCCAAGTTTTTCTCTGAAATCCCTTCTAACTCTAAATCTATAACTATCAGGTGATCTTGATTCATACTTGTGAATCGCACCATCACCTTCATATATTAAATTATACCCTCTTGAGATCATCTCTCTTTGTATATATAGCATTTCCATACATCATCACTTAATCTATAATTTAGCTTCTACTACTGTTACAAGGTAACATAAGAATATAATATCATACAAGAGATTTCATTGCCTATTTTATACAGAATAGCTTGTTAAGGGCTGGAAGAGAGTCAAAGTTTGCATACAATGTGATCTCTGCCTTCAAAAGGCTTACAATTAAATAATTATGATAATTGTCACTTATTTTACCATATGCCAGGCACTGTGTTAAGTGCTTTACAATTATTACCTCGTTTGATCTTCACAATAACCTGCAAGGTAGGTGCTGTTTTTATCCTTGTTTATACAAATGAGGAAACTAAGGCAGAGGTGAAGTGACTTGGCCAGGATCACTGATGTGTCTAAGGCTAGATTTGAACTTGGATCTTTCTGACTCCACTGGTGTTCTATCTACCATACCACCTAGCTCACCAATACAGATAAGACACAACATTATGTGACAAGTGCTTTTTGTTCTCCCTTTTTGGTCCAGACCAGTAATTTTAGTGGTGTAGAGAAGTATGTGCATTATACATTGTGTGTGTGTGTATGTATGTATGTGTGTATGTGTGTGTGTGTGAGTGTGTGTGTGTGTGTGTGTAGTCACAATTATGCAAACATCTTCATTTCAAACTCCTGAGATATTAAAAAAAACAGGTGGCATTACTGGTCCCATTTAACTACTGGGGAAAACAGCCACCAAGTGAATGAGTGATTTCTGTTTAGGTGTTCACTACCAGTTATTAATGGAATAAAGATAGGACCTCTTGTCTCCCTAAGGTTCCTCTGTTTCAGCTGCTTATTTATACAGTGTTTTATAGTTAGAAACCCACATCTTATATTTTTACACAATCCCTTTATTTTGAAAAGATAAACCACTTTTGTCTATTCTCTAAAATCTCTTTCGGATCTCAGAAAATGAAAAATAATTGTCTTAGGGGCAAGAAACCCAGTCTTTATTGTTTGACCTTGACTAATATATTTACAGTTTCTACAGAATATAAATTGAAATCCCCATCTTCAAAAAAGAGAAAATAGAAATTACTCTTTGCATATTCAACTGGCCATTTTGGTGTGTTGAGACTGTCATGAACCTTGAGATCTGAAAGGCTCACAGAGATTGTGGATCCATTACCGTCATTTCATAAGCGTGGAAATTTAGGCCCAGTGCAATGAAGCAACTTACTCAAAGTCACGAAAAGTTGTCAGTAAAGCATAACAGGGGTCTCTTGTTTCCTTTTCAGATTTGGCAAAGTAACTAATTCCATTTGTAGCAATACTCATGTGATAACCCCATACAGGAGTTAGAAGTACGTACATCCTCTAGAAGCTCCATTTTGTCTCCTTTGTCAGGTTCCCTTGAACTTGGCTCACATTTAGAGGATTTGGGGAGTTTGTGGAATTAAAGAACTTTGAAAGTTCCAAAGTTTTTCTCCTCTGGTTCCTTTCCTGAGATGAGTGATGGACCCTGACCTTGTCACCTTCCCTGCTATGACAAGACCACAAGAAAAGATAATTCCAGCTGTGTATTCATGTAACTGAAAGGGAATGAGGCAAAAATCTTTCTAAGTGGGCAAATCTATTCAGGTCTTGCATCAATAACCTGTGATGTTTGCTATTGAATTATAGAAATGAAATGTAACCCATTCTAATCTCATCAGATGGGATAGAAAAGAGATAATTGATTTTTAAAAACTTTTTTGGTTTCTTATCTCCCTCTCACTCCCTCATTTTAGGTGGTAATTAGAAATACTAATGCCAACCAGACAAGAGTGAATGCAAACAAGACCCCTATAGGCAGTACAGTGCATTAATGTAAAAATATGCCCAGACAACATAACTTGTCAGAGAGGATTATTTCTACTTAGTGAATCTGCAGGGGCCCCTTTGCTCCACCATTCAGCATTTGACTAAGATTGGGGGTGGGAAAAAGAGAAGTGGGGGAGGGAAGGAGGGAGCAAGGGGAGGGAGAGAGAGGGAGGGAGAGAGAGGGAGGGAGAGAGAGGGAGGGAGAGGGAGGGAGGGAGAGAGAGGGAGGGAGGGAGGGAGGGGGAGAGAGAGAGAGAGAAGAGAGAGAGAGAGAGAGCGATCGAGAGAGAGAGAGCGCGCATTAGTGAACAGCTACTGTGGCATTGATGTTTGAGCGCACTTCTGAACTGGCTTTTGTTGAGAGTATCGGTGTAGAAAGCATGCGCTGTCCCAAATCCGCTGTTACTATGAGAAATGAGGATCTGCTTTTAAGGTATGTTGTCATCTCCTTTGTTTTTAATGTATGCTTTCCAGTTGCCAGGGCTGGCTGTGACAATAACTATTCTCTGGATCAAATTGCTTCTCTGGAGAGAGAGAGAGAGAGAGAGAGAGAGAGAGAGAGAGAGAGAGAGAGAGAGAGAGAGAGAGAGAGAGAGATTGAAAGAAAGAGAGGGAGAAAAGGGATTGCATATTTGTACTAGTTACCTTTTGAAAGCTTACCATGTATTGACTCACTGCTATATGTGAAGGCTAGGCAACTAATTTAAAGAGCAGAATTGGGCTCTTCATTTGTCTTTCCTTTTGTAGTATTTCTTTTTTATTATTATGCACTGTGCTGGGAATAATTGTGGCAAAAAGAGATGACTCCATATTAGACTTGTGTTCTAAATATCACTCATTAGAATTTAGCCGGCCTAAGGTAGTCCTTTGTGCTACCAGTTGAGTGTATTTCTTGTTTGCCAAAATATGTACCTGTGTTTGAGGACCAGTGTACATGCATGATGCCCTGAGTCCCCAGATATTGAAAGCAAATATACATCCTTGCATGTCACTACGCTTCCATCATATACTACGAATGAGTTACCACTAACCTTTTTGGGGTAGAGGGAATTATGTGAAAATTGGCATCCTGCTTTGAAAAATGTAGTCTTTTCTTTATTTGCTAGCAGACATTGTAGCACTGAATACATCTTTGGGTCTGACAATGGGACGGGCTGAACAATGGAGCTGTCAAACTAGCTTAATGCATGTCTGGAGCTGTTGTGGTTTTTTTTTTCCTCAACACTCTTTTTATCTTCTATAATCTTGTTTGTATAGACTATGCAGAATGAAGAGCTTTTAGTATTGCTTGTTTATGGTTGTGGGTTTAAAAAATTTAATATCCACTGTTCATAGAGCTTTCTGCATTTTGTAGCTATGTCGGTTGGATTAAGTTAGAGATTTATTGCTATCCTCTCTGTTAACTAGAGAAAGAAAACTTATTGATTGAGAAGCTTGTAATACCATTATCAATCTGGCAAATACCTTGTTGTTAGGCATGTCTTTACAATATTTAATGCCTGGTAATTTCAAGTTTTCCTGTTTTGTAGACTTAAGGCACTTACAATGTAGACAAAGTTAAGAGGCTGTTTTTTTAATTAAATGAATTATTATTTCTAGTCCTTGATTCATTTTTTTTTTTGTAATCCAGGAAGGAGTATGGTTAGAAATCCAAGAACAAATGGTGGAACTTTTGTCCACATAATTTTGATCATAAATTATAAAATAACTATGATGATAATTATTGAGTTATAGGTCTCTATGGAGAAATACTGAAGCTTTTGTTTCTGATTCTTAATTTATTCTAATGCCCTCATTAAGTATAGCATTATGGAAAGAAAAATTGTTTTTTTTTCAAGCTTTCCAAAATTGTATTTTGAAAGACAAGTGCTTGTCTCTAATGTGGGGATAGTGAGATTTCAGGAAGAGAAAATAGAAAAATCTGTTTCTAACTTTTAAAATAAAAAAAACTTTGTTCCTTTCCTGAGCATAAAATTGATAGTATTACTGTATTAAATAACAATGAATTTGCTTAATAATAGACATAATCATCCGAGAGAGTTATTTTTCTCTAGCATGTATATTTTTTCTGAAATATGCACAAAAAGCAATAAAAAGATCAATGGATTTTAGAGTTGTTTTCCACCAGATTTTTTTTTTAAACAAGAGAGATATCAATAGACAAAATCAAAATCTTTTAGTTGGAAGTAATGTTTCTTGGTTATATACCTTGTTAGTTTATTTTATCAGTAGTCAAGATGGAATTAGGGACATAATTCAATGTGTATGAAAATATGTGTATTTGTGAAACAATAAATATCTTTCAAGAGTTTGGGCATAAATTGTTATAGTTTAGATTTTGGAGGATATGAAATATGTTTTAATGTTATTATGAAACCATCAGTACAAATGTGACTGGTATTTAACATGAGCAATTCAGATCTATAATGCTTTTCTTAAGACAAGAAGCTTCTGACGATATTTTTGGAAACATTTACTGGCCCTCAGAGAACAGATAAGATGGTACGTCTTTCTCTAAAGCTGAGATGTGATACATTTTTGAAGTTACTCATCTTGTACAGAGTGGATTCTAGAATTTGCAATTATCTTGGTCTTTTACTTCCAATCTAACGTGAACTATTCGCTCCAGTGGGTGCACTAGCAATTGCTTTCAGGATGAGCTCAAAACAGGAAACTGGTGAAATCTTTCTCAGTGACTCCAGCTCACCCAGCTTATAATTTGGGAGAATCCAGACCCAGAAGCCAAGCTGAAAGTAATGAATTCATGATATCTCTGTGACTTGAGGGGATGTTAAACAGTATTTTGAGAAAGCAGTCTTAACCAATAGTTTCCTCCATTCCCCAGGTGCTCGTTAATATTGTATTTGTGTTAAGAAATAACTTTGAAACACACATGCTAGCTTCTTAGTCATGTTAAATTGCAGCTGTTCCCCTTATAACTAATTTTATTTCTTCAAGTCTTGGGCGACTTTTGTTAGGTCAAAGTCTCTTCTGCTGTTTTCACATGTAGAAATTGAAATCCAGCTTCCTAGATTCAGTAAGTTACCCTTTGCTTTAATGGAAAGAGCAGCTTACTGCTAGGAATTTGGTGAACTTTCCTATATTCATTTCCCTAAGTGTACCAAGATAGCTAGTCTGTTTCCTGCAATAATTCTCAATCATGTAATTCACCCCTCCCCAAACTTGCCAAATGACCAGAAGATGCCAAAATAAAGCATAGTTTCAAAAACAAAACTATGCTAAGTTCAGATTTACAGATGAGGAGCCATTGAAAATTCAAATGGGTAAACTGTCATTTTGAAACAGACTGCAGAGATGATACCCAGAATATCCTCCCAAATGAGCTTTGAGCCAGGTCCCCATGTTTTTAATTGACTACCAAGTATGATCTCTAACCCCAAGGTATTAATATTCTCTTTGTTAAAGTAGAATAAAAACTGAAGTGTTCCTGTTACCAAGTTTAAGTATATAAGATTGTAAACTATACCTTTGGGGCTGAAAAAACAAAAGAGAACATTCAATTAATATTCATATCTAGAACTTTTAAAGCAAGTGCGGATTGTGCTTGAATACTTAGGAAGTCATTCTAGGAGTGAATCAATACTAATTATTGTAATCAGGAGGGTTAATTAGCAGAAGATGTGGCTGATGGAAAGTTCATTGCTTACAGCCCTGGAAACACCTATGTTGATGAAATCTAAAGGGAAGATGCCAAGGAGAGAGCTTCATGTGAAAAGAAGACGGGTTTTCACTTGGCATTAAAGAAGCCATACTTCCTAGAAGAGAAATATGCCTTGATTTTCGCATGGGATGGATGTCGAGGAAATTAGAAACAGCCAACTGAGTTGCTTGTAAAGCGATTTCTGTGGAAGTCATTAATGGAGTTCAGGGGCCTTCTTTGCCTACTCTGCTGCTCTGCAGCATCTATTTGTACCTCCTCCCTCTCTTTCTCTCATATGTTAATCTGTGCAAATCTTTTCAGTTTCAGTCTTATTTATGAATCATCCTTATTAGCCTCCATTCACTTTTATAATCCGGGTACTTTCTGAGGGTTGCAGGGCTTTTTTTGGGGGGGGGGAGTTCTCTCTCTCTCTCTCTCTCTCTCTCTCTCTCTCTCTCTCTCTCTCTCTCTCTCCCCCTCTCCCTCCCTCCCTCTCCCTCTCCCTCTCTCTCCCTCTCCCTCCCTCTATTTCCCTCCCTCTCTCTCTCTCTCCCTCCCTCCCTCTTCCTCCCTTTCTCCCCCTCTCCCCCTACTCCTTCTGCTGCTGGATTTGAAAGCTTCTTTTAGCTAGTAGAGACTTTTATTTTTTAGGAGAGATGCAGCCATACTTCATTCAAAGGACTGGGTTTGGAGAGGATTAACAATTTGTGGAATTTCAGTTAGCTGACATTGGGAAGAGGGTGTCTGGGAAGGAAAACATTCGTGAGGTTCAAATAATGTGGTCAATTAAGAATTAAAATGAAGTGTTCTAGAGCTTAAACACCTCCACATTTTACATGGCAGCAATCTTGAGAGAGTAATCCCAGAAAAACTGTAAACCTAAATTTAATTGAAGGTCTATGTGTGTGTGTGTGTGTGCACGTGTGCATGTGCATATGTGTGTGTGTGTGCACGTGTGCATGTGCATATGTGTGTGTGTGTTCCTCCTCCACCATGCGTGCCCATTTCCATTCTTCTGAATATTATCATTCAAATTATTCCCTAGATTATGATTCAGGTACAGTGTCACACATACTACTGGTTAAGTGTTGTTTTCAGATGAGGTAAATTCTGTTTCTAAACATATCATTCCCACTTCCTGTAATGTCATTAGGGATTATCAGGTACAGGTGTTATTTATCTTTGCCACAGCTTTCCCATGACTCTTTTACTGCTTTCTCACACGTTTACTTGTTTGTCAGCCCTATCAGAGGTAACTCAAAATGTCAGCTTTTGGGAAAGGATGACACCAAGCCCAGGATGACATACGTTACTACAGCAGTATGAGCTTCAGCCACCATAGCCCATTCCAACTTGACCTGTTCTATGATTGGCTGGCTGAGAAAATGATGAATCACTGGAGTTTATGAAACAAGACTTGCCAGCATACCCACAGAGGAAACAAAAACTTGAAGTTTCTTGTCATAGGAAGAAGGGCTTATTTAAAACGAAGCAAAATATAACTTATAACTCTGCTACATGCACAAGTTTATAAGAATCTTCTCTCTTTCTCTCTCTCTTGGTTTCTAGTTGTCCTCTAAACTGACTAGTTATAGCATAGTTGAGCCTTTACATAGAAACTGATCAAATGTTTCTCTTCCCCATTGTAGACCTGTCTCAGGAATACCAATTATTAAAGTATGAAAATGTTCTAGGATATAATTGTGTCTTTCTATTTGGCTCTCAGGTTTCTAGGTCTTTTTGTCTCTCTATTTACCAGTTCCTCTCCACAAACAAGATGGTTCAGAGACCATCAGTGGGTATGGTTACTCATTTTGCTGCTGGGCAGCATGTATTCATAAGGAGCTATATTATCCTATTTTATTCCAATTCTGAAGCACTGTGATTCTCTTTTACATAGGAGGAGCAGTCTCAGGTGCCAATAATTAGGGTACTTTTATTTTTTAACTATCAGGACAGGACCATCTTCCATGCCCCTCTTCTAAAACATTGCTAAAAGGAATATGTCCAGAAGATAATTGTCTGTTGTTCATCCCACCCTGAGATTGCTTGATGGCTATATAAGTGGAATTAGGGAGTGGTTAGAGGGGAAGGGGAAACCCTGGTGCCAGAAAGAAAAATAAAAGCATTATTTTATTTCTTACTATAACTTTTAGCTTTTAAAATACTGGGAGTGGTGGTAAGAAAAAATAGACAAATAAATAAAAACTTTGTGTTTGTTAATTTTACTCATCATGAACCTTTGGCCCTTAAATATTTGACATATTGTTAAATTATCTACATATTTCTTTGCCTGAGGTTCCTGTGCTATACATCATATATTGATAACAAAAAAAAAAAATGCTGGCCTTAGAATTTCTGCGTTTAAATCTTGCCTCTACCCTTGGCAAGTGTCTTATCCTCCCTAAGTCTCAATTTCCTCATTTGTTAAAAAAAAAAAAAAAGGATAGTAATGATTTCAAAAGGATAGTGTGATTACCAAGTAAGATTATGTATATAAAGTGTTTTGCAAACCTAAAAGCTCTATTGAAATGTTATCTACTAATAATAGTATTGCTACTTGCCTGTGTTTCCCAATCCATTATCATTTTATCCAACAAAATGAGTCAGTAAAAGAACCATCCCTTTGTAGGGGATATTGTGGAGTTTGACCTACACTTGGTCACTGGTTATTTTCTGTGGGTTTAGCATACTTCCCCTCCTGAAGTAAATTCAGCTCCCCAAGGCGCAGCCCTCTGTTCCTTCCAGCTCATCTCCTTGCCAAATTTGTGATCAGAGTAGAAGAATGAAAGATAAGAGAAAAAATGGAATATGAAAGGAGAAATAACAGCCCTTTCACTTTTAATAATTTTTCCTCTTTTCTCCATTTCAACTATTAAGGGTCCTAAGAACATAGAAGAGAAGAATTTTAAGCATACCCTTAGGATTTTCTTTTCTTGAATTGTTTTTAACCTCTGGAATAGGGAGAAGAACTGGAAAAATAGTAAATGTAGATGAATCTGAAGCATTCTTTGAATATAAATACAGAATAAAGTATTCTTCCCTAACTCTGTGCTTCATCTCTGTGGAGGAAAGCAGATAGACCACCAGTAGTTCATGCTGTGATGATCAGCCAAGCATGTATGGAATATTATGTGCCCAGAATAAATACTGTAAGAGATACAAGAAAAATATATAAGACATAGTTACTTACCTTCATGGGGTTTACAGTCCTATGGGAGAAAAGGGGCAAGGGTGTGGGGCAAACATAATTAATACACTTAAAACATAGAGAAAGCATGAGATGCTAAGTCATGTGGTATAGGTGATAAGTGAATTGTAATTCAGACAAAGTTAAGTTCTGTGGAGACCAAGTTAGCATAGGAAAGGCTGCATGTAGGGAATGAGAACTAAGATAGGCCATGTTGGGTGATGTGGAAAAGAAGAGAGGAAGGCATGATGGTCATGTATTTAGCTAAATTAATAATATAGAAACAATAACTAGCATTTACATTTAAGGTTTGGAAAGCACTTCACAAATGCTATCTCATTGGATCCTCACAATAATAATTCTGTTATTATTATCCTCACTTTAAAGATGAGGAAACTGAGGCACAGAGATATTAGGTATTAGCACAGAGAAAAATCTAGGTGGCACACTGTGTAAGAGTTCTGAACTTGAAGTCAGAAAGACAAGTTTGAATCCCGGCACATACATTTAATGACTGTGTGACCCGGGGCAAGTCTGAACCTCTCTTAGCCTCAGTTTCCTTCTCTGCAAAATTGAAATAAAAACAGGAAGTCTCTCACAGGGTTGTTGTGATCAAATGAGATTTTATATTATATATATATATATATATGTATATATGTATGTGTATATGTATGTACATAAGCATGTATAGATATATGTATATATGGCACAAGTGCCATGTAAATGTTCTTTATTATTGTATTTGCCCGTGATCACACAGCTAATAAATATCTGAGGTAGGATTTGAACCCAGGTCTTCCTGATTCCAAGTCCTGTGCTCTAACCACTGTGCTATCTAGCTCCCCCAAATAAAATAATACTGCCTTAGGTCTAAATCTAGGCGGCATATCGATGACATAGTGAATACAGCTTTGAGAGACATCCTGACACTGTATAACCCTGAGCATCAGCTGGTGCTTTATTTGTAAAATGATGAGATAACCTCTAAGTTCTCTTCTGTCTTTATGAGCTTACAATGACCCCTTCTAATGATAGCACATTCATATAAGGTAAGGAGGGGAAAATATTGCTTTATATGTAGAAGAACTGAGGTACATAATGGTTCAGTTTGCCAAGATCACAGCCTTTGTATCTGAGGTCACCCAGGAACCCAAATCCTTAGATATTTTACCAGTAAAACATGATTCAGTTATCTATGCTAGAATTTTCATGTGGACATCCAACCTTCTGATAGAGAATTCCTATAGCCTCCATTGGAACATTTGAGAGAAAGAGGAAAAGGAAAACCAATTGTTCTCTCTTATGGACTCTGGAGATTTATTATCAGAAATAAGAAACCAAGTGAAATTTTCAAATATCATTAAGTAATCTTAAAAATAATTTTTGAAAAAATCTTATAAAAATCTCAAATGGGTCATATCTGAACCATGATCATGGGGGAAAATAGATGTTTCATGCTCCAAAACTTAAGTCACTTTCAAACCATATTGCCATTTTAATGGATGAGTTATAGAAATGGTAGAGTAATAAGGTTAAAACATAGTAGACATTATCTAAAGATGATGCTAGTCATTCATTCATTCATTCATTCATTCATTTAGATTTCCCTGCTCAGAAGTGATAGTCACCCATTTAGTAAAGGGACTGGCTGATTCGTCAGAAAGTTAAATCATTAACTTCTAGTGCCATCCAGCAGGATCTCTGACAGAATGAAATGGAGAACCCAACAGGCTTGGTTCTCAGGTCTCATGATGTTTTCATTCTATTTTAAAGTAACAGTCTTATCCAACTCTTGTCTCCAGCCTCCATATTAGGTGTGCTCCCCACATAATGGACAAAAGCTCTTCTATGGAGATTAGTTATCGTTGCGGGTAAAGTAGATTCATGTGTTTTAATTTACTGAAACCCAAAGCTTGTGCTGCGCCTAATCCTCACTCGTCATCAAGATATATTTGTTTGAAAAGGAGAGAGCCAGACAAATGGAGCTGAAGTACCTCCCGAGACGGCTCATGAGATGGGATAGTGATTCATGCCAAGACCACAGTCACAGACACGCCACCAGAAGGCTCAGAACGCTTTCATTTCTTTCTCTTTTCACCCCCCACCTGTTGCTGCTTTCATTGAGACCCAGAGTAATGCCTATTGCTATCTCCCTTCCAGTTGCAGCTGTTGAGCTAGCTGTTGGTTCTATTTCTTAAGGCAGTAATTCATTCTCTTCTTTTATCACATGTTCCAGTAACTTAAATGTGAAACTAGGAAGAAAACTTTTCTTTGAGCCAGGAGAAGGGGGAGGGAGATTGCACAGAAGTAGAGGGGCAGAGGTTGACATAGGGACTGGTGATAAACTGCAAACCTTTCTCTGATGAGGACAGAGTAAGGCAGGGTTCTATTTTCTCAATTACAAGTCTCTAAAACCCAGTGGAGTTTATATTCCTGTCGACAAGACTAGCACCAGAGTATGTAATCTGGTAGACTTTTTCAAATGCAGGCATCTTCAAGGGTGTCACCAAAGACATTCTTTCATCATTCTGCAAACATTTATTGATGCCTCCACTCTACCATCAAATCACTGTTTTGTCTGCCTACTTTTCCTACTCTTCCCCTTCCTAATTTTCACATGCTATTACTCACTTTCATTTCACACAGTACTTGATCCTGCCTCCCTTAGCATATCCCCTGGCAGTGTCTGAAAAGGGACTGCAGTGCCCAGTGAATAGAGCAGCTGTTCCTGGTTCAGAAATCAGTCTAAGCCAAAGCAAAGCCGAACTTGATTTCTCTTCCAGATAAGCAATGACTACTCCATTCACTCTGCCCTTACCTCTTTATAACACACACACACACACACACACACACACACACACACACACACACACACACACGAGCTTTTGGCATATACTTTGAGCTCCCTGTTGAGAAACAAAGAAGAGAAAAGGGGGGATGGGGAAAGGAAAAGGGAAGGCAGAGAAGAAATATATAAAGAATGGACAAAAGCAAAAGGAGAAAAAAGAAACAATGAAGGAAAGAGAAGATGAGTGCTAGTTGGATAGGGAAGATTTTCAATTTTCCCACTTTCTCTGTTGGGAGAAATCATTATAAAAATCTCAGAGTTACATCTGAATTTCAGAGTGCAAAAGTGTATGGGTACTTTGTATATGTTAGTGAATATGTTCCTTTTATATGTGTATGTATCTGTATATATGTGTATGTTATTTATGAGTATTTGGATTGTGTACAACAAAGCAACACCTTCAGTTTGAGAGAGTCTTCTAAATGTAGATAAATTCACAGCTGGATATCTGCTGTGAAGAAAAGATGGTTCAGGACAACTTTATAAATAAGCAAAGTCTGCAGTAGTTTTTTAAAGCAGATATACCTATTTTAAATGTACTTTAAAATGCAAAGAGAGATTTTAATAGCGTGTTCATGTTCCCACAAAATCTTAATTTTAAAACTGATTTTTTTTCTGAAACAGGTGGTATAACCTTAATAGAACTTAATAAGGACAGCATTTCATTAGTTTTCAAAATAAAAAAAAATGCATTGGAAAGTTTTCTCTTACTGCTGTCAATTAAAAAAAAAATCAGCCTATACCTTTATAAAACCAAGAAAAGATACAGTCACACTGTATCACTTATGGATCTGTTTTATTTTTTTAAAGCACATGAAAAACACCACAGTTTATTTTTGCAAGTCGCTAATGAAGCTGGAATAGGCTAAGAACAAACACATGGCCACAAAGTCAGATAGTCTCTCAGGTACTTAAAATTCATGTGGATTTCAAATTTATTGGCTGGAAATGATAGGAAATTCCCATTTAGGTCCCATTTTTCTGGCTCCAAATTGCTCTAAGCACATTGGTGGGTTGTTGTTGTTTTTAACCACAACAGTTATGTTAATAAAATTTGAGTCTGAAAATGTGATAGGGGAAAGCTGTTTTGGATTCTGGCTTGACGTGAAGAGCCAGAAATGCAGGTAAAACCTTTGAAAGAAGGATACAATCATTGTAGAGAATTTTCCATGACTTTATGTGGCTATGTTGCCAATCTTGTAATGCCTTTTAAAGAGTTTCTAATTAATGTTTCTAATTAATGTTTAGTAGTAACAGAATGAATATTTGTCACGGAACACACTGTGTTATTGGCAGGAGGAGGGAATCAGGTGCCCCATCACTTTCTTTACTGTTTCAAATCTTGTGTGTAAAAGACACATTAGACTCTAGCATCAAAATAAAATAATGTACCTTCCTTTAATAGGATTGTTCCATTGGAAGTCTGTGCCTGACTACTAACTCATTGATAAAGTGGGAGGGAGCCCTTTATTAGAAACTGTACTTCATCTAACATACTATACAGCATTTCTTTAAAAAAAAAAAAAAAGATTTTTTTTAATTGAATGCCCTTGCTTTGAGGCCAGCAATAATCTGGGTCTCAGACCATGCTCATTGGCCTGAGTTCAGTATAGGATGGAGGATAAGGAAGGTGGGCAGTTAAAATGGATCACTGTGCGTTTACTTGCCTGGGAAGGGTTGCTATGAAATGAGGTCATTCAGAAACTTCCCCCTTGAAGTGCTTCCAATTCTTACATAGCCTTTTGTTTGGGAAATGAATAGCAAGTTGATTAAAAAAAGGGGGGGGGGTTGAAACAATTAAGGAAAGTAGGGGGATGGGATGAGAGAAGAGCTTCAGGGTTTTAGCTCCTGGGACTAAAACTGAAAGGTCCCAGAAAAAAAAAAAAGTGAAAGCTCTTTCTGGACTCTGGGCCATCCAATTCCACACAGTTATATCTGCTATGATGTCAGCATGTAGGTCGTGCAGATGGGAGAGGCCGGTTGAGAGGCTCACTCCTGTGGGTGCTGTTTTAACTTCACCAGAATGCTAAATAGCTCCATGGAATCTGAAAGCTTCGGCGGCAAGCCCAGTGGGGCTAACCATCAACTAAACCCAACTACCAAAACGTGATACTGGAAGACTCAGGCCAGCACGTCAAAGGAGTTACATTTCTTTGCACCTTCTGTCATTTTAAGCTTTCCTTGAGGAAGAGAGGGATATCTGGAGGGTGGTATTTTCCTTAAGCTTAAGAGCTTTTAAAAGTTCAGTTTTTTAAAACTGCTGCCTGTGTATAGGCTAAAATCATGGAAACAACAGATATTTAAAATAAAAACTTAGATCAGAAGATTGCTGTTAGCCCTAAAATGTGCTGCTTGTCTCCTCCCCCGAACACACGAACACACACACACACACACACACACACACACACACACACACACACACACCCTACATGTAGATGAATCTGTTCCATCATTTATGTATTTGTAAGCTTCACTATTCAAACTCTGCTGTACCCTATAAGGTTCCCTTGGTTCGTATCTCTGTATCCTTTATAGAATGAGTTTTCTTTTGTATCTGACCCTGGTCCTTCTTCTAACTTTAAATGGGAAAAGCAAATGTGCTTTGAAAAGTATGTTACACTGTAGTTGTTAAATAAAGCAGTAACCTATGCACTCATAATGCTTTCTCTATGACCTACTTACATACAACTTCACCCTCCTTATAGTATGATTAAAAGCTGCTTTGAATCCACTATTCCCTCAAGGGATTTGAGGCTAGAATTTAACAAACTGCTGAGAAGGCTTAAGTCAGTAAGAGGGCTTCCCTACAGCTTCTCCCAGCTAATTCACATGCAATTAAAAGGAAAATAAATATTTCAAAAGACTGTACATGTTAATGAATAATGTTCCACCTTATAGAACGAGGTGCTTAACCATATACAGTATTGAGCTTTGTTTTAGAAGTAGATTTTTCTGCATGGTTTTAAAAAAGAGCTTTCCTTTGGGGGATATTTTGGAGGGTCAATTTTGTTTGGTCATATGGAGAGAGACTTACTATTTATGATATATATTCATTTATTCCTTATTTTAAGTCTCTTGCACTCCTAAATAATACATGCATAACTGAAGGTCAAGGATCTTCTCTGTCAATCCAACCTCTTCTGTAGAATAATGGGGAAAAAAACAACAACAACAAAATCCTCATATGTTCCTTGGCAGCAGGAGTAAGTGGGCTTGTGGATAGTGTCTAGCAACAGAGGGGAATATAGATATAAGATATAGATATAAGAATCAGTTTCATTCAGTGCTTTTCTCGATTCTCTATAAATTTAAAACCGATACCTCAGCAATGGAGAAAATATTTTAAAACTAAGGTAAATCCAGCTCTTGCTAGGATTCAATTTGTGGAAACAGAAAGTCAAAAGTCATATATTAGTTCAACTGAAGGAAATCAGGCCAGCTTCTTGGAAGGATGAACTGAACTAAATCTTCCAAGGCCCATTACCTTATAGTACTCAGGGTAGCATCTCTGGATAAAACTGATATGTAAATGTCTGCTTTACCATTTAACTGGTGAAAATGGTAGGTACTCTTCTTGTAGGCTTGTGGAATCCAAATATGAATAAAAATGTTTTCTTCAGTGGAAGCCTGTTCTTAATATAGCATTAGAAAGGACTTTGGTAGAAAAGAATTATCTTTTCCCCCCACATTGTGACTTCTAATATCTTTAACTACATGTTACTTAATTGGTTAACCCCCTGGTTCCTGTGACTATGCTTTCATTTATTTGGCAGAATGAAATAGCCCATCTCATAGAGCCCAACATTTTGTAGGGTTTTGCTTCACACTCAGTAGCTCTGTGGCCACAAACAGGTGACTTAATTTCCTATAGCCTCAGTTCCCTCATCTGCAAGAGAAGGATCATAACCTATGGTTGTGGTAAGGAAAATGCTTTGTTAACCTGAAAGCACCATACAAGTGAGAGAAATTATTGTAATTATCACAATTATGTCAATTTAATATCTGGTTCTATGTTGAATAAGAAGATTGAAAGAAAATCAGATGAATTTGCAAAAGAGGTCTTGCAATGCCATTCTGTATACTAACAGCAATGAAGTGAAAGTACCATGAACATGAAGTGCCAGAACATGGGAAGTATGGGAACTGTAAACTTCTAGACTTCTTTGATGGTGCAGGTTTTAAAGTGTGAAATAGATCGAAGCAGAAAGCATATCATTTTGTGAACTGTTCAATTGTTTCAAGAATTCGTTTGTTTGAACTAAACTATATTAGAAACTAACTTTAGCACAGCATAGTATACAATAGTATTTTTCCAACACACCCTCAAACCACCTACTAAAGACCCTCTCACCTTCTATCTAATACTATTGGAGATTTTTGGCATTTGCCCCATTTCCATTAAATGCAATCATTCCACATATTTAAATAGACATTTTAGCTGAAAAGCTGCTACATTTGAGAACTTAGCAGAAATCATCCTGTTGGATTGTTCTGTATCTAACTGTAGGAATTTATAAATTAATTATTTATCACCCATAGGAAAAGAGAAAGTGTGTTATTTCTGTCACCTCCTACTTAAAACTACTTACTTTTTTCAGAATTTCAATATAATGCAAAAAGAATTGTTTCTGTACAAGATTAGATTTTTTTCTCCTTTCCCCTTTACATATTGAACCAAGTTCCTATATGTAATCTTTGATTATTTAGGCAAGGTATAATTTACCAGATATATTTTCCTAATTAAATCACTAAGTCTAGGTAAGTTATTCCTAGAAAGGTCACTCGATAGCAGTTCTGCCATATAAAGCAGCCTACTTAAAGCTCTTCATCTTTCTTTTTATTAAGGCTTGCCGGGTTGTTGTTGTTTTTAACTTTGTAATGAAATTGGCCTTGGCAACACTGTCACCCCACTCCATGCTATCAGGTCTGGTTATAAAGCCTTTATTGTCGGTTGAATGGCAACTGGGAAGATTTTTTAGAGAACTCATTTGCATTTCGAGATATTGTTGGAACTGCAAAAGTATTTGTTGCAGTATTGCTTCTCCCCAGCAAGCCCTTTCTTGCCCTGCTGTTCTTCTTCGTGGTAGGATCCTTGCTCCTTCCTCCTCCCCCGCTTCCATTTTAGGGGGTCTTTGGGAGGACTGGGAGAAGGGGAGAGCACCACCTTAGGCGGAGTTGCAGGGGTTAAGCTGTAGCTGCAGTGGGAGCGTAGCCCCGCCCCTTCTTTCAGCACCTGGTGCTCTATAGACAGTTGCCTCAGCAGTAGATTTCAGAGGGGATTGGAGGAAAAACAAGAGAGGGGGAGAGAATGTGACAACTGCCGCTTTGGGTTGCTGCCTTGGGGGGTGGGGGGAGGCCTCCCGCACCTGTCCCTGCCTGTCTCTCAGCCAGCCCAGTCGCTGAATCAGACCCAGCCCGGAGCAGGCATCCCTCATCTGCCAGAGCCGGGAGCGAGCGGTTGCCCCGTAAAGAACATGACTTCTTCCTTCAAGCTGGATTTCCTCCCGGAGATGATGGTTGATAGCCGCTTGCTAGTTTCCGAGAGAATGTAAGTGGAGCCCTGGCCGCCCCTGCCCGATGCAGCAGCATCTTCGGAGCAAGCTCTGGTGCCCGTGAGGGGGCAGAGCGTGGGGGGCTGGAGGGAGGGCGGCGGCAATGGGGAGCGTTCTGAGGACACCTTGGGCCATTTAAACAAAGCTCGCTGCTGCTGCCTCCGCCGCCACCGTTGCTGCTGCCGCCGCTGCCGCTGCTGCCGCCGCCACCGCCGCTGCTGCCGCTGCTGCTGCTGCCTCTGCTGTTGCAAAGTCTCGTTTATCTGGAACCTCTCCGGAGGGGAGTGAGGAATTTGCAAGCGGTTGGCATTCTTCTCTGCCCAGAACCAAACGGTAGTTGGTTGGGGGGAGGGGGGAAAGGAGGGGGTCTCCTCCACCTCCAGTCCCCCCAAATATCCTTAGATTAGCTGCTTCTCTGTTTGGTTTTCTGGCAGGAGGCTGGCTCATTGAACGCGGTGAGGAGGCAGAATGCTTTTTCCTCCTCTATTCTATCGCGGTGCCATGTGAAAATGCGGGCGAGCCCAGAGCAGATGAGCACACTTTCCCTCAGGTCCAGTGACATTCCAATGTAGATAGAGGCGCACGCGCGCCGGCGTGCATGCAGGCATGCATGCCTGCATGCGTGTGTATATGTGTGTGTGCGTGTGTGAGTAATAATTCGGTGTGGATAGGTCTCTTTGCTAGCTCTTTCCAAGAACATAATTAAAGATTCCGCAAATTATACCCCCCCCCCCATCTGACTTGAAATTTGTAAAGGTTTCTTGCTTTCTAATGGGGGAAGGAGGTTGTGGAAATGGGGAGGGGGGAGGAGGGAGAGAAGTGGAAGAAGGGATAATTATAAAGTATTAAAATAGCCAGGTGTACTCCAACGCGGAAATTAGAGGTAATTTTTTTTTTTACGTAATCATGATGGTTTGCCTGATAATGCACTGTGTAATTTAATAATTAATGTGATTCGGGTTGTCTTAAAATGTAGTCAAACCGAGGTAGATAACACTTATTGGAAGAGGTACAAGTGTTGGAATTCGTGAAGAAAGGGAAGCATGTCTAATTTTATAGCTGCCTTCATTGATCTGGATATGAAAGTTTCTGCATCAACTCAGGCGCTCTTGGGTCAGGAGGATTTTACAAGTATTCCCAAGTATCTTGAAGGAAGAAAGGAGGGAGAAAAGGAAGGGAGGAAGGAAGGAAAAAAGGAAAGAAATGTTTGATTTCTAAAAGGAATGGTATGGAAGGTGAGTGGAATTTTTTGGACAGAGAATATAGGTTTCATCCAAGACTGGATAAGAAATTGTGATTACTTACTTAAATTACTCCTTTAGCAAGAGGTATGGTAATGACTATAAATCATAATAATGCTATTGTGGGGGGAAGTACTATATGTTAAGAGTGCATATGTAAATAATATTATTCATGACCTACTTGCTGGAAGGTTTGCCATCCATAATTCTTTCTGAAGCTTTTCACATACTCTTGCATGTGTTGAAACCGTGCTGGGCTTTATGATTCATTTCCCTGGCAACTAACTTTCCCCCAAGGTGCTAGATTCTTTTTCTAGTATGTTAAGTGTTATGAGTTGAGAGCTTTAGTGGTAGCCAATTGTTCCAGCAGCTGAGATTAAAAGGGGGGTTGGGGAATAGAGGAGGAGAGAGGTTGATAGTAGAATGTGCTAAAAAGTGAATGACCAAGCACAATTTCTATAATACTTGCCCTCCTCAGTAAGAATGTCACACTGTTTGTAAACATGATCAAGTCCATTGTTTCAACTGAGATAATTAGATAAATTAAAATATTGAATTTCCTTTTGGCAATTTTCTTTGAAAAATTAAGCTCAATTAGTCCAAATCCCCAGGTTGCTTTCTGTAAAAGGTCTCTACCCAGTTTTATATACATATATATATACACACACACATACACATATATGTCTGTATGTATATATACATATACATTCTCCCTTTACATTCTCTTATCTACATATCTATAGATAGTTATAACCTCTGTTAGTTGTTTGTGAAGTGCTATTATGGTTTCTCTTCAGGACTCCAGAGATCTAGCTGAATCAAAGAAGTATCTTATCGATACCATCATGGTTTGATTATACTTGCTACCTAGGTGATCATAATATACCTAGTTAATGAAACCTCTCTCAACTTAAGCCAGGGAACATTAATAGCATCTGAAAGA